>OX632366.1:13391853-14066853 GCA_951751655.1 Ophion costatus | reverse complement strand
GCGTTTAAAGTTTGAACTAACATTCGCCGATGGAAATTTTCGATTTACCTTCAATCTGCAGTGCCAGCACCATGCATTTGACGTTCCAAATTAACATTGTCTTTTTTTTTTTAATTGAACATCCTAGTCTGGCTTCGCCCCTTAAGTTTTGATATATTTTTACCGAAAATTATGAATCTCCATTGGCCAGTGAAAAGCGCATAATTCATTCAAAAATTTCGAACCGTAAAACGTTCCGCGTCCGTTTGGCACTGCGTTAATCTGACCGAAAAAACTCACTCGGGAATTGCTCACTCGATACGACTTATCTTACGCAGAGCGAATTCACCAATTATGGAACGTTTCATTGCACCAAACGAATTGTACGATTTTTGGACCGTAAATGCTATGCCAATTATGGAGTACGGAATTCCTTGATTTATCATTGCAGTAAATTATTCGATGCGCAAAATCGAAGTTTTGATCGAACGCCAATGTAAGACGTACGAATTAAATTAACAATATTTAAAAAACAATGATAAAGTAATCAAAAAAATTGTCACGCGATTTGTTCATCGTATTCATAAATTATGAATACTCGGCTCTCTTTTTATAGTCTTTTTGAAAACTCTATATTGAAAGATCGGACTCGAATTGAATTTTTTTTCGTTAAATCCGATCCGGTGATTTTCGATTTTCAAAAAAAGTCAAAATCGTAGCTTTTCGCATGAAAAAGACTGATTCGCCTGGCTAGCCATAGACAATTTTCCCTCACCGTCCACTTTGCGAAAATTCTGGTTCCGTCTTGTCGAAGGGCGCGAAGGAATGACAGCGGAGAGGGAAGAGCCCTCCCAACCGTTTCCCCCTTTGCCTCAAACCACATGCTTGCGTGTGAAACGACGACGCAACTTCTATATGTACATATTATCCTTTTTAGCATCCGCGGAGTGCAAACCTGTATATATCTTAAGTTCGTTACGAGTGCAAACTATTTTCAAGAGCCCCCGCAGAAATCATCGAAAACACACTTGCATCTTGCTTGAATTATCGTTCACGGAGGTGACAAATTTTTTCCCACTCTCATTGTCTATCTCTGTCTCTTAGTCCATCCCTTTCTCGTCTCTGTGAACGATCAATTAATTTTGCAATCAATCTTTCGGGTCGAACATTCGCGAAAAGAGAAGACGTTTTTGGTCATCTCCAAATTTTGTCGATGAGAAACGCTTTTAAATGTTTGATTGGTAGGCCGCAAAAAAACGCGTGAGCATACGAAAAATTGCAAGATACTGTGGATACTTTATAAAAATAAAAAAAAACAATTAGTTTCCTACGATTTTTCCAATTCAAATAGAAACATTTGCAGTTATTGATTTTTTAATAGTTTTATTGTTTTCGTTGTGTCTTTGTTATTATTTTTTTCCCCCGTCAAACTGCGTTCTCATTGCATTTCTTTTGTGTTCGAGAAATCGCGACGATTAACGCGAGAACACGGTAACGAGTTTGCTACGAACGTCCCGCTTGTAAAGTAAAGCAGAATCAAGCGACGACCTAAACTTTTCTCTAGAAATTTCAGTAGGCGGTTGATTTTAAAAAATCACATTTTTCGTTAACATTCATCGATGAAATTGAATTTGACAAATGATTGAATTCGATCTCGGGTGAAGGAATACTTAATGATGCGAACGAGTTTTGCGCTCTACGTCAAGTTATTGCCATTTAAGGGGGGAAAAACTGAAATTACACAAAGATGCACCGTACAATGTCTTTAAAGCGCGGCTCTTCAACGTTAATGGAACCACGGTGCTGTCGATGTATTTTATACTTTTATATCGTGGGCGAAGAATTCGTGAAAAAAAATTAACGATGAATGATTGTGATCCCGTGTAGCGTGATTGGAGAGAGAGATATTTATCGATACGACATGATGATTGTTACTTTAAGAAAAGAGAGGGAAAAACAACATTTACATTTACGAATAAATGTATAAAAATATAAATGTATGTATGTATGTGTGTGTGTGTGTGCGTGTATATATATATATATATATGCGAATATCGGACTCGGTACAGAAAAAGATCGTTTTTTTTTCGCAGTGTCCGACGTCAATCTCGTGAGTGTTCTCGTACTTATCGTCCCAGATTTTCAATGCATTTCTAAATAAATCCACGTACGCTCTAAATTAAAGAAACGTCGGAATCCCTAAATGTTTCGCGATATTCGTCAGACTCGAAAGAAAAAAAAAGAATAAAACAAAAAAACGATGTAAATATAGCCATAAATATGAATTTAAGTATGCTAAAGGATTAGTTCTCGATGTGTTAATCTTCTGATGTATGTATATTGATAGGATATATTTACCGCGTGTCTATAAATTGTGTACTTATAGAGAGATCGAGAAGTCCGTAAAAATTAATTTTTCACGTCAAGGCGAATAGACGTTTGGAAAAATAATTTCTCATAATTTACAGAATGAAAAAAAAACATGATCCGACTCTAGTTGGTTGATGAGAGAAACAAAAATTTTAACAAGAAAACACAATGATAAATTTCTCGAATATCGACGGAGCTTCTCGAGAGTCAAACTTTTGCATTCTCTCTGCATACTTTTTGCCTCGTTTAAAATACACCCTTGATCTCATTTATTGTTTTCTTTTATCTTTTAGACTGCGCGGAATGAATTTCGGTACAGTTTTTGCCTTTGCTTGATTGAAACGCACACACAAATTTTAGGACAGTGTTGCATTAGAAATTCCGTTCACGTTCGATGGAAAAATTGAAAAAAAAAATCGGAAATGAAGAATAAACGCGACGACAGTAATTTCTTTTGGCGTAGAATTGTCAGCAATAGCGTGAACACTGCCATGCCCTACGAGGAAACATATACGTGCGTAGAAATGGGACATTATAATAATACGATATTTCATTTGAAAGAATACAGGTACTATCAATGCTCGTTAATTAGCATTCTTTGTAAAAAAAAAAAAAATAATCGGTGTGACGAATGGTGAGAAATTCAAATGGGACGATCGGATCGTAAATTTTCGAACGTTTCACGCGAGCTCACCTACGCCGATGAGCATGCAAAGATCGAATTTCAGACCCGGTGAAAGAAATAGCAGAGAGATTAAAATTATAACTGATTTTGATGTAAATAAAATTCAAAACGAACCTTTATACATATAGGCGTGTGTTAAAAATGCACATAAATAAATTCTTTTTCATAGTTCCTTAAATTTTCGTAACTGATTGCATTTCAAAAATTTGCTACCACTTTCTCGTATTTTCTCCAACACAAAAGTCCATTTTTAACTCGAGATCTCGACTATCGTTTTTTATTATCAAGAAATAATAATAAAAGTCGTTTATCTGGATTTGGATGGTAGCGAAAGATTTTTCACAGTAGGGCGCAAAAGGGAAAATCAAATTCCATGGCCCTGAAACTTCGGTCTGCGCACACGCGACCAATTAGTTCGACAAAATGTGCTGTATTTAAGGGAAAGATGAGAGGGGAAAGGACAGAATGCGAAAGAAAAGGACAGAGAATGACGGAATTGAAATATTTTTGCATAATGGAACCTTAGAGCCAGAGGACGAGGTGAATATATAATACTTGCATAACGGGTGATTAAATTTAACGAGCGTTGGCAGAATCGTCGTCTTTTCCAGCGGTTTCAGGCTATTTCCCCCCTTTCCTCGCTCACCACGCACCCTCGACCCGACCTCCCTTCAGCCTTGTATAAAAAATCGAAATAAAGTCAAAGAATTATGTACATAGCCGAAGCAAGAAAGATCGTAACGTAATATACTCTAAGAACGCATATTAGTATTTATCTACGTAATTAAGCGAGAATTATCAGTTTTACGACGAAATAAAAAAAAACCTTAACAAAAAGTAATGTACATTTCGACGAGAAAAAAAGTTGGCGATTCCATGAGAAGATTCGACAATGCGCTGCACCGTACACGAAAAACGTCGCGTTCATAATATGATTCTCATTATGGGGTGAAAAACAACAAGCGGTTCCCCCTTCGATGATTCGAACTTAAAGCGCCGGGGGACCGATAACAATCCTCCAATAATGTCGATTTTAACACGTGTATATACAAATATAAATATGATACATAGATATTATGTACATAGTGAAAACGAGAAGAGATTATAACATAATATACTTCAATAACTCATACTAGTATTTATCTACAACGTAATAAAGCACGAACAATTTTTGCGATGAATTGAAGATAAATGAATAAATTATAATTGTAACTGTCGACGAAAAAACAAGAAAGATAAATAAATGGCAAGGTATAGTACAGGCGTGTTGAATTGTACACGAGTTACGAATCGATGACAATTTAAGGACGAAAATAAAAATGATAAGTTAACACGCCAATTTCAACGTATAAAGTATGTAATTCTCGTTATGGGAGAAATAAGCAAAACGAGGTCCGTTCTCCGTTCAATATTTGAACTTTAAGCGCCGAGGGACCGATAGCGATGTAGGTCGTCCAACAATGTCGATTATAAATTGTAAATACAAATCTATATATATATAGACATACATATATATATATATATATATATATATATATATATACAACACAGAACTACACACTCTTGTGAAAATATATATTACTTATTGCCTCTTATTACTTACGTCATGATTATTATTATTATCGTCGAATTATTATTTGTACAAAATTTTATGTTGCAATATTAAAGAAAACAAAAACAAAAAAAATGATGCCGTTAAACATATTGTAGCTGCATTTATTTTCCCGTCGCGATTCGTCCCAAGGGACCATTTTGTGGTACGTTCCAGCTGGATCTTTCGCGAAGAATTTTTCTTACAAGTCCTGCAGAAAATCAGTCGAGATGCTTCAATCTAGTTGAAACTCATACATATGGTAGAGCATTAAAAATAATTAGATGTTTCTTTATGGGTGGAAAAACGGTTTCGAGGGATGCAAACACCCGTTGGGGTGAAGCATGACAAAAGCTGATTTTACAGTTTCGCCCTCAAGCAGTCCATCGATTTCAGTGAAACAGATTTATCTGATGCAAAACGAACAGAAATCTACTATGGATACAATGAGAAAAACAAAAATTAAGTGGTGAACTTTTTTCTTTGTCTTACCCCGCATTTAATAGGGGTGCGTTAAATTGAATGAAACTGGTAACATTTTGAAGAAAGGACAAAATTTAAGTTACGTATTTTTTCTTTTTCTTCTGGATAGCGAGCTTACGGGGGTAAGCCACATTCCATACATTTTCAACTATTTTTAATGGAAATTAAGGGTTCCGATAGCATGAATGGTTAATTGGTATTCAGGGGGTAAAAATACTACGAAATGGACCTGCGAAAGGAAAACAATTTTATCCAAGAAATGTTTGGACTTTGGAAAAAAAAACTCTCTTCACTCAAACGGCGGTGATTTCGTTATTTTTCGATTTGGAACGCCACTCCGTGCCCGTTGTTTTTATTAGTGGTTTCTCTTTGAAATGCTTTATGATCCATCAAGCTCCGATGATTTTTCGGTTTTTGGCACAATTTCGAAGCCGGACTATCGATTTTTTCGAAATTTATAGCCCTTTGCCTCTTTTTCGGCACTTTTTCAAGAGGACTTTCCGGGAAAATCAATCGGGATATTGAAATGAATCCAATGGCATTCTTTACGTCTATCATAATCCTTTTCAAAACTTTGCTATTCGATTCAGGTCAGTCAAATAGAACCAACGCTACATAAATTTCGAACTTCGCAATTTTTGCAATTCTGGATAAGCTGCCAAAGAGGTCGAAATTTTTGTTTTGTTTTTTAATACTTCTTAAATCCTATCTGATGGTAATATTTCCACCAATTACGAATACCGTGGAGTTTTTATCCAAAGCTTAAAATTGAGCTCGGAAAATGTTAAAAACGGGGTATATGGACTTCTGTCGATTTTTTATCAAAATCAAGGGTTCAGGGGAGATTTAATGGTGAATTCATATTCACGGAGAAAAAGTACATGAAAAAGGACTTGCGAAAAAAAAAAGATTGAAAATCAAAAATTTTTTTCATGTTGCCAAACAAAAGTTGCTTTACCCAATCCCCGCTCATTTCTTTTCTATTTGAATTTAGAACTTCACTCTATGCTCATTTGGATCCTTATCGTTTTCTCTTTGAAATGTTGTTTTATACATGGAGTTCCAATGAATCTGCGTTTTTTGGCAGAATTTCAAAGCCGGAACATCGATGTTTGCCCAATTTTCCATATTTGCATTTTGGCCTTTGCCTCTTTTTTGGCCATTTCTCAAGTGAACTTTCCGGGAGAAGCAATTGAGATAACGGAATGAATCCAATGGCATGCTCTAAGTCTAAAATTATTTTCAAAAGCACCCATTAGATTTATGCCACTTAAATAGAATGGACGCCACGGGTTTTTAAAATTTCGCGATTTTAGCGAATCTGAAACAACGGTGAAAAGGGACGAAAAAAATGTTTGACTTTTACACCATTCTGAGTCTCTCCAATGGAAATTGTTCGCTGATTACAAAAATCGCAGTTTTCGTCGAAAGCTCAAAATTACGCCGGCTATACGCAAAAAGTTTCCACTTTTTTTGGATTACCTGCACCCTCCTCAGTCTCATGTGACAGGTTAAAAAATCGATACATTTTTTACACAAATTGCAAAAGATGTGCGCGTGTTATGTGGATCCAGCATAGCATACTAATGGTAAGTCAACATTTTCTTTGTGTAGATAGTACTTAAACTTTTGAACGCGGTTTTCACGAAACTGTATTTTTCAAATTGGCTTCCATGATTTATCAACAACTCTTGAACGGATTTGGCTCAAACTTTCATGGTATAGTCAGCACATCTTTAGTTCTCACCCGAATTGGAATATATCTCATGTCTGCTATAGATTTTTTTAAACTGAAGAAGTCGGAAAAATGGCGAAACCTGGAACTTAACTTTTACTTTAGTCTAGTTCTGAAGATAGCCTCAGGTCTACAAATTGAAATGCCGTTTGATTTTATAATTTCATGTCAGATGAGCAAAACCTTCGGAATCATGACAGAAGTAAACCAAATTTTTTTACACCTGAGTGTCTTCCGAACAGTGTAAAGTCGATTCAACACCTTATTCATGTTTGATAAAATTCTGAGGGACTGTAAAAATGTTCATCAATGTGTGGCAAAAATTGAAAGATGGTGTGTTTTAAGAAGTTATGTGGGTTTCGAAGCCAAACAAAGCATAGTATCGCTATTTTTGAAAAATATGATATATCAATTATATTATACAAAATGATAAGCACATAAACGAGCAACATTTCAATAATATTTTTATAAAATTTCATCCAAAAATTTAGGAAATTCAGCCGTCGGGACCTGGTTTCCGGAGACCCCTAAAAAAGTGTCGCGGTGGTCAGGATAACTTATGATAGCTGTATCTGAAATTGAAAAATCATTTTTTTCTGTTAGTAGATAAGTATAGCGTGTGATTGAACTAAAGATTTAAAAAAATTGGGATTTGAATTTTTGGCATAGTTGTATGCAAACCAATTAAATTTTTTGTACAATTTACACTAAGCCTTGTAAAATTAGTTGTAACCGAAAAAAAACCTTCGTTCAATCACTAGTCAATGCTATTTGAAAAAATGATTTTTTTTTAATTCTCAAACCTTCGTAACCCCTTAATGATACATAAACAAAACCCAAAAAAGAAAAAAAAATAGCTGTCACATGGGATGACCCTCGTTAAAAGCACGTACTAATTAGAGATCGACGAATCGTACAGGTAAATCTAAGCGGAGTGTCTCCCGTCCGGTTATCGGACGAATAAGCGTATAAGTATATTATTCGTCCGGATAGCGGCTCAGATCACGCCTTATTTCCAGTAGGCGTACATATTATTGTGATTCGTATAAGCTAGTATCCGGACGAATAACATATAATTGTCCGGATAGATTGTGTCAAATTGTTAAACAAACTATCCGGAAGAATAAATTACACGTAGTCATCCGAAGAAAATCTTTATAAATTTGTTTGGGTTTGGGTTAGTTGGTCGTGTTCGGGTTTGGGTTGGTTAGTTGTGTTTAGGTTTGTTTGGCTTGGGTTGTTGGGTTGAAGTTTGTTGGGTTTGGGTTTGTTTTTTGGGGTGGTTTGTTTGCGTTTGTCATTCTGGGTTTGTATGTTTGGCTTTGAGTTGATTTGTTTGGGTTTGTGTGTTTGGGGCGTTGTACGGCTAGCCTCAGCGAAATCTAAAACTCGTTTTCTGTCCGTTCGCTAATTTCTAAACATTTCCAAAACGGTCGAAAGTTATTTGGATGAATTTTTATAGAAGTTTGGGACATTTTCAGTTGATACTCCGAACTTAGTCCTCCATTGCGATTGGCTGTAGAGATAATTTTGCTAGATTTTTATCCACGTCCTGGACGCATATAATCTTCTCCGCTTCCTATGTCGAGGTCAAGGCTAAGAAACGTAACGAAAGTAATTTTTGACATTTTGGAATCATTTAACGAACCGGTGGTTTTAAATTGTGACAGATTCGTATGTTCCATTCGGAGCATCTAAAGGTAACAGGTCAAGGGTTGGTAAAATAACAAGGAGGTAAAGATATCCGTTGATAAAGCAGCACCCTCGTCTGGCTGTGGTGATATTACAGCGCAACCTTTTCACGCCGCACTTTGGAACCGTTAGCAGTTCAAACGGCAGTCGATAACTGACAAGGAACATCCCTCAGGTCACATCCTTCGATTTAGTTGCAATTTGGATATGTTTTAATGCACCGAAAAGTAAGCGATACGTATTTCTTTATCGGCGGAAAAACGGTTTTAAGGGGTGAAACCACCCCTTGAAAAAAGACATATCTGGGGCTAATAGCAGTTTCACACACATGCAGTCCACCGATTTTAATGAAACAAAAACAAAAATTCTTCTAGTCCGAAGCAATGGAAAATCCACGATAGTGTCATTGCAAAAAAATGAGTGAATCACCCTTATAGCGCTAGAATTCAGCAACTATGGATTTTACAAAAAAACGTTTTATACAAGAATTGTAGAACATTTCATCCTCTACAACTTTGAAAGGTAATTTCACATAAAAATAAAGTTCATGTAACTTTTTTATCTTAAATGACCTTGAACGACTTTGACCCCTAAATGTTTTTTATTCAGTTTTCGATGCTCTACAAGATAGTTGAAACAAAATGAACCGGCCCATTTAGAAAAATGAAGGTGACCTTTACTGTTCGACAGCGCCTCCACTGAGATAAAAAATGGTCGCATTTGATGACCCCTTTCGTACGGTACAACTTATGTTTCGAACATTTTTTTGTGACGTCGATAATTACAGAGATATTCAAGGTGGCAACAGTTAGTGCCTCACCCTGTATAATCCAGATATAATCAGATGTGATCTGATCTGATATTTTTTTCTCGGGTGGAGAAATAGAATGCGAATTTTAGTAAATTGGGAATGGCACGCATAATTGAAATTAATTCCTTAATTAGGTGCAGACAATAGAGGGCTGTAATTGGTCACTTGTGGATCCAACGGAATGGAAAGCCATGATATTTTATTTCTTATGTTTTCTACGCGATAGCGTTGCAATAGATTGTAGAAAAAAGGTAATCGTTTAGTAGTGATTGGTAGCTTAATTCTAACGTTTGGTAGTTAATGCCTTAATTACATCGATAGAAAAACTATCTAGGTTTAGGCGCAGGCAAGGCGCAGGCTAGATTAGGAAGCAGTGATATTTCGATTTCTTTATATTTTCTTCCCCACTTTCGTTCAATTAAGTCTTAAACGGAAGATAATCCTTTGGTAGTGATTAGTAGCTTCAGTATAATGAATCGAAAAACCATCTACGTTAGTCGCAGGCGATAGAGAGCTGTGATTGGTCACTGGTGGATCCAACGGAATACGACACAGTTATATTTCGATTCCTCTATGCGCGTTAGCTAGAATACGTATTTTTTTCGATCGGCGAAATTAAAGAATTGACCGTTAAATGTTATAATCGAAATAGCAATTACCACTAAATGGTTACCTCCCAATTGAGAGTTATTGGAACAAATTTTTTTATTGTTTTCAGAATCAACTACAAGCGACTCACAAACGATTCTAAAAAATTCTAACAGTCCACATATGTTTCCACATGTTTTTACGTTTTACTTCGAAAACGCTAATCGTATAAGTATTCGAACTGTTCGCGCAACCAACCACAAACGACCAATAATTTATACAAAACAGTGCAAAAGTGCCAGTTGAATCGGTAACTATCCCGTTGTTGACATGTCTTTTGTTCACTGCCGAATGTTTTAAGTAATCTCCTAATCAACCACAAACGATTTACAAAATATATAAATCGAAAAGTCAACGGCAAGCCGGTAACTTACCGGTCATTTTTAACTCTCATTTTTCAACTAGACTGATCTCACAAACGTTTTAATTGCTCTCACAATCAACCACAAACGATTAAGAAAAAAAAATCGAAAAGTCAAAGTCAAACCGGTAACTTAGCGTTCATTTTTAACTCTCATTTTTCAACTAAAGACTGATCTCACAAACGTTTTAATTGTTCTTACAATCATCCACAAACGACTCACAAACGATTGAGAAAAAAAATCCAAAAACCAAAGTCAAGGCGCTAATTTACCGGTCATTTTTAACATTCATTTTCCAACTAAAGGCTCATCTCACAAACATTTTAATTGTTACCACAATCAACCACAATCGATTCACAATCGATTTGAAAAAAAAATTGAAAAGTCAAAGTCAAGACGCTAACTTACCAGTAATTTTTACCGCTGATTTTCCAACTAAAGACTCATCTCACAAACATTTTAATTGTTACCACATCAACCACAAACGACTCATAAACGATTAACGCAAAAAAATGCAAGAATCCAAAGTCGAATCGCCAAGTTCACGTAGCTCCAAAGCTAATTCTAAGTCTAATTGAATATGATTTTTGGACATTGAAAATTCATTGCCTGATGATTATGCTTATCTATCGTACGGTTGAAAATTGTCGCGATCTCCATTCGTACACATAATTAACATATTGTTACAATAAGTTGGCACCGTTGACGTCACACAATGTATTAGCATAGGAACTTCGTTTCTCCCCCCACCCTTCAAAAAGCATTTAATAACAACCTTGAGGTGGAACCCCACTGTGACGGGTCAAATAGCGACCTTTCGCACCTCTCAAAATATACATATTCATGAATATGTGACAAAAATGTCGAAGTTAAAATATTTAAAATTGACCAAGTTACAGGCGATTTAGTGAGAGCAACGATTTCCGTATACTAACGCTCAATCGCTTTTATGGCCATGACTTTTTTCGACCTGACTGGCATCATAACTCTATCTATAATTATCCGATTTCCAATTTCAAAAGAATTACATTTCCATAATTGCATCACCTGTCGTGGTACGTAGCCGTTTTTTTTTAATTTAGTATTTTTTTAGCCCCCGAATAGAAGTGAAAGTTTTGCCGAAAGTACACTTTTTTAAACACCCGTCATTTTAAGATTTTTTTTCGAAAAACTACTACGTATAAGGAGAACTACATTTACATAGATTATAAAACGTTTTTATTTTCATTTTGCAGACAAACCATTATCTACAGTTATCGATCCGACCGATGAACCACATTTTTTATACAAAGGTTCTATTGTACCTCAAGAACGTTGTTATTTTTATTTTTTCAAAATACATATTAACACAAAATAAGTTCAATGTATGTATAATACCATATGTTTTTTCCAAATCTTAAATACATATTCTATAGTGGACAAAAAACAATCGGAAAACGAGCTTTTTTTCGGCTCGTCGTAATAGTGTCTTCCCTTAATTAATTCCCAATCCGTGAACCTGAGTCGTTTTGGTCCTGCCCAAAATCATTTTCATCGCAGATTGTTTAATATTTAATGAAAAAAAAATCTGTAAATTAAGAAGAAGAAAAACCTTATTTTTTCTTGCGAAGTACAGATTGACCATGAATTTTTTCAGATTTTTCTATTGATAATTGTTGGTGTGGTAGTGCGAAGACGAAAACGACCCAGGTTCACAGGATTAAGGTGCCTCAAGTACCTTCCCAGATTGAGGGTTAAATTACAGTGGTGCTAATAAAATTAAGCCACAATTAATAATCATACCCAACGATAAGGTTGAATTAAAAGTTTCGCCCAAATTTAGTAGCTTTAGATATTTTTACATTTTCTCTGAAAAGTCGCGGCTACGAAAATTCTTCCATTCGTCACATTTTTCTAAGTTTTTCTAAGTTTGTTGGAGTTGGTTTTTCTAAGTTTTATCATTAATATTTTCTGTAAATATTCGGTGACTCCCTGTTTTGATTGTCGTTACGGAATCATTAGATTTTTTACACGCTTTACTAATATACTGAGATGTATCTTTACTTAATTATAGACGAAAAGCAGTTAATTGTTAAACATTTGGCTTCGTGCAAGGAATGCCTCCTCTAAAGTAAAATAAAAGCGTGGCGCTGCCATCGCTCGAAACCAATACGCTATGTTATATTACCAAAGAACAGAATATCTGTTCTTTAATATTACGTAACAAGTAGGTCTTTAATATTACATTGGTTCCGATTGTAACACACGACAGCTAACCCATCTAGCCTTAATGCATATTTCATTCTCATTGTTATGATAAAATTCAGGATTATTTAATACGATTAATTGTATAAACACAACATCGATTGAGCAATATTATTTTTTCAGTGTTGCACGCATATGCACCGCTGCTTCATTGAAAAATTCCCGTCCTTTTCACACGTAATTTATTGGAGCACAAGAAGCCACATGTACTACAAAATAAGCAACTGCGAATGTAATTAAATTGCTGCGTCGTAACTTGTGGTAATCATTATTAGAAATGATTTTTCAGTCGATAATTTGCGTATAGGATGCTAATTATTCTATCAAAAAGATAACTTTATTTATGCGTGATATTTGATTCTGTCTTTAGGGCACGTAGGTCAACATAACCTCACAAATTTTGTAACCCAGTTTCCTCATAGATGGCTAAGTTTTTTAGGAAAAACCAACGCATCGAACTCTGGAGAATTTTCTAGCGCAAAGCTTGGCGATTTTTTTCACTCGAAAATGTCTGAGGAATCTCTATTCGAAAATCTCAGCTACTGCTCTCGCACTCGTGTGTCTCGTAGTACATCTGTAGAGAGATTCGGTCGGTGGGGCTCGCTTCTACTGTCGTAGTTGTCCGCGGCTTGTCCAGGTCCTGTAAGGTCGGTAAGATAGGAGGCAGGAAAAGAATTATGCGTTTCGTCTCGGGTACAGTGACGGACTCATCAGTAGGGCTGTGTCACTAGGTTTGTTCGCGCTAGCTACACTTTCTACACTTTAACCAGATACACTAGTAGAAAGTCCACTGGAGGTGTAAGAAATGTCGAAAAGTGTAGCTAAAACGAACAGATCCACTGCACCCTGCCCTAGACGCGCTGGGTGTTAGGATCTAGGGGAAAGACGGTTGCTACATATTGGAACCCATGCCCCTGCGCCCCCTTGTGAGAAACGCTGGAACGATGTAACCGCCTAGCGGTGAGATGGTGGAACTAGCAGGACGCCACACATCTACCATCGCTTTCAAATCGTTACATAATAACGCGACGCTAGTGACATCTTGCTATAGGCTCGACAGCTGTCACTTTCGCGTCGTCCCGACGTTTTTCCGCCGGCACATAACTGTAATATATACTTTTACAGTTTTTTTTAATTGCTGCAACTCATCTACGTGACCTTTCGCATAAGAGCATTTTTCATAATCAACGGGACTTTTGCATAACAGGATTCGTAAGAAAAAATTCATCGCTTCGACGATAGCTTAAATACCGCCTTGTCCAATTCAGATTCACACGACAGCCTATCGAAATTAAATGTCCGAAAAATGGTCTCGCGTGTGGGTAACGATGCCGGTACATCTCATGTATTGTTTCCCGTACTACTTAGCGCATTTGCAATCCCCGTATCCATGCTCTTTTGGATCGTAAATGTTTTTTATTCGTTTTTCTCAACCGACTCTGCCGATCACTCGGAAGGTAAGATTCATTTTTTCACTCCAAACTAATTTTTCATGCGGTTGAAATTTGCATCGTTGGAACGTAACGAAAGTTCTTTTCAATTTCTTATTTTCCATGGTATCCAAAATTACATTGTGCTAATTCGTCGTAGACCGCTAAATGAGAATCCTAAAAAATGTTTGCGCGATTGCCACAGCTGAAATCTGTCAAAGAACATGTGCGAAAAGAAAAAAATCGTTTTCGTCACATTTCAACGAACTAAGTAACAATTTTCTCGTGTTTTACTGTGAATGTGTTTCACGCCTCGAAGATCCACACCCAAATGATTTTATGCGATGAGCGCAGGTCATCCGGTGATATCGCCTTGGAGATGGCTGGCCGCCGTAGTTATACCGATCTTGTTCCTGGTCTGGGGGCTCAGGAGGCGCAGTGTAGATTGGAGCGGAGCCACGTTAGGTAAAGTCAACTTTTTCATGCTACAGACGTTTGAAATTCCAGAAAGAGACAGACGATTTTGGTTGGATGTAGAGAAGACGGAAAACGAAAGAGCGATTTATCCAATGAGACACTGTTGACGTTCTTATCGTTCCTCATTCTCGACTCTCAGGGCTGTTCGTCGGTTTCATCATGACCCTGACGAATTTTGCCCACCTCGCTTGCTTGGCCAGCTTCTTCGTGTCGTCGTCGCTGGCGTCGAAATTTCGTCAAGAACGGAAGAAAAATCTGGAAGTTAGCGCCAGAGAGCCAGGACGAAGAAACTGGATACAGGTTTTGTGCAACGGCGGGATGGCTTCGCAACTGGCTATTCTCTATCTGCTGGACGTAGGCTGCGGCGAGCGACCTATCGATTTCGCCAATGACTACAGGAGCTCGTGGCTGTCCGTTGGAATTGTCGGTAATCGAAGATCTAGCCCGTTCAGTCTCCTTTCTATCTTGGTTTTCGCAACTCACTAAGTCGATCTTCCGTCGCAGGTGCTTTCGCCTCTTGCAACGGCGACACCTGGGCCTCCGAATTGGGCACTGTGTTGGGGCTGTCCGATCCTATCCTCATCACTACGCGAGAACGAGTGCCACGAGGTAAACGAGCTACTGGAATTCGGAATTCGTGACGCAAGTTGGTCGGAGATGATAAATGTTGCTGTCTGCTGTTAATGGCCACGTAAACGTCTAAAATTAAGCGATTTTTCGCCATTTTTTGTTGGTGAAAGGACAAGTGAGAGGGCAATAATATTCATGGCACTGAAGTTAGCATCGTTTGGACGCAACGAAAGTTCTTTTTCATTTTTTTTATTGCTTCATTTTTATCACAAACTAATATTTTTTCATAAATTAAGATCGTGGATCACGCAAATGAATAAGAAAAATCAGTTTAAGTGATTTTCGTGTCCTAAATTGGCGATAAAACGTGTGCAAAAGAATAAAAATGAAGCTACGTTGCATTTCAACGATGCAAACTTCAACATCATTAATATTCGAGGATATTAGACATATCTTCGAGTGGCCGAAAAAACAACAAAAGTGGTCGAATTTGAGATGCTCTGCGGCACGCAGTATAACTGACGCAAATTTGAATGTGGAAGATAATTTTAAAAATTCGATTAATTCACATGAGTATAGCTAGAAGAATACGTAGGGGATTTTGAAAATATTAGTTTTTGTGCAACTGGCAGGGATTTCAAGTAAAAACTCAATTTTTGACACCAAAAAACCACAACAATGTTACATTTAACTCAGGGAAACTCTCGTACGTAATTCTCTTCGGAATGTTATTTTAAGGGATAAAACCACTCTAGCGGCAGAAAATACGGCCTAACTTTGACAATTTATTTTGGGAGTATGAAAAAAGGAATAGGATTTATTATCAGAGGGGTTATTCAACACATATTAAAGTATTTTTTTTTTAATATTATAATTTTCACACAAAATGGCGGTGACAAAGTCCATCTTGAAAAACGTGTTCTTTACGCAAAGTATAAGACCAGGAACAAAAACCAAAAAAATTATAATCTATATATTATTAGCTATGGGACTACGTGGGAATTTTTTTTAATCAAATTTTGAAAAAATGGCGCACTGGAAGAAATAAATCGATTTTTTGCCCAAAAAATAAGCAGTGAATTGTTTATAAAACAAAAGTTTACATTTAATTTAAAAAACGGCTACGTACTCCCATAGAGAATGTAATTGTGAAGCTACTATCAAAAGTTCAAGTCTATAAGTCTGTTCGAGTAAGCCGACCTGGAATCAGTTGGAAAAAGTTTTGCCGCAGCACCTTGCAGCGCTGCAGCAAAGTCAATTATTGGACCTTATACAAAAAAAATTCGGTGGGACCAATTGCATATTGTTTTGATATCCTCAAAGTATTTTTTTAACAAAAAAATGCGATTTTTCCAAAATCCTAGTGTGGTGTCATGCCTTGAAGCTGTACTGAAAATTTGAAGTGAATAGAATACAAATTGTTGGAGTTACGCTGCGTGTCGTTTTGAAGAATGTTTTTTTTTATTTTTTTATAGCTACCAAATTTTTTTTCCCCTTATTCTACATGGTTCAAAGCATCTCTTAAGCCAATTTTGAAAGAATCATTTTTTTAAATTCTAATGGTGTTACGCTTCAAATATTGATAGTTTACCTGATTTCATTGGAAACACGTTTTGTTTCCCGTTGGGAAGGTACCTTCAAGCTTGGGGCTATTTTTGGGAATTGTGAGTGTACGACTTGGGTTGTTTACGTTATTTTTAGTACATCGATAGTATGCATATTACCGAAAACGTTGGTGGGAGATAGCGAGTGTAGATAATGAGAAAAGTTATTTGGGCTCACGCGAAAGTCGGTCGGATGATATATTTCATTCTGCCGAGTTTAGAACAAAAGGATTAGCTTTATTCGCGTTTTGGACTGCATGAGAGAGCGACAGCGTAGCTTCGTTTTCTAAACATCTGTTGATTTTCAATATTTTAACTTCAATTTTGTCTCACACATTCTTGAATATGTATCACGTTGAGAAATAGAAAAAAAAATTATTTTTTTCACTCGTCACAGTGGTGTCTCGTCTCAGTTGGAGAATCACAATGCAAATTTTTCGGCGGATTATTCCTTCATCGGCTGAACGAGGAAAAAAAGCTCTTAGATGGTAGCCAACACGGTAGAACAAATGAAATTTGTAGTGTCTTGTTTTCGACCGCTGAGGTCGAGTAAGGTGCTCGATTAAATTTCGAATCATTCGTATTTCATACGTCTATATTCGTTACCGACTATGCTAATGATAAACCAAAGATAAACTAAGTTACAAGTAGTGTTCTTCCGGTCGGTTCCCAAAATCTCTTGCGATTTTTGGGATCGCTACGATTCACTTTCTGATAGTTTCGATAATTATCACGGCAGAGAAATTTACGTGTATAATTGATAATGAAGAATCAACTGACGAAATTGATAAAGAAAACGCTGCGGCTAGCTTATTCGTCATCGGACGAATAAGCGTATGTTATTCGTCCGGACAGCGGCTTAGTTCACGCAATGCGCGCTGCGCAACGCCTCAAACAAACAAACCTAACCAATCCAGCCCAAAAAAACAAACCGAAACATACGAACAAAGAAACCCAAAAAACCAAACCCACATACACAAGCGAAAACAAGCAAACCCAAACAACACCGACCCAAAGAAACCCAATCAACCCAAACCAAACAAACCCAAACAAAATTACAAAGATTTTATTCGAACGAATACGTGTAAATTATTTGTCCGGATAGTTTGTTCAACAATTTGACAGGTTCTATCCGGACAATTGTATGTTATTAGTCCAGATACAACTTGACACGAATCACAATAAAATGTACGCCTACCGGACATACGGCGTGAACTTAGCCGCTATCCGGACGAATAACGTACGCTTATTTTTAATTCACTCCGTAAAGAAAAACGATGCACGTCGACCACGCCTTCATAATTGATGTACGCGACTTCCCCTCGTCTTTAAGGAACGAACGGTGGTGTGTCTTGGATGGGCCTACTCGCTTCGTTGTTGGGTGGCACGGTGGTTGGTCTTTTTTACTACCTCGTAATTTTGTATACCGTTGACACGGTCATACTACAATCGGCCGCTCCCCAATGGCCAATAGTACTGATCGGTGGAGCAGCCGGATTGGTTGGAAGTCTCATCGACTCGGTTCTCGGCGCCACTTTGCAGTACTCAGGTCAATAATCTTTCAAGCTTTAGCCCGAAATTCAACACTCGTCGAAGATCAATGTGAATATTAATCGTAAGTGTAACTTTTATTGCTACAGGATTGAACGAAGCTGGAAAAATCGTGGAACATCCGGGAAAGGGAATCAAACACATTTGCGGCCGGCAAATATTAGATAATAACAGTGTTAATCTTTTATCCAGCGTCATCGTCGCTCTCACCCTACCCAGGGTAGCCAATTTTATCTGGCCTTGAAGGTGCAACCTCGAGATTTTTTACTATTTGTATTCGTTAACTTCACCGAATATTCCGGATGAATAGTGGATGCATCGTTGATACTATATTAATATATATATATATATGATGAGGATTGTTGAGATGTTGCTAAATGTGTTCACAGTACTGTTTCTATGATAAATATATTGTTTTATAAGATCTTCACTTACGACCGGCAGATTTTTCATTTCGGTGGCATACTGTGGAAATGATCAGCGCCTGGAAGAACATCGCCGACCCGCATCCGGAAACGGAGAATTTATGGAATATCTTGTAGCTCGTGATTTATTTCTCGACGATACGCGACTAGCTCCAAAACTGGGAAGCGAACTTGGGACCGGCTGTATCGGTATACGTTTTCCGCAGTTTCTCTATACCCATGGCAGAAATGTCATGGTCAATGCGATACTTTTGCACACTGACCGAACGCCTTCGGCGCTGTACACAAACCATACACTATACAAACAAAATAATATACCACGCTGTTACGCATATCATAGCTCCCTCAAATATTTGAAATGATGGAGAGGTTCACTCTCGCGCACTCAGGCACTCTTCGCGCTGAAATCGGTCTCTTTCTGGTTTCGAATATTTGTAACATTGTTTGAACGGCAGCGTAAAGGCAAAACAATGAACTTTCGTCATGACTGCTCAAGGTCTGGTTTATTGATGGTATTTGGAATGAGGATAGCACGCGAATGAAAATCGAATGTCGCGTATTTTTTTTGTCCGGTACTGTACATCATTGGGATGTTGAATAAGTTCTCGCTGTTTTTTTTCGTGAAAGTTAATGCTCTATTCGAAAAAATCATTCCTATTGCTTTCAAATGTTTCGAAACCGTTGTGTGATCAACTCCTCATGATTCTGCAAGTTCATTCGCCATAAGTCACAACAGAATTCCGTATGCACCAGTTGCAGATTCTATATTTTAAAAAAATAAAGAAGTACTCTTTTTTGGAACGAAATTTGAAATATTCAACCGTTCGACCGCACACGTCCGCCACGAACCTCTGCCTGCATACGGGGTCGATCCGACCACAGACGTTTTTCAGATCGTTGTATTTCGGTAAACATACATTTCTTTTGTCGAGACGTTTTTTGTAGTCAATGATCCTCGTTTTTTGGACCGAGATTTATTTATTAAGAAAAACAAAAGTTAAGTGTCCAAACATTTGTTCAAAGTGGGAGATGCGTTGAAAAATCCGTACTTTCACGAGAAGGATCATAATTTTTTCAAAATATAAAATTCTTCTCTTTCTTCTCTTTCAACGATTCTTCTCTTTCAACGCTCATATCTCAGTCAATTTTGTTCGGATCGACTTGAAATTTTCAGGACATATTCTCACCTATGTGAAGTTGGCAACTGACTTTACAGAAAGTAATTTTTTTTTTTTGCATTCGTTTGTACTCGGTTTGTACCCGTTTGTACCGTCTTAAATTTCGTTTGTACCTTAAGGGGGAAAAAAGTACGAGGGTATGAAAAAATGAACCGCAACCCATTTAGAGCTAAGCAATTTTAATAAACGTGACTGAAAAGAGAATCGTTTGTACCCGTTTGTACCGTTAAACATTTTTTTTTTTGAATTTTTTTTTCAAAATTTTTTCTGAAAAAAAAAATTTTCGGATTTTTTTTTTTTTAATTTCCGTTTGTACCGAGAAGTATATCGTTTGGACCACCTAGAAATTGTTTCTATTCATTCGTATCGGTGAGTACATCGTTTCTACCACCGTGTAATCGTTTATACCCATTCGTACTGACGAGTATATTGTTTGTACCACCAAGAAAACGTTTGTACACGGCTGTACTATCGAGCAATCGTTTGTACCCGTTCGTATCGACGAGTATATCGTTTGTACCACCGAGAAATCGTTTGTACCCGTTCGTATCGACGAGTATATCGTTTGTACCACCGAGAAATCGTTTGTACCCGTCTGTACTATCGAGCAATCGATTGTACCCGTTCGTATCGACGAGTATATCGTTTGTACCACCGAGAAATCGTTTGTACCCGTCTGTACTATCGAGCAATCGTTTGTACCCATTCGTACTGACGAGTATCGTTTGTACCAGCGAGAAATCGTTTGTACCCGTCTGTACTATCGAGCAATCGATTGTACCCGTTCGTATCGACGAGTATATCGTTTGTACCACCGAGAAAACGTTTGTACCCGTCTGTACTATCGAGCAATCGTTTGTACCCGTTCGTATCGACGAGTATATCGTGTGTACCACCGAGAAATCGGTTGTACCCGTCTGTACTATCGAGCAATCGATTGTACCCGTTCGTATCGACGAGTATATCGTTTGTACCACCGAGAAATCGTTTGTACCCGTCTGTACTATCGAGCAATCGTTTGTACCCATTCGTACTGACGAGTGTATCGTTTATACCAGCGAGAAAACGTTTGTACCCGTCTGTACTATCGAGCAATCGTTTGTACCCATTCGTACTGACGAGTGTATCGTTTGTACCAGCGAGAAATCGTTTGTACCCGTCTGTACTATCGAGCAATCGATTGTACCCGTTCGTATCGACGAGTATATCGTTTGTACCACCGAGAAAACGTTTGTACCCGTCTGTACTATCGAGCAATCGTTTGTACCCGTTCGTATCGACGAGTATATCGTGTCTACCACCGAGAAATCGGTTGTACCCGTCTGTACTATCGAGCAATCGATTGTACCCGTTCGTATCGACGAGTATATCGTTTGTACCACCGAGAAATCGTTTGTACCCGTCTGTACTATCGAGCAATCGTTTGTACCCATTCGTACTGACGAGTGTATCGTTTATACCAGCGAGAAAACGTTTGTACCCGTCTGTACTATCGAGCAATCGTTTGTACCCATTCGTACTGACGAGTGTATCGTTTGTACCAGCGAGAAAACGTTTGTACCCGTCTGTACTATCGAGCAATCGATTGTACCCGTTCGTATCGACGAGTATATCGTTTGTACCACCGAGAAAACGTTTGTACCCGTCTGTACTAACGAGGAATCGTTTGTACCCGTTCGTTCTGACGAGTATATCGTTTGTACCAACGAGAAAACGTTTGTACCCGTCTGTACTATCGAGCAATCGTTTGTACCCGTTCGTATCGACGAGTATATCGTTTGTACCACCGAGAAATCGTTTGTACCCGTCTGTACTATCGAGCAATCGTTTGTACCCATTCGTCCTGACGAGTATATCGTTTGTACCACCGAGAAAACGTTTGTACCCATCTGTACTATCGAGCAATCGTTTGTACCCGTTCGTATCGACGAGTATATCGTTTGTACCACCGAGGAATCGTTTGTACCCGTCTGTACTATCGAGCAATCGTTTGTACCCATTCGTACTGACGAGTGTATCGTTTGTACCAGCGAGAAAACGTTTGTACCCGTCTGTACTATCGAGCAATCGATTGTACCCGTTCGTATCGACGAGTATATCGTTTGTACCATCGAGAAAATGTTTGTACCTGTCTGTACTATCGAGGAATCGTTTGTACCCATTCGTCCTGACGAGTATATCGTTTGTACCACCGAGAAAACGTTTGTACCCATCTGTACTATCGAGCAATCGTTTGTACCCGTTCGTATCGACGAGTATGTCGTTTGTACCACCGAGAAATCGTTTGTACCCGTCTGTACTATCGACCAATCGTTTGTACCCATTCGTATCAACGAATATTGCGTATGTACCACCGAGAAAACGTTTGTCCCCGTCTGAACTATCGGGCAATCGTTTGTACCCATTCGTATCGACGAGTATATCGTTTGTACCACCGAGAAAACGTTCGTACCCGTCTGTACTATCGAGCAATCGTTTGTACCCGTTCGTATCGACGAGTATATCGTTTGTACCACCGAGAAAACGTTTGTACCCGTCTGTACTATCGAGCAATCGTTTGTACCCGTTCGTATCGACGAGTATATCGTTTGTACCACCGAGACATCGTTTGTACCCGTCTGTACTATCGAGCAATCGATTGTACCCGTTCGTATCGACGAGTATATCGTTTGTACCATCGTGAAAACGTTTGTACCCATCTGTACTATCGAGCAATCGTTTGTACCCGTTCGTATCGACGAGTATGTCGTTTGTACCACCGAGATATCGCTTGTACCCGTCTGTACTATCGACCAATCGTTGGTACCCATTCGCATCAACGAGTATTTGGTATGTACCACCGAGAAAACGTTTGTCCCCGTCTGAACTATCGGGCAATCGTTTGTACCCACTCGTACTGACGAGTATATAGTTTGTACCACCGAGAAATCGTTTGTACCCGTCTGTACTATCGAGCAATCGATTGTACCCGTTCGTATCGACGAGTATATCGTTTGTACCACCGAGAAATCGTTTGTATCCATCTGTACTATCGAGCAATCGTTTGTACCCATTCGTACTGACGAGTGTATCGTTTATACCAGCGAGAAAACGTTTGTACCCGTTTATACTATCGAGCAATCGTTTGTACCCATTCGTACTGACGAGTGTATCGTTTGTACCAGCGAGAAAACGTTTGTACCCGTCTGTACTATCGAGCAATCGATTGTACCCGTTCGTATCGACGAGTATATCGTTTGTACCACCGAGAAAACGTTTGTACCCGTCTGTACTAACGAGGAATCGTTTGTACCCATTCGTTCTGACGAGTATATCGTTTGTACCAACGAGAAAACGTTTGTACCCGTCTGTACTATCGAGCAATCGTTTGTACCCGTTCGTATCGACGAGTATATCGTTTGTACCACCGAGAAATCGTTTGTACCCGTTCGTATCGACGAGTATATCGTTTGTACCACCGAGAAATCGTTTGTACCCGTCTGAACTATCGAGCAATCGATTGTACCCGTTCGTATCGACGAGTATATCGTTTGTACCACCGAGAAAACGTTTGTACCCGTCTGTACTATCGAGGAATCGTTTGTACCCATTCGTTCTGACGAGTATATCGTTTGTACCACCGAGAAAACGTTTGTACCCGTCTGCACTATCGAGGAATCGTTTGTACCCATTCGTTCTGACGAGTATATCGTTTGTGCCACCGAGAAAACGTTTGTACCCGTCTGTACTATGGAGCAATCGTTTGTACCCATTCGTATCGACGAGTATTTCGTTTGTACCACCGAGAAATCGTTTGTACCCGTCTGTACTATCGACCAATCGTTTGTACCCATTCGTATTGACGAGTATTTCGTATGTACCACCGAGAAACCGTTTGTACCGGTCTGTACTATCGGGCAATCGGTTGTACCCATTCGTACTGACGAGTATATCGTTTTTACCATCGAGAAAACGTTTGTACCCGTATGTACTATCGAGCAATCGTTTGTACCCGTTCGCATCGACGAGTATATCGTTTGTACCACCGAGAAATCGTTTGTACCCGTCTGTACTATCGAGCAATCGCTTGTACCCATTCGTACTGACGAGTGTATCGTTTGTACCAGCGAGAAAACGTTTGTACCCGTCTGTACTATCGAGCAATCGATTGTACCCGTTCGTATCGACGAGTATATCGTTTGTACCATCGAGAAAACGTTTGTACCTGTCTGT
The DNA here is from genome assembly GCA_951751655.1 of Ophion costatus. NCBI lineage: Eukaryota > Metazoa > Arthropoda > Insecta > Hymenoptera > Ichneumonidae > Ophion > Ophion costatus. Next base: position 14,042,806 of record OX632366.1, on the reverse strand, counting down.
ACTATCGAGGAATCGTTTGTACCCATTCGTCCTGACGAGTATATCGTTTGTACCACCGAGAAAACGTTTGTACCCATCTGTACTATCGAGCAATCGTTTGTAACCGTTCGTATCGACAAGTACATGGTTTTTACCACCGAGGAAACGTTTGTACCCGTCTGTACTATCGAGCAATCGTTTGTACCCGTTCGTATCGACGAGTATGTCGTTTGTACCACCGAGAAATCGTTTGTACCCGTCTGTACTATCGACCAATCGTTTGTACCCATTCATCCTGACGAGTATATCGTTTGTACCACCGAGAAAACGTTTGTACCCATCTGTACTATCGAGCAATCGTTTGTACCCGTTCGTATCGACAAGTACATGGTTTTTACCACCGAGGAAACGTTTGTACCCGTCTGTACTATCGAGCAATCGTTTGTACCCGTTCGTATCGACGAGTATGTCGTTTGTACCACCGAGAAATCGTTTGTATCCGTCTGTACTATCGAGCAATCGTTTGTAACCGTTCGTATCGACAAGTACATGGTTTTTACCACCGAGGAAACGTTTGTACCCGTCTGTACTATCGAGCAATCGTTTGTACCCGTTCGTATCGACGAGTATGTCGTTTGTACCACCGAGAAATCGTTTGTACCCGTCTGTACTATCGACCAATCGTTTGTACCCATTCATCCTGACGAGTATATCGTTTGTACCACCGAGAAAACGTTTGTACCCATCTGTACTATCGAGCAATCGTTTGTACCCGTTCGTATCGACAAGTACATGGTTTTTACCACCGAGGAAACGTTTGTACCCGTCTGTACTATCGAGCAATCGTTTGTACCCGTTCGTATCGACGAGTATGTCGTTTGTACCACCGAGAAATCGTTTGTATCCGTCTGTACTATCGACCAATCGTTTGTACCCATTCGTATCAACGAGTATTGCGTATGTACCACCGAGAAAACGTTTGTCCCCGTCTGAACTATCGGGCAATCGTTTGTACCCATTCGTATCGACGAGTATATCGTTTGTACCACCGAGAAAACGTTTGTACCCGTCTGTACTATCGAGCAATCGTTTGTACCCGTTCGTATCGACGAGTATATCGTTTGTACCACCGAGAAATCGTTTGTACCCGTCTGTACTATCGAGCAATCGATTGTACCCGTTCGTATCGACGAGTATATCGTTTGTACCATCGAGAAAACGTTTGTACCTGTCTGTACTATCGAGGAATCGTTTGTACCCATTCGTCCTCACGAGTATATCGTTTGTACCACCGAGAAAACGTTTGTACCCATCTGTACTATCGAGCAATCGATTGTACCCGTTCGTATCGACGAGTATATCGTTTGTACCATCGAGAAAACGTTTGTACCTGTCTGTACTATCGAGGAATCGTTTGTACCCATTCGTCCTCACGAGTATATCGTTTGTACCACCGAGAAAACGTTTGTACCCATCTGTACTATCGAGCAATCGTTTGTACCCGTTCGTATCGACAAGTACATGGTTTTTACCACCGAGGAAACGTTTGTACCCGTCTGTACTATCGAGCAATCGTTTGTACCCGTTCGTATCGACGAGTATGTCGTTTGTACCACCGAGAAATCGTTTGTACCCGTCTGTACTATGGACCAATCGTTTGTACCCATTCGTATCAACGAGTATTGCGTATGTACCACCGAGAAAACGTTTGTCCCCGTCTGAACTATCGGGCAATCGTTTGTACCCATTCGTACTGACGAGTATATCGTTTGTACCAACGAGAAAACGTTTGTACCCGTCTGTACTATCGAGCAATCGTTTGTACCCGTTCGTATCGACGAGTATATCGTTTGTACCACAGAGAAACCGTTTGTACCCGTCTGTACTATCGAGCAATCGATTGTACCCGTTCGTATCGACGAGTATATCGTTTGTACCACCGAGAAAATGTTTGTACCCGTCTGTACTATCGAGCAATCGTTTGTACCCGTTCGTATCGACGAGTATATCGTTTGTACCACCGAGAAATCGTTTGTACCCGTCTGAACTATCGGGCAATCGTTTGTACCCGTTCGTATCGACAAGTATATCGTTTGTACCACCGAGAAATCGTTTGTACCCGTTTGTACTATCGAGCAATCGATTGTACCCATTCGTATCGACGAGTATATCGTTTGTACCACCGAGAAAACGTTTGTACCCGTCTGTACTATCGAGGAATCGTTTGTACCCATTCGTATCGACGAGTATATCGTTTGTGCCACCGAGAAATCGCTTGTACCCGTCTGTACTATCGAGCAATCGATTGTACCCGTTCGTATCGACGAGTATATCGTTTGTACCACCGAGAAAACGTTTGTACCCATCTTAACTATCGAGCAATCGTTTGTACCCGTTCGTATCGACGAGTATATCGTTTGTACCGACGAGAAATCGTTTGTACCCGTCTGTACTATCGAGCAATCGATTGTACCCGTTCGTATCGACGAGTATATCGTTTGTACCACCGAGAAAACGTTTGTACCCATCTTAACTATCGAGCAATCGTTTGTACCCGTTCGTATCGACGAGTATATCGTTTGTACCACCGAGGAATCGTTTGTACCCGTCTGTACTATCGAGCAATCGTTTGTACCCATTCGTCCTGACGAGTATATCGTTTGTACCACCGAGAAAACGTTTGTACCCATCTGTACTATCGAGCAATCGTTTGTACCCGTTCGTATCGACGAGTATGTCGTTTGTACCACCGAGATATCGCTTGTACCCGTCTGTACTATCGACCAATCGTTTGTACCCATTCGTATCAACGAGTATTTCGTATGTACCACCGAGAAAACGTTTGTCCGCGTCTGAACTATCGGGCAATCGTTTGTACCCACTCGTACTGACGAGTATATCGTTTGTACCACCGAGAAATCGTTTGTACCCATCTGTACTATCGAGCAATCGTTTGTACCCGTTCGTATCGACAAGTACATGGTTTTTACCACCGAGGAAACGTTTGTACCCGTCTGTACTATCGAGCAATCGTTTGTACCCGTTCGTATCGACGAGTATGTCGTTTGTACCACCGAGAAATCGTTTGTACCCGTCTGTACTATCGACCAATCGTTTGTACCCATTCGTATCAACGAGTATTGCGTATGTACCACTGAGAAAACGTTTGTCCCCGTCTGAACTATCGGGCAATCGTTTGTACCCATTCGTACTGACGAGTATATCGTTTGTACCAACGAGAAAACGTTTGTACCCGTCTGTACTATCGAGCAATCGTTTGTACCCGTTCGTATCGACGAGTATATCGTTTGTACCACAGAGAAACCGTTTGTACCCGTCTGTACTATCGAGCAATCGATTGTACCCGTTCGTATCGACGAGTATATCGTTTGTACCACCGAGAAAATGTTTGTACCCGTCTGTACTATCGAGCAATCGTTTGTACCCGTTCGTATCGACGAGTATATCGTTTGTACCACCGAGAAACCGTTTGTACCCGTCTGTACTATCGAGCAATCGTTTGTACCCGTTCGTATCGACGAGTATATCGTGTGTACCACCGAGAAATCGGTTGTACCCGTCTGTACTATCGAGCAATCGATTGTACCCGTTCGTATCGACGAGTATATCGTTTGTACCACCGAGAAATCGTTTGTACCCGTCTGTACTATCGAGCAATCGTTTGTACCCGTTCGTATCGACGAGTATATCGTTTGTACCACCGAGAAATCGTTTGTACCCGTCTGTACTATCGAGCAATCGATTGTACCCGTTCGTATCGACGAGTATATCGATTGTACCACCGAGAAATCGATTGTACCCGTCTGTACTATCGAGCAATCGTTTGTACCCATTCGTACTGACGACTGTATCGTTTGTACCAGCGAGAAAACGTCTGTACCCGTCTGTACTATCGAGCAATCGTTTGTACCTATTCGTACTGACGAGTGTATCGTTTGTACCAGCGAGAAAACGTTTGTACCCGTCTGTACTATCGAGCAATCGTTTGTACCCGTTCGTATCGACGAGTATATGGTTTGTACCACCGAGAAATCGTTTGTACCCGTCTGAACTATCGAGCAATCGATTGTACCCGTTCGTATCGACGAGTATATCGTTTGTACCACCGAGAAAACGTTTGTACCCGTCTGTACTATGGAGCAATCGTTTGTACCCGTTCGTGTCGACGAGTATATCGTTTGTACCACCGAGAAATCGTTTGTACCCGTCTGTACTATCGACCAATCGTTTGTACCCATTCGTATCGACGAGTATTTCGTATGTACCACCGAGAAAACGTTTGTACCCGTCTGTACTATCGGGCAATCGGTTGTACCCATTCGTACTGACGAGTATATCGTTTTTACCACCGAGAAAACGTTTGTACCCGTATGTACTATCGAGCAATCGCTTGTACGCGTTCGTATCGACGAGTATATCGTTTGTACCACCGAGAAATCGTTTGTAACCGTCTGTACTATCGAGCAATCGTTTGTACCCATTCGTACTGACGAGTGTATCGTTTGTACCAGCGAGAAAACGTTTGTACCCGTCTGTACTATCGAGCAATCGATTGTACCCATTCGTATCAACGAGTATTTCGTATGTACCACCGAGAAAACGTTTGTCCCCGTCTGAACTATCGGGCAATCGCTTGTACCCATTCGTACTGACCAGTATATCGTTTGTACCACCGAGAAATCGTTTGTACCTGTCTGTACTATCGAGCAATCGATTGTACCCGTTCGTATCGACGAGTATATCGTTTGTACCACCGAGAAAACGTTTGTACCCGTCTGTACTATCGAGCAATCGTTTGTACCCGTTCGTATCGACGAGTATATCGTCTGTACCACCGAAAAATCGGTTGTACCCGTCTGTACTATCGAGCAATCGATTGTACCCGTTCGTATCGACGAGTATATCGTTTGTACCACCGAGAAATCGTTTGTACCCGTCTGTACTATCGAGCAATCGTTTGTACCCATTCGGACTGACGAGTGTATCGTTTATACCAGCGATAAAACGTTTGTACCCGTCTGTACTATCGATCAATCGTTTGTACCCATTCGTACTGACGAGTGTATCGTTTGTACCAGCGAGAAAACGTTTGTACCCGTCTGTACTATCGAGCAATCGATTGTACCCGTTCGTATCGACGAGTATATCGTTTGTACCACCGAGAAAACGTTTGTACCCGTCTGTACTATCGAGCAATCGATTGTACCCGTTCGTATCGACGAGTATATCGTTTGTACCACCGAGAAATCGTTTGTACCCGTCTGTACTATCGAGCAATCGTTTGTACCCGTTCGTATCGACGAGTATATCGTTTGTACCACCGAGAAATCGTTTGTACCCGTCTGTACTATCGACCAATCGATTGTACTCGTTCGTATCGACGAGTATATCGTTTGTACCACCGAGAAAACGTTTGTACCCGTCTGTACTATCGAGCAATCGATTGTACCCGTCCGTATCGACGAGTATATCGTTTGTACCACCGAGACAACGTTTGTACCCGTCTGTACTATCGAGCAATCGTTTGTGCCCGTTCGTATCGACGAGTATATCGTTTGTACCACAGAGAAATTGTTTGTACCCGTCGGTACTATCGAGCAATCGTCTGTACCCGGTCGTACTGACGAGTATACCGTTTGTACTACTGAGAAAACGTTTGTACCCATCTGTACTATCGAGCAATTGTTTCTACCCGGTCGTATCGGCGAGCATATCATTTCTACCACAGAGAAATCGTTTGCACCCATGTACGCTTACTTACTTACTTACTCTACGAAACTTACGCTTGGCGGTACAAACGATATACTCCTTGGCACGAAAAAATAGAAATTATTGCTCGGTGGTACAAACGACATACTCGTCGTCAGTATGGACCGAAACACAAGATTAAGTACTGGTACAAATGATTTACTCGTTGGTACGAACCGGTACAAACGATTGCTCGATGACGGAAACCCAAGGAAACGATTTCTCGGCGGTACACACGATCTGCTCGTCAGAACGAATGGGTACAAACGTTTCCTCGGTGGTACAAACGATATACTCGTCGATACGAACGGGTATGAACGATTGCTCGATAGTACAGACGAGTACAAACGATTTCTCGGTGGTACAAACGATATACGTGTCGATACGAATGAGTACAAACCATTGGTCGATAGTACAGACGGGTACAAACGTTTTCTCAGTAGTACAAACGATATACTCGACAGTTCGACCGGGTCCAAACGATTGCTCGATAGTACCGACAGGTACGAACAATTTCTCGTTGGTACAAACGATATTCTCGTCAGTACGAATGGGTACAAACGATTAATCGCCGGTTCGAATGAGTACACACGATCTCTCGGTAGTTCAAACGACATACTCGTCGATACGAACGGGTACAAACGATTGCTCGATAGTACAGACGGGGAAAAACGTTTCCTCGGTGGTACAAACGATGTACTCGTCGATACGAACGGTTACAAACGATTGCTCGATAGTACGGATGGGTACAAACGTTTTCTCGGTGGTACAAACGATATATGCGTCAGAGCGAATGGGTACAAACGATTCCTCGATAGTACAGACGGGTACAATCGTTTTCTCGGTGGTACAAACGATATACTTGTCAGTACAGATGGGTACATACGATTCCTCAATGGTACAGACGGGTACAACCGTTTTCTCGGTGGTACAAACGATATATTCCTCGATACCAACGGGTACAAACGATTTCTCGATAGTACAGACGGGTACAAACGATTTCTCGGTGGTACAAACGATATACTCGTCAATACGAATGGGTAAAAACGATTCCACGATAGTACAGACGGGTACAAACGTTTTCTTGGTGGTACAAACGATATACTTGTCATTACGAATGGGTACAAACGATTCCTCAATAGTACAGACGGGTGCAAACGTTTCCGCGGTGGTACAAACGATATATTCGTCGATACCAACGGGTACAAACGTTTTGTCGGTGGTGCAAACGATGTACTCGTTGATACGAATGGGTACAAACGATTGCTCGATAGTACAGACGGGTACAAACGTGTTCTCGGTTCTAAAAACGATATACTCGTCAGTACGAGGGGGTACAAACGATTGCTCGATATTACAGACCGGTACAAACGATTGCTCGATAGTGCCGACGGGTACAATCGTTTTCTCGTTGGTACAAACGATATACTCGTCAGTACGAATGGGTACAAACGATTGCTCGATAGTACAGACGGGTACAAACTTTTCTCGTTGGTACAAACAATATACTCGTCAGTACGAATGGGTACAAACGATTGCTCGATAGTACAGACGGGAACAAACTTTTCTCGGTGGTACAAACGATATACTCGTCGATACGACCGGGTACAATCGATTGCTCGATAGTACAGACGGGTACAAACGAATTTTCGGTGGTACAAACGATATACTCGTCGATACGAACGGGTACATACGATTGCTCGATAGTACAGACGGGTACAAACGTTTCCTCGGTGGTACAAACGATGTACTCGTCGATACGAACGGGTACAAACGATTGCTCGATAGTACAGATGGGTACAAACGTTTTCTCGGTGGTACAAACGATATACTCGTCAGAACGAATGGGTACAAACGATTCCTCGATAGTACAGATGGGTACAAACGTTTTCTCGGTGGTACAAACGATATACTTGTCAGTGCGAATGGGTACAAACGATTCCTCAATAGTGCAGACGGGTACAAACGTTTCCGCGGTGGTACAAACGATATATTCGTCGATACCAACGGGTACAAACGTTTTGTCGGTGGTACAAACGATGTACTCGTTGATACGAATGGGTACAAACGATTGCTCGATAGTACAGACGGGTACAAACGTTTTGTCGGTGGTCCAAACGATATACTCGTCAGTACGAGGGGGTAGAAACGATTGCTCGATATTACAGACCGGTACAAACGATTGCTCGATAGTGCCGACGGGTACAATCGTTTTCTCGTTGGTACAACCGATATACTCGTCGATACGACCGGGTACAATCGATTGCTCGATAGTACAGACGGGTACAAACGAATTCTCGGTGGTACAAACGATATACTCGTCGATACGACCGGGTACAAACGATTGCTCGATAGTACAGACGGGTACAAACGTTTCCTCGGTGGTACAAACGATATACTCGTCAGAACGAATGGGTACAACCGATTCCCCGATAGTACAGATGGGTACAAACGTTGTCTCGGTGGTACAAACGATATACTTGTCAGTGCGAATGGGTACAAACGATTCCTCAATAGTGCAGACGGGTACAAACGTTTCCGCGGTGGTACAAACGATATATTCGTCGATACCAACGGGTACAAACGTTTTGTCGGTGGTACAAACGATATACTCGTCAGTACGAGGGGGTACAAACGATTGCTCGATATTACAGACCGGTACACACGATTGCTCGATAGTACAGACGGGTACAAACGTTTTCTCGGTGGTGCATACGTAATACTCGTCGATACTAACGGGTACAAACGATTTCTCGGTGGTAAAATCGATATACTGTCGATACGACCGGGTACAAACGATTGCTCGATAGTCCAGACGCGTACAAACGTTTCCTCGGTGGTACAAATGACACACTCGTCGATACGAATGGGTACAAACGATTTCTCGATAGTACAGACGGGTACAAACGTTTTCTCGGTGGTACAAACGCATACGCGTCAGTACGAATGGGTAAAAAATAATCCTCGATAATACAGACGGGTACAAACGTCTTCTCAGTGGTAGAAACGATATACTCGTCAGTACGAATGGGTAAAAACGATTCCACGATAGTACAGACGGGTACAAACGTTTTCTCGGTGGTACAAACGATATACTTGTCCGTACGAATGGGTACAAACGATTCCTCAATAGTACAGACGGGTACAAACGTTTCCGCGGTGGTACAAACGATATACTCGTCAGTGCGAATGGGTACAAACGATTAGCCGATAGTACAGACGGGTACAAACGTTTTCTCGGTGGTACATACGAAATACTCGTCGATACGAATGGGTACAAACGATTGGTCGATAGTACAGACGCGTACAAACGTTTTCTCGTTGGTACAACTGATATAGTCGTCAGTACGAATGGGTACAAACGATTAATCGCGGGTACGAATGAGTACAAACGATCTCTCGGTGGTACAAACGACATACTCGTCGATTCGAACGGGTACAATCGATTGCTCGATAGTACAGACGGGTACAAACGATTTCTCGGTGGTACAGACGATATACTCGTCGATACCAACGGGTACAAACGATTGCTCGATAGTACAGACGGGTACAAACGTTTTCTCGTTGGTACAAACGATATACTCGTCAGTACGAATGGGTACAAACGATTGCCCGATAGTACAGACGGGGACAAACGTTTTCTCAGTGGTACATACGAAATACTCGTTGATACGAATGGGTACAAACGATTGGTCGATAGTACAGACGGGTACCAACGTTTTCTCGGTGGTTCAAACGATATACTTGTCAGTACAGATGGGTACAAACGATTCCTCAATGGTACAGACGGGTACAAACGTTTCCGCAGTGTTACAAACGATATATTCATCGGTACCAACGGGTACAAACGTTTTGTCGGTGGTACAAACGATATACTCGTCAGTACGAACGGGTACAAACGATTGATCGATAGTACAGACGGGCCAAACGATTGCTCGGTGGCACAAACGACATATTCGTCGATACGAACGGGTATAAACGATTGCTCGATAATACAGACGGGTACAAACTTTTTCTCGCTGGTACAAACGATACGCTCGTTAGTGCGAATGGGTACAAACGATTGCTCGATAGTACAGACAAGTACAAACGTTTTCTCGCTGGTACAAACGATACACTCGTCAGTACGAATAGGTGCAAACGATTGCTCGATAGTACAGACGGGTACAAACGTTTTCTCGGTGGTACAAACGATATACGAATTCGAACGATGTACGAATGGGTAAAAACGATTCCACGATAGTACAGACGGGTACAAACGTTTTCTCGGTGGTACAAACGATATACTTGTCAGTACGAATGGGTACAAACGTTTTCTCAGTGGTACAAACGATATATTTGTCAGTACGAACGGGTACAAACGATTGCTCGATATTTCAGACGGGTACAAACGTTTTCTCGGCGGTACAAACGATATACTCGTCAGTACGAGGGGGTACAAACCATTGCTCGATATTACAGACCGGTACAAACGATTGCTCGACAGTGCCGACGGGTACAATCGTTTTCTCGTTGGTACAAACGATACACTCGTCAGTACGAATGGGTAAAAACGATTCCTCGATAGTACAGACGGGTACAAACGTTTTCTCGGTGGTACAAACGATATACTTGTCAGTACAGATGGGTACAAACGATTCCTCAGTAGTACAGACGGGTACAAACGATTCCGCGGTGGTACAAACGATATATTCGTCGATACCAACGGGTACAAACGATTTCTCGCTGGTACAAACGATATACTGTGGATACGAACGGGTACAAACGATTGCTCGATATTACAGACGGGTACAAACGGTTCCTCAGTGGTACAAACGATATACTCGTCGATACGAACGGGTACAAACGATTGCTCGATAGTACAGATGGGTACAAACGTTTTCTCGGTGGTACAAACGATATACTCGTCAGGACGAATGGGTACAAACGATTCCTCGATAGTACAGACAGGTACAAACGTTTTCTCGATGGTCCAAACGATATACTCGTCGATACGAACGGGTACAATCGATTGCTCGATAGTACAGACGGGTACAAACGTTTTGTCGCTGGTCCAAACGATACACTCATCAGTACGAATGGGTACAAACGATTGCTCGATAGTACAGACGGGTACAAACGTTTTCTCGCTGGTACAAACGATACACTCGTCAGTACGAATGGGTACAAACGATTGCTCGATAGTACAGACGGGTACAAACGATTTCTCGGTGGTACAAACGATATACTCGTCCATACGAACGGGTGCAAACGATTGCTCGATAGTACATACGGGTACAAACGTTTTCGCGTTGGTAAAAACGATATACTCGTCAGTACGAATGGGTACAACCGATTGCCCGATAGTACAGACGGGTACAAACGTTTTCTCGGTGGTACATACGAAATACTCGTCGATACGAATGGGTACAAACGATCGGTCGATAGTACAGACGGGTACAAACGATTTCTCGGTGGTACAAACGATATACTCGTCGATACAAACGGGTACAAACGATTGCTCGATAGTACATACGGGAACAAACGTTTTCTCGTTGGTAAAAACGATATACTCGTCAGTACGAATGGGTACAACCGATTGCCCGATAGTACAGACGGGTACACACGTTTTCTCCGTGGTACATACGAAATACTCGTCGATACGAATGGGTACAAACGATTGGTCGATTGTTCAGACGGGTACAAACGATTTCTCGGTGGTACAAACGATATACTCGTCGATACGAATGGGTACAAACGATTGCTCGATAGTACAGACGGGTACAAACGTTTCCTCGGTGGTACAAACGATGTACTCGTCGATACGAACGAGTACAAACGATTGCTCGATAGTACAGATGGGTACAAACGTTTTCTCGGTGGTACAAACGATATACTCGTCAGGACGAATGGGTACAAACGATTCCTCGATAGTTCAGACAGGTACAAACGTTTTCTCGATGGTACAAACGATATACTCGTCGATACGAACGCGTACAATCGATTGCTCGATAGTACAGACGGGTACAAACGTTTTCTCGCTGGTACAAACGATACAATCGTCAGTATGAATGGGTACAAACGATTGCTCGATAGTACAGACGGGTACAAACGTTTTCTCGCTGGTACAAACGATATACTCGTCGATACGAACGGGTACAATCGATTGCTCGATAGTTCAGACGGGTACAAACGATTTCTCGGTGCTACAAACGATATACTCGTCGATACAAACGGGTACAAACGATTGCTCGATAGTACAGACGGGTACAAACGTTTTCTCGGTGGTACAAACGATATACTCGTCGATACGAACGGGTACAATCGATTGCTCGATAGTACAGACGGGTACAAACGATTTCTCGGTGGTACAAACGATATACTCGTCGATACGAACGGGTACAAACGATTGCTCGATAGTACAGACGGGTACAAGCGTTTTCTCGTTGGTACAAACGATATACTCGTCAGTACGAATGGGTACAAACGATTGCCCGATAGTTCAGACGGGGACAAACGTTTTCTCGGTGGTACATATGAAATACTCGTTGATACGAATCGGTACAAACGATTGGTCGATAGTACAGACGGGTACAAACGATTTCTCGGTGGTACAAACGACATACTCGTCGACACGAACGGGTACCAACGATTGCTCGATAGTACAGACGGGTACAAACGTTTCCCCGATGGTACAAACGATGTACTCGTCGATACGAACGGGTACAAACGATTGCTCGATAGTACGGATGGGTACAAACGTTTTCTCGGTGGTACAAACGATATACTCGTCAGGACGAATGGTTACGAACGATTCCTCGATAGTACAGACAGGTACAAACGTTTTCTCGATGGTACAAACGATATACTCGTCGATACGAACGGGTACAATCGATTGCTCGATAGTACAGACGGGTACAAACGTTTTCTCGCTGGTACAAACGATACACTCGTCAGTACGAATGGGTACAAACGATTGCTCGATAGTACAGACGGGTACAAACGTTTTCTCGCTGGTACAAACGATACACTCGTCAGTACGAATTGGTACAAACGATTGCTCGATAGTACAGACGGGTACAAACGATTTCTCGGTGGTACAAACGATATACTCGTCGATACGAACGGGTACAATCGATTGCTCGATAGTACAGACGGTACAAACGATTTCTCGGTGGTACAAACGATATACTCGTCGATACATACGGGTACAAACGATTGCTCGATAGTACAGACGGGTACAAACGTTTTCTCGGTGGTACAAACGATTTACTCGTCGATACGAACGGGTACAATCGATTGCTCGATAGTACAGACGAGTACAAACGATTTCTCGGTGGTACAAACGATATACTCGACGATACGAACGGGTACAAACGATTGCTCGATAGTACAGACGCGTACAAACGTTTCCTCGGTGGTACATACCATGTACTCGTCGATACGAACGGGTACAAACGATTGCTCGATAGTACAGATGGGTACAAACGTTTTCTCGGTGGTACAAACGATATACTCGTCAGGACGAATGGGTACAAACGATTCCTCGATAGTACAGACGAGCACAAACGTTTTCTCGATGGTTCAAACGATATACTCGTCGATACGAACGGGTACAATCGACTGCTCGATAGTACAGACGGGTACAAACGTTTTCTCGCTGGTACAAACGATACACTCGTCAGTACGAATGGGTACAAAAGATTGCTCGATAGTGCAGACGGGTACAAACGATTTCTCGGTGGTACAAACGATATACTCGTCGATACGAACGGGTACAAACGATTGCTCGATAGTACATACGGGTACAAACGTTTTCTCGTTGATAAAAACGATATACTCGTCAGTACGAATGGGTACAACCGATTGCCCGATAGTACAGACGGGTACATACGTTTTCTCGGTGGTACATACGAAATACTCGTCGATACCAATGGGTACAAACGACTGGTCGATAGTACAGACGGGTACAAACGATTTCTCGGTGGTACAAACGATATACTCGTCGATACGAATGGGTACAAACGATTGCTCCATAGTACAGACGGGTTCAAACGTTTTCTCGGTGGTACAAACGATATGCTCGTCAGAACGAATGGGTACAAACGATTCCTCGATAGTACAGACGGGTACAAACGTTTTCTCGGTGGTACAAACGATATACTCGTCGATACGAACGGGTACAATCGATTGCTCGATAGTTCAGACGGGTACAAACGATTTCTCGGTGGTACAAACGATATACTCGTCGATACGAACGGGTACAAACGATTGCTCGATAGTTCAGACGGGTACAAACGTTTTCTCGTTGGTACAAACGATATACTCGTCAGAACGAATGGGTACAAACGATTCCTCGTTAGTACAGACGGGTACAAAGGTTTTCGCGGTGGTACAAACGATATACTCGTCGAGACGAATGGTTACAATCGATTGCTCGATAGTACAGACGGGTACAAACGATTTCTCGGTGGTACCAACGATATACTCGTCGATACGAACGGGTACAAACGATTGCTCGACAGTACAGACGGGTACAAGCGTTTTCTCGTTGGTACAAATGATATACTCGTCAGTACGAATGGGTACAAACGATTGCCCGATAGTTCAGACGGGGACAAACGTTTTCTCGATGGTACATACGAAATACTCATTGATACGAATGGGTACAAACGATTGGTCGATAGTACAGACGGGTACAAACGATTTCTCGGTGGTACAAACGACATACTCGTCGACACGAACGGGTACAAACGATTGCTCGATAGTACAGACGGCTACAAACGTTTCCTCGGTGGTACAAACGATGTACTCGTCGATACGAACGGGTACAAACGATTGCTCGATAGTACAGATGGGTACAAACGTTTTCTCGGTGGTACAAACGATATACTCGTCAGGACGAATGGGTACAAACGATTGCTCGATAGTACAGACAGGTACAACCGTTTTCTCGATGGTACAAACGATATACTCGTCGATCCGAACGGGTACAATCGATTGCTAGATAGTACAGACGGGCACAAACGTTTTCATGCTGGTACAAACGATACACTCGTCAGTACGAATGGGTACAAACGATTGCTCGATAGTACAGACGGGTACAAACGTTTTCTCGCTGGTACAAACGATACACTCGTCAGTATGAATGGGTACAAACGATTGCTCGATAGTACAGACGGGTACAAACGATTTCTCGGTGGTACAAACGATATACTCGTCGATACGAATGGGTACAATCGATTGCTCGATAGTACAGACGGGTACAAACGATTTCTCGGTGGTACACACGATATACTCGTCGAGACGAACGGGTACAAACGATTGCTCGATAGTACAGACGGGTACAAACGTTTTCTCGGTGGTACAAACGACATACTCGTCGATACGAACGGGTACAATCGATTGCTCGATAGTACAGACGGGTACAAACGATTTCTCGGTGGTACAAACGATATACTCGTCGATACGAACGGGTACAAACGTTTTCTCGTACGTACAAACGATATACTCGTCAGTACGAATGGGTACAAACGATTGCCCGATAGTTCAGACGGGGACAAACGTTTTCTCGGTGGTACAAACGATATACTCGTCGATACGAACGGGTACAAACGATTGCTCGATAGTACAGACGGGCACAAACGATTTCTCGGTGGTAGAAACGATATACTCGTCGATACGAACGGGTACAAACGATTGCTCGATAGTACAGACGGGTACAAGCGATTTCTCGGTGGTACAAACGATATACTCGTCGATACGAACGGGTACAAACGATTGCTCGATAGTACAGACGGGTACAAACGTTTTCTCGGTGGTACAAACGACATACTCGTCGATACGAACGGGTACAATCGATTGCTCGATAGTACAGACGGATACAAACGATTTCTCGGTGGTACAAACGATATACTCGTCGATACGAACGGGTACAAACGATTGCTCGATAGTACAGACGGTTACAAACGTTTTCTCGTTGGTACAAACGATATACCCGTCAGTACGAATGGGTACAAACGATGGCCCGATAGTTCAGACGGGGACAAACGTTTTCGCGGTGGTACATACGAAATACTCGTTGATACGATTGGGTACAAACGATTGGTCGATAGTACAGACGGGTATAAACGATTTCTCGGTGGTACAAACGACATACTCGTCGATACGAACGGGTACAAACGATTGCTCGATAGTACAGACGGGTACAGACGTTTCCTCGGTGGTACAAACCATGTACTCGTCGATACGAACGGGTACAAACGATTGCTCGATAGTACAGATGGGTACAAACGTTTTCTCGGTGGTACAAACGATATACTCGTCAGGACGAATGGGTACAAACGATTCCTCGATAGTACAGACAGGTACAAACGTTTTCTCGATGGTACAAACGATATACTCGTCGATACGAACGGGTACAATCGATTGCTCGATAGTACAGACGGGTACAAACGTTTTCTCGCTGGTACAAACGATACACTCGTCAGTACGAATGGGTACAAACGATTGCTCGATAGTACAGATGGGTACAAACGATTTCTCGCTGGTACAAACGATACACTCGGCAGTACGAATGGGTACAAACCATTTCTCGATAGTACATACGGGTACAAACGTTTTCTCGTTGGTAAAAACGATATACTCGTCAGTACGAATGGGTACAACCGATTGCCCGATAGTACAGACGGGTACAAACGTTTTCTCGGTGGTACATACGAAATACTCGTCGATACGAATGGGTACAAACGATTGGTCGATAGTACAGACGGGTACAAACGATTTCTCGGTGGTACAAACGATATACTCGTCGATACAAACGGGTACAAACGATTGCTCCATAATACAGACGGATACAACCGTTTTCTCGGTGGTACAAACGATATACTCGTCAGAACGAATGGGTACAAACCATTCCTCGATAGTACAGATGGGTACAAACGTTTTCTCGGTGGTACATACGATATACTCGTCGATACGAACGGGTACTATCGATTGCTCGATAGTTCAGACGGGTACAAACGATTTCTCGGTGGTACAAACGATATACTTGTCGATACGAACGGGTACAAACGATTGCTCGATAGTACAGACGGGTACAAACGTTTTCTCGTTGGTACAAACGAAATACTCGTCAGAACGAATGGGTACAAACGATTCCTCGTTAGTACAGACGGGTACAATCGTTTTCTCGGTGGTACAAACGATATACTCGTCGATACGAACGGGTACAATCGATTGCTCGATAGTACAGACGGGTACAAACGATTTCTCGGTGGTACAAACGATATACTCGTCGATACGAACGGGTACAAACGATTGCTCGATAGTACAGACGGGTACAAGCGTTTTCTCGTTGGTACAAACGATATACTCGTCAGTACGAATGGGTACAAACGATTGCCCGATAGTTCAGACGGGGACAAACGTTTTCTCGGTGATACATACGAAATACTCGTTGATACGAATGGGTAGAAACGATTGGTCAATAGTACAGACGGGTACAAACGATTTCTCGGTGGTACAAACGACATACTCGTCGACACGAACGGGTACAAACGATTGCTCGATAGTACAGACGGGTACAAACGTTTCCTCGGTGGTACAAACGATGTACTCGTCGATACGTACGGGTACAAACGATTGCTCGATAGTAAAGATGGGTACAAACGTTTTCTCGGTGGTACAAACGATATACTCGTCAGGACGAATGGGTACAAACGATTCCTCGATAGTACAGACAGGTACAAACGTTTTCTCGATGGTACAAACGATATACTCGTCGATTCGAACGGGTACAATCGATTGCTCGATAGTTCAGACGGGTACAAACGTTTTCTCGCTGGTACAAACGATACACTCGTCAGTACGAATGGGTACAAACGATTGGTCGATAGTACAGACGGGTACAAACGTTTTCTCGCTGGTACAAACGATACACTCGTCAGTACGAATGGGTACAAACGATTGCTCGATAGTACAGACGGGTACAAACGATTTCTCGGTGGTACAAACGATGTACTCGTCGATACGAACGGGTACAATCGATTGCTCGATAGTACAGACGGGTACAAACGATTTCTCGGTGGTACAAACGATATACTCGTCGATACGAACGGGTACAAACGATTGCTCGATCGTACAGACGGGTACAAACGTTTTCTTGGTGGTACAAACAATATACTCATCAGTACGAATGGGTATAAACGATTACACGGTGGTAGAATGCGATGTACTCACCGATACGAATGAATAGAAACAATTTCTAGGTGGTCCAAACGATATACTTGTCGGTACAAACGGAAATTAAAAAAAAAAAAAATCGAAAATTTTTTTTTTCAGAAAAAATTTTGAAAAAAAAATTCAAAAAAAAAAATGTTTAACGGTACAAACGGGTACAAACGATTCTCTTTTCAGTTACGTTTATTAAAATTGCACAGCTCTAAATGGGTTGCGGTTCATTTTTTCATACCCTCGTACTTTTTTCCCCCTTAAGGTACAAACGAAATTTAAGACGGTACAAACGGGTACAAACCGAGTACAAACGAATGCAAAAAAAAAAATTACTTTCTGTAAAGTCAGTTGCCAACTTCACATAGGTCATATTCTCAGATACTTATACTTCAAAAAAATGCAATAAAAAAATCGATTTTTTCAAAATCGCAAGTGGGGGTAACCCCTTAAAGAAAATATTAATGATAAACCTTAGAAAAATTTGCCCAGCGGAAGAATTTTCGTAGCGGCGACGTTTTAGAGATGCGGATTGATCGTGACTTATTTTCATTATCCGCCACTGATTTTTAACGAATGATTCGGAAGGGTGCCCCCTGATGCCCCCACAAAATACGACCCTTCGCGCAAGGAATACCCTAAACGCGGTTTTCTCAAAATGACATTTTCAAGATCGATGATCACGGTATCTCAAAAAACACTGGACCAATCAACTTCAAATTGTACAAGCTTCTTTTACATATCAAATAGCAGTTCTTCGACAAAAGAACTTTTTTTCGATGCATAGTTTTTTTATCAACGGAAGTAGAGGGCTTCTTTTTCACCGAAAATCGCTTCTTTCACTTTGGATTGCAGCTATTTTTTCAAAAATAAAAAACGCGGTAAAATCTATATTTTATCAAATCCTTCGTCCAAGCACTAGATCATTGCAACATGCAACAACTAAATGCGTTTGATTTTTTTTATTTCGCATTATTTATTTCCGAGCAGCAGTGCTCACCACAAAGGGCATTTTAAAAATATCATAAATATTTTTCCATACAAAAATAGTAAAAGATATTATAAAACCATGCTCCTGAAGATAAAAAATAAATAGCAACCTGCACACGTTTTTCCAGAAAAAATTCTCGGAAATTTCCCTTTTTCCGGCCACGAGCTAAGCGTCGGTCGTTATTTCTGGAAAAGCTTTTTATTAATTTAGAAATTGATTAAAAATCAGTTCGATTCTGACACGTGTCGTTATGATTGTTATTTAAAAAAATATATTCCTTGATATATTTTGTCATAATCTTATAATATTTTAAGCAATACATGAGTAATAATTTACGATTTCGACTTACGTGAAATTTGTCTTGCTTTTACGGAACGCATCACTTACCTAACTCGGGGTGTTACTGTACTCATTTTCAAGAAGAAATTTCGCAATATTCGTATCGTCAATAGAATTATGGACAATCTGGAAGAGGCAAATGTGCGCACAGTCATTTATTCACTTTTTTTTTAAACAATTACAT
This sequence comes from Ophion costatus, assembly GCA_951751655.1. NCBI lineage: Eukaryota > Metazoa > Arthropoda > Insecta > Hymenoptera > Ichneumonidae > Ophion > Ophion costatus. The sequence goes on along the minus strand of OX632366.1, from coordinate 14,023,334 downwards.
CGACTTAGTCTCCATACTACACAATTATACATTCGCTTTCGTCACTCCCCAGCAACGTGTTTCGTATTCGACTATACATCATGTCGACGAGAGATTTGCCCTCGGTAATCGCAATTGACGACAATTGACAATTCAAACTAAACTTTTTCTTCCCCGAGCTTATGAAACGCTAATTCGTAGATTTTTGTACGAAGTTGCTTTTCGCATTCGTTAGGATCACACGCGGTACAGAATAACAAAAGTATAAAACATGGAAGAAAAATGAGACGTCGATCGCAGCGGGGAGTATGTCGATTGAATTTTATCTACTTTTGGCTATGACAGTATCCAGCTTTGTGCGTTTCTCCGTGCGCCAAACTGATTTAATTTGCGATTTTCCGAATGATTTTTTTAGTCTACCGTGAGTTTTTGACAAGAATCTAGCAGTTTCATTTTTTACATCAATCACATATACCAGTGTTATTCTAATAGGTTACGTACAAAATTTACACTATACATTTATGCCAGACATATTAAATGTATATATATATATATATATATATATTGTTTAATTATATTTATTTTTAAAGTATGCATATAGGTATATGTTTATCTAATGATATGATGAATTAAGTGAGTCGTTTTCCCCCCAAGACAATTCTTACGCGAAAACTAAAGCGAGACACCATTGTAACGAGTACAAAAAGAATCAATTATATATTTATATGTTCAAGAATTTGTGAAAATAATTCATATAACCCTTTTTTAACACACTAGGTCATTTTGATCCGGATGAATTGGAAAAAAATGCTCACTTTCCTAAAACTGAAAGTTTTCAATGATTTTTTTACAACAATTCAATTTGATACTTTCCCAATTTTATTTATGCAGACATATTAAGAAATGTTTAAAGTGTTTCGAGGATTTTTACGATAAGAACCGACCAAAGGGTTGTCAAGGGCAGGTGGATGAAGTTCCATCCGGATTAAATTGACCCAGTGTGCCAAAGCCGTGGTCAAATATAAGTGTCTCAAGGTAGGGTTCAAAATGCTGAAAATTGGCCAAGTTACAGATGATTCAGTGAGAGACTTTCAATCGCGTTTTTCTCGAAACAACTTTTCTCGACCTGGCTGGAATCATGATTGACTATAATTGTCTGGTTTCATTTTTTTAAATCCGTAATCGCAATATCTGTCGTTGTACGTAGCCGTTTTTTAAAATTATTTTTCAAGCCCCCAAACATAAGTAAAATTTTCGTCAAAACTACACTTTTTTTTTAACACCCGCCATTGTGTGATTTTTTTCTTGAAAAACGGTTATGTAGAACGAGAACTACGTTTATATAGATTTAAAAACTTTTGATTTTTTAGACCAACCATTGTCACGTTATCGACTCGGTCGTTGGGACACATTTTTTATACAGAGGCTCTGTTATATCTCAATAAGGTTATTTTTTTTAATCTAATTTTTTTTCAACTGAAAATTAATAATTCAGTAGAAAAAAAAACGGGAATAAGCGACCTTTTTCGGCCCGTCACAGTGGTGTTCTCCTTTAACTTCAGTTTAACAATTCCCACGTTCATTGATATAATTTATTCCACGTTGACTCAGCGCTGACCAACTCTAAGAATTTTTTATAAGCGTTGCAAGGTAAGCAGTAAATTTGATTATCCAAACTTCAAACCCAACATGATGAAATATTACGTCATACGTGGCCCAAAGAAGGTTATATTTTTCTGCGGGAGAGACATCTAATATCCAAATTTTTATTATTTTTTCTAAGTAAATAAAGTTTTATTTACATAGAAAACAGAGCCATGGCAAAATAATTTTCACGGCAAGCGGTCAAACAGTATTTGGAAAAAAAGGGTGCAAAAAATAAGGTAAGCTGAATCGACGTGGAAAGTCTTCGATGAGCCATTTGATTCGAGTGTGGTCAACGTAAATTTGTAAGTTAACATTGACTTCTCCGAGAGGAAATTAATTTTTCCTTTGTGGAATGAAACACGTGTTTGGGTGTCGTATCTTAAGGGGTACGCGAAACCGTGGAATTTCGAAAAAAATGATTTTTGGTTTATTTAGTTTTTTATCGCGTAGAGTCTTAACTTTGATTTGGTGCAAAGATTTTTTGAAAATTCAAAAAATTGACCGAGTTATGATGATTTTAGTGGAGCAGGTCAGAACATGCCGTTGCGATGTGCCTCTACCGCGGCGCAGTGCATTGTATGGTTTCTAAGGGTATTTATATGACTTTGTCCAACCAGGCTGTTCGATTGTTACACGGTGCAGGAATCACAGATCGAAGGGACGGAAAATAATTGTGATTTTATCTCGAGCAAGTAGTCCGTACACCAAGGCACTTTTTTACTATTACATTTTTTAAATAACAATTAAGACGAAAGAGTGCATTTAATAGATATAAATTTTAAATACAAGATGTTGATTTTTTTTTACTCGCTCTATTAGTAATGGAGATATAAGCGACGAAAATTAATCGCATCACCTCTCACTCATTGTTTCGTCCCTTTCACTCATCGTTCCGTCTTTCTCATAAAAATGTTCCTTGTTCATATCTCCATTACCAATGGATGGCGAGCAAAAAAATGAAAGAGACATTTTTTATTGTCGATTCAAAAAGAAACATCTTTTATTTCACACTTTTTCCTACAAAATGCACTTTTTCGCCACAATCGTCATTATAACAATTAAATTGTTTGTAACGAAAAAAAAACGATTCTAGAACAAAATAAATGTCCTACTCGTATTGCCCGTATTCGAAACGATAAAGAACCACCGAAGATATTGAGCAGACCCATACGTTTATACGAAAACTGTACCCGGAAAAAGTGGATTCAGTACGTTTTCGTTTCTTGCGTTTATCTCGAAAGTATACTTCGCAATTTGGCGTACGTCATATCTCAAAATATAATCGTCCGATTTACTTCAAATTTGGACTGAACATATTTTATAACATTTTCAATCGACAGACTGGATTATTTTTTCATATGTTCCTCCGTTTGTTAATAACAAACGCCTGAAGTCGTCATTTTTCGTCGACGAGCGACATTTTTTTCAAAACAGCGCAATTTATGCAAATTTCAAAATTTCGAAAAAGTATCCGGCGGTTTTGTAGCTTCACCGTTGTACTAAAAGTATATTTTTCCATTTTTCACTGTAGATGAATCTAGTTACGGGAATCACGTACGCGACCGAGCCACGCGAAGGCTACAGTCCTGAGATTAAATGACAGTGATTACGTTATTTATATATATTTTGCAATAAAAAAACGTTGACATGAAAGTACTATCTGCTATCTGTGTGCGAAAGATCGACCTTATCATCCCCATACCTAGCACGAAAAAAAAATTGAAAATCGATCTCTTTTTTGAACTTCAAGGTTACGCATACCCCTTCCGGTAAATAAATTCGTATGATACTAAAGTCAAAGTTCCAGTCTCATTGGACCTACGAATGCTGGTGGATGTTCGAGGGAGTAGCTCATATGTGTATATTTTATATGTATGTTGCATACAAGACTTCCGTTTACGACAGGCCTACATATTTTCTGTACTATTTCAAAGTATACACACAAGTTTATACATTTTATTGTATTATACATTCTTATTTTTATATACATATATTACAAAATCACTCAAAAGATTTCTACGTATTCAAAATATATTTCTATTGTAATTTTACGGATTGGCGTAGTAAGTACAATGGAATATTATTTCAAAGCTTCACCCATGAAGATTAAACCGTAATAGGCTTATGACATTATTGATCAACATAATGGCTCGGTTATTCTCATATTTCCTTCAATGTTCTTGTTTTTGTCCTTCCCTTTATCAGTCCATCCTCTTATTCGACTTCTCACGACAAGAACGTAATTCTTTCGTTGAGAGAAATTTTGAAAAAATCCCAGCAATTACGACCGTAATTATTCAATAGCTGGATTTAATTACTTTAGTATTCAGGATTCACTATAGAATTTTTAGAAGGGCCTTTTTTTGTCGCTCGTGAGTATGGACCACACATCACTGTCGTCCGAAAGTTTGACTCGATCCGAATTTCACTACACCGCGATATGACAAAAATGTTTGACAGTCAATACATATTAAAGATGTAAAGGGCATCGATGATCGAAATGTTGAAATGAATGTGCCAAAATTATGAAGTAAAAAATGTTTTCCTATGAAATAAAATTTTCGATTTTTCGAAACACTTATGAATACCTTCAAAATATCATCCCTTTCTCTAAACTCTGTTCTTGTTGTTTTGTACGTTGTTTTTATGACTTGAAAATTTCGTAAGGGTGTAGAAACGTTTTTACGAAAAAAGTACTTTAAAAAAACGCGATTATTTGTTCGTCGGTATTTAAAAAATTCTGAAATAATTCATGAGCATTGAGAAACATCAACGAAAATATTCTCCGCGAAGAATGTTTTTCACTGGTTACTTTTTGAACGGTTATTTGTTCAAACTGTTCGGTACGTCTATAACAATAGTAATTGCAACGCTATGATTCTTTGACGTTGCAATTACTCCAAACCATCGTTCATACGGAAGTCCAAGTTTTCGTCTTGGTTTTCAAAGATTTTTTCGAATTGCGGATTACTGAAATTTGGATCAAACCAAACTGTTGGTCGAGAATATACCTGGAACACGTCCTAAGCACAGAGAGGTAGAAAAATTCTATGAAGAATTGAGAAACTCGCGGTAAAGTCAAATCATTATCAATGAAGTTACGCAATAATAATTGACCGTTGATTGAAAATAGCAATTCAACGTTGCCTTCATTGAAATAATGCACCTATGAATTTGATGCACGAGTGCAGCGTTGCTGCAAATCCAGGAAAATTCGTTGCTTAATAACAGTCTTTGACCAGTCGATTCAACAATTAGACGAATTTAACGAATAAATATTCATGTTGTCGAGAATAAGAGTCTAGACACTTAATTCGATTGCTATAATTTTCGCGTGCTCCTACACAAGATTCGTCGTCAATTTCCTAATATCCCACAAATATCACTAATACGCTTCTACATGCGTTGTTCGGAGTCATTAGCCTACAAAACTAATCACAATTCGGAATTTTGCCAAAACAATTCGTTCGTTCGGGCTTGCGACATATATCTTTGAACGTTTTCGTCGAAACAAACCGACGTCATACCAAACACAATATCATTACACCGATATGCGACTAATTAGGACTACGTTAAAGCTTTAGGTATATCGTCTCTCGTGAAAGGCGACGTTTGTGTCAAAGACACTTCGACGCTCAATTTCCACGAGCTAACGATTGGTACTACGTACAGTATACATATTTTGGAAGGATCGAGACAGGGGTTTACTTCTTCGTGTTTTTTTTTTACAATTATCTAATAGAATATACCGGCGAGTCAGCAGCTATTGGCAGTGGAAATATTTTCCAACCCATCAGACTTAGGAGAAAACATTTTCGGGAAAAGTTGCATAGTTCGACGGGGTTCATCCAGGTGGAGATTTCAAGGTCACCTTCGTTTTTTTTTATGGTACCAATATTGTCTTTTTCTCTTCAAATAATTCGATCAACGAACTAAAAATAACGTCATACAGTAAATTGCAAGATGATCGATCAAGATTGAGTTTAAAAGTTCGATAAAAAGAAATCTCAATGTTTTTAGCCTAGAATCGGTGGAAAAAAAATGGTGCAAACAATTGCGCCAATTAAAGTTGCTCAAAGTGACGTCCACCACTTTCAGCACGCTTGCAATCTGTTTCGGATCGATCGTATTATCTCGATAACTAATTTTGTCTTACTAATTAATTAGAGCCTGTACGGCAAGGGCTTATGTCTAGTTGTAAAGGTCGAAACATCGACTTTCATCGATCTTTTTGTAATTTTTAGGGCTTTTTCTAGATGTAAAAATATAGTATTTTATTTCGTAAAGTAGTTTCTAGATGTAAACGTATAGGATTTCGTGAAGTAATTTCTAGATGTAAAAATACAGTATTTCGTAAGTAAATCGATTATAATTAAATATTTTTAGACAATAAAATTACAGTGTTCTTCTGATGAAACTTTTTCAAATACCTAATTTTTCTAGAAATTTATAATTATGGTTTTCTATTTAAAAATCGGAAAAATGAGCTGTTTTTGACTGTTACAACTAGACATAACCCGTTAATACAGAATTACGTGATCAATGAGCCCATTCAATCAATGCGAATCAGGTTACAAGCGTGCATTTGAAAGTGGTTAACGGGTTACCCCCACTTGCGATTTTGAAAAACTCGATTTTTTTTATTGCATTTTTTCGAAGTATAAGTATCTGAGAATATGTCCTGAAAATTTCAAGTCGATCCGAACAAAATTGACAGAGATATGAGCGTTGAAAGAGAAGAATCCGTGAATTGAAGAACTGAAATTGAAACTTTAAACGCGTTTTTCTCAAAATGGCATTTCTGAAGTCGGTGAGCAAGATTACTCGAACACTAATGAACCGATCTTCTTGAAATTTTGCAGGCTTATTTAATACATAAAAATGTAGTCGTTAATCGTTCGATTTTTTTTTTTCGAAAAAAATGGCCGTTTTATAGCCAAAAACGGCCGTTTTTTTCGTTAAAATCGAACCATTAACTTTGACTGTTCGCCATTTTGTGAGAAATGAATATTTTTTAAAATCCTTCGATTAAAGACTAGTTTATACTTATATTTGACTAAATCCATCCGCATTTTTTTTTCAGATGATCGACTTCGCCGCAACGTTGGTCACTGCAAACCGTGTATATAAAAACATTATTTCATTGCCGGCCATTTGCCACTAAACAATGTAATATTTTTCAATAAAAAAATTACTGAAAGTTCTTCAAGATGTGTTCTTTAAAATGGTATATTGATCGATTAAAAAAGTTTTGTAGTTTTCTTTAAAAAAATTCATGAATAAGGCCTTTTTTGCGCTACAAGTGGGGGTAACCCGTTAACGTCACTTTGAGCACCTTTTATAGCACATTGTCCCGTTTCTAAATCCATTTCAGGCTAAAAACAATGAAATTTCTTTTTGATCGATTTTTATGCTAAACCTCGATCGATCTTCTTAAAATTTGGCAAGTGAACTTATCTTCGGTTCTTCGATAAAATTATGGAAAAAATCGTGCTTGCGTTAAACAAAAAATGTAGTTTACCGCGAAATCTCCGGAGCGCCACCACCTGGATGAACCTCGTGGCCACCACTCGATGACCCCTTTGAACTATGCCACTTTTGCAGGAAACGTCTTCTCGTAAGTCTGATTGGTTAGAAGATATTTCTACTGCTATTAGTTGTTGCCTCAGCAACTATATACAGTGGGTAAAAAAAGTATTCGTCCACGTCGTCTTTTTCAAATTATCCTACGAAAAAAATGTAATGCTTTATTAAGGGATAACACCACACGAGGATTTTCGACGAAAAATGTCTTGGCTTGAAAAATACTTTGAGGTAATAAGAACAATATGCAATTGGTCCTGTAGCAATTTTTTTTTAAACGTTCGAGAATCGATTTCGCCACAGCGCCTCGCAGCGCTGCGGCGAAACTTTTTTCCAACCGGGGGGACGGATTACTCGAACACCTTTGCATGGATCGATTTGAAATTTTGATAGTAGCTTCACAATTATATTCTCTATAGGAGTACGTAGCCCTTTTTCGAATGAATGTAATTTTCTTTTATAAACAATTTACTGTTTATTGTTCGGGAAAAAAATCGATTTATTTCTTTTAAAGTGCGGACATTTTGTCAAAATTTGATTTAAAAAAATTCCTACATAGTCCCATAGATAATAATATATACCTAGATCATATTTTTTTGTTTGTTTTTGTTCCAGGTCTTATACTATTGTATGAAAATTATAATAACTTTTTATCATACTTTAATATGTCAAATAAAACCTCTCAAAAGGAATCCTATTCCTTTATTCATACTCCGGATATGAATCGTCAAAGGCCTTATTTTCTGCGGCTAGAGTGGTGTCATCCCGTAAGTTTCGGTGTTCGATAGCTCATCCTAAATATACACGGTGATTGTTCGCAAAAATCGTTGGAAAATACGAACGACGAAATACAGCCAAATTAAGGATGTTGAGTCCCTATGAAACATGTTGATGTTAATTGTTCAATAAATACCTTCTTAATCGTCATGAAATTTTTACACGACCTCCCGAATACTTCATGTAAAAACATACCAAATTTTCAGAATTCCATCATCATTACTTCAACCTCCTTAAGGGTTGAAATAAAAAATGATAAGAAAATTCTGAAAATTTGGTATGTTTTTGTACGAAGTATTTAAGAGGTCGTGTTAAAATTTCACGACGATTAGGAAGCTCGTTATTAAAAAATTAACATTTTGTTAAGAACAATTTTTAAAAGAAATAAAAAAAAATTTATCAATAAACTTCGTTTTGTTTCCGTTGCTTTCGGTATATTGTAGATATTATAAAATTGAGAGGTCAAAAAAAAACTTATTGCAAAGTTACATCAGTTTCCATAAAACAACATTTAATTTGTGAATGTTAATTGTTCAATAACGAGCTTCCTAATTGTCGTGAAATTTTTACACGACCTCTAAAATACTTCACACAAAAACATACCAAATTTTCAGAATTTTATCATCATTTGCGATTTGGGACTAAACATCCTTAACAACAGTTTCGTGGGAGATGTACAAATACTTTGTTTTAACCCACTGTACATGTGCACGTACATATGAATTGCAAGTTCCAAAAGTTTTAGAACGATTTTATCCGCCGTTAAGCAACGATTTTTATTTTGTGCATCGAAAGTTCCCGGACTGCAATTACGGCCAAACGTTCGGAATTGCTTTGTCCGGATCATGATGAAAAGTTGATTCTCCATTGGCATTTCTATTAATTTGGTTAATCAATCGCACGATTTGTCTCGTCGTTAACGCTTTCATCTTTCATCATCGTTTTTTTCCTAGGCCAATATCAACATCGTGGAACATCGTTTTATTTTTGCAATTGCAATTTTCGCAAGAACTAGACCAGCAAGTAGGCTGGTCTAGTTCTTTTTTGTATCTCTTCGTTGGCCACTTATATTTGCGTGATTTGTTCGATGCACGGGACGATTGTGGCTGTCCGTCAGAGATCATCGAAGGCCAATTCGTTGAGTTCGAAAGAGGAGGGATATCGGGAATCTCGTTGATCCTCGTTATCCGTTTGGTCGTTATCAGCACTGCGTCTGATACTGGTTGAAATCGTGGGTCGATTCGTTGTGTCTGACGAGCCCTCGCGTACTGTTCAGGCCGTTGTTAGCGTCAAAAGTCGATGCTACATAGGGGGAGCCCGTTGGCGAATTAACGAGAAACTTGTCGTCCTTCTCGTCAGTACCGGCTGCCATTTGATAGTCACACCTTCTCCTCTCCCGGTAACGGACCTGCGGTCGATCGGACAAACTGCAACAGTCAACACCCAACAATGGATTCGACTCGGGCGTTGTCATTGGCGCGATACGGACGGCTATGCTTTCTCTTTTACCTTTTTCACGTTTTTTTTTTGCTTTTTCAATGCCCGAAAGATTTGGCCCTTAAAATGTTTGTCTCCCTCGTGTTGGGTTTTTCCGGTAGCAGGGAAAGCGGAAAGGTTGGCATTTTATTCGTACAAGCTATTCTGCGCTAAAGTTTCGTTTGGCATATGTCACCCTTTTTTTAGTATCGATTTTTGATGTTTTATTGCATGTGATAAAACAGACGACACGGATTTTTGCTTTTTTTTTGGATGACTTATCGGAGAGAAGTTTATGGAGGATACGGGAAAACATTTTTGGACGATTGATCGGAAAGGATTTTTTCATTAAGGTGGACCGAGCGCGCGCTCTTGATTTCTGTAGATTTCGTTCAAATTTCAATCAGACATTGTTCATATCATTATGCATGTTTGAATGAAATTTCAGAACAGGCGACTATTTAGATTGGGAGATAGTGGGTTTTAAAATTGCAACTTTTGACACTGCAGGGTCTGCATTGACATTCAGACGGAATAATTTTCCGTAAAATATATTTGTCCCCTATAATAAGAAGACATATGGCAACATCGAATCGTTTCACGTATCCAATGACGTAAGTTTGCGCGGCATATTTAAAATAATACTGCAACACAAATTTTTATTTGGGAGTAATTTTCAATCGAACCAAGTTTTTAATTAGCTATGAATTAAGCAGCACTTATGTTTGTTAATGAATATAACATAAGCAACATAAAATATTAATATTTATACCGCAAATATTTTTTTATGATAAAAGTTTTTAACTTTAGGTATACGGTTATTATTTTTTTTTAAATATTGAAAAATACTGTTCCGCGGTGTTGTCATATGTCTTCTTATTATAGGGGACATATTTTTTACGGAGAATTATTCTGTCTTTACTGAACGTCTTTAGCAAAACTGAATAGTAAAGGCAATGCAAAGTTTTTTCACTCTTTCCCGAACTAGTTTGCTATCTAAACATAATTTGTTTTCAAAATTTATAAACACAATACGATGGTACGACGAATTATGTGACTATGTGAATATAGCTGGGTTTCCTTTAACGAATCGGGTCTGAGTTTGATGCAAACATTTTCCGTAACTTTACGTGAAATTTGAAGAAAAAATATATATACAGGCCGACCAATTTTTAGTTTTTCATGATAATTTTCAATTTCTACGTCGGATTACGAGAAACGATGAGAGCAGAAGCGGGCTAATTTCCAAGTTGTAGCTTGATGGCATAGAGATCGAGGAGGCATTCCGAAAATTCTATTTCGTCATCCGAAAATTTGATTCGTCTATTCTTTCGCATATAAGATCATGTTAAAAAAGTGTACTAGTTGAACATTGTTACGGAATGAAACTTTGACGAGAAATACCTCATATGAATATACATACATACACACCCACGTACATGGCTTTGTTTTTGCGTTTATTGGTGTGGATCTTCGAGCAAAATAGTGGCATGAAAACGGAAGTAAAATCCTTTTAAGGCAGTATTCTAGTCCAGAAATTTGAAAAAAAAAGATTTTTTATCGTTTTTTGAACGTATAGACTCTTAAGAATGTGTGCTCAAAATGAAATTTCGAAATTCCCAATGCTTACACCAACAAACGAGACCGAAATAGGATCGACCGGTCGGAGCTACGAACTTCAGAAGCTTCTAACGAAGCTAGAACTGCTCGCAAGGATGAACGAGCTTCAGGAAAGTATTATCTCATAATCATTATTATAAATATGAGATATTCCACGCCATTTCAGCTAGTCCGTGATCCCGACTATTTTTGGTTGACCTAATTTTTTTTGCAAAATTGTACTCCTCAAAGGAATATCCATACGAATTTTTAGTTCTTTATCTCTTCCCTTTTAGGAGTTATAATTTTCCAAAAAGTGTCGATTTCAGAAGTTCTAGAAACGTTTAAACGCCGATAACTCCTGAACTAATTGAGATATAGACAAATGCCGCAATATTATTTTTTATTTATTTTGAACCATACTTTTGTTACAAAATATGAAAAAATTACCAATTAACAATGTCAACGTTTTTTGTTTGCTTTTAAAGTGAAAACGATTTTTTTAAAGATGATTACCATTATTTTATTGTTTTTTTTAATTCTCTAAAATCGAGTGACCCATTCTATGACTTTTAAGACTAGTCTCATCGTGGGATCATTTTTCCTTCTATTTTTTTCGAATTAATCATATATTTTTTAGACGATTTTTATCATTTCAATGACCAATAATGCTATTAAAGATTTTGCGATTTCCAATTCGGCTTCGACAAGCCTAAAACGGTTTCTTTTTAAATTTGTGTTGAATTTAACGAAAAAAATTGCTTTATACGAAATCACTTTTTTTTGTTACATTCAGTACAAATGAAGATAAACCGTTTCTGCCCTATCGAAGCCGAATAAGACTTTTGAAAACGACATTTTTTGGACAATGATAACTCCTAAAAGAGAAGAGATAAACATCTAAAAATTAGTGTGGATATTCCTTTCGTGCGGTACAGTTTTATAAAAAAATCGGGAAAACGACAAATGGTCGGGGTCACGGGCTAGCTGAAATGGCGTGAAATATCCCATATAATGAGATAATGATTTATATAGATGTATATCAATATCCGAAACTCAAATATCCGCTCCGAGGAATAAAAATAAATTCGCTGAAGGAACTAAAGGATTAACCGTTGGCATGCTTGTATTGGCTCAAAAGGAGCCTATTTTGAAGACGATAATAAAGATTTGTATTGAAATACATACAAATATTGTTTTTTTAACCAGTCCGGGTCAAATTTGATCACAGGGTATATATCATTATTATTACATACATTTATAGAAATCGTACTGAAAAATTTAAACGTGTTTTTCTCGTGAATACTTTGAAAAAAATAGGTCGTAAAATTAATATTTTTTTCAAATAGTCATCATCAAAAATATATAACGGTCTCTTTGCTACCATTGATGACATTCTTATTGATTAAGAAAATTAGCTTCATTTCTGTTGCACATGAATGGGAGCTTTGAATCATGTCAACTGCGTCAACATTTTTTTCACAGCCATATTCAGAAGCGAATGAGTTTGCCAATTAAAAATTTGTTTGCACAACATTTTGTCTTGTAGGTTCGTGAAACGTCAATAAAAATACTTAAAAATGGATGTTAACATTTTTTTTATCGAGCTCGAAAAACGCCAGAAATTGATGCCTATAGATTAGAGTAGTGCCTTAAACGATCACTGGGAACAAATATTCGGAGGCGATTCCCAAGTATCCTTCGAGTTTCCAAGCTTTAAGTTTCCGCTATTTGTGCCCCACAAGCACGTTCGATGTCCTTAAGAAGGATTTCATTCTAGGTAAAAAATACTGTTGACTACGCGATAGATATCCGGGATATATTCTAGTGCATCAAAATAGGTCAGTCCGCATCGCACCATTGACGAATCTCGTGCAGTCATATAAAAAAAAAGATACAAGAATGAAAATCCGTTTAGAATTAATGTCAGAACAAAAAAAAATCTCACCGTTACGTAACTCTGCAATTGACGCTCAAGGAACCGAGAAATAATGATAGGAGTATCCGTGCAAGACTATAAAATATTCACTGCGCTTTGAATTCAATCTTAAGTCGAAAGGGATAAAGTTCCGAAAAGCCCATACCGCCTATTAATTTTGAATTTCGTCCACCTATGTATTTTGACTTATTTATCACGAATATGATACCAAAAATACCCGAAAATTTGATTTTCAAGGTCAAAACTCACAATGACTGATTTTTCGAAAGTCTTTCTATTTTTATTTCAATAAATCTTGATCTTAGAGAAAAATATTTTCTACAAAAGCTGTACCCCATAAAAAAATGGATCTTTTAGGTTTTATGCAGGTTTTGTCTAAAACCATTCTGTCTAGAGAAAAATGGGATAATGCTCCGAAAAGTAAATTTTGCTAAACTCTATCAGTTTCGATATTATCTACTCACGCACTGTACCACGGAATGGTTGAAGTTTTAGTCTTTAAAGTGCAGTTTAATCTTTAAACCCAAACAAAAAAACGAAAAAAATAAAATAAAATACAAAAAAAGCAAGGAATAAAATAAAATACAAAAAACCTTAAAATGAAATAGAATATTGAAAAAAAAGAATACAAAAAAGCAAAAAATAAAATAAAATACAAAAAAGCAAAAAAATTAAGATGCCCTTTAAAGACTAAACGTCAACCTTTTCGCGGTAAAGTGCGTAAGTAGATAATATCGAAATTAATGTAGTATAGCAAAATGAATTTATTGGGACATTATCCCATTTTACAGACGGTTTTCTCAGAAATAGAATCGTTTTAGACAAAAACTGTACGTAACATAAAAGATCAATCTTTTCGTAGGCTACAACTTTTGCAGGAAACATTTTTCTCCAAGATCAACATTTATTAAAATAAAATAGAAAAACTCAAAAAAAATCAGTTTTTGTGAGTTTTTACCTTGAAAATGAAGATTGCGGGTACGTTCACTATCATTTTCGTGATAAGCGAGTCGACGTACACGGGTGCACGAAATGCCAAATTAATCGGCGCTATGGGCTTTCCTGAACTAGACCCATCGAAAGTAGAGGATGGCAAAATTCAATCGCTTCGATTTCAAAGAGAGGCTAATTATATGTTTAAGGGGCGCCGCCATCTGCCTGCAACGATTCCTCGAATGCATCTATCAATCGGAGCGTTACGATATCCCACGTCACAATTTTCATAAGTTAAAAAGCCCATCGATAAAAGAAGAAATAGTAGACGAACTGTTGCGCATGCGTCGCGAAGATTCGGGAAAGGGAAATTCTCCACAATAGAGGCGAGTCATCGACCGCAATTTATTTCACATTTTTGTTCGATGTTTCATCGACAAACGGCAGATAACAGCGATAAACGAAGATAAATTATTGTGGTGAATTATGACGCATCTGAAAAAGCTTTTCCGCTAGCGATGGACGAGGAGGCATCGTGCAACGGCATTAAAGTTTGCCTTACCGAGACGGTCGTAGCTGTGCACGAATTCGCTCGTTTCCTCATGAACGATGTACCTTCCCATTTTCGTTTGAACTGTGCCATTACCTGAATTTCAGGAAAATCATTCATCGTTAAACCGGAAGTAAATTATCCTGTCACAACGAGCCCGCGTATGTCACATTATCTCTTTCCTATAGTGTTGATGAACAATAATAACGACCGCGATCCGGCACAAAATTCATGGCAGCTTACCTCCCCGTTGCAGAAGCAGAAGAGTATCGCAACGCAGAGACCCTGTTGAAAAAACCATTTTAGAAAGAGAATTTCGTCAAAATACGAGTGTAGCAAGGACTTGGTCATCTTTTCAAAATGTGACGTTGAGCTTGCATCGTTGGCATCCAACGACTTTTTCTTCGACGTATTTTACTTCTTTATTTAAAAAATCGTTTTTTTTGCATTTTTCCCTAGTATACATATTCAAGACTATGTGAAAAAAGTTGAAAGTTGACCAAGTTACAGACGATTCAGTGAGACCAGGTAGCGCGACGATCTACGTATACTGAAACTTTCATTCGCGTTTTCCTCGAAACGACTTTTCTCGACCTGTCCGGAATCATATCTCTAGCTGTAATTATCCGATTTTTAATTCTTTGCACTCGAGGCCTTTTTCGCTCGAATAGAAAGTGGCGAGCGAGAGTCACTTCTCGAGTGCGAAGGGTAATTTTAGAATCACTATAATGCCCATTATTGCACTAGCTATCGTTGTACGTAGCCATGTTTTTTGTAAAGGGGTTACGTGGGATTGAAGATTTCAAAAAATTCATTTTTTTAAATTTTATTATCTAATAGTACAATATGTCTAGAATATTCTCCCGAAGTTTTAAGTCAATCGGAGCAAAAGTCTAGGAGAGAGCCTTTGGGAATTCCCCCCGTTGGGAAAGACCAGCCGGGAGCAACCCAAGTATATCGCATTTTTCTCAAAACACTATTTTTAAAATCGGTGGACACGATTTCTCAAAAACTAATGCACCGATCTTAATGAAATTTTGCAGGCTTCTTCAAAATAGCATTGACCAGGGTTTGAACGAAGGTTTTTTTTCGATCACAATTCATTTTCACAAGGCTATACGTAGTGTAAATTGTACCAAAAATTGAACTATTTTGCATACAATTCTGCCAAAAATTCAAATTTCAATGTTTTCAAAAATCCTTCGTTCACTCATGAGCTATAATTATCTACTAACAGAAAAATTTGGTTGCTCAATTTCAGATAAAGCTATCACGAGTTATGTTGACCACCGCCAGGAAACTGTTTTAGGGGTCTTCGGAAACCAGGCCCCACCGGCTGAATTTCCCAAATTGTTGGATGGAATTTTTTTTTAATATTGTTGAGATGTTACTTTTTTATGTGCTTAACATTTCGATTCAAATAATGTATACATTACATATTTTTTTAATAGAGAAAATATGCTTTTTTGGTTTCGAAACCCACGTAACTCCTTAATTTAGAATTTTTCAAGCGCTCGAATATACGTATAAAAAAGTTCGCCAAAAGTACACTTTCTTAACACCCGCGATTTTGTGATTTTTGTTCAAACGACAGCTACGAACGGCGCGAACTACATTTACATGGATTATAACACTTCTTTATTTTTGTTTTTCAGACGAAACATTGTCAAGTTACTGATGCGGCCATTGGGTTACATTTTTTATAAGGAGACTCTATTATAATTTAATAACGTTGTTAATCGTGATTTTTTGTTTAATAAAAATACACACGAAATAAGTCCAATGTATGCTCAATAACATACCATTTTTCCAAATCCCAAATGAATAATTTAGTAGACGAAATAATCGGAAAAATGACCTTTTTTCAGTCGCAGTGGTGTCCTCTCTTGATCAATATTCAAAGGCTTTTTTTGCAAATAGAGGTGATTAATCTCTAATAAAAATACGTGAAAACGTTTGCGTGATTTTCGCACTTCTGACCACTGTCGTCGAATATTCATAAGTGAATATCCATAAGTCAAATATCCATAAGTACGAACATCCATAAGTACGAATATCCATAAGTCGAATATCCATAAATCGAATATCCATAAGGGAGTATAGAGTAGAAATGAGTTTGTTTGTTTGTTTGGGTTTGTTTTTGGCGCTCATTTCTACTCTATACTCACTTATGGATATTCGTACTTACGGATATTCGACTTATGGATATTCTACCCCTATTGGTTCTGACTGCACCATCGTTGCGAACGATTTGTCTTCGTTTTTATTTTCAAAGGCAGAAATTGTTCTCACCTGGAAGGATGCCGTCATGGCTGAAATAACTTCGTAGCCGCGCTCCCAGGGGTGTCCTTTCGGTGGTCGAAAGGGAATAACCAAGTAGTGGAGACCGAGCAGCGGGACCAACAGCAATGTTGCTCTGAAATTGTTTTTTTTTTGTTTCACCGGATCGTAATTTGGCTGTATGTGTATGAGGACGAGGGGGCGGTTAGTGGGTGCGTGTATGTAGGAAATTATATCCAGTGTGCTTGTACAAATGCAGTGGAATCTCATTACTGCGCTGTCATTGTAAACTAAGCTTCTTGTCGGATCAGTGGATTTCCGAATTACTGTAGCACAAGGAGAAAGTTACAGTCAAGCAAAAAGGCAAATGGGACAGAGTTATTGAACATGGTTGTTCTTCGTTATCATCATCCTGGAGAACTTCTAAATAGCTTCGTCTGCGGGATGTAGATTAGCTAGGTCTTCCAACAATTGTCGTAGAAGTGATGTTTCCAATAACGAAGAATTAACAAAATATTGGTACGAGGTGATAGCTTATAATTAAAGTAATACTCGGAACTGTCCATTTTATGGTATTTCGGTGACAATTGTCGATACATTTCGATAAATAAGTTGTGAAAAAAATATCTACAAGTCACATGACAAAAAACACCAAACAGAGCGCATGACGTCACGCTTGGCAGAACACGAATGGATCGACGCTCTACAGCATACCGCTTGTACCAGACTGTTACTGCTTACTTTGTCTTAAAATACAATTTGTAAGATTTCTCGATTGATTTTGAGTTCTACTCGAACTCTAATAATGGAGGCTGGATTCGTGAAGGCAAATAGTTGGAATTTGCCTAGGATTGACTGTATAATGGTGGCCAATGTCTTTACGAATAACAGCGACTTCTGCTCGGCAGAGTTCAGAAACTTCCATGCAAGTATACCCTAACGAATTGTCATTTGTGCAACAAATAATGTATGTAGTATTATTAATATTACAAACTCGGGAATAATTTGAAAAAATCTTTGAGGTTATGTCTCGTTTTACAACTTGTTTTGTTTTGTTTAATTGCAGGTCTTCAAGAGTCGTACGGTGATGAATAGAATTTAGCATTAATCCTTCAACTTATTAATTCCGAAATCTTTGCTATTGCGTTTGTTTATAGATCCGTGTTTTGCAGAGTATGACATCATGCGCCGTGAAATGGCAGGTCTGGACGTTTTGGCGATTATTCTAACACGGATGAATTGAAACGCGATTTTGTACGAATTTGGTGCATGTAAATACAGCAAATAAACATTTAGTAGTATATTATGTATATGTGAACAATTTTGAACACTTTCTCAAAAATAGGCAACATCCCTATTGCAAAAATATACATGTTTTCTTTTAAATAACGGAATATGCCGATAGGCACATGTAAATAGGTGATACGACTGCTGTTTTTCTCAAGATGCAAGTATGCCCAGAGATCAACGCAGTTTTAGCGAACACTTACCGAAAAGCTTGGAGTATTGAGCGCGAAGGTCTAGTGCCAATGGCAGGCCCGGCCCGCAGTTTCGTAAGGAGAACACGCACGATGTTGCAGAGGAACAGAAGGTTGAGGAGGGTCGATACGCCAACGGGGAAAACCAAGACGAACCTGTAATTACCCTCGTCAATCCAGCACCTGTTGGTTATAGACAGAATGAAAGACCCGGCTGCTCCCGACAAACGTGTAACGTTCCAATTACCTCTCAGCTGATGTGTAATGGAAACTACATGTAATATGACATTGTTTTTGCAGCATGCCATGCACCATTCCTCTGGTAATCACTGCTCGATTATTTTGATATTTGCTAATTTGATATTTAATCAAATATATCAAATTCGTTTGGTGTTGATTGGCTCATATTTAGTGTAACTCATTAATGCTTATTTCGTGAACATCAAAACTAATTATTTAACGTTCAAATTTTTATGGGAAACTTTGGAATCCTGTTGAAAAAATCATTTTTGATGGTCTTCCATTTCGAACTCGTGCGTTTCTACAAATCCGTGGGATCGACTGATCCATTTTCCAATGATGACTCATTCAAAGTGAACCGTAATCGGCAATCCCTTCGTAGAGGGAAAAAACGAAGTCCTTCAAGTTTAATGACGAATCAATGATAATTTAACAGCATCACAGATGGTTGACATCAAATTTGTACGCCTAAGCCCGATTTCGTTTAGTTTGATATTTAAGGATGTTGAGTCCCTATGAAACATGTTAATGCTAATTGTTCAATAAATAACTTCTTAATCGTCATGAAATTTTTACACAACCTCATGAATATACTTCATGTAAAAACATACCAAATTTTCAGAATTCTATCATCATTACTTCAACCTCCTTAAGGGCTGAAATAAAAAATGATAAGAATATTCTGAAAATTTGGTATGTTTTTGTATGAAGTATTTAAAAGGTCGTGTTAAAATTTCACGACGATTAGGAAGCTCGTTATTAAAAAATTAACATTTTGTTAAGAAGAATTTTTAAAAGAAATAAAAAAAAATGTATCAATAAACTTCGTCTTGTTTCCGTTGCTTTCAGTATATTGTAGATATTATAAAATTGAGAGGTCAAAAAAAAACTTATTGAAAAGTTACATCAGTTTCCATAATACAACATTTAATTTGTGAATGTTAATTGTTCAATAACGAGCTTCCTAATTGTCGTGAAATTTTTACACGACCTCTGAAATACTTCATACAAAAACATACGAAATTTTCAGAATTTTATCATCATTTGCGATTTGGGACTCAACATCTTTAACCAAATATTATCAATTCGGTTTGGTGGTGTAATACGCGATTGTGTTCTCCGATATTAAATTGCATGTGTACAGCGCCCGAAGAAGGGACAGCCCATTAATGTAATTATTTGTATACAGGGCTTAGGCCCTCGCTGGGAGAGTCCTACAGAGACATAACGTGCTTTACCCTGCGGTTGACAACTTATCCGTGCAGGAATCGATGCTCGCGAAATTTGCCTCGCAATTCCGGCCCCCAAAGCCCGCTCCACTCAATAATATAACAACCATCCCGTTTGTCCCTCACGGCTGACCAGAGAGGGCCTCGATAATTTTCGCTACAAGTCTCGGCGAGGCTTGTTCTCACTTGTGGCATTGCAGACCGTTGAAGCGGTGTTACCTTTGGCTCTGATTTATCGGAGCAAACTCTGCTTTCCCTAAATTACGATGCTCCGTGTCACCCTGATGGAAACTATCTCTTTATTACGATATTACAAGTGATATGTTGACTCGCCGCGTAGGTCTACTACGCCAGTGTGTATCCACCAGACAACACACATGCCTGTCGGAAACTCGAGAAGTTTCCTTTATCGGTACTTATTTGCTCTCGGGGAAACTCGGCGGAAGTGCTTCTTCACCGATTTAGCAAGCTTTCAGGGTCTACGAATATGGCGCGCCTGAGGTTGACGGGATCGAAGATTTTGGCGAATCTTATTATTTTCATTTCCTGAGTACCAACTAATATGTCCAATAAATATCCAATTCAGTTGATCCAAGTAAATGTCCAATTTAAAAAAAATCCTTCTTATGCGCTATAGCTATAGTTGTAAAGAATATGTTCTTAAAATCGATAAGGATCGGTTCAGTAGTTTCGAAGATTTTATCAACAAACCGGCGAAAAACGTTGTTTCGAGAAAAACGCGTTTAAAGTTTGTTTGGGTTACGTAAATAGGTAAAAAAAAAGTTTAATGTATTTCGAAAGCGTATTTATTAAGTGAAACAACTTTTATATAAATATTTATAATATAAACCTATCAAAAAAAAGCACGAGGTAGCCTTTTTTAGCGTCTGAAGTGAGAAGGGCCCTTTAAGTGAGAAATAAATAAAGTTCCATTTTGCAGGTCTCGTCTCCTTCCGATTAGAACCAGCATCAACCTACCGGTCCAATCGAGTTCCGGACACCCTTTTTGATGCAACATTTTCCACTGCTTATGAATTTTCTAGGTAGAACTTGATCAAACGAATGCGTCAGCCGTCGCCTAAGCGGTCACCGCTCTGA
This sequence comes from Ophion costatus, assembly GCA_951751655.1. NCBI lineage: Eukaryota > Metazoa > Arthropoda > Insecta > Hymenoptera > Ichneumonidae > Ophion > Ophion costatus. Next base: position 14,002,526 of record OX632366.1, on the reverse strand, counting down.
GTATCGTCCGTGCACGGTACTCAGCCCGAACTACCGCTGGGGCCGAACCCCAAACGTCCATCCATCAGGGTCGGTTTTGGCGGATCTCAGTATATTTCTTCATTATCCCTTCGTCTATTTTCGAAATAGCTGCTCTTTAGCATTTCATCGTCAGTGGCAAAGGTGGAGAAAAATGAAGCATTGAGGAGCGCCGAAGAAGATTTTTCGTCAGGTGTGACAACTCCTAATTTGACAACCGCCTTCACCAAAGAAGCCACCCACCGAGGCATTTGGAGAAACAGCAGATAACATCCGGTTTGCGAGTGAAAAGTTTCATCCTGCCTGGAATTCGTTATTTTTCTTATTCAATTCGTGTTGTCGCTAATTCGTTAGGTTCGCCCCTTGGTCCTCCAATTAAGAGTACTCTCTGACAAATTGCAGCGCGTATAACTCTCGACGCGTTATACGCGCCCTTTTGCGTGGGGTTTCCCCACTGCCTTATTTCTACTTCCAGTCATCCTGGTTTTTGCTTGTTCTCCTATAATTACAGCTAACTTTTTCCTCTTGTTCATCCGCTCCTATCATCATATCTCCTGTTCAACTGGTTCTCTCTGTGCACCCTGCGCCGCGAGATGCCCCTGACAATTTTAATCTTTTAAATCTCGTCCCAGCACGAGGCAGTTCAATTATGCCTAGCAAGCCACCAGCACAGGGTCTTTGCTTTTTTCCCTCCGAATATTCTCATATCCGTGGACTTTTGGCCTTTCTCGTTGCGATGGTTTCTTGCACAACGATCACTTTTTTTCGGAATTATCTATTTATTTCCGTAATTTTTCGCTCTTGCAATCAAGTAGCTCTGGTGGCTCAGTGCTTCAGTGAAGACACGTCTAAAATTGATCAGTATCCTTTATCGGATTATGCCTAGTTGTAGCAGTCGAAAACAGCTCATTTCTGAGATTTTTTTAAAAGAAGATTGCGATGATACATTTCTACAAAAATTAGGCATTTGAAAAAATATCATCTGCAGAAAACTGCAGTAATTTTTTCGTGTAAAAATATTTAAGTGTAATTGATTAAATTGCTTTTGTGATGAACAATGGCCTTCTGAATCAGGCTACCTAATATAAAAAAATGAACAGATTTGGTTAGTATATTGGTTTATCCCATGATCAATCGAAGGAATTTCCAAAATATTAGATTTAAAAAATGACGCCTGGTCAAAGTTAGTCTTGATTTTTGTCAAAAAATGGGCATTTTTCGTTCGTCAACTCGAAAGTATACATTGGAAAAAAATCCGTCTATCACATACTATATTCTTACATCTAGGAAAAAAACCCCTATAAACTTCAGAATGATCGATGCAGGAGTTTTTCAGATAATTTGCTCACCTACTTTGAAAACGCACTTTCGAGATAAAAGCGTTTAAAGTGTCGAACGAGGCACCGAGCGTTCCTGAACATGAGCGAACATGAACAATATCAAATATTAATATTTATAATGCAAATATTTTTTTATAATAAAAGTTTTTAACTTTAGAAATACGATCATTATTTTTCTTTCTTGAAATATTGAACAATACTGTTCTGCGGTGTTGCCATATGTCTTCTTATTACCCGGGACAAATATTCTTTACGAATAATTATTCTGTCTTTACTGAACGTTTTTAGCAAAACTAAATAGTAAAGGCAATGCTAACTTTTCTCACTCGTTCCACAACTAGTTCGCTATCTAAACATAAAATCATTCAAAATTTATAAACACAATAGAATGGTACGACGAATTATGTGACCTGACTTTCGGTCGATGCCTCCTTCGGTCAAACCCTGCGGTGTTAAAAGTTGCAATTTAAATCCCATTATCTCCCAATTTAAGGATGTTGAGTCCCAAATGGCAAATGATGATAAAATTCTGAAAATTTCGTATATTTTTGCATGAAGTATTTCAGAGGTCGTGTAAAAATTTCACGACAATTAGGAAGCTCGTTATTGAACAATTAACATTCACAAATTAAATGCTGTCTTGTCGAAACTGATGTAACTTTGCAATAAGTTTTTTTTTGACCTCTCAATTTTGTAATATCTACAATATACTGAAAGCAACGGAAACAAAACGAAGTTTATTGATACATTTTTTTCAATTTCTTTTAAAAATTCTTCTTAACAAAATGTTAATTTTTTAATAACGAGCTTCCTAATCGTCGTGAAATTTTAACACGACCTCTTAAATACTTCATACAAAAACATACCAAATTTTCAGAATTTTCTCATCATTTTTTATTTCAACCCTTAAGGAGGTTGAAGTAATGATGATAGAATTCTGAAAATTTGGTATGTTTTTACATGAAGTATTCAGGAGGTCGTGTAAAAATTTCATGACGATTAAGAAGCTATTTATTGAACAATTAACATTAACATGTTTCAAAGGGACTCAACATCCTTAAATAGTTGACTGTTCTGAAATTCCCTCAGACATGCATGATATGAACAATGTCTGGTTGAACTTTGAACAAAATCTATAGAAATGAAGAGCGCGTGCTCTTTCTATCTTAATCAGTATCCTCTAACATTCACCGTGGAAATGCCGGACCTCCGTCAATGCTCACTTGTTTTACTCCGTGAGTCACGATGCCGCGACTTTGCGTTGAATTGGATTCAAACGTCGCCGTCTATCCATCCTCGTTATTATCAGACTTAAACTGCTTTTACGCTTTTGCCCAGTCCTCTCGCATTTAATTCGACTCCATTGTCCACCCGGCTGAACTTTTTCGACTCATCCCAACTACACCCGACCTGTACGACGAAGCAGACGAAACTAACGAAGTGGGCGTGCGTGTAGCTTCATCCCCATTCGAGGGAGAGCCTCAGTTTGTCTTTTCAGCTTATAGACGCCTCCTCGAGCGAGACAATTTGACGAATTTTCAAACTGTTAAACTCTACTCGTGTCGGTTAATTCAAAGATGTGTTCGAAAGCAGACATAGTTCGTTTTATGAGCATTTCCTCTAACAAAAAAAAGAAACAATTTGAAGACTTTCGATTTTCGTTGTGCTTACCGGGTCTGGCTCTACGAGCTGCAAGCCTAACTAACAACTCGCAAGGCTAAACGTTGGAACTAACAAGGAACATGACTTGCTGTTTCATCGGCGAAAAAACGGCTTTGAGCGAGCAAACCACTCCTCAAAGAAAGATGTGCCACTCCTCAATTTTTTCCCCCGATACTTCTATAGTCGATTTTTCATCGCTTTACATTAGAAGAATTTTGGTTTTTGTATCGTTCACATCGGTAGACTGCTTGTGGGTGAAACTTCAAACTGGCCCTTTGACATGCCTTCATTTAAGGGGTAGCTTCCCCTCTGAAGCTCATTTTTCCGGACATAAAAAGATGGGCCTAACAGTTTTTAATGCTTTATCATGTATGTGAGTTTCAACAGAATCGAAGACACATTAAGTGATGTTCATTACCAGTAAAATAAAATAAGATATATTCCTTAAGGGAGGACATCGCTGTAAAATGTTTTTTTTGTACAAAGTTTGAACATTTTTTCAATCTTAAGGGGTTACCCCTACTTGCGATTTTGAAAAAATCGATTTTTTATTGCATTTTTTTGAAGTATAAGTATCTGAGAATATGTCCTGAAAATTTCAAGTCGATCCGAACAAAATTGACTGAGATATGAGCGTTGAAAGAGAAGAATCCGTGAATTGAAGAACTGAAATTGAAACTTTAAACGCGTTTTTCTCAAAATGGCATTTCTGAAGTCGGTGACCAAGATTACTCGAACACTAATGAACCGTTCTTCTTGAAATTTTGCAGGCTTATTTAATACATAAAAATGTAGTCTTTAATCGTTCGATTTTTTTTTTCGAAAAAAAAATGGCCGTTTTATAGCCAAAAAACGGCCGTTTTTTTTCGTTAAAATCGAACCATTAACTTTGACTGTCCGCCATTTTGTGAAAAATGAATATTTTTTAAAATCCTTCGATTAAAGACTAGTTTATACTTATATTTGACTAAATCCATCCGGATTTTTTTTTCAGATGATCCACTTCGCCGCAATGTTGGTCACCGCAAACCGTGTATATAAAAACATTATTTCACTGACGGCCATTTGCCACTAAACAATGTAATATTTTTCAATAAAAAAATTACTGAAAGTTCTTCAAGATGTGTTCTTGAAGATGGTATATTGATCGATTAAAAAAGTTTTGTGGTTTTCTTTAAAAAAATCCATGAAAAAGGCCTTTTTTGCGCTACAAGTGGGGGTAACGCCTTAAGAAATATGCCACGCCGGTAGACGCAGCTCTCGACTCGTGTAAACCTATTGTCGTCGAGGAAAAAGTTCTCGACTAAATATAGTTTTATTTTCTACCAATAGGTGGCATTAGATTACGGAAAAAAATGTCATCATCTGTCAACGTCTGTAGCATCTATAAAACCTAGATTGTTTTAACAGGTCAGGTTAAAACGGTCGAAAATGAGCAGTTACAGTGGTGTCCTCCCTTAAGGGGGGAAATCCCCTTAGAAGCCTGAAAATGAGTCATTTTTCATGCATTTTTTCAACGTGTTGCTATAATCGCCTCACTTTAAAATGTTCACATTATCTTATTACAACTTTCAAGTGTTGACGTTCTTTTTCTTTTTCAAACAAAATAAAATGGCCAAGTTGTGAGGTATTTCTTAGGGCGTTTTTTGAAAAACTGCTCATTAATTGCTTACAAAGTACACGAGAAGGAAAACTTACTGGGAATTGTCCGCTGGACTATCACTGACCATTCTCAGTATCGCGTAAATCAGTACGAATATGGCGGGCATATGCCACCCGAAGACTACAAGGCATTTCACCAAGTTCTGCTCACTCGTGAACGCGCACACCAGAAGCGTATGGAGATAGAAGCCCTCGCACAACATCCAAGCGTAATTCGTCAGTAAAAAATAATGGAGGACGACATGTAACAGCCTACATGGTATCTGAAAACAACGAAACAAATCATGACTGCAATGTGCGAAGAATTCGATGCACGATAAATCATTGAAATGCTATCATTGCAGGTACGATGGGTTGATGGAAGATGATACTTTAAGGCGGGATGTACATTAACAACGATGAAAAAAATCTTTTTTTTTTAATGATAGAAGTATAAAAGACGTTTATTAAAAAAATAAGGTGACTTTTCAAATTTAGCGGGCTACGTACATTCAATTTTCGATTTTTTTTTGTTATGTTGGTACACGTGTCCCCAACATATTTTGACATTGCTAGCCATTTTGCATGTTTGGTTCGTTTTTGACAGATATAAAGGTTAGATGTGTTTTATATTCGCATTTACTTCATTTTAATTACTGCTAAATATAAACTGTACATGTTCTGACTGAAAAAAATTATGATTTTTTTGCAACTCAAAGTCTATGGGAAGCTGTACTGCACGCCGATTCGCCACTCCCGCGACAACGTTGCCGTAACACTCTACCAAAGCTCTGCCTTTTCGATGATAAATGAATTAAGAAAAATTGTTTCGTATATTTAAATGTGCTATTATAGTATACCACCATTTTGATAAATGTAAAATAATTATTTCTTAGTTTTAAAAACCCCTCGAAATTGCCAAATTTCTTCTCGCCTAGATGTACATCCCACCTTAAGACGGTCATCCCATGTGACAGGTTCGAAAAGTCGAAAAAAAATGTGCACTAATTGCGAAAAATGTAGGCATCTAATATGGACCCGGCACAGCAGACGGGTGAATCAACATTTTCTTTGTGTAAATCGTACTTGAGCTTTAGAACGCGTTTTTCTCAAAACAGTATTTTTGAAATTGTCTTCCATGATATCTCAAAAACGATGGAACGGATTTCGCCCAAATTTTTATGGTATAGTCCGCCCATCTATAGTTGTCACCCGCACCAAAATATTTTTGATATCTGCCATCATTTTTTTCGAGCCCAAAAAGTAGAAAAAATGACGAAACTTGGAACTTAACTTTTGAAATGGTGGCAAAAATTGAATTTTCGATGTTTTTCGGTATCTACAAATAAAAATGCCGTTTGATCCTTTTATTTCAGCTGAGAAAAACCTCCGGAATCATGGTAGCCGTCAACCAACGTTTTTTACACATGATCGACTTCCGAACGGTGTAAAGTTGATTCAACTCGTTATTTTTGTTCGATAAAATTCTGAGCGACTGTACAAATGTTAATAAATGTGTGATGAAAATTCAAAGAAAGCGTGTTTTAGTGGTGTACCAAAAACAGTTCGCAAAAAAAAAGTAAACAAAAAGCTGTCACATGGGACGAGCCCGATTTTTCATAATAGAAATAGCGTCTTATATTTTTTTGAAGGACGGTTGAGCGCCAACTATAGCAACGTGATCTCGCATACGTAAATTTACAATCGCGGATAATAAGCTTGACGTCGTTCAGCCACGTCGAAATAGTTTGTATGTATCGATATCGGATATGAATGCCACATCTAACGCTTGCAGTGGTGGAATCCCTCGACTCACCCCATTGTCCGGAAGTAACTCAGCATTCGAGGCAACCGTGCCGTACCATATGAGCCACAGTGCATTGTTTATCGCAAAGGAACCGAAGAGATTCATGTGGAGGGTTATCCTCGCACATCTCAGGGAACTTAACAGACAAAAATCATCAAAGTTATGACTCTGTGTCGAATCCTTGAGAAAACGTTCTATCTCGACCTCGGAATAGAAAACTCGTGAGTAGGATCCGCTGAAATCTTGCGTACAAAGAATGGTGTTACGGAAGTGAAAGAAAATTTGGCTTACCGGAAGTACGTAAGAATTCCGAGGGACATGAGGAGCGCTATGAGGGATATCGTGTAGCCCACCTCGTAGATCGTGTTCACTCGTTGTTGCCACTAGAAATACGCAATTTCAATGCAACCTTCAATCAAATGACAATTATCGTAAATTTCTCTATGTTGTTTTTTGTTCAGAAAAATAACATAAAATACATGCCATTGAGCACGGTTTTTGAGTTAAAAATTTTGCAGATTGTATTTTTTGCAAATCTTATTCCTTGAGGCCAACCAATATTCCAATGCAATTAGGCGGGACACCACTGTGACGGGTAAAAAAATCGATTTTTCTGCCTTTTCTCAAAGTATACGTTAGGGTGGCCCATTTTTGAGTTCTATTTTTACCCTCTTTCTCACTACCAGATTATCTTCGTTAAAGAAAAAAAAAATTGTCGCGAAAGCTGCGAGCCGTCAAGAAATATTTAAATGTCACTCAAGCCTCCCAGAAATTCAAATTTTCGGTAAAAATCGATGTTTTTCCGTCCACTTTTCACCCATGATTTCACGCTTTATAATTTAAAAAATAACCTCGCGAAAGCTCTACCCGGCCAATAAATATTTAGTGGGTAGAGCTTCGAAATTTCCAATTTTCGCAATTTTTTTCACTCTTCTCACTCATAAATTGCACGCTTTGCGAAATTTTCAAAAAAATTAATACTTTTTTCTTTAGAACCAGATTTTTTCAAATTTACCTCACACTTCTAACCCAATAAAACAACCTATAATTTTATTTACGGACAATAACTGTAGAGAATTACTTTATGAGAACCAAGATTAGAATTCTTGGGCTAGAAGAGTGAGGTATATTTAAAAAAAATTCTTTTTAAAGAAAAAACGATTAATTGTTTTGAAAATTTTACAAAGCGTTAAATTGAGGTTCGATATGCTTTTTTTTTAAAGCTGAGGAAGGCGGTCTGTATTGTCCCAGTATAACCGATTAAGGGTAGGTTACTCAAATCAGTTGTTACCCACTGTAAGTTCAGCCGTATCAGTGCTAAATGTATGGAAAACTTTAAACGCGTTTTTCTCGAAACGACATTTTTCAAGTCGATCGGACTACTGACTTTCAACGATCGGACCGATTGACTTCGGGTTTTGCACACATTTCGAGGAAACCTTCACCTATCGTCTAAACTAGAAAGATACCGATAGCTTTGACATTTCAGCCCTGCTCTCATGTTTTAGTTGACAATTTTCCGGGCAAACTAAACCTGAATTTTCAAACAACTGCGATTCCGATAAAAAATTTCGTTCTTAGTTCTAGTTCAGACGATAACTACATTCATATAAATTTAAAAAATATGTGTTCTCCTGTTTCAGACGACTAGGATCGCCGCAAACCTTGCGGCCGATTGGACGAGCGTCTCATGCCACGACCTGCATAACAGCGCATAGCCTGTATAGATTTCAACAAAGAGTTTCATAAGAATTTGTGTTGCTAGTTGAAACATGTATTAATATGCGTCAAAAACCCCGGCACTGTAGGTTTGATAGTTTTCACAAAATTAATTCCTAAAAATTACATCAAAAAGAAGCTCCGAGCCGGTAATACCGCCTTAATTCAAAAATTATAAAGCGTAAAATTCATGGGTGAGAAGTGGACGGAAAAAATCGATTTTTTTACGAAAATCGGAATTTTTGGGAGGCTTGAGCGACCTTTGAATATATATTTTACCGCTCGCAGCTACCGCGGCAATTTTTTTTCTTTAAAGAAGATAACTGAATGGTGCGAAAGTGGACAAAAAAATAGAGCTCAAAATTGTGCCACCCTCGTATACACATTCAAGAATATATAAAACAAAATCAGGTTAAAATATTGAAAAGAATCAAACTTGTTCATTTTTTATTCTCGGACCAATCAATGTCGAGTTATCGATCTGATTGTTGGACCACATTTTTTATAGCGAGGCTCTATTATGCTCCAATCCGTTAATTTTTAATTTTTTAAAACCGAAATATACACAAAATAAATTCAATGTAAGCTTAGTAACATACGTTTTTCTCCAAATTCCAAATAAATATTCTAGTAGACAAAAAAAATGGGAAACGATGGCCTTTTTCTGCTAGTCACAGTGATGTCCTCTCTTAAGTTTTTTCCGGAAAGTTTTTGTTAATTTGTCTAAAATAAAATATTCACTTTTTTCCGAAGACGATGTAGCGAAGCAAATATAACTGTTGTTTTCTTTTTTCGTATATCGTCGTGTACGGGAAAAGTTAGACAGATTTTTTACCAACTGAATGTTGCTTCGCGTTACCTTGAGGACTGGTACCGAATCTTTTATTAATAGTTATTTTTTCGAGATATTACGTTTTGTATGTATATAAATCCCTCAAGGGGTAGCGTGGGTTCGAAAATTTCAAAAATTCATTTTTTAAACTTTATTATCTAATAGTTCTATATGTCTAGAATATTCTTCCAAAGTTTTAAGTCAATCGGAGTAGAAGTCTAGGAGAGAGAGAGAGCCTTTGGGAATTCCCCCGTTGGGAAAGACCGGCTGGGAGCGCCGCAGGTATATCGCATTTTTCTCAAAAGACTATTTTTGAAGTCGGTGGACACGATTTCTTAAAAACTAATGCACCGATCTTATTGAAATTTTGCACACTCCTTCAAAATAGCATCGAATAGTGATTGAACGAAGATTTTTTCGATTGCGACTAATTTTACAAGGCTATGTAAATATGTAGTGGAAATTGAACCAAAAATTGAACTATTTTGCATACAACCCTACCAAAAATTCAAATTTCAATTTTTGAAAAAGCCCTTCGTTCGATCACCAGCTATACTTATCTACTAACAGAAAGAATTTAGTATTTTAATTTCAGATGGAGCTATCATGAGTTATCCTGACCACCACGAGGACACTTTTTTTTAGAGGTCTCCGGAAACCAAGTCCTACCGGCTGAATTTTCCGAATTTTTGGATGAAATTTTTTTCGAATATTGTCGAAATGTTCCTCTTTTATGCGCTGAACATTTTGAATAAAATAATCTATATATTATATGTTTTTTAATAAAGAAAATATGCTTTTTTTGGCTTCGAAACCCAGGTAACCCGTTAAAGTAGCATAAGAGTTGGTAGAGTTTACCAACCATGGCCACAGACGGTCATACAATTTTTAGGTACTCTCCTGCTAGTTCAACCGGTAAATAATTCATGAAACTTGAGAGGAGCGCATAGGCTCGGAGTCCCTTGAGCATCATCCACGTATGCGTGACTACGTAATTTAGGACACTAGAGACGCGTTGTACAGAACGGAAGAGCGCGGAAAACCTTCGCAATGTATACCATCTGTAGAAAATAACTTCACTGTCCCAAGCCAACGTTTTTTCTCTTCTATTCACCTTTTAGACCCTGAATTTCCATTGCACGCGCTTGTTAAGATAAAAATATAGCTTGACAACCCAGTTGCCTAATGGATCACTCGATTTTCCTCACGGAAAACCCGATCTTTTTTTGTGTAAAATGGAATATTTTCAGACACGTGTTTCGCAATTCTTGAGCATTCGCGAATGTTTAGGTTTATCTCTTTTTTTCGTTTGCTGAAGGTTTTCTTTCAATAAGTTTTCCACAATTGCAAATAAACATTACTCGCTCTGATGCTTCCATCAATATTTTCTTTCCATTTATCGCGTTGGAAGTGCTAGATGTGTCTCCGAGCAAAACTTACAGCTTTCAGTAGGGTTTCAGGGAAAAATAATAAAACGAGGCATTGTGTGTCGAATGAGATGTATAGTGTATTTCTCATTCTGAAAGGAAAGCAATTTCATTGCATCTCAGCTTGTAGTCTTTCAATTTCTCATTGACTGAGAGAAAACTGCTTTGCTAAGATTCCTCGAATAGAAATGTCACGGAACATTATAACGAATATACGATACTGAACAGAGCGAACATATTATAAATATGAACTGAAGATTAAATGAGAATTTTCGTCGTTTAAGAGAACTGTGAAATTCGTTACATTGGAATGAAAGTTCTACCGGTGAAAAGCGCAAGTATTTGCTGCAAATAAAATCTTTTTTGTGGGTGAGCATCCATATCGATAAAACGAATTCAACTGGATACATTTTTCGTTTGCTCTACAATTGTTGCAAGTTCCATTCGGATTGAATGAAGTTCATCCACGGAGACAGAAAGTGGTCTATTTCCGGCACATAGTACGTGTACATTTATTTGCAATTGTAAAGAAGGGGTTTCTGCAAAATTGTATCGTGTCACAGCTTACAACGATAACCTATCACGTGGCAATTTTCCGGGGTCTTCGGAAAACCCGTGAAAACGTCCCTCTCACTCGACACTCGCCCCGAACGCGGACCCATATTAGGAGTAGGGCGAACTTGATTATTGTTTGTTAACGTTTTTTGTTTCGTATTTTTTTGTGTAATTTGCGAGGCACCTACGCGCACACCCACATACACACACATGCTAGGGATTTGGAAGAAGATCCCCGAATTTTTTTCTCAAATTTAACAAGCAGATAGTGCAAAGTTGTGAAAAAGAGTCGAAAAAGTTGGTCTTTTCATTTTGATGATGATTACACGATGTTTAGGAACAATAGACTTGTTCCTTCAATTGTTTTGTAAACTTTGATCAATCGGCTCGGAAAAATAGTGCGACAGATCAATTCTCGAATTTACAGGGCTATTGGGGATACATCAAGCTGAAAAAAACCTGGCAACCGTAGTATTTCCATCAAGGCTTGTATTGTACTGGTATATTTACTGAAAAGCTGTAAAACGTCAATTTTTTTTCTATTTTCATATCAATGTTAAGAGTGAAAAAAAATGTCTCGGAAATCAATGAAAGAATTTTGTAGGAAATGTATTCAAGTTTTCGAAATTGCCCTTTAAATCCTTGTGCGATCATTGGTTGCTGAGATATCGATTATCAACGACAAAAGGATCCTTTTTCACTCGAGTTCGGATATCACAGCAAAAAATTGACGTAGAGAGACTAATAAAAAAAACGAAATTGAAGCTGATTAAACAAGCTAACTGACCTATCCATTGATTTAACTAAAAAAAATGTCCTGAACTCGCAGAACCTTGGAAAGAAATTAAAAAATTTGATTTTTTTTTCTTGCGCTATTTTTCATGATTGCGCTATGGCGCAATCATGAACCGTAGCTCACAAAATGTTCTTGCCGACGGAACTCGCACCTAGAAACTTGAAGCTTCAAAATGCTTGTTTTTTAAATCTCGATACGACCATTTTCACATAGATACAGCGCTTAAAAAATCACTTTAAAAAAAGCAAGACGCTTTCTGTTCCTTTAATTTTTTGGACTAGTGTAGGTAATCATAAAAACTATTTCTATGTAGGTCGAAGTAGGCATTGGTGGATATTAAGCATTGGGCATGAGCAGGTGTTAGGTATTGGCTAGTGAGCATTAGCAGGGGTTAGTTATTAGGTAATAAGTATTAATCTATGTTAAGTGTTAGGTATTAAGTATTAGGTACGTATGAGGTATTAGGTATTAGTCGGTATTGGCGATTCGCTATTGGGCATTAGTTATTAGTATTAGGGATTAGTCTATATTAAGTGTTAGGTAGTAATGTTAGGTAGGTATTGGATATGATTTCTTAGTATCAGGGTATTAATATATATGTTATTGGGTATTAGCAGGTGTTAGGTATTGGGTAGTGAGCATTAGCAGGTGTTAGGTATTAGGTAATAGGTATTAATCTATGTTAAGTGTTAGGTATCAAGTATGAGGTACGTATAAGGTATTAGGTATTAGGTGATATTGGCTATTCCCTATTGGGTATTAGGTATTAGTCGATATTGAGTGTTGGGTAGGTACTGGGCATTAGTTCTTAGTGTTAGGGATCAGTCTATATTAAGTGTTAGGTAGTACGTGTTGGGTAGGTATTGGGTATTAGGTATTAGTCGATCTTAATTGGAAGGTAGGTATTAGGTATTAGCATGTATTGGATATTAGAAACTGGTATTAGCCCAGATTCGTTATATCGAAGTACATATTATTTCTATGTAGTTATTAGCTCGGAGAATTCCTGGTTCTGTTTCACTATTGGGCATTAGGTATTAGTCGATATTAACTACGAGGTATTGGCAGGTGTTAGGTAGGTATTGGGTATTAGGTATGAGTCGATATTAAGTGTTAGGTAGGTATTAGGTATTAACATGCATTGCATTTTAGAAACTAGGTATTAGTCCAGATTCACTATACCGAAGTAGATATCATTTGTGTGGTCATTAGCTCGAAGAATTCCTGGTCCAGTTTAGATTTGTGAGGAATGTCATGGGAGTACGTCTCTCCGTCACCGATAAAGGTAACTTTTCTTGAATAATAATAATGCTACGCACAGGACAAAACTTTTGCATTGTCGCACTCCCCTCTCTCTCTCTCTCCCTCTCTCTCTCCATGCGTATATTGCAGCAGGAAGATTGAAAAACCCGACAACGTCCATGAAACTTTTGCAGTATGGATGCCAGGAGAGAGCAAGAGAGGAACGTTTCGAGAATATACATGGACTTTTCAATGAAACGAATTACCGCATTGCCGTTTCTCGTACGTTCAATAATAAATCAGTATGGAGTGCCAGAACTACTCGCGAGATATGAATTATTAATACGAACTGCTCGTACGGGATTTATAATACATAATTCGTGTATGCATATATCTGTATGTTTACATGAAAAATGATAATGGCACTCAGTAATGCACGGTATATTCCTGAATCGACGCCGGAACCACTGCGTGGGTTTCCAACAGCGAATTGCTAATGATGTATAAAGAACACCGGGTTTATCATCATTAAGGGATCTGCTTGAACTTTCAAGCTTGAAATTTCAAAAGCACGATTTTTTAATTGCATTGTTCTACATCCGAGGGACTTAAGGTTTTCAAAAAATTCCGTGTATTTACCGAGTTACGGAGATTTTTGTCTCACATTTGTCAATCATAACAAGCACATGGCAACATGGCAACAACTACGAGAAAAAAAATCTTCACGAATTGACATCATATAATACTTCGACTATTTTGTCGTACTTTTTGGAGGAACTTCACGTCGTCCCTTCACTCTTTGATCCTACCTTGGAGTCAGATTTGCATTGTCATCGTTTATCTTAACGCAGCCGTTAGATGGCTGTTTTTTCAGCCGCTTCTGACGGGCAAAACCGCGCATACATCCGGGACAGCTAGGAGGGCATACCAGGGCCGAATGTAGGCAGACAAGAGGCTGAGCGAGAGACGTTGCTTAAGGTTCGTATGGCGTACTATGGCCGCGGAGCTTTTGTGCTTGCCAGCTTGCCAAACAAGGGAAAAGAGAGGAGAAGAAGAAGAAGAAGAAGAGAGAGAGGAAGAAAGGGAGAGGGGGTGAAGCTAAGCGTTCTGCTCGGTTCACCGGAAGGGTGCTGTACGCTCCGCGGAGGACGAATGCATAAGAATGTGAATCCGGCAGCCATTAATCTCGGTTTAGCTTGGGATGGGTAAAAAACTATCGCAAGGCTGCTAAAGCCATGACCCCAACCCTTTTCTCGTCACCGTTCTCCCGCGACTATTCTTGAAACGACGGGAAACCAGAATATTTGTACTTGTAGCGAATCGGAAGGAATCGTATCCATTCCGCGTCGAAATGTGTTCCAATACTCGCGAATTACATCGATGAATTCCCCAAAGTCTATAAAAGGTATTATATGGCATTCGAGAAGGTAAAAATGCAATTCGCGCTGAAATTTATTTCCTGTTTATATACGACCGTTGTATTGCCTACGGTCTGTCGTAAAAATATGCGGCGTTATGGCAAGATTCGCAAGCAGCTGTTGGAACAGACAATTGCGAAGAAAAGGTGCGCGAAGCCGAGTTTGAAATCGAAAGGGAAAAGAAATGAGCGGTGATTGGGCACATTTGACTTTTGTATATTTTTTCTTATAAGTCTCTAGCGATGAATTTTTACCCTTTGAATACGAATTCGCCATTTATTGACTCCAAATTCCTCATTTTTTTAATTAAAAATCGATAGATGGGTATGGTAATGCATTTTTTGCGTTTAAGTGGTGTTATTTCGAGCTTTTGACAAAAAACTCCGTGATATGTCTAGTAGCCGGAAAATTTCCCATATGGTAGACCCTCGAAATGGTTTAAAAGTCGATAAAAATATTTTTCGACCATTTTGGCCACTTTTCTGGAATCGCCAAAATCGGGAAATTTCAAACAGCCGTAGCGGCGGTCCTATTTAAGGATGTTGAGTCCCAAATCGCAAATGATGATAAAATTCTGCAATTTTCGTATGTTTTTGTATGAAGTATTTCAGAGGTTGTGTAAAAATTTCACGACAATTAGGAAGCTCATTATTGAACAATTAACATTCACAAATTAAATGCTGTCTTATGGAAACTGATGTAACTTTGCAATAAGTTTTTTTTTGACCTCTCAATTTTGTAATATCTACAATATACTGAAAGCAACGGAAACAAAACGAAGTTTATTGATACATTTTTTTTTATTTCTTTTAAACATTGTTCTTAACAAAATGCTAATTTTTTAATAACGAGCTTCCTAATCGTCGTGAAATTTTAACACGACCTCTTAAATACTTCATACAAAAACATACCAAACTTTCAGAATTGTCTTATCATTTTTTATTTCAACCCTTATGGAGGTTGAAGTAATGATGATAGAATTCTGAAAATTTTGTATGTTTTTACATGAAGTATTCAGGAGGTCGTGTAAAAATTTCATGACGATTAAGAAGCTATTTATTGAACAATTAACATTAACATGTTTCATAGGGACTCAACATCCTTAAGTTGCGGAGAGTCATCACGTGGGTTTGGGAAAGGGTTTTGATATACTTAGAGAATGCTATTGAATGCTATTTTTCCGGAAAATGCACTTAAAGAAAGGCCGAAAACTTCGCGAAAAGCAATGGTCCAGCTTTGGAATTTTGCCAAAAATCGAAAAACTCCATGGATCAAGAGGGATTTTAAGGACAAAATGATAACGAAAAGAATAACCATAGAGTGAAATTCCCAATCGAAACAAACAAAAAATGTTATTAAGTGTTCAAAATAGAAAAAAATTAAGTAAAGCTACTTATTTTTTTCCGAAATGAGAAAAAAAAAGAATTTCTAATATTTATTTTGGAAGGCCCTTTCGATGTGTTTTTACTCGCTGAACATGAATTGACAATTAATTTTTCCCAAAACCCCAACTTTTTTTACCAAAAAATCGTCAAAAGTATGGAAAGTGACATTTTTCGCGTTTATCGCCTGTAATTTTGAGCATTCGACAAAAACGCGATTTAAAAATCGGAAGATAATTTTTTTCGACTCATTGGTCCACTTTTCCACAATCGTTGAAACCCCAAAATCCCCCCCCCCCCCCAAACTCAAAAGTACCCTACTCTGTTAAGCCATCAAGAGAATCAAATAGATATATACTCACATTCAGATCTTCGATATTGACACAAGTCGTGTAGTTACTCCATATTTGAAGTGATTCCGGATGACGGAACCATGTGCCATTCGGTTCGCAAATTTTGTGCGCCTTGACTGCAAACAAAAAAAAGAATTCCTTAAACACACAACTAAGAATTGCTAAAGATGTGAATAGCGAAAAATCCTTTCGCATCACGCAAAACCGTTCCACGCACAAATAATCACGCAAACAAATTTAACGATAGTTCCACATTCCGCCGCATTATGGGCATATACGACTATTGTTCGTTACGTGGGGCATGCCTAGACTTTTATCAGTCGAGGTTTGTTTGCATACGAGCCGATAATGATGATTTGGCACGGTCCCTATGTACCTGAGATCTCGTTAGTCGCGTACCAGAGAGATTGGGCACCATAGGCTGGTGGGGTTTCCGCGTCGTTACGTACAATTGGATGAAATGGACAGGGTCTGTGCCTGCGGTTTCGGATAATACGAAGCAGCGTTTTAGGCCACCATTATCACCGATGCAACCGAGCGATCCTAGTAGGAACAAACTGGCAGTAAATGGTCTGTGGAGAGGCATGAGAATGTATGTACTATTCGAACGTCAGTATCAATGAGCGAGGGCCGAGGACTTTCGGAACACAGCTTCTTCGTCCAATACACGATAGTACATCTATGTACGCACATTGGCAATGGCGTGAGAAACTGCCATGTACATGCACACATCCATATGCATTGGCACGTATGCCCCGTGGCAATTTGGGGTCATTAGAGGTGCTGGGATGCCATCCGCAAAAGGTCTTTGCGATCTGTGCTTCTATAGATCCATCCATACCTGGATACGATGACGAATCGGTTTCGAATCAACATATTCGGGCCTGCGATGCCTATCGACCGATTTCTCGATTCGCTCTACTGAACGATCCGTACCGTTTGACCATTGCGGGTGCAAAAATGGACCGTGATCTCTAGCGAAAAGATGACATCCCCAAGATCGATCTCGTGACCTGCTTCCGGCACAAAATCTGTCAGCAAGACTCATTCGCGATTCTACTGGTATCAGACAATTTGTTTGGTTTTCTGGAAAATCTTATGGATGTGGCTGAGGGATGTGCTGATCCTCGTATTCCACTAGACAAAGTTTCGCGGCCGTTGAGGGGCGGTTCAACTGGAAAGAATTCCCTACCTACATCCTCCAGGGGTTCTGTACGCCAGATCGAAAAGATCTTGAGAACAGTGGAGCTAATTCCCCACATTGAAACTTATAAGCTGAGAATAATTTATGGAACTTGGGACTCGTGGAACCCAGTGAAGCGTGATACATCAATGTGGAAAATCGGACGCCGTCTTGATCTTCTTGTGATTGATTTCGGTTGATGTCGACGCACGTGCAAAATGAATTGCCATGTAGGGATTCGCTTCTCTGTCCGTTTTCTCCATACTTTTCGATTTATTTATCGAACCTTGTAAACCCTGTGGGCGTATTTTCATTAACGATTATTCGGTTCAATGTCGACACGTACAATTCAATTATCGTGCTACAGCAGATCCATTACAGCTTTCTTTCTCGTTGAAATCTTTCGTAGACACGTTTTTGTCCGTTTTATTATGCCTCCGGGAATCGATAAAGTCGAACGAATGTTGTATCGGCTCGTA
This sequence comes from Ophion costatus, assembly GCA_951751655.1. NCBI lineage: Eukaryota > Metazoa > Arthropoda > Insecta > Hymenoptera > Ichneumonidae > Ophion > Ophion costatus. The sequence goes on along the minus strand of OX632366.1, from coordinate 13,984,672 downwards.
CGAGGTTTCTTACTCCTTTAGATTGTAGGGCGACCCACGCAGAAGATATGTGACACATCATGTGAGATTGGTAGGTATGTGTAGACCAGAGTCTCCCTAGGAGCCATGATGAGTGCCACGTGTGACGTTTGCGTCACACATGGCACATATCATGGCCCCTACGGAGCTTGCCTATGGACAGTAAGTTGGAGTGTCTGGTGATAAAGCATTAAGGCGCATCTGTGTATACGCACATACGTTAACACGAACCGAGCCTGCGAGTTACGATGGACGTGGCAATCTAGGTTGGAAAAGCTGAGCTTGCCATCGAAAAATGTGAAGAGGTCGACATGCTTAGCCGATTTATTATCGATTTGTTAGAAATATGGTGCTCGTAAGCGCCGATCTGTGATGAATTGGGGACTTTAGTAGAAAACCGTAAAAGTCTGCGCAGTAGACCTGTTTGTCTGTTGGACCTATTTGGGGACACAGTTAATTCAATATTAAATATAAATAAGTAATTCACATGATTATTAAACGAACTCAATAAATCACTGATTAGTAATTTATTTTGTAGTTTTCAGTAATTTAATTAATATAAATAAATGGATAATAACTAAGGTTACTGTGTTGGGACTTTTAAGGTCGGTAAGGTGTTGGTAATTTATTTACTAATTTATTTGTATTTATTTTAATAAATCTCAATAAATTACGGTAAATATTCGGAAGTGGGGCTCCTGCTAGAATCAGCGGGAGCCGTGCTGACTCAAACAAACCCAAACAAACCTAAACAGAAATTGGCCTTATTCTAGCAGGAGCCCCGATTCCGAATATTTACCTATATTACTAATAAGTGATTTAACTTATTAGTAGTTTGTTGTAATGAGAATTGGAATTTGGTGGGAAGTGTAATAAGGGGGAATCTACAATAAAAATAAAAAATATCGTAAATTAATATTTACGCACATGCCAAATTACGTGAGCACATTATTATATGATTGTTCTATTAATATTGATATTTTCTATACATTGATCAATGACGATTTTCATGGTGGCATATTTTTCGAGGCTCCATAGCCACTCGTTACTAATTATTGCAAATATAATAATTCTGATTTTTATATATTTTTTCATAAATGTATATCTAAATCCCTAATTATTAAAAATATATACGAATTCCGTTACTATTTTGATATTCTTATAAACAGTGATTTATTACCATCGTAGCCAGCCCAATGTTGTGCAATTTTTTTATATCAACGGAAACATTTGCACACAATTCATATAAATCCAAGCAATTGAGCAACGTAATAACTGATTTTCTCTTCACTTTTTTCTCTGCTACTTCAGTGTTTTGAACTCAAATGTATTTGCAAAATGACCATCTATTTATTAACACTAACCATATTTGTTTGTTTTCCATATCTGACAAACTTTTTTGAATGACGCATTTAGTTCTAGGCTTTCGTAGGTGAATTTTGTCACGTGGTCTTCCACGCTACCATCGATCTTATTCACAATGAACATTATTTAGCTGCTCTGATATCAGTTTCATTCTGGAGAAACAAGAGGAGACAAAAGACGAGTCTGAAGTCTCCTTTTATACCACATTTGATAAATGTAGCATCTCGAAAAAAAGAAAGCGCTTTTTTCCCCGTAGAATATCGGCGCTTTCTTCTTTGCGAGAAGCTGCTTAATGTACTGTGGGTCGTAATGATGATGTGCAAAAATCGACGGTGGTCGCGTCTACTACCGCTTGGTATACAGACTACAGAATGTACGCATATAACAATACGATCGACATCTAGCCAGTATATTTTATCATAATTATTCAGTTGGAGAAAAGCACTTCCGCAGTTGGTTAAATAACAATTAACAATTATATTTACGTCTATTCGACGAGAAATAAATCGATAACAAAATGAATGCGGTAAAAATGGAGAAATGCCTGGCCCTAGCTACGTTTGAGTAACGAATAAGAGATGAACACGCAGAGACTTTCAAGGAACATCCCATGTGATGGGTCTGAAAAATCGAATTTGGTTTTGCACAAATTACACAAAAAAATGTTTGTGTGTTATAGGGACAAAATTCGGAAATTCACTACTGGCGCATGGAAAAAATATTAAAGGTACTTTATTTGAGTTTCCCCCCTTACAACCGTTTTACCACCGATAAAAAAAAAGATACGTGTCTAATACTGTTTGAGGAGTTACACCTAGTTGGAATTTAAAAAAAATCGATTTTTCGTTTTCGACGGGTTCTTATAATATAGCCTTTCAAAAATATTCTCTGAAAGTTTCAAGTCAGTCAAAAACGTTAATGCTTTATCGCATACGTAAGTTTCCGAAAAATCGAAGGCGGACACTCGAGCGATGTTCCTCGTTAGAATCCAAAGTGGCATGTGATATACGACAACCGATAATAATAAATGTACATGCCAAGTGGCGCGGAAAGTATCCAAGTGGGTCACGTTGAACTTTTCTAAATACGTTACTAGCTCACGTCCATGGCGTTGAGGTAGGTAGGAAGCTTCTCTGTCTTCGGGCGACAACGAAGGGAAATCCATCGAATTTACACGCCAGGCACGTGCATAATTTGCGTACACTCGTTGGTACAGAATTAAACTGGTTACCCGATACACATTCACCTCGTGGATTACGAGTCGACATTCTCTGCTATCTTGACCCTCTGACTCGACCGTTTCCCCTCGCTGAAGTTCCTTGTATACTTCAAATATTGTAGTTGCTTATGAAAAACATTTGTATTGCAAGTTATTTATATTATTATTCATTATTAACTATTTTTATTGTGTCGAAGTTTGCCTCGTGGGAATGCAACGAAAATATATTTTTCTACCTACCTAATTTTTTTCTGCTCATTTAGGCTACGAAGATCACTGAATTTTTTTTGAAAATTATTATCAGGGATCCGTCGTCTGTACCGGTAAAAAAAAGAATTTGGATGGTGGTGAAAATAAAGAAATGAAAAAGTAACGAAGAATTTTCTATTTTTCTATTTTTTACAATGATTATTATATATTATCGAGGATTAGTTACAGAATCTTCCCTCTTCGTGGGCCACTGACAATTAACTTTTTTCCATACGTCGTGCAGTGGAAATTCGATCATCGTAGTTGTTTTCTATCGGGTGTATGTGCGTGTAAAAAAATCGTACTTTTTCCTTCGTTGAAATGCTAAAACCGTCTCAATCAGGGCAATCGAAAAAAAAAATCCGCCCGCCTAATTGTGATTCTAGGATGAGAATATTCAAACGACTTCTTATCTATACCTGCAAAATTAGAATATCAAAATATATCCAGTTATTCGCGACCAGTTTCTCCCTCGCAAGGGTCGTTTTTTTTTCTACTCGGCACTGCGTGCTACGCTCACCGCATAACGAGCCGATTCAATTTTCCGCGGGACGAGCCCGAGAAAAGAAGATGGGGTGTTAAAAGAATTATAATAAGTATATACATGAAAATACGTGGATACTCGAAGTGCAAGCGTTGCCGCTCGCGTACTCTCTCAAGAGATTCGTGTTTGTACTTCAAGATTAAGGAAAAAAGAATTCCCCAAGTTAAAGTCATTGGGAATTTTTATCTAACAGTTCTATGTTGGAAAAAATATATCATCCCATATTTTAAAGAAATTTCGTTGCGTTGACAAATTCTGATGCAATTTTATAAGACAGGAATCTTCAAAGTCGCGTTATCGTGTAATATTAGGACGTTAAATAAGTTCTCGCTGTTTTCCAACAGATGGCGTTACCGTTTAAGCAAGCTTGAAATTCAGTGTACCTACGTCATTTCGCCGAAGTGTAAACAACATTTTTTTATAGTGTTAAACGTGTCAAATTTCGTGCCAATAAAAGAGTATTTGCGAAGAATTATGCTGCGCTACTTTATTTGAACAAAATCGGCAGCTGCAGCACACAGAATTTTTGTTGAGTCTTATCGCGACCATGCTCGGTCGGAAACAACATTCAGAGAATGGTTTAGACGCTTCAACAATAACGACTTTGATGTGTTGTATTGGAGCCATTGGTTCATGAAGACTATTGCCAGACGATAGCTAAACTTGCAGAATCATTAGGACTTGATCACACATCCGCTTCGAAATGTTTGAAAGCACTAGAAATTATTTTTTCAAATAAGTCATTTTCCCGAAAAAAAATCGGGAATTCATTTAACATTCCAATATTTTTATAAATATTGGTACACCTGTATTTATAAAATGATAAATATTGCGCGATATTACGATGCAGATTGTCCTCTCACAATCGGAGTACAATATCCTCTTCCTATACTCCACATTTTAGAATCAAACATAAAAATAGAAACATTTTAACAATATATATACTTCCACTAGGACACACGCCTATATAGATATATTTTTTAAATATTTTTTAACTTCTTATACGTTTTCAAATATTTTTCAAACATTAGATTTATTTATTTCCTTAGTTCCAACGTACACCCTTGCGGGTTTTCACGTGTTACCCTTTTCAATTGAACCCTTTCCTATCTCTACCTTCCCCCACTTTGTTAATCCAACCTAACGTTCCGTTGCACCTGTGATTGCGTAATCTTCTGATTCTCTGGAGCCCAGATGTTTTTAGCCTTGAAAATGGCGTTAAAACTGTATATATTTGTTGAGGTAGGCTGAGTATAGGGGTCTGAGTTAGCTGGATGTCACACGAAATTAACGCTACCCCCACTCCACTGCCACTGTGTTGTGAGTGGGGGGCGCCGCGACATGCTGAATGCCTGCGATCGGTTGAAAAATGCTCGCTCTCCACATCCAATTCTAATCCGGTTGTTGATTTTAAAATTATATTCCAATTTGTATTACAAATGTGTAACAAAAATTGTATACCAATTTTATACAAACAAACCCTAAGAAACCCAAACAAAGCCAATTATATACCTCAATGTATCAATATTTTTTTAAAAACAATAAATACCAACTCATATTTTTTACATGTACGTGTTTTTTATTATCCGAAAAGTCTGACTACATTTTCAATGCCATGAAATAGTTGCACTTATAAGGAAAAGTTACGAGGTCGATCTGTTCGATTTCGATTAAATTTGACATGCGTGCAGAATGGGTGAAAATAGGCGACACGTATTTTTTTATATCCGCAGAACCCGATTTTTAAGGAGTGAAACGCACCATCGAAAATAGGGGTGTTTTTCGTTTTCCGTCAATAACGTTATCGTTCTCATCTCCAATGTATAGTACACGAGAAAATAAGCATTGTTGCTATTTGAAATTTGTTCATACCTCGTACCGTTAAAACGTTATCGACGAAAAACGAAAAACACCCCAATTTTCGAGGGTGCGTTTCAACCTTTAAAAATGGGGTTTCGCAGATATAAAAAAATACGTGTCGCCTATTTTTACCCATTCTACAAGCATGCCAAATTTCATCGAAATCGGCGAGATCGACCTCGCAACATTTTCTTGTTAGTGTAATATCTGTATATTTTTTACTCGATTATCTACAGCAGGGTTTCAGAAGTATTGGCCTTCCGCTGAGTGGTTGATGCGTCAGCCGGTGCACGGCTAAACGGCCATCGCTCTGAGTATCGGCTATGCACAACGTTGCTCAGGGCTTGCATACACCCGGGTAGGTGAAAAAGATCGATGTTTCAAAAAGGTGCTCATTGGAAAGTACTTTCCTTTAAGCGTCTACCCTGAAAATTCCTTAAGGAAATTCGCAGCAATGACGAAGTTATAGCGTTTTGTAACTGACCGGGCGAGCAACGAATAACGATTGGGGCGCAGGTGTAAAGTGTACTCAAAACTTTAAACGCGTTTCACTCGAAACAGTGTTTTCAAAATCAATACCAGAAATATCTCCGCAACTCTTGGACCGATCGGGATCAAGTTTCGAACAGTCATGCTTCACACAATAATCTAGTATTTATCGACTCGTTTTTTTTTCATCATAAGTACTGAACAATTTTCAGGCGAAAAATTACCTGTTTTATTCCAGTCACTGCCATGACCCGAAAGAATTGAATTCTTAAATTCCAGCTCGGTAAGTACTAGTTTTATTTATCGGTTTTAAGAAACAAATATTTATTTTTTCAGATAAAAAATGGCAGGGGCACATCCGGTACCGCAAACGCTGTAAACAAAAACACGTCCCAGGAAAACCACTGTAACTTTTTTACCGTCTGAATTTTTTTAACCAAATTTTCACACAATTTTGATAAAATGTCATACTTTAAAATGTATATCATGGTTGGTTAATGAAATTCAGTTTTATGTACACAAAAAATTCTTAAACATAACCCTACTTTTAGCCGTCCCAGGTGTATGTAAGCCGCATGGGCCGCCGCAGTCAATCCCTGGCAGCTCATCCACTAATGTCAGTTAGTGGAGAATCAGAACGTAGGCAACTGGAGGACTCCTTGGTTTGCCTCTATCCCATTTCCCTAAGATTATGCTATACGCGTCTTCAGTAGCGTGGTGGAGTCATACGATAAACTTGCAGATGCAGCATACGTTTTTACGGTCGAATTCAATTACCGGGATGAAATTTCGCTTGTGTGTACGACCGGAAATGAATTATTACCGCTGCGTGCTGCGTGCAATGGAAACAGAAACAAAAAAAAAATCAGAGAAAAATTTGCCATTTCCGTCTTTCCGTGAACGAACGTTCAATGTTGTGCTTTATATATCGCTTGGTCCGATCTTACAGACGCATACAACAGCATAAAAAATAATCAGAGTATACCGCGGGAGAGAGATTTATTGTTTCACGAGATTGCCTTCGGGACTCTTTCGCGTACACTTCGAAACATGATTCTTTGATTGCTTCAGTTACGACACGCCTGCAGGTAGAAACAAGCAAAGCTACCCGTGGACTTTTCTCGTTTTCTTCCTACCTTGCGTTATTGACTCGAGCCTGTTACTTGCCGATTCTTTCGATTATTCTATTAACCTCGAGCAAGAATGATTGTGCTGAAAAAATAGTTGGGTGGATTAAAAAAGGATTTCGGAGAAGTGGGAAAATATTCGGGTGGAGAACAACTTAGAATTAATTTTTGTTTCACATCGCATGTGCGTTTTCTCCGTGCGATGGTAAATTCATCAGTCGATGGTTTGGGTTTTTCAATTGTATAGAAGCTTTATGTAGGTGAAAATGAGCCATAGTTTTAAGCCAAGATTTTAATATTTATTATATTATTTTAGAAGAATTTTAATATTTTCAAATGTTTTATCGAAATTACCGCGTATTTACGTGGTAAATATTTTTTTTACATTGAAATACTTCTAAAATAAAACAGTAAATATTTAATGCGGAGCTTTACTTGATCCTTTATTTGATGAGTATTTTAAAAATCAATATTTAATATTTTAGAAGTATTTTGAGATTTCCTCGTAAATACGAGGTAATTTCGAATAAAATGTTCGAATAAAAATAAAAAATTAAAATACTCCGAAAATAAAATATTGAACATTCAAAAATGTTAAAACACTCCTAAAATAAAAAAGCAAATATTACAAATATTTTACTCCAGGATTTTAATCAACATAAAGCTTGTGTACAATTGAACAATACAAAGTATCCACGGATAGATTTACCATTCCTAAAAATCCACATTCTATGTGAAAAAGAATCAATTGCAAACAGGCAAGATTTCGAATATTAACAAATATTAAGATCGTGCATATGTAATACTTATTTACAATATTAAGCATTGAATATTTTAAAATATTGAAATCCTGCATACTTCATATTTCTAAAAAATATTAAATATTCAAAATAATGAAATCTCGCATTCTCAATTTCGATTTAAAATGACAGATATTTTATTGTGAAAGTATTTGAATATTTTTTCGAAGTTACCTCGTAGATAATTTTTTTAAATTTATTATGTTCTTTTTACTCGAACGTGAGTATTAGCTTGTCCAACATATGGGCACAGCTCTGCCCTCTGTATAGGTGAAGTGCGCGCACTTCCTTAAGCTTTGCGAAGCAACAGCTGAGAGTCGAAGTTTGTCGCGAACGCACCGAATATTCTGAGAGCTTTGAACAACACGACGTCGTTCCCTCAACGACTTCGTTGAGGGAACGACGAACCCTCTCGTTTTCCTGAGCACGATGGAGATTCTTGCAAGTTTAGAAATACCTCGCGGAGGCTATCCATCGTGGTCTGTGGAGGCCAGACCATATAGCGTGATAGGCCCTGCATTCCCACTATATCGATGTACACGAGTATGTACAGGAATACGTCATTCTGTAAGTGCACTTACGATCGATTTGAACCCTTCCGTACGTTGCTTCACCTCCGATACCTATACTCACCTTTGTGTACCGTTTGGGGTGCAAAGGTGGACCGACGTATGAAGCGTGCACGTACACGTAGTATATGTATATTCATTACCTCGGGGCAGTAACGTCGAGCTTCGAAACTCTCCGAAATATTCTACTCTTCCCTCCGACATGGTCTCGAGCTCTGTACACGCTTCAAAAAGTATCGAAACTCCATTTCCCAATGATCGAATTCAAAAGACGTCCTCATAGTCGCGCTTGTGCAAGTAAAAAAAAAACTTCAGCTCGAAACTCGCACTTTACTCGTATGCAATTTTACCCAATACTCACCGATCGTTTACACTGACAAATCGTTTTTTTTCTTTCGCCTACCGCGCGAGAAAAGCTTTCGATCAGGCGTGAAGATCAGGAATGGAAATCAGGTATACGTAATTGTAATCTTTCCGAATATAATTTTTTGAATTTATCTTGAATAAGGTTCCGACACCCTCTCTTCCTCTTATCGAGCTAAAATTTTGAACAAACCTTCCTCTTAATATTTTAAGACAACCCCCAAAGGAATTTTTGGCGACTCGCAATATTTTTCGAGATATTGAATTTTGAAGTTTTTTCTTACGTGCCCTGACTATATCTATATCTCCGACGTCTCCGTCCGTGCCTATATATGTTTTTATCGCGCTCTCCATTTTGTCCAAACAAACCCAAACAAACCCAAAAACTATTGCGCAAGGCCAAAAATTCCTTTAAGGGTTGTTATAAAATATTATAATGAAGGTTTGTGCAAAACTCTTAAGCCTTCGGGTCGGAACCTTACCTTATATTTTATTTATTTTCCGGATTTTTTTACTTACTTAATAGGAGCTCCACGAGTATCGTATTTTTGCATATTTTTAATTCGAATATAATTTTAAAAATTGGCCAATCATTAATAAATTTGCGGCAAAAATGTACACGCTGTCTTTTTTTCTTTGCATCTGAACAGATAATTATAAATACATTGGTATTGACTTAAAGAGAATTATTGGAGAACCATAGGTTCAAATCAATTTTCAAATAATTTGGAACAAATTCATTTTTAAATCAATTTAAATCGACTAATTTTCAAACTATTTTTAATTGGTTAATTGTCAAACTATTTTCGATTCATTCATTTTCAAATAGTTTTCAATCGATTAGTTTGTCAAGAATTATCAATTAATTGATTTCCAAATACTCGTCGAATGATTTTTAAATAATTAATTTAAAGAATTGGGATACACGCGTACCGCATTTATCTGCGTGGGCTCGAGCTTCCGCGAGAAGACATATTAATACCCGAGTTATCGGATGTAAAGCCCGGTATTATTGGCTTCCGATTCGGCCATCCGGTCAGACCATCACCAAGCCAACGAATTATGAATGCGCGTGTTTTATTATAATCCGGATTCGATTCTTTCAGGCAACTCGGCATACTAATTCCAGTACTTCCGATTTGCTAATTAGAGAATTGCCAACATCTCTTCGTCCAGAAATATCATTTTTTGCCTAGTGTGAGGACGTTTAGAGTCGTTTGGTACGCGTCTAAAAACTAGCCGCTACCCTTTCGAGGAATATCACGATCTTCCATATGAGAAACGCCATGAGAACTAGCAAAATCATTGATTGTCGCGGCAGCGGTGGAGATTTGAAAGCGCGGTGATCGAAGCGATCTGTCGAAATGTGCAAAGGCAAGATAAATCGGGCCACTTTATTTTCTTCCTGACTTTTCATACCTGAGAGAGTCTGGAATAAAAAGAGAGAAGAGGAGGCAAACATTTCTCACGTTGGCTCTTGGTTTGCCGCGTTGTTGGGCAGCCCTCAGAGCCGGATATAGGATGTCCCAGAACTGATTGTAGTCTCTGAAATAGGGGGCTGGGGGTGAAATTCTGAGTCGATTGATATAAGTATGTATGGGTCTCAGATCAACCCCTGAATTATTATTAATTTTTAAAGGCGGGCGCACCTGATTGGCCCACCTTAAAAAAATTGATAATAATTTAGGAATTGATCTGAGACCCATACATACTTATATCAATCGACTCAGCATTTCACCCCCAAACCCCCATTTCAGGGACTACCCTCAGTTCTGGGACACCCTATATATAAATATTTTCATTTTCTGAGTTTCAACGCACTTTGCTAATCTAACCTAACTTCCGCTGCGTTCACAGACGTCTGAGGCCGGGGAGGAATAAAATCCCTTTATAACGTACTGAGGGATTTTGTGGCCCTGGAATGGTAGAGTAATCGGTAGGTTCGTCGGAGACGAAGTTTCTGACTCTTGAAACTTCAAACGCATTGTTCACAAAACCACGTCTTTGTGAACCTCGTGGCAGATAACTCAAAAACTAATCAATCGATAATTTTAGCATTCCGCACACTTTTAGATAACATAATCACTGTCTATGTGAACCTAAGGTCTCTTCAAAATTATACCTAGCAAACGACTTTTCCATTAACAAATGCTATAGTAAACATTTCATGAAAAATAGAACATTGTTTCAAACACGTACCGTTTTCCGAATTATCGCTTTTATTTTCATTTTTAAGGTTCACATAGAGCGTGTGAGCCTAAAAATTCTAAATCTTCTCGGCTATGAAGTTTCAGATCAATGCACCAGACGCTAAGTTGCACGCCGTGGAACAACGCAGGCGGCATCCGCCTCTGAAGCGTTCAAGCCGTCATTTTTATGGTGTTGGAATTAATTCGTAGCGTTTTACGAGAGATGGCGTAGGAAGTACAATATTTCGTTGTTACCGACAGTAATGTATTAATCGTGAAACAGCTATCATTGAATGCCATTTGCTGTACATAGCCTCTTTTTGAATCGCAAATAACAACACTTTATAATTTATTGAAGATGTCATCATTTGTGCCGAATAAAGTGTTTTTGCGGGGAGTTTTACTTCTTTACTTTAATATGAACGAAAGTGCTGCTGAAGCTCATCGTATTTTAGTGGAACTGTACGGTGAACATGCTCTAGCTGAGTAAACGTGGCGGAAGTCGTTTGCACGTTTTAGAGCTGGTGATTTCGACTTGGATGACAAGGAGAGACCTGGCCCGCCGAAAAAAATTGAAGATAATGAGTTGGAGGCATTGCTCAATAAAGATTCATCTCAAACACTTCAAGAATTGTCTACATGATTGGAAGTTGACTTATCAACGGTAGAAAAACGTCTTAAAACTTTGGGCATACCCAGAAGGAAAGACATTGGGTTCCATATGAATTGAAACCAAGGAACATTGAGAGGCGTCTTTTGACATGTGAACTGCTGCTTCAACGGGAGAAAAGAAAAGGTTTTTTGCACCGAATTGTCACTGGTGATGAAAAATGGACCCATTACGACAATCCGAAGTGCAGAGGGTCATGGGTTAAGCCCGGCCAACCATCAACATCAGTGGCAAAGCTCTTGCGCTGTATTTGGTGGGATCGGACGGGTTTGAATTATTATGAACTGCTGAAACCGAATGGAACCATAACTGGGGATCGCTACCGACTGCAGTTGATGAAAAATGGGTCGATTCGTGGGTTGCATCTAAAGACGAGGCGTTCTTCCGACACGGTATTCGTACTCTGCCCGAAAGATGGTCAAAAGTAGTAGAATGCGATGGACAATACTTTCATTAATGTATTTTTTTATTTTCATTTAAAATAAATATTTTGTTCATGAAAAAAACGCTACCAATTAATTTCAAGTCCTAATAGATATGGAAAAAAAATCTGACACTGCTGAACCCCGAGAGCCCACTACCGATCTCAGAGCTGTGCACAGTCTCGTGCGATTCGGAGGACAATTAATCCACAGATTAATTGATACCGTTCCGTCGTCGTGGAATCGTCTTCAGCTCTGTTTCGTTATAAAGTTTTCCTATTTGCACTGACCCCCTTTTTTGTTACGTAAACGCAGGATTGTTGTTTCATGGAGAACAGGAGAAGATAGAGGGGCAGAGAGGAAAGGAAAGGCTGTGCTCTATCGCCTGATAAGTATGGCGTGGGTGGAATTGATCGCAGGGTGTCCCACCTCCCCATGTCGGTTTAGCGCAAAAAAGATCGTCAGAGGAAAAGATCGAAGTTTTCCCGATTCGCTCAAGAGATCCCGTGGCCCCTGGAATTTATCTCGCACTGGCATACATGCCGGCGAGATGGGGTAAAAAAGGTGTCTGCGGGATGAAAGCAGCATTCGGGGCTAGTGAAAGCTTTCAGCCTGAGCGTAGCCCCTCGCGGAAGGAAGGAACGGAAGAGGGAGGTACAGCCAGGGTGCTTGGCCGAATGGACAAAACGATGGAACATCGCGAGGGTGGAAAAAAAAATACGTGAAAGTGAGAGGAAAGTCTCGTAGTCTCTTCGTCTCCCTCGATATACTCGGCGATTTAAAGGGTCCACCCACGAGGGCTTTCTTCTTTACTTTACCTCTCTCTACATTTAGCCCTTTCCTTCGGTCGGCCGACGCGTAAAGGTAAACCGTTTTCGTCTTACTTGATTGGTGGGCAACATGCGAACATACACTCGAGGGAAGTCTCTCGAGATTTATATGCAGCGTATTGAACGACGTATGGCAAACCAAACATCTACAAATTTACCACTTTTTTATCGCAGACCAACGTTTCGATGAAGATTTTTCTCAACGCTTCATCGATGGGTCTTGAAGCTGTCGGATTCAATAGACATTGCGGTAGGACGGTCAGCTGTTTCACTCGTCGAAAATTATTTCCCTTAAGGGGTTATCCCTAGTTGTGATAGTCGAAAATTCACATTTTTCAAAATCAATATATTTTGAGTGTCTATCATCTTTTAAATGTTCCCGGGAAGTTTTGGAGTGATCGCATCAAGATTGACAGATTTATGGGCGGGTATGCTGACTCCCGTCGGAACGCTCGGAGCGTCGTACGCAGCTTGAAACGCTTTTTTTCTCGAAAGTACGTCGTGAGCAACATATCTAAAAAATTACTGCATTGATCTTCCTCAAATGTTTAAGGCTTTTTTCCCGATGTATACTGTCGATTCGATGAACGAAAAATGCCCATTTTTCGCAAAAATCAAGACCCACTTTGAACACGCTCCATTTTTGTATTTATTTGATATTTTGGAAATTCCTTCGATTAATCAACGGGTAAACTAGAATACCAACGAAGTCTGTTTAATTATTTTTATATGAATTAGGCTGGTTCGATAAATCGATTATAATTAAATATCTTTAAGCGAGAAAGTTACAGAGTGTTCTTCAGATAATGCTTTTTCAAATAGGGGAACTCGGGACAAGGCGAATACGCGGGGTAAGATGAATCTTACGCCAAGCGATGAATTTTTTACAAAATTTTTTTACAAGATTGACAAGATTTTTTTACAAAACGATGCAATTTTTGGTAAAGTTCAACACCGTTTCAGTTTATTTGAGTTGCTGATATTGATTAGAGACAGGTAGATAAGCACAATGATAGTACTAATTATTGATATAATATAAACGGTTTGTCAGAAATTTTCAAGGTTATAGCGTGATTTTTTGTTATTTCGTTAACCGTCTAATGGGGCAAGATGAATACAAGCTATCGCAAACCTGGAATATTTTACAACGTACCACTATTTACGTTAGAAACGGTGAAATGAAACTAGTAAAGCATTTGGTTCCTCTTCAACCGCTGTTTCTACCAGGGGAAGGAAAAGAACTTGCGAATTATCAAATTGGTATGGAAGCAAGATTATTCGGACTAATCCTACTGTACTTACACGATCGACTTGCCGAATTGATGGTATTGACAATGAAACCACTTTTATATGCGAAAGATGCCAATAATTCGTGTCCCAACATTATCCCAGTGCTGTTTCATCTTGCCCCGCATACGGGGTAAAGTGGGAAATATAAAGGTTTAATCAAAAATATATATTGTATGGTACAAATCAGAGACTGATTTTTGTGCTTCTAAAATTAAAAGATTGATAAATATTGATTAGTTTGAAAAATACATAAAGTTGACTGACTCATATATATATTGTTTCATTTGAACATGAGCTTAGCATTATCATCTTGCCACGCCCTACCTATTTTTTGTAGATATTATCATCGAGATTTTCTAAATAAAAAAATCCAAAAATTAACTGTTTTCGACTAATAGGCATAACCCGATAAGGTGAAGTAAAAGATGTACCGGCTGACATTTTGAAACAGAGACGTATAACATTCAGGGCAAAAGAAAATCGTCAGGCGCTGCTTCAGGGTCTGATGCTTCGTTTTACCTAAAATAAAAATTTACTAGAAAGCTTGGTTCGAATGTTAGTGAGGTTATGTTGACCTTGTATATGCCCTTAAGGCACAAAACTCTCATTATTGTTTCCAGCGTAGTTTATAACCATTGCTTTTTTTTATTGAAAATTGCTACGCCAAATTGTGTTGCTGTGCATCAGTTGTATCAACGCCCTGCGATTGGTTCCGATGCTAAGCATACTCCGGTCTCTTTGAGGGGCCAGTCCACTTTGAAAATGCAAAAAAATCGATTTTTTTTACTGTTTTCGAAAGTACATACATTCAGAAATATTGGATTTTGTACGTTGCAGGAATTACCGATTGAGTTTAGGTAAGAGTTTTTCATAGTATAAACTTCGAACGCGTTTTTTTCGAAACAACGTTTTCAAAATCTAGCTCGATCGTATCTCTAAAACTAATGAACCGATTCTCTTGAGATTTGAACCACATATTGTAAACATGATTCGCAACAAGATGAACCTCGATGGTTTTAAAATTTTGATTTTCTTTTTTTTTTGCGAAAAACTGCGAAAAACACGTTTTTTTTACTTTTTTCGTTTTTCATCTGCCATTTTTTTATTTTTTGATAAAACTTTATATCCGAGGATCATTTTGTAGCTGGTGTCATACTGAATCTAATAGATTTTGATTTTTTTATTTTACACCAGCCGTTGCTGAGTTGTGATGGAGCTACCTAGCCCACCTATTTTTGAGGCGTTACGTTAAACTATAGTTTTTGTACTTAAAAATGAATAAAAATGAATAAATTTTTTTTTAAATGTATTTCAAGACTTTATTTATCAAGCCCAACAACTTTTATATTCATATCTTTTATAAAATCCTCCAAAAAAAAAGCGAAAATAGCCTTTTTTCGTGGCTCTAAATCGGACTGCCCTCTTAATTTCATCGGATGTACGAAAATACGCTGAAACCACACGGAAAATTAGTTAACGACATATCCGTCAATTTGCTCTCGTCTGCAAGTACGTACGGTCGAGCATGACTTCGGAGTACGAGCCGCAGCCGAGAACAATCGGATGGAGAAGGGAAACGTGCGATTGAGGAAAAAGAGAAAGATCGCTGCGAATTCCACGCCCTGAAGAAACCTTTTACAAGCCGTTGTAGAGGGCTTGCGAAGGGTTTCTTCGGTACGTCCCACACCAAGATTCTTTTTGCATCTATATTTAAATTGGAGAAATTCTTGGAGTATTCGAGCAGCAGTTCTTACAACAATCGAGGAATAAAGTCATCGCGGGAAATTCTACATCCATATAAATGTGTAGGGTAAAGCCACCAAAGAGTACGGATTTTGAAAAATTTTATTTCTAGAAACATCAATTTCGATGCTACACTTTGTACTTCTTGTTTAAATTAAACTTTGGTCATTTAGGAACATTATTTTAAATATAAATCTTAAGGGGTCTTCTTCCTTCAGACGCTGAAAAGGCTATTTTCACGAATTTTGATATAAAAGTTGTTACGCTTAATAAATGCACTTTCGGAATACACAAATAAAAATTTATTATGTATTTATGTAACCAAAACAAACTTTAAACGCGTTTTTCTCGAAACAACGTTTTTCAACGGATTGTTGATAAAATCTTCGAAACTGCTGAAGCGATCTTTATGAAATTTTAACCACATACTCTTTCAAACTATAGCTATAGCGCATATAGAGGATTTGAAAAAATGTTGATATTCACTATTTTTTTTTGTCAAAAACGGTAAAAAAACATTTTTTTCGCAAAATGTCCGTTATTTTGTTATATTTGCATATAACAAAAATCGTATGATATGCGCTATGGCCATTAACATACTTAAATCTGAGACCGTTTGATTTTGTTTGTTTCGGATGATCCATCCCCGACATTTCATCAACAGCGCAGGCCTACAATTCTCTTAGGACATTTTTTTAACTACCATTTTCGTTTATAAATAGTGACTTGAATAAATTCATATTTTTTAAATGTATTTCAAAAGTGTATTTATTAAGTGTAACAACTCTTATATCAATACCTATAATACAAACCTATCAACAAAAAAAATCGTGAAAATAGCCTTTTTAGCGTCTAAAGTGAGAAGACCCCTTGAGTAACAATCTCCTAAAATATAGAAAAAAAAGTTAAACTCAGAACTCCGGAACTTAGAATAATGGCAAGAGTGCGCTCTTTGAGTGCGTACTGGTTATTGACCTAGAACAATTTGCAATATCAACAACGATATATACATTTTTTAATCTTGGATCGCGGCTAATGTTTCAACCTCCTTAAAAAACGTATAAATCGTTTTAAAAGGCATATCTCGAAAATCGATCTGAATCACGCATGACTGAAATTCCACTGTAATTATCCTTTGTTATTTATTGTCATTTATTGTTATTTATTGTTATTTATTGTTATTTATTGTTATTCATTGTTATTTATTGTTATTTATTGTTATTTATTGTTATTTATTGTTATTCATTGTTATTTATTGTTATTTATTGTTATTTATTGTTATTTATTGTTATTTATTGTTATTTATTGTTATTTATTGTTATTTATTGTTATTTATTGTTATTTATTGTTATTTATTGTTATTTATTGTTATTTATTGTTATTTATTGTTATTTATTGTTATTTATTGTTATTTATTGTTATTTATTGTTATTTATTGTTATTTATTGTTATTTATTGTTATTTATTGTTATTTATTGTTATTTATTGTTATTTATTGTTATTTATTGTTATTTATTGTTATTTATTGTTATTTATTGTTATTTATTGTTATTTATTGTTATTTATTGTTATCTATTGTTATCTATTGTTATCTATTGTTATCTATTGTTATCTATTGTTATCTATTGTTATCTATTGTTATCTATTGTTATTTATTGTTATTCATTGTTATTTGTCGTTATTTATTGTTATTCATTGTTAATCATTGTTATTTATCGTTATTTATCGTTATTCATTGTTTTTTATCGTTATTTATCATTATTTATCGTTATTAATCGTTATTTATCGTTATTTATCGTTATTTATCGTTATTTATCGTTATTTATCGTTATTTATCGTTATTTATCGTTATTTATCGTTATTTATCGTTATTTATTGTTATTCATTGTTATTTATCGTTATTTATCGTTATTTAGCGTTATTTATTGTTATTCATTGTTATTCATTGTTATTCATTGTTATTTATTGTTATTTATTGTTATTTACTGCACTTTAACATAATACTATCAAAGTGGACTCCCTGCGTGCGGCATCCCTATGAAATCCCTATAAGAATGTAATAAGATCCGGGGAGGCGCCAACAAATTTCTGCCCCGGTTCGTGAATTCTTTTGGCTTCCTTTTCAATCCTAACCATTTCGGAAATAATCCATTACTCAGGATCAATTTAATTAAGGGGGGAAATCCCTTCAGACGCCCGAAAATCAGTCATTTTTATGCATTTTTTTAAAGCTGATAAAGTAATCGCTTCATTAAAAAATGTTGACGATATCTTATTACAACCTTCAAGTGTTAATTTGTTGTCTTTGTGAACGAAATGAAATGAGGGCGTTATAAGGTATTTCTTTCGGCGTCTTTTAAAAAACTCTTCGTATTGTAGCTATATAAATGTTAGTGATCGACGTGGGTGAAACTTTGTGAGGTTTCTCATTATAACATTATTGGAAGGATATACCTATGAAAATATTAAAAATAGTATAAAATTAAAAATTCAGTAGGCTTTGTAATCGACTGTTCGCATTTTGACCATTTTCTCGACAATTTTTACCCCACAAAAGAAATTCATTCACGCAATTTCAGGTATATCCTTCCAATAATGATATAGTGAGGAACCTCCCAAAACTTCAGTCAGATCGATCCACAACTTCTTGAGCAGTTTTTCAAAAAGACGCCTAAAGGAATGCCGTATAACGCCACCGTTTTGTTTTGTTAAAAAAAGAAACAAATGAATACTTGAAAGTTGTAACAGGCTAATGTTAAAGATTCAAAACGATGTGACTCTTTAATCACCTTAAAAAAAATTCATCAAAAATCGCTCATTTTCGGGTGTCTAAAGGAGTTTTACCCCTTAACAGTGGACACCACTGTTACTGCACGTGATCCCTTAAGCCGCGCCAAGGTTAACCTACCTGCAAGTGAATATACGCTCCTGTAAGTACAGTGTTTTGTCGAACGCAAAGATATCTCTTGCTGAAAAGATGGACGCTTTTTCGTCTCGTTATTTCCAGCCAAACCCGTGTTAAAGTCTTGAAAACCAACAAAACTCGGATCTCTCGAGTAGCGTCGCTCGTTTGAGTTGAAGGATAATGGGAAAAGATTTCCCGCAAGGAGAAAGACGTCTCGGTGGGACCATGGAGTTTTGAGCAAACGCGCGAGATCAGACGCGGGACGAAAAGTTTGCGAAATAACGTGTGGAAAGAATGTCGCGATGGTCTTAGCTCTGTGTGGGCAACGGATTTATAACCGGTGATGGTGAAGATATTACGCAAATACAATGACACGATTGCGCCGGGGAGCTCTCGTAGATATGACAATAAAAGCCGGATGGGTGCTAAAAGAAAAGTCGAGGGAGAGGAACGATAAAAGAAACGTATACCTTGATAAAAATTGTACGAGCCTTCCGAGGATCCAGAAATTCTATCGACAGAATGGCTTTTGCAGAGGGGTGTGGCTTTGCAGAGGGAAATTGTGGATACGCGCGGACGAATTGAGGGGGGGGGGCAATGGGGGCTGTGAAGCTCTGGACCCTCCACAAGAGAGGGGCCTCCACACGTAAAATGTTTAGGCAAAATTTGCTGACGAATATAGTATTCAGCATACAGTGAAAAAAAAATCACCTCGGAGATGTAACGAAGAAAAAAAAGTTGTCACTTTCATGAAGCACTTCTTTTTCAACATTCCAAAGCATATTTCTGTAAAAAATAATTAATGAAAATGAAAAAATAATAAACGCGAAACACGATACATTCTCCGTGAAAAAATATATTCCATGGATTATAGTTTTTTAAACGTCACGTGGAGCCAACCACTCATTGCTCAAAATTTGGCACCGTATCCAGAAAAAAATGAATATTTGTTTACTCATATTGTTCTTTACAACTGCTCCGAAACGCATACGAAAAGTTTAGTACTTCACCCCAGACGCTTACACCCACCAGTATATGAATTTACCTAAAAATAGTTTATTGTCATTTGCATAAGTGGTAGTAGAAAAAAACTTTTAAGCTGGCTGGTCCAACTCATGTGTAGTGTATAGTATATAATTAAACTATATTCCACTGTAGAGTGTATAATTACACACTAAAAAGATAAATTAACTTATATTTAAAAAAAAAGGAAAAAACATTTGTAATCGCATTTACCTGATGTCAGGAAACGCCTCCTTCCTCAACTGCAAACGTATGTTGTTTGAAAGGATTTTGCCTTTGCACACTTAATTATTTAAGCACTATAGAATAGAAAAGCATGTTCGAAAAATAATTAGAGGCCTCCCACTTTTTCGTCGCCCAAGGGCCTCCACCCTTTCAAATTCCGTCTTGCGGAGTCGTAGTAACAATATTGAGCATTGCCAATTGGCACTTCAACGACGGTGGAAAATTGTACCTGACAGAAATTTGACAAAATCCCTTACGCACTTTAATTTTGCCAAATACCATAATCGAATTTTGGACTAGCGTAAAAAAGAAAAGTTCCACGAGCCACGATGATTTGTCGAAATGGCAAACATTGGCGGCTAAAAGTCGTTTTTCCATCGTATAGAAACTGACAAGACAGCTCCACTTTCCAAGAGGGCCAGAGATAGCAGTGCCGCAAACGAATTGTAGCAAATAGCTGGAGGGTAGGATAAAATGGCTTGACTCGACGTAAAGCTCGAGAGGGTTATTGCCAAGGGTTAGACCTTTTTAATGTAATTTAACTTTTCTCCCCAAGGTGGTGTTTGACGAGATACCCCTTCTCGCTTAGCATTCAACGAAAAGTGAACAAATCACTTTAGCTTTTTTTCCTCCTCCGAGAGCTCCGGAATTCCTACGTTCGGAGCACTTTTGTCGTGTAATTATTTTATTGCGAGCTAAAAGTCCAAAACTCCGGCCCTGCTACTTCGGTAGTGCCGCATGTCCTGGAGAACGATCATCGAGTCGGACGAAAATGTATTGATGATGAGGGGTAGCTCAAATAATGGCTCGTACACTGTGCCGAAGAAGTTGTTCGGCACAGATCGATCACCGTGCAAAATATAGGCAGCCCGATGGACTTGGAAATAATAGCATTAGTGAAAAAAAACATCAAGAGTGATGCACAGTATTAAAAGGACGCGGTGTAGGTGACCTGAAGATTGATCGAGCTTTATCGAGGCAATTAGCTGAGTATATCAGCACATGAGCGATAGGTGATAAAATAATTATAGTTGATTGAACATCTTGTGAAAAAAAGTCTATTGATTTTCTACCAAAGACAATCCATTGACTGTTTTCCAAAATAAATCTGTTAGCCCAGAAAAACAGGATTGTAATTTTCAAGGTGTTCATTTCTTTAACGAGTTATGCCTAGTTGTCACAATCGAAAATAGCTCATTTCTGGGAATCTTTTTTAGGAAATCGTGATAATACATTTCTACAAAAATTGGGTATTTGAAAAAGTATCATCTGAAGAACAGTCTGTAAATTTATTGTGTGAATACATTTTATTATAATCGGTTTACAACCGATGTCCGGAAAGCACCTTTTTTGGCCAGTCGCAATGTGCATGAGTCCTATTCTCGGAGGCCGGTACGTATCGCTAATTTTTTTGTAGGTTCTTTACCCTACCAGGAATGTACCCCGAAGTTTCCCAAACAATGGTGTTTTGCAACCACCACAAATTGTTTTTTAAAAACTCAGTTTCTTAGTGATATCCTTTTTGGAATTGGTTTTATCGAAAAATGCTTCCCACAATAGTTGTGCGGAATGATGTCACCGATAAAATAAGTACTATACAAAAATCACGTAGCATTGTTAGTTTAACGGCAAATCACCGGTGAACGAATTTTTGTTTCCTTTTGCATGTACTTCGTTTATTAATGAACTTAGTTTTCTCAAACTCAATCAGAATCTAGAAGAATCTATCTCCAAAACATATCTTCAAATTTTATTGAGCTAGAACGTATAATAATGAGTAATTACCGATTTACGTAAATCCGGCACCTCCTTATATCAAGTGAAACAGAAGGGCCACATGGGGAAAAAATTATGGGATAAAAATAATCCCTGTAATACTAAATTGTTATAATAAATAAAGGGTATCCCATATAAAAATATGGGAAATTAAAAATGCGAAGAAGTGTTTTTTTTCGATGATTTGAAATGTTGGGTTATGAACAAATTCAATTATGTACTTAAATTTTAAGGCGACTTGAGATATTTGTTCAGATTCTTGTAAAAGTTACTCGATATCTTCATTACAAGAGGAGCTATGGTCATTTTTACGTTTCTTCAATTTATTATTGTTATCAACATTTTCGCGTTTTTCAAGTTCGTGAGCATTCCTAAATATCTTCGTCTATTTCATTTTCGCGCAACGTATGGTGTATAAATTTTACATAATAGTAATACTTTAGTCGGCGTACGATAGTAAGTCAAATAAAGTTAAGGTGCTCATTTTTTCAATATAAAATCATTTGTAGATCGTTCCCGTGAAAATAGCAGGTGAACAACAATTATTTGGTAAAACGTAAAAATGACTGTATCTCCCCTTGTAATGAAAATATAGAGTTACTTTTTTTTGCAATTGCACGTCTCACAGAGACCTACAAGAATCTGAAAGAAAGTTTTAACTAGCCTCAAAATTCAAGTACCTTGATGAATTTGTTTATGAGCAAAAAATTTTACTCTTCAAAAAAAGTTTTTTTTTTTTTATTAAAAAAATCACTTCTTCCCATTGGATCTGGAACGTACATACTCATGACCATCACGTAAATGTTTTTCTCCCACGTGGCCCTTCTGTGTCAATTGCTAAACGGAGCCGGATTTACGTAAATCGGTAATTACTCGTTAACTATATGACCTAGCTCAGTAAGATTTGAAGATATACTTTTGGGATAGATTCTTCTAGATGTCCACTGAGTTTCAGAAACCTAAGTTCATTAATAAACAAAGTACGTGCAAAAGAACAAAAATCGTTCACCGGTGATTTGCCGTTAAACTAACAATCCTACGTGATTTTTGCATAGGACTTATTTTGTAGGTGATATGATTCCGCACAACTTTTGTAATAAGCTTTTTACGATAAAACCCATCCGACAAAATAAATCACCAAAAAACTGAGTTTCGTTAAAACAATTTCTGGTGGTCGCAAAAAGTCATTTTTTTGCTGGGAAACTTTACGATACATTCCTGGTAACCCAAAGAACCTACCGAAAAAATTGGCGACGTGCTGGCCTCCGAGAATAGAAGTCGGTCGAAATTCTGTACATTCCGACTGGACTATTTTGAAAACGACATTTGCGGTGAGCAATGCTCTTTTGGACCACGTTATCTATGATATCAATAAATCGAATAGATTTCGTTAGTATATTCGTTTATCCTATGATTAATCAAAGGAATTTCCGAAATATCAAGTTAAAAAAAATGGCGCGTGTTCAAAATGCGTCTTGATCTTTGCAAAAAAATGGGCATTTCTCATTCATCAAATCGAAAGTATACATCGGAACAAAAATCATTCGACCAAATACTATATTTGTACACCTAGAATAAGCCCTAAAAATTCAAGAAAGATCGATGTAGTCGTTTTTAAGATATTCTGCTCACCGACTTTGAAAACGTATCTATGAGAAAAAAGTTTTCGAGAGCAACGCTTCAAGCCTTCCGACAGATGTCAACATAGCAGCCTATGAATCTGTTAATTTGGATGCGATCACCTTGATTTTTTTAAGGAACATTCATAAGATGATGTACTGTCACAATATATCAATGTCGAAAAAAAGTGATTTTTCGACTTTTACAACTAGACATAACCCCTTAAAAACGTTAATCTCATCTTCCGCCTTGAGTGATGACAGATATCTATCCAGGTATTATTTTTAATTAATGAATACGAACTGTTTCTAAAATGTAACTTTTGATGAGAATTCTAATGTAAAAAAACCAACCCAAAGGGTAAATCGTAATTCTTAATGGGTAGCATTCGATGCCAAATTTTCTGAACCTCGTCGGCAATGTATCGCGATCACCTTTCAAGCTCTTTACCATTAATCACGAGCTCTAGAACTCATTGTAGGTCTTATCAGCTCAGAAGAAATCATAAAGCTCTCCAGGGTCACAGACAAGTGGCTTTTACGGCACAAGCCTTGCCCTCACTCTCGCCAGATCGTTGTCTGCAGCTGACCAACGACCTGGCCTTCGGATTTGAAGGGTCTCAGACATTTTTTGTAGCGGATCTTTTTTTCGCTTCTGCCTGATTATTTGTCGAGGCATTTTTCAACGTGAAATACACTCTTTGATTGGCACTGAAAAACGCCCAGATTTATGAACTTTGACAGACACCCAGGGTTGT
This sequence comes from Ophion costatus, assembly GCA_951751655.1. Taxonomy (NCBI): domain Eukaryota; kingdom Metazoa; phylum Arthropoda; class Insecta; order Hymenoptera; family Ichneumonidae; genus Ophion; species Ophion costatus. Next base: position 13,960,619 of record OX632366.1, on the reverse strand, counting down.
AACGGTGGTACCTTCACATGAATATTGTAATATGTAATATTGACAGGGACGAACAATGCCTTGCCAAGTCTTTTGTTTCAAATACGAGGCGATATTAATAAATTAGGCGGCTGTCTAGGGCCGCTCCTTTATGATTCTGATTAGCTGTCAAGTTCCTCACGCTATATGGCGTCTTTGATGGAATCTGATATTCGCAACGGCTCATGGTTATCTCACCGTACATGTATCGTGTATTATACAGTAGGCTCGTTGACTACTAGTATCGCATATATGCCTCCTGCCTCGTGAGACTTGAGAATGTATTTTTCATCCGAGAAATCCCCTCGCTACGGAGTGATCGTCTGCCGAGAAATGAGTACATGATTTATGATTCCGTACCACGTATCGTGACCGTAAGTAAACGATTATACGAAGAGTAAAATTTTTCATCCTTTCCAGAGAGTAGAACTTACAGACATATCGAACAACGAAAGATTTTTTTTCTTTTCCCCTTCTTCATTTTTTTTTTACTTCCGTAGTTCCACTATTGTCGAATGTCATACTTTGTAGATCGCTAAATAAGGAGCCTAACAAAGGATCGCATGGTTTTGTAGCTTTGATCTGTAAAAAAAAATGAAAACTGAGGACAACAAATTTCGTTGCATTCGGACGATGCTAACTTCAACATCATTGTCTACCCTATATTTGGAGTTTTTGTGAACTTGAGGTTTGTTGCCTCTGCAACAACGAATTATTAGAAACAACGTATTTCGAAAAACAACAACATGCTGAAAGGTATTTCTGGATCAGCAATTCTGCAAAAACTATTGAGCTTTAAGGAGTTTCGAGGCTAACAGCGAAATATTTGTACACGATCAAAATTACGAGAAGATTGATTTAGGATGAATCAAATGTCCAAAATTTAATCCGTTTCACAACCTAGTTTCAGAGATTTTTTATGTCCAAGTTGTACCTTTATCTTTTTGGTAATACACATCACACCTCGTAAATCCTAGTTATAGGGCTGTAGGCGCTGAAATAATAGTTTGATTTAAGGGGTTACGTGGGTTGGAAATTTATAAAATCATTTTTTTTTAAATTTTATTATCTAATAGTACATGTCTAGAATATTCTCCCAAAGTTTTAAGGGAAGGTACCTGAGTAAATTTTCCAAAAAATCGATGTTTTTTCTTTTTTTCTTGTAGTTTGTAGTTCAAATAATATTGTGTATAAATTTCATGTAGAAATTCGCAATATGGAAGAAGTTGTGGGTTATTCTGCGAAAGGTAGCAGAACGTCGAACGCGTGGTCGGTTAGGTCTGCAGCTGTCGCGCTGGCGCAGATATTGTTCAAATACTGTCAACATTGCTGCCAATATTGCCACATGCGTTTTTAAGTGTGGGGCAAAATCCGCGCTCCAAGTGATGGATGCCTTGGGAATTCAAGTCGGGAGAAATGCTGACAGGCAACTCGAGATCGAGGATGCGGACCGCATTGCGAAGGCTGAAATTCGAAATCGAAACGTGACCCGTGAAGAGAGAATTCATCGCAGACAATCGACGACTGCAGCTGAAGAAGCAGCGAGTACTTTGGAGGGAACAATGTATGGCCCTGGGATGGCTGATTAAGGATGTTGGGTCCCAAATCGCAAATGATAATAAAATTCTGAAAAATTGATACGTTTTTGTATGAAGTAATTCAGAGGTCGTGTAAAAATTTCATGACAATTAGGAAGCTCGTTATTGAACAATTAACATTCAGAAATTAAATGAAACAATTAACATAAACATGTTTCATAGGGACTCAACATCCTTAATGGTAAGATAAAAAATATCCCTATATTGCGAGTAATTTTTCTGACAAACTTCGAAACAGCATTGAAGTGCACTTTTTGAAAAATCGATTTTAACTTCTTTTTTTTTAATGTTTGAAGTACGAAGAATATTGTGTCAACATTTCACGTTGAAATTCCGCAATCGCCAAAATTATACAGAGAATTTACCGAAAGATCGTGCAGCGGCCCAACAGCCGAGTGCGTCATTTCTTTACCCACTTTTCAAACGCGATTATCTCGAAAAATAGTTTTCAAAGTCGATGCCAGATGTATCTCGAAAACGGCTTGTCCGATTTTGTCCAAATTTGGATACAATATTCTTCGATAGTTTTTCTCGTTCTTTGCTTTAATTGCTTTTTTATGCAACCAAAATCGTCGGAAATTGCGAACGAAAAGCGAATGTTAAATTAAAACGGTCGCAATTCCGTCAAAAATGAAAATTAAAAAAGAAACCTACAAGGCCAACTCCTTTGTATATTATATTTCAAGAATCCGTTGCGTTTTCATGTTTCAGCAGATTAACCGACTGCCCGGAATCCTTGGCTCTACAAGCCATGTCAAGGAACAACACGTCTGACGCTGACTACAACCACGGCGCTTCCTGTCACCGAATTTATTTTTAAAAATTCCTAAACATGCCTCTATAGACATATTCTCCATTTAAAAAACCCAGATCCAATCGAAACATTAGTTTTTGAGATAAAAATTCCCGAAGTTTACCTGTTTTTCTCGCCGTTTACTCAGGTACCTCCCCTTAAGTCAATCGGAGTAAAAGTCTAGGAGAGCGAGAGAGAGAGTCATTGGGAATTCCCCCCGTTGGAAAAGACCAGCCGGAAGTGACGCAGTTATATCGCATTTTTTCTCAAAACGCTATTTTTGAAGTCGGTAGACACGATTTCTCAAAAACTGATGGATCAACCTTATTGAAATTTTGCACACTTCTTTAAAATAGCATTGACTCGTGATTGAACGAAGGTTTTTTTTATTACAACTAATTTTACAAGGCTATACGTAGCGTGAATTGTACCAAAAATTGAACTATTTTGCATACAACTCTGGCAAAAATTCAAATTTCAAGTTTCTCAAAAATCCTTCGTTCAATCACGAGCTGTACTTATTTACTAACAGAGAAAAATTTGGTTTTCTAATTTCAGATAAAGCTATAATGATTTATCCTGACCACAAGGACACTTTTTTAGAGGTCTCCGGAAATCAGGTCTCACCGGCTGAATTTCGTAAATTTTGAATGAAATTAAAAAAAAATATTGTTGAAATGTTGCCCTTTTATGTGCTTAATATGTTGAATAAAAGTTTATATATTATATTCTTCAAAAATAGATAAAATATGCTTCTTTTGGCTTCGAAGCCCACGTAAATCAATATTTAAGATACACACATGGAGGTTATGTGTGGAACACAATATCCGGTAAATGGCCGCCTCGTCCCTGTTTGCAAACGTTCACCCTTTTGACGAAATTTTAAACAGCACTTCGGCATAATTGCACTAATTTCATTAATGGTGTGTCCAATTGCGTCCGTGAGCTCCATAATGTACTGTGGATCATTGGGATACAGTTTTCCTTTAAAAAAATCTAAAGAAAGAAGTCCCATGACGTCAAATCTCACGATCTTGGTGACCAATCCACATAGCCGCGACATGAGATAACACGGCCATGAAACTTCGTCTGGAATAATTGCATTTATTCGCCCGCAGTATGGCAGGTTGCGCAGTGGTGTTGAAAGAACATGTCGTCCAAGTTCCTGCCGTTCAATTCATTCCATAAACAGTTGGTTATCATGTCACAATAACGAACACCCTTAACGGTAACCGCACTTTCAGCAGCTTTCTCGAAAAAGTACAGCCCAATCGCTCCTCCAACCCAAAATCCGCGTCAAGCAGTGACTCGTGGTGGATGCATCGAAAGTCATGAACCACTTGTGAATTTTCTTTGTGGTGACTTTGTGTTGGCGAGTGTTGACTTTCGTCAACACTCGCCCTCACTGCGCTTATGTTTTCATTCGACCGACCGGTACGGGGCGGCCACTGCTCTTCGTGGTCAAAGTTAAACTAACCTCAAATTTCGCGACTAAATTCACCACAGTGTTGCGACATGGTGCGTTGTGATGACCAAAAGACGTGTGGACTTTTCGAACTGTCCGTGCAAAATTTTCACCATTTGTGTAGTGAATTTTCACCATTTCTATATCAGTTGCTCGATCGTGCAATTCTCCACCACTAAACCTCAGTACTTCCTGATGCCAGATGCCAAAGACCAGATGTCAGACTCCATGTTCGCCACAAAAAAAGCGCGCAGTTTAAAATGTCTGGCCATTTGGAGACACCCTTTGTTATGTCTGAAAATTTCCTGACTCTCCCCCTTGCTCCCCTGCCCATGCCAGTGTTCATGAATGTACGTTTTCGATGCGCTTGCTTCAGAATACTTAAGGGGTTACCCCCACTTGCGATTTTGGAAAAATCGATTTTTTATTGCATTTTTTTGGAGTATAAGTATCTGAGAATATGTCCTGAAAATTTCAAGTCGATCCGAACAAAATTGACTGAGATATGAGCGTTGAAAGAGAAGAATCCGTGAATTGAAGAACTGAAATTGAAATTTTAACGCGTTTTTCTCAAAATGGCATTTCTGAAGTCGGTGACCAAGATTACTCGAACACTAATGAACCGATCTTCTTGAAATTTTGCAGGCTTATTTAATACATAAAAATGTAGTCTTTAATCGTTCGATTTTTTTTTCGAAAAAAATGGCCGTTTCATAGCCAAAAAACGGCCGTTTTTTTCGTTAAAATCGAACCATTAACTTTGACTGTCCGCCATTTTGTGAAAAATGAATATTTTTTAAAATCCTTCGATTGAAGACTAGTTTATACTTATATTTGACTAAATCCATCCGCATTTTTTTCAGATGATCCAGTTCGCCGCAATGTTGGTCACCGCAAACCGTGTATATAAAAAAATTATTTCATTGACGGACATTTGCCACTAACCAATGTAATATTTTTCAATAAAAAAATTACTGAAAGTTCTTCAAGATGTGTTCTTTAAGATGGTATATTGATCGACTAAAAAAGTTTTGTAGTTTTCTTTTAAAAAATTCATGAAAAAGGCCTTTTTTGCGTTACAAGTGGGGGTAACGCCTTAATTCACTTATCGCGACGTGCACACGATCTTGGAGACAAATCACTAATTTTCCGGAGTTTGTGCCTCCTCCTCTCTCCCTCTCATTGCTGATATTTTCCATTACACTTTCTCCCCCTCCCAACGTTGTATTTTCTCGACTTTCGTCGAGTTCCATAAATCCGATCCGGCTTAATGGGGACCACAGTCGTGAGAACTAACAACAGTAAAAAATGCTACAAATCCGTCGTCTCTATCTCGTAAGACGCTATCCGCTTCTCGCCTGAGAACTACTGGAAGAACTCTTATCTCCTATGGTTGGATCCGTTGAAGAAAACTCGGAAAGTCGGGACACCGAGTGCAATACACTGCAGCTTTCTCTCCCGGGATTTATTCGTTCCTTTTCCACTCTCCTTTCGTTTCCTTCAAAGCTGCGCTACTATCCCGGATCCCGTTTGCAAATACACACTTCCCTCGAGTAAATAAGTTTTCTCACGAAACGGGGGATTTCTTGTCGAGTTACGTTTTTGATTTAACAGCGGAAGCTTGGTTGTCGCGAAAGATTGATGTGCATACGTGATGCCGACCACTGGGTAGGTTTCAATTTGCACGGTTCAAATAGACTTTCTATTTTTTTTAACCCAAACACAGTAATAACAAAGTAATAAGCCAACCCAAACAACGTAAAAACAAAGTAATAACCCAACCTAAATAAAGTAATAACAAAGTAACAAACCAACCCGAACAAAGTAAAAACCAAGTAATTATCCAACCCAAACTGAACAACAATAAAGGATAACTCAACCTAAACAAAGAAATAACCCAACCCAAATAAAGTAATAACAAAGTACCAATAATTATTCAACCCAATTAAAGTAATAAGATAGTAATAATCCAACCCACACAAACCCAAATAAACTAATACCAAAGTAATAACGCAACCCAAACGAAGTAATAACAAAGTAATAACCCAATAATAATCTAACCCAAATAAAGTAATAACCCAACCCGAACAAACCCAAACACAATAATAATCTAACCCAAACAAAGTAATAACCCAACCCGAACAAACCCAAACATAGTAATAATAAAGTAATAACCCAACCCAACAGACCCAAACGAAGTAATAACCGGATGACAGAGCCATACGTTTGACTCGAACGTTTGGAAATTCGATCGCCCATGAAAAATGATTAATTTTATTTCGAGCCTCATTTTCGAGAAGATTTTAAAACAAAATTGAACACAATTGAACACAAAATTGACACACAATTGAACACAAAATTGACACACAATTGAACACACAATTGAACACAAAATTTAAAACAAAATTGAACACAAAATTGAACAAAATTGAACACAATATCCACATGAGTTTTTTTCACATTTTCTTCCCTTTTGATATCATTGTTTTTATCGCTATGTGTTTTTTTCCTCCTTAAGTTTATCACGTAACATTCTATTCTACAATACAGTGTGGATCATTTGCATTTATAGTAGTCGCGTATAAAGTTATATAGCTCACGCGTATAGCTATTATATTATATCGCAACATCGAGTCCCAGTACGCATAAGGACATGCCTGACACATTTCAACATACAAAGTTACGAGTCTTACGGCCTTTCGGAGGCTAGCGAGCGGAATATAGTATTGTAGTATCATTATCGTGAGCACGGAGGCTGAAGAGAATAAGCGAGAATATCCTCACTACGTCATAAGAAGCCCCGCAGGGGGACGTGAGCTTTCGTAATGACAACAGGAACGCAAAGCAGAAGAGAAAAGCTTCTAGGATAGGGGCCACTCGAGTTTTCTCCTCTGGGACTGAACGATGAGAAAGCGAATGTTTATCCTGACGCCCGAGTAGGGAAATGCTGCTCCCCCGGCATGAAAGTCCACTTTGAAGTTGCTTCTCCCTTTCCCCCTTTTAGCATTCTCCTTTTTTTAGCCTTCAACATGCTTGATTGCAGTCACATTCACAAAAAAAAATCTTCACCAATTTGATTACGGGAAAATAAACGGAAAATCGAATTGCCATTTTGGTCCCAGAGGAAAGTCATTTCTTCCATATAAAATTCACCGAGCGGTTGCGACGTGGAAAATTCATATCTCTGGTGCAAAGAAGTTTACGAATAAAGAGCTTGGCGTGCGCTTGGTGAGAGTAGAAAAGAGAGGTAATAAGAGCGACTGAAATATGCGACGTTGAAGCTTGCATCGTTGGAATGCAACGAAAACGAATTCTTTCCGCTTGTTGATTTTTTTTGCCGATTTTGGTAGTGAAAATCACACAAACGACTTCACTTATTCTTGTTAGAGATTTGTGACCTCAATTAGCAAAAAAGGCTTCGGATAACGATCAAAATAAAGATGCGAAAAATGAAGAAAAAGCAATCGTTGGGTTCCAACGATGCAAACTTCGACGTCATTGATATATCAGTGTCGGTGCGCGAACAAGTTCTCCGATTGGAAGAAATTTAATTAACGCACGAGAGAATGAACGGGGAACCCGTACGATAGGACGAACTGATTGAATGCACTCGCCGCGGCTGAAGTACCAACATACTAGAACATATAACGACGATGGTGTTTGTTGAAGACGAATAATACGTTGGATTATTCGGTATTTTCCGGATCTTCAGGGAGTATAGACACGTCTACATTTTACTGGCTATTTTCTCCGAGGATATTACTTTTTGCATGCCGCAGAAGGGGACGTGGGAGGAATGCAATGTCACACTATCCCGTTTAATCAAAGTATTATAGGAGGCGTTAGATTCTTCCTCGCCGAGGGAATACCAATGATTCGCATCGAATGAATAAGAACTATGAGAAAAATAAGAAAATGGAGATTTGACCTATTTTCGACGAAGATCAAATGACAGATTATCATCATTTTCCTTATCGGGGCGATTTTGGATATGCTTTCCTAATGCGGATATTGGGATGACACGATCGAACTTTTACGTACAGTTATTACGTAGGATAAAGAATTTTGGGTTAAAAAAAAAATTATTGAATCAGTAACTGGGGTGAGTGAAAATGAAGAACAAAAAATGCACTTGGAGTATGATAATTAAAATGTCGAATAATCGGATACTGTCTGGGTCTTCAGGATCACTGAGTTTGAGGGGTATCGAAGTTGACATCGTTGGGAGCAGTGTTGGGCAAAATTGAATTGCTAGGGCAACTGAAGATTAACAATGAATTCATTGCTAATCACGACTATAACAATTAACAAGTCATTAATTATAATTGTGAAAACTCGCGACTAACAATTAATCAGTTGTTAATTGCTGCAGTCCCAACTGACAATTAACAAAGTATGTATCGTGACTTCACAATTACCGACCGATCAATTTTCAATCTTTTTAATGTATTTCATTAAAAACTAGCAATTAACATTGATTATTGTACAGAGCGCGTAGTCGCAGCAGAATAAATGTATCTGCTATTAAAACACGTATATGAGTTTGTTTGGGTTTGGTTTATATGATTTTGATATTACTTCATTAATACAATTCAATACTACTCTTTGGACTTATTTGGGTTCGGTTTGTTTGAGCTTGATTGGGTCCGAAAGAACCCAAACAAACTTTGGATTTCTTTCATTGAGAGATTCCTTCATTAATACAATTCGATACTACGCTTTGGGATTGTTCGGGTTGGTTTGGTTCCAAACAAACACGAACAAATCCGAGCAAACCCGAAAGTAGTATTGAATTGTCCTAATGAAGCAATATCTCAATCTTTTTTTATGATATCTGTAAAGTTAAATAGGTTAATTGTTGATTTTAATTGTTTGTTAGAATAATTAAAAAGTTAATTGCAATTGTTTTAATTGCGAGTTGCAATTAACATTGATTAATCCAAATAAATAAATTGCAGCCTGCAACTAATAGTTAATTGCAATTGCCAACACTGTTGGGATAACAAAAAAAAAGAGAAAAAAATTCGAAGGAGGAATCGAACGCGAGACCTCCGGCGCAAAAGACCGAGCCCTAACCGTCTAAACTAAACGGCGGCTCGACAAGTCTTTGACATTTTAAACTCATACGGCGCCTAAGAAAATTTAAATCGATTTTTCTCGGAATTTTCCGAGTAGTGCGTCCTCCTACTTTAACCACGTGGAGTGCTAGGGGTCCTCTTTCACCACAAAAAAATTCGGCCAAATCCCCGACCCCACGGTCGTGCCGTCTCCTTGTAAATCGTCTGTAGCTTAGCCAATTTTCAATATTTCAAATTGTATTTTTTTCACATATTCTTGAATATCCATACTTGGAGAAAATGCAAAAAAGTCGATGATTTTTTATTATGAAAAATCTGAATCCATGGAATATATTTTTTTAGAGACAATATTGTGTTTGGTGTTTTCCATTATTTCTTACAGAAATATGCTTCGAAAAGTTGTTTAAAAAATGTAGTTCATCGTAGTGTGACTTTTTTCGTCTTTGTCAGACGTGACCTTTTTTCAACATGTGTGTTGCGTATCATTCGGGAGAAAATTTTACCTAACAATTTGAACTGTCGATTTCTTCATTCTGTAAGTTAGGTTCGCAATTTTTATAAACATCAAATTTGTTGCTTCTGCAATATAAATTAATAGTGAAGCAGTACGTAGTATTAACGATTTCGAACTTTCTTACATTTTTATCGATGACGAAGTAATTCGGGTGAACGGAAATAAAAAATGAAAAATCATCTTCAAGCATGATAGTAAAATGGTCCAGAGTCGCAGAATTTTCTCAAATTTCGTAAATCACTAAAACTTATTTTGTACAGTTTTTAGGCTCGCTGAATTCAAATAATACACTAAAATTTCCCATTATAAAACAGCGGATCCAAAATGGTGTGCGAATATCCAAAAAAAAACCTTTACCGACTCGGCACGTTGTCGTCTCGTTAATCAGAATCCGGCAATGAGTGGAATTATATTCGAATGATGTCTATCGGTCATATTTCATTTATTATTTCGAACCTTTCGAAACTCATCTATAGATTCCATTTTTGAAAAAATTAAACTTTTTTCCAATTTTCCAATTTTCTAGTCTACTAATGCTACTAAAATCGAAAACTTCCATTGTTTCTTACAGAAATACGCTTTGATCTATTTAAAAAAAAATGGAACTCTTTTCCAAATTTCCGAATTAGTTTACTAATGCTACTAAATAACAATTTTCCATTATTTCTTACAGAAATACGCTTCGATCTATTTTTGGAAATATCAAACTTGTTCTCCAAATTTCCGAATTAGTCATGAATAATGTTGAAGTTATGATATTACATTTAACTTCGCGGATCAAAATTTTTTTAGGATTTGTATTTTCATACGAATCCACCGATTCAACCAAACTCAAATTTGCCATATTGAATTCACCATTTCGAAAATCCGCTCTCTGTCTCGGATTGAGCGACCTCAGAAGTTCGCGAATTTTCATAAAATCGTGTTACCCGAAAAAATTGTGAAACCGATTTTCATAAAATCGTATTACCGGAAAAGATGGTGAAAACGACGCGAGATATATTTGAATGTTTCGCGCCGGCTTGTGACGCGCTGTGGAAGGATAGTGGGGGAAGTGAGCGCGTGGACTTTGAGCCTCTGCCTCGTAAAACGCCGTTCCGGCGAGGCAATATTGACCGTTTGAGCGCAAAGCGCAAAGTTTACTGCGAGTCGTCGGCTACTCATCGAAACGTCGCTAGGCATGAGATATACAAGTGCTCAAATTACGTTTGCATAATTTGGTCGGAGGCTTCGAGCGAGAATTCCGCAAAAATGAACAAAGTTAGGCCCCTGATAAGAATTGCTCACGGTTCGGTGCGTGGTGTGATCGAGGAATCAATAAGTGGCAAACGATACGCGGCATTCAGGGGAATACCATACGCGAAACCACCAGTCGGACAGCTGAGATTTCGAGTAAGCTTGTACAAATTATGACAGATTCTCTCTCGTTGGCATCTAGCATTTGATACTCGTTTATCGTTCGTTTTGATGAAGTCACACCTTGAAGCAAATGACAGCGGAATGTTTCATCCCATTCCTATTTGCATAGGGGAAGTAGGTTAGATTCGTGTTAAACGTGCCCATGCTCATCTACTTACGGCATTCGATTATGTCACTCGTACCACCGAAAACCGTTCACTTCCATCCAGACAACTTTGTACAGATATTCGATATTTTGCACAAGGATTTGACGTTTAGATAAAAGTACATTATCGTTTGATTATTGGCTTATAATGGTAATTCTCGAAAAAAATTTCTGAAACTTTTAATTTTAGTTATTTATAAAAGATTTATTTTATTTTAATTAATAAATAATTCAATACATCTTTAAAAGAATTTAAAAACGAATTTCATTGATCTCTAAACGATTTCCATTTACTTACGTAAAGAAAAATTAACGTTTCTTGTCATACTGTAAAATATCTCTGGAAAAGGTAAAATGTCTGTAAAATATCTCTGGATTTCCATTTACTTACGTAAAGAAAAATTAACGTTTTTTGTCATTCTGTAAAAGATCTCTGGAAAAGTGATTGGAAAATTCTTGGTTGAAACTTGATCAATTCCACGTAAGATAGCGTAGAACATTTTTTCTTTCGTCTGCACAGGTTACTGATTTTGTTTTACGAGTTGTATTCATCTAAAAAAGTTTATTTATTTATGTATCGAAAAAAAAAATTGGATCACCTTGATTGCCCTTCCATAAAATATCTCTAAAAAGATGATTAACAGATTCTCGGTTGAAGCTTGTTTCATTCTGTGCAAGATAGTGCAATACCTTATGTCTTTCGTCTGCACAGAATCATGTACATCCATCGGTGCCATTCTATAAGTTAAAGGAATACTTCTCTTTGCCATTAACCCATGATAAAAAGCCAGATTTGTACCAGTAACGAAGCATGGAACTGTCAAAAAAAATGCTTCACTATAGTAGTTTAAATGAGCCGTACTTATTAATGAATAGTCTCCGGCAGATCGACGATTGCAGCGGTGATTTTTCGTACTGTCCATTGCTGGGGATTTGAAAAACAATTATAATTGCAGAATCGCCGACTGTCCAATGTGTCTGACACTTGGCCGCGGTCAAATGGAATTGAGATAGCTTCAGCGTTCTTTCTTCTCCTTTACAATTGTAATAACGAAGGTCATTACATGACCTAATTTAAAGCACGGTTCCATCTGTGTGGCATTTTGTATGTAGCTCTTACAACACACATCCACACCCACATGCCTCCATGGGCAAGCTTGATGAGCATGGAAAAAAGCAAAGCCTTAGCCACAAGATTCCGGGTCCCTATCGTCTGCTGGCGATCAATTTCTATGCACACAAAGAGTGCTAGGACGAAAGTCCGGTCTGATTCCTGTCTTCGATTAGGATCCCGAACCTACCGAGCCATGGTCATTCGTGAAGGACGCTTCTAAATTCGGGCAAAATTGCGCTCAGTACGATCCAATAACACGGAGTCTGGTCGGAAGTGACGATTGTTTGTACCTAAATGTCTACACGCCGTCCGACGAAACGTCTCAATCGTCCTCGAAGCCTGTGATGTTCTGGATCCACGGTGGTGGATTCGCCTATGGTTCCGGGGACGATACATTGTACGGGCCTGATTACATTATCAACAAGGACGTTGTACTCGTCACGGTAAATTATCGTCTCAGCGTATTGGGTAATCTTCGCTTTTTATGAACCAACGTTGACCCAATTTCCGCTGTGCCATTCGGCCGACAATAATACTGTGATCGTTCAATGGATACCAGGTTTCTTGAACGTCGAAGACGAAGAAGTCTCGGGTAATCAAGGTCTGAAAGATCAGGTTCTCGCTTTGAAGTGGGTACAAGAGAACATCGCTAATTTCGGCGGCGATCCGAAGAATGTGACAATTTTTGGCGAGAGTGCCGGGGGATCGTCCGTTCACTATCTCACTTTGTCTCCTTTGGCGAAAGGTCAGTGTTTATTTGTATCCATGCAAAGCGTATTCACCAGTAATCATAATTCATTTAACCAGTTCAGCAAAAATTAATTCAACTAGGTACAAGCATGTGTCTAGTCAATCAGATTTACCGAGGGGTATGTGTAATAATAAAGGTAGCAAAAAGATTTCTAACGGAAAATATTATTTGGAACATTTCTCACTAGGGATAGTTTCTTTTACAGAATGAAATAGAGAAATAAGCCCTGTAATTCCTTTTTTTGCTAAACCTGGTTCTTTGTTGCTGAAACTAGTTTTCTTTTGCTAAACATACTTCTTTTTTTTACTTAACCTACATGACTAGAAGACCTTTGATGTCTTTTTTGCTCAACGATGTTTGACGAGAGTGCCGGGGCATCGAATTTAGGCCCTTTAATTTTTTTAATGCTAAACCTGGTTCTTTTTTGCTGAACCTATTTTTTTTTAAACGTAGATTTCTTTTGCTAAACATACTTCTTTTTTTACTCACCCTACATGACTCGAAGACCTTTAATGTGTTTCTTTTTGCGAAACCTGGTTCTTTTTTGCTAAACCTAGTTCTTTTTTGCTGAACCTAAACATACTTCTTTTTTTTTTACTCAACCTACACAACTAGAAGACCTTTAATGTGTTTTTTGCTAAACCTGGTTCTTTTTTTGCTAAACCGAATTCTTTTTTGCTGAATCTAGTTCGTTTTCGCTAAACCTAGTTATCTTTTGCTGAACCTAGTTCTTTTTCGCCAAACCTAATTCTTTTTTGCTGAACCTAAACATACTTCTTTTTTTTACTCAACCTACATGACTAGAAGATCTTTGATGCGTTTTTTTTTTGCTGAACCTAGTTCTTTTTCGCTAACGATAAGTCTAGTTCTCTTTTGATGAACCTAGTTCTTTTTTGCTAAACCGAGTTCTTCTCTGCTGAACCTAAACATACTTTTTTTACTCAACCTACATGACTAGAATACCTTTGATGTCTTTTTTTGCTAAACCTAGTTCTTTTTTGCCGAACCGATTTTTTCAAACCTAGATTTCCTTTACCAGACATACTTCTTTTTTCACGCAATTTACATGACTAGATGACCATTGATGTATTTTTTTTACTAAACATGGTTCTTTTTTGCTAAACCTAGTTCTTTTTCGCTGAACCTAGTTCTTTTCCGCTGATGCCAAGACATAATTCATTGTTTACGCAACTTACGTGACTAGAAGATCTTTAAGGCGGGATTCTACTTTTAAACCATGAAAAAAACGCTATTTTCGTGAATTTTTTCTGAGAATACTATTAAAGATATCGATATGGGGTTTAAACTGTTCAATAAATACACTCTTTAAGTACATAAAAAAAATTTTTGAATGTATTTTATTCATTTTTTGTACACGTAAAATATGTTTAAAGCCAACGCCTCGAAAAGCAGGTACCGTTGCCGTGGTCGTGAAATCTTCCCGACGGATGGTCTGAAACAAAAAAATCAAATAGTTTCATGTTCAGTATGTCTTCAGGAACCGACCTAACTAGAATATTTTATATACGTGCAAAATTAACAAAATAGCGGCTAAAATACTAAAAAAAAAATGCGTTTTTTTTGGGTCTTTTTTTGCAATAAAAAAATAGTTCTAATCAAAATTTTAAGTTGATTGTAGTTAGGTCGGTTGGTACACATATATAGAATATGTGTTCCAAATTTCATAAGGATCGGTTCAGTACTTTTTGAGTCATCACGACCACGGTACTTGAAAATGTCGTTTCGAGAAAAACGCGTTTAAAGTTTTGGTGAGTGATAAATCGTAGAAAAAATTATCTTACCCTCAATCAGCGATGCCTGGGCCATATAATATGCCTTCGACGTTTTCCAAGTGGGTGTTTTCATCCAATTTAGCCTTTTCAAAGTTTCAAAGTAGAATCCCGCCTTAATGTATTTTTTAGCCAAACCTAGTTCTTTTTTGCGGAACCAAATTTTTTTCGCTAAACCTAGTTCTTTGTTTTCCGTACCTGGTTCTTTGTTGCTAAACCTAGTTCTTTTTTTCTGTACCTAGTTCTTTATTGCTAAACCTAGTTAATTGTTGTTCGATCTAGTACTTTTTGCCAAATATTCTCAGGTCTTTTTCACAAAGCAATATCTCAGAGTGGTGTAGCGATCAATCCTTGGGCGGTGCCGATGGCCTCGCCGAAACAGTGCGCACAAAAATTGGCACAGACGTTGGGCCAAGACGTTTCCGATTCGAAAAATTTGGTTCAATTTCTCCGCAGTATCGACGCTCGAAAACTCGTGAATGGGGAGTTACAGCTTGGCGCTGAGGTGATATCCTGATCTATACGATTTTTGCGATAGGTTCGTCGAGTGTTCCAAGCCCGATTGGAAGTTTATCATTTTTTTTGTAGGCTCGCACAACGGGCTTCCGTTATTTCACGCCGAGCGTCGATGCAACGTCGAAAAATCCGTTTCTACCGATTCCGGCGAAGATTGCCTCGCGGGCGGGGGTCCAAGTACCATACATGATCGGTTGCATGAGTCACGAGGGAATCTTATTTCTGACAGGTATGACGTCGTCATTCCAGTTTCAGCCTCTCGTCTATGAATGTTTATTTTTATTTGCGTCTTCCATACGCTGCTTCGCAGGTGTATCGGACAAAAAGTTGCACACGTACAATACTAACTTGGAGAAGGCATTGCCTCCTACGCTTGTGGAAATACTGAAAGATCGAGGTCTCGATGTTACGGATTTGAAAAAAGTTTATTTCGGCGATGAGCCAGTCTCTGGCGCGACTCGGGATAATTACATGAGAATGCAAAGCGACGTTCAGTTTGTCGCCGGAATTCACGAGATCGCCGCGATCCAAGCAGCTAAAAACCAGAGTCCCACGTACATGTACAAGTTTTCGTACGACAACGGGAAGTCCCTCGTCAAAGCTCAAGTCGGATTGGACATGCCTGGTAACTTTTCAACTTTTAATCCTCGAAGGGTGCATTTGAAATTTGGCGGGGGGGGGGGGGCAAAAAATTTGGAAGTGTTCTCAATCGTGCGACGCGATTTTGGACCAGCAACTTGCCAATTGCCTGTGAGCGAGGGCCGTCAATATTTCTCAGGTACCGCTGAGAACGTACGAACAATGCGCATTTTCGTCCTGCACATTTTTATTCCCACGAGAAAAACGATTTTCATTTTATGGTTTAAATTAATATTAGAAGAAAAAGAATACAATATTATCAAAGAAATAGTCAATATTAATTTAATATTAAAAATCGAATGTTAAATAATCATTCAATATTGAAAACTAAATATCAAACATTTCATCAATACTGAAAAGTGATGTTATTTTTATAAATTATTTACAAAACTATTATAAACGTTTGAGAAAACAACGACTTTGGGGGCGTCCATAAATTACGTAACGCCATTGGGGGGGGGGGGGTGCTTTTGACGTTTATTTCATTTTATACTTTTTAGTATTAGAATTTGCTTATTTATTCGACAGGCCAGATCCCCGTGCCATTCAGACATCGGCATTATCAAAAACCTTGCCTTAAGTTATAAAGGTTTCGCAAGAAACTTTATAATAGTGCAATTATAAATAGTGCTCAAGTCAACAAACTTAATGAGCCCAAACTCGATTGTCCTACCATTTGCCGTTCGGAAATTTCAGTTTTCACATCCCACCACTATTATCAGCCTCTCGTTATCATGAGTAATGAAAAGTGCTCGTGACAATAAAACAAATGAGCACAAACTCGACTGTCCTAGTATAGGCTATTAAGGAGTTGCATTGCCCACCTTCCACCTCCATCATCAGACCAGCTCCATGGTACCATATTATTGCATTGTCACCGAAGTTACTGTGCCAAATTTCAGCTCAGTCGGATGACGGCAGATGCTTAAAAAATGGATTACAAATTTTGAACCAAAAAGACAAAAATACGAAAAAAGCAAGTTGAGATGTCTTCTCACTTTAGACGCTAAAAATGATATTTTCATGAACTTCGTGAGGGTACGTGTACCCGTGCCCCCCCCCCCCCCCTGAATCCGCTTCTGGGTATTGATATAAAAATTATGACACTTAGTAAATACACTTTCAAAATACATTTTAAAAATGTAATTTATTTAAGTCACAATTTATAGACGAAAATGTCCCAAAAAAATTGTAGGTCTGCGCTGTTGATGAAATCTCGGAGATGGATGATCCGAAACAAAAAAATCAGACGGTTTTAGATTCAATATGTCAATGGCTATAGCGCATATTATACGATTTTTGATATATGCAAAAGTAACAAAATGGCGGGCGTTTTTCGAAAAAAACAAAAAAAACGTGTTTGTTTCGCCGTCTTTGGCAAAAAAAATAGGAAATATCTAAATTTAAAAAAATCGTTCATATGCGCTATAGCTACAGTTGTAAAGAATATGTGGTTGAAATTTTATAAGGATCGGTTGAGTAGTTTCGAAGATTTTACCAACAAGCCGTCGAAAAACGTTGTTTCGAGAAAAACGCGTTTGAAGTTTGATGGGGTTACATAAATACATAAAATTTCTTTTTAATGTTTTTCGAAAGTGTAACCTCTTTTATATCTACATCGAGATCTACGTGTAATCTGGATCTAAGTGTAACCTCTTTTATATCTATATCTATAATATAAACGTATAAATAAAATCGTGATAATAGCCTTTTTTAGCGTCTAAAGTGAGAAGACCCCTTAAATAAAATATCATAAAAAGCACTGACAAACGATAGCCAATACGATATAGTTAAAAGAGAAAATTTCTCAAATTTCTTTTCAGAGCCAGCAGTTAAGGATGTTGAGTCCCTATGAACCATGTTAATGTTAATTGTTCAATAAATAGCTTCTTAATCGTCATGAAATTTTTACACGACCTCCTGACTACTTCATGTAAAAACATACCAAATTTTCAGAATTCTATCATCATTACTTCAACCTCCTTAAGGGTTGAAATAAAAAATGATAAGAAAATTCTGAAAATTTGGTATGTTTTTGTATGAAGTATTTAAGAGGTCGTGTTAAAATTTCACGACGATTAGGAAGCTCGTTATTAAAAAATTAACATTTTGTTAAGAACAATTTTTAAAAGAAACAAAAAAAAATTTATCAATAAACTTCGTTTTGTTTCCGTTGCTTTCAGTATATTGTAGATACTATAAAATTGAGAGGTCAAAAAAAAACTTATTGCAAAGTTACATCAGTTTCCATAAAACAACATTTAATTTGTGAATGTTAATTGTTCAATAACGAGCTTCCTAATTGTCGTGAAATTTTAACACGACCTCTGAAATACTTCATACAAAAACATACCAAATTTTCAGAATTTTATCATCATTTGCGATTTGGGACTCAACATCCTTAAAATTCGATAGACCATCCCCCTGGTCGCACGGTGCTACATAAATTTCTTATATTTTTCAGATATCTTTATTGCTATGTATACTAATGATATATAAAAAATAAGGCAAATCCTGCAAGAAATTCATGTACAATTAATTCCCAAAATTTGAACAAATTTGTCCGTTGCTTCGATCGTGCAATTACTAAATTATTTTTAAATATTTTAGTCAGTGATTAATGACATTTTTGCTTCCCCCAGGCGCTTGCCACGCGGATGATCTACCCTACATTTTTTATCCCAAGATAACGGAACTTTTGGGGATTCCACCGGCTGAACCCAATTCCACAGACCATCTCGTCATGGAACGTGTTACGGAAATGTGGACGAATTTTGCCAAAACAGGGTGAGAGAATGATCAATTCCATAGGAAATTGCACATTTGAAATTATAGTTGTAAAAAAGAAGGAAAAAATGCGAGCTTTGGATTTTTATTTTTTAAGCAATCCCACACCAGTCGTATCGGCTACGTTACCCGTGAAATGGGAAGCGCTCGATAAGCCCGAGGATCTCCGGTGTCTGAATATTGGCAGGGATCTTCGCATGGAATCCGTTACCAATGTTAACAAATATTGGGTGAATAAATCAACGAGCAAGCTTTGAACATCCATTTTCACTCACGTAATAAAATTGTGCCTGTTAGGGATTTGATTCGAAGCAACGTTTTTTCACGCTCAGTCCTACAGGGCACACATTTTTTTTTTTACAGTATTCAAACAATTCCACTACGAGAAAAAAAAAACAAGATCCCTTCAAACAACGTACGTTGTTTGAAATCAAGAAAGTAAACGTTTCCTTACATCGCTTAAAATCGATTACAATTACAATGTTTTGCTATTTTCTTTCATGTCAATAAGTTCATGTTTTATGTGTAATTATATACAATACACTACACACGAGTTGAACTAACGAATTAAAACGTTTTTTTTCTGTCTTCATTTATACCATTTTAAATTAAATTATTTTTACATAAATTGCATATACTGGCGCTCGGTACGAAAACTTTTATAGGCGTTTTTACCACCTGTAAAATACAATGTGAGTAGTTTCTAATATTTCTTTTTCCGGACGCGCCGTCAAATGTTGAGAAATGAGAAGTTGACTCAACCCACGTGGCATTTGACCAATTATAATCCGTGGAATATATTCTTCCACAGAGAATTGATCGTGTTTGGTGTTCTTCATTTTTTTAACAGGAATACGATCTGAAACGTTATTTAAAAAAAGTTCTTCGTGAAAGTATGACGTTCTTTTTCATTGTCAAATGCCTGAATCGATTTTTCTTCATTATGCTGTACATCATGCGTCAGCAAATTTCACCTGAAAATTGAAATTGTGATGGCCTCGGTACTTCAGTTCCCGTTGCCCCGAATAGAAGTTTTGCCGCCGTTCTATCAATTATAATTTGACACTTGTTTCATCAGCTCGGAATGGCATATGGAAGCCTCAACCTGTCTACCGACGCCCATGAATTCGCCAAAAGTCGTCACATTTTGGCTTTGATAGTTGCAATTGAAAATATTTTAAATAATGAGTATATAGTCTTGACAGCGTGTAGCAGACTTTGAAAGTAAAGTGTTTTTCGATGACTGTCGTCGGACGAGCAATTTCGGAGTTGACTTATATTTATTTTTTCGTCCGCTCACTATGAACAACGAACAATTAACCGTAAGCCTGTTTACAGAAAAAAAATATAAAAACAGATTGTTCCAACTTCCCCTACTTTGATTGCACGATCAGTATTATTCCCCGAGCATACGGCGAGAGCGAGATTACGTATGTTCACTGCGCATGCGTCTGCGCAACTCCACCTCTTACGACACACTCGCTCGTGTTTCGTATTCTTTTCCATCTCTCTTTTCCATCCTTCTTTTTTCACAGCGTCTGTCTCTCTCGGTGTTTTTCTCGCTAATGATTTCGTCCGTTGTTTTCTCCGCCGTTGGTTGAACGGTGAACACATCAGATAGACGATAAAAGAAAAAAACCGACGTGCGCGATGCGTTCGAGGGCGTAGTCGATTGTCGCTGCGTGGGCCATCGGGTACGATAAATTCGTCGTTTGTATGCTTTCAAAATTGTACACGTATCACGAATATACATTGCCGAATCGTTTCGTAAAACGTCACAATTGTCCGCTCCGAGGTTACGAAATAGTTTATTGAGCGTAACCGGCAGCTTCATCTGACTTTTCGACCTAACCTCCAATAATAGTTATCGAGCCACGCAGTGGTATTTCGCCGTATCTCCCGGCCGATAAGCAGCGACGAAGTGCGAATACGTTTTCGCTCTTCGTCGATGAAAAGCCAAAAGCATCCAATTTTCGAACACGACGATTTCGACCATGTGAATTGAGAGGCCTTGTTTTGTTTGTTTCAAGGACTATTCGATCGAAGAAAATTTGCTATGGATCCGCACACGTCGCCCTATCTGGAGGCCATTCAGTCTGTGCCGGGTTCTACACCCGGTGAAAAGTACAAAGAGCTCAATCGCATAGCGCGAGCCGCAGCTAACAATGCCAAATCCCACAGTGACGCGCCGTATCGCGCAGTTGCCCTGAAAGATGTCCCCGAGCCTCTGGAGCCGCTGGTAAGCCTTGAAATTGCCAAAATACTGCGACGCAACGAAGTTATCGTCGAGGCGCTCAAATCCGAAGATTGCGGAATAGTCGACAGGGCTCTGAAAATAGATTGGTTCTTCAGACCTGAAAACGATGAAATTATAAACGTCGAATACTTTGCCACGAGTCTTTATCCGACGATTTCGCTCGACACGAGAATCAAAGTGATCAAGAAATTGTCTGCGAGTTTAAGCGCGTGCGGAGCGACTTTTTTGGCAGAAGCTTTTTACGCTCGTACCTCGGAGAGTTACGGTGCGAGCCAGGCTAGTCCGTTGCTTCGCGCTTGCTCCGAATCGTTCGTCTGGGACACGATAATTCGACGCAAGCTCGTACTCTCCTGTCGCATGATCAACATTTTATTCGACAAGTATCCGACATTGATAATTCGATACTTGAAGCTATCGAAGAGAGACGAGGCGGAGAGTAGCGTTCGAAATTTACATCGCGTCGATATCTACAAATACAATTATTTTTTGCCACGCTTGATAAAGAATCATCTGACGTCGCTGATAGATCTGATAGAGACTCACGACTCTTGTTTGGGCGTCGAACTGAGCAACAAAGCGACCGAAAGATTTTTGAAGGCCAACACAGAGGTTGTACTCGACAGGCCGATCCTCTACACGACTATGATGCCATTGAAGGTGATCGCGGCGAAGATGACAAAATCTCAGTACAAGAGTATGTTCGCGAGGGTCTATCCGCCAAAGTGCAAAGATTTTCAATATCGCGCGGTCAAGGAGTACCTGATGTATTATCCCGAGCAGGAGAGAATATCGTTGCTTCTCGAGACGTACAAGAAAGTTTACAGCGCCGACATGTTGGACAATCACGAAGTGATAGACGCGGAGATCCTTCAGATGTTACCGTCCGACGAGAGAATTCGCCAGGCTCGCCTGAAGCTCGAGAAGGAGCCCGACTGGCGCAAAAGTGGCGCCAACATCGAGACGATGTGGCGTTGTTATTTGCCCCTCCGGGAAACTATATCGTCCATCAAAATGGAGATATCGAAGACGTCGTCGTCCGACGACAGATCGTTGCTTCTTCGACAAATGTTTTTCGTTTGTCGGGTCAACGACGACAAGGACGCGCTCGTTCAGGTGCTCGAGTATTTCACGAGCCGTCACAGAAACGAACAAGCCTACGTGTTGTTCGATGTACTGAACAGCCTCGCGAAGTACTTCGACATGGCGAGTTTCGGCAAAGATCATTGGTCCATCATCGACGAGTTCTTGAAATTTCTCCGCGTCAAGGATGAGCTTGCGCAGAGAATGACGACGTCGGTGCAAATTCTCAGCGCATCCGTATACTTCAAGCTTGCCCACGATCTTTCGATCGACGAGAGCGTCGAAATGCTCGTTGAAATCAACATGATGGCCTGGAACGCCTCCTGGTGTATATTCGAAAAACATCAGGAATACGACAGGAGGTGTTTCGAGCGAATGATGGCGATCGTGCCGCGAAAATATCCGACGAGTGACAAAATTTGGGCGACCCGTCGCTTGGACGTATTGAGCAACGTCGTCAAGTCCATGTGCAGCTTCAACGAACGCAACGCCGGCAAGAACAGCAACAGCAAGATGGAAAAATTGTCGATAAAGCGGTACGCCTGGTTGCTCGAGGCAATCGAGAAAGAAGTAAAGGCCGACGATCAACAGAGCAAGTGGAAACTCGACGTCATAATTGGATATCTGAAGGTTTGGGAGGCCGATCTTTACGAGCTGTGGTTTCCACCCAAACCCGACGCTATCGGCGATGTGAAAACCGGCGAGGCGTTGAAACTGATGAAAGCCGATTCGCGCAACGTCCTCGATCATTGCGACGAGTATTTGGACTCGATAATGATGAGCGTTATCAGCGAAACGAGAACTCAGCGTTTCGTCAAGGCCTGCCGTTGGTATCAACATATACCGATGAAATTTCTTTCCCGATGCCTGGAACGTGCGAAGGGCGACGACAGCAGACAATCACTGTTGATTCTCGGCATACTGCTGGAGGGTGCGTCATTTTGCCGGCTCGTCGAACCACTCGTGCCCAAAGACACCTCGAGCATCGACACGGATAGCGAAGACGCCCAATCTACTTACGGAACCATCAGCATCATCCCGCGCGCCATGAATCTCGTTAATCCGCCTGTCTCGTTGAGCCTCGTCATGAGCTTTTGCAAAGGTGAATTTTTGAATCTTGGCCTTGCCACACTTACCAACGTCAGTCGTCGTTCCAACGTCGATAAGATTGAACTGTTCGCCAAACAGCTGGCCGATCAACGCGTATCCGTGAGAAAACACGGTATACGTATCTTTTGTCTCGTCGCTACGATCGCGGATTATCGGGATTTCTTGTTGACGCTCTGGCGAACGGAGAAACATAGGTCCATACGAGAAGTTATTTTTACGAGAATTTACAGGCTTTTCGTGAACGAGGCCTGTCCCGAGAATTGGACGATGCTGAGAGATTGTATAGCCGATTTGAGGACCGACGACGACGACATTCTCGCCCACATTGGGAATTTCGACGCCATACCGGATTCTTATATCGCCGAATACGTGCCGGAGCTTTTGGCGACCCTCGAGAGACTCGAGGCAAGTGGTTCCGACCGTGCGCGCATGGACGAGTATGTCGCCCGCTGCCTCGGTACGATCAGCCAGCCGATAAGCCGACTGCTGTCCGACCAATTTTCCAAAAGCTTACTCGAAAAGTTCTTCTGCAAGCCCGGCCTTGCCCCGAACGTCGTGAAGGCTGGAATGCAATACACGTTGAACGCTTATCTTCGCGCCGATGCGAAAAAACTCGACGAGCGTCTGCAGATTTTCGGCGCGTTCTACGCTGATCTTTTGAGGAAGTACTGGAACCAACCGGACTCCGGTGTCTCCACGTATTTACCCGTGAATTCCATGACCCACGCGTTCGTCCACGATTACGTTTATTACGCAGGCGTCGATTCGACCAATGTGAAAATAATGAAGACGATACTCGAGAGCTTCTTGGCTGTTCTGAAACCTCAACAGGACTGGACTACCTACGCGCTTTTGAGTCTCGGCATTGCTCTCGCAGAAACGAAGGACACGAGCGCGATAGCCGACAACATTTGCAACGCTCTTCCCACTCTCGTGGAGACGCTGTCATCCGTCCTCGTGCCGGAGCTAGCCTGTGTCGTGAAAAAATGGATGGACGGTCTCGTCGATGGTGATCATCTCGATCACGCCCTGTACCGAGTAATCGAGAGACTCTGTCGCAACCCCACCTCGGACTCGTGCACATTGGCGGCGAAACTGTTGTTTCGCAGTCACGATCGACGGTACGACGAGACGTGGAACAAAATCGTTAAGTTTTTGCAAAATTGTCAATATCCCGTGGCCGTTTGTCTCGCTTGTCATCACGCTAATACTGCCGATTAGCCGAGACAGTGGCGCGCTCGTTAGGAGGAGACCACACGGAGAAACATGTGACGCTCGAGTTTGCGTCCGCCGAATGCGTGGATATTTTTTTCTCTTTACTTTTCATTTCGTTATTTTTGGCAACATCGAGAGCCGTTTTCTTTTTGCGAATTGGCGCGACGAATTTATGATTAGACGCGAAAACGTTCAAGGGCAGTTCACAGCCGAAAACGGGCAAGGGAGTTGATCAATCGGATGGAATTTTTTTTCGTTGCGTTCCAACGATGCAAATTTCAACGTCATTCCACGCTGAACATCCATTTCGGCTGAAGAGCTGAGTAATACATCTGAGAATTCGGACGATGCGTCAAATGTATCACAATATATCACAATATGTCACAAAAAAATCACAATTATATCACAGAAATCACAAAAAAAATAATGACGTAGCTATATTTTCGCGAATCTTGTCAAGGAGATACTACTAAATTGGTATTTGAAAATTTCAATAGGAAAATTCACGCGTAATTCACTTTTGAAGAAAAAAAATGGTACCGAAGTTTGCGTCGTCGGAAGGCAACGAATTTTTTTCCACCTACTGCCTCATGTTTTCCGCGGACCGAGGCTACAAAAAACAGTAAAATATTTTTGAAAATTCTTACCAATTGCGATAGTGAAGTTGAAAAATAAAGAATATTCGTTGCTTCGAATATTCGAAGAACAATATATCACAATATATCACAAAAAAATCACAATTATATCACAGAAATCACAAAAAAAATAATGACGTAGCTATATTTTCGCGAATCTTGTCAAGGAGATTATACTAAATTGGTATTTGAAAATTTCAATAGGAAAATTCACGCGTAATTCACTTTTGAAGAAAAAAAATGGTACCGAAGTTTGCGTCGTCGGAAGGCAACGAATTTTTTTCCTCCTACTGCCTCGTGTTTTCCGCGGATCGAGGCTACAAAAAACAGTAAAATATTTTTGAAAATTCTTACCAATTGCGATAGTGAAGTTGAAAAATAAAGAATATTCGTTGCTTCGAATATTCGAAGAACAATATATCACAATATATCACAAAAAAATCACAATTATATCACAGAAATCACAAAAAAAATAATGACGTAGCTATATTTTCGCGAATCTTGTCAAGGAGATACTACTAAATTGGTATTTGAAAATTTCAATAGGAAAATTCACGCGTAATTCACTTTTGAAGAAAAAAAATGGTACCGAAGTTTGCGTCGTCGGAAGGCAACGAATTTTTTTCCCCCTACTGCCTCGTGTTTTCCGCGGATCGAGGCTACAAAAAACAGTAAAATATTTTTGTAAATTCTTACCAATTGCGATAGTGAAGTTGAAAAATAAAGAATATTCGTTGCATTCCAACAGTGCAAACTTCAACACTTGAGAAAACAGTTTATCTATTGGACAACTTTTCTTGCCGAATTCTTTGTTGATTTTTGCATTCAATCAAATCAAGTACTTTTCAACATCTGCGTAAGGATCAATCTGCGTGAAGTGTTCTTGAGAAAAAAAAGAGAGACAATCAAAATATCACTTGTGAGCGTATACTTACACGCACTGCGTTATTGTACCAGGCTGTTACATTGTACCTTGATCGATGGCTTTTTTTCATCGATGAGCGTACAAGCCTGAAAGGCTACTGTACCAAGGAAAGGGGTCAATTAACGATTTGTTTCCCAAAGTACCACAGGACAGTCGCTCATGATAAAGCCGTTGGAAAAAAGAGGTGACTACTTTTCTACCAAACGAATAATTTTAATAGAGAGATACACACGAGCACCGTGTGCTCTTTTGCCATCGTAATTTACTTTTGCACAATTTCTTGCGATGCCTAAAGCGTTGAGTGCATCATCGCGAAGTTCCGCAGCGTCACAATCTGCGGTTAATCCTATATACATATATATATTTTTTTTAATAATACAGAAAATTTATATCGAAGTGTTGCACGATATATTTTTGTACGATCGCCGCGATGGGTATAGGTTTTGTACGACTGTACGATGATCGGAAAGAAAATTGTACGTCGCACGTCAAAGAAGCAAACTGGACGTGTCAATGAAAATTAAAAATTATCACACGCGGATAGAGCAAACATCTTTTGTATTAAAAAAGAAGATTTTGCGCGTACGTTTGTCTGTGATTGAAATGTGGACACAATTACGAAGATTTTATGCCATTCGAATATCTACTCGCTGAGGAAAAAGTTTCATGGCCGTGGGAATAAAAGTTCCCGGATTGATGTTCTATCGTATGCAAATATATATCTATACATATACACGTGTGTATGTCCAATTTCGTTTCATCAACTCCGCAGTGTTTTTTCTTCGACCTCGAAGCCAAATTACGAAACTACATAGTTGTTGGTGGAAAAATGAAAATATTGAGATTTTATTGGGTATCAAGTTTGCATCGTTGGAACGCAACGAAAAATCTTTTTCTTTATTTCGTATCCAAATTATCCATCGTTATTATCCAAAATCATATTTTGCAAACTTGTTGTAGATCGCTGAATAAGAATCCTGAAAAATGTTTGCCTGATTGTCGTAGTTCAAAACTGCCGAAGAAAATTTGGGAAACGAAAAAAAAAGAATAATTTTCGTTGCATTCCAACGATGCAAATTTTAACGTAATGGATTCGAGGACTACAATCTCATATTCGAATGAGGTGGAGCGCCAATAAAAAAGATCGGCCATCAAACTATATCGAATATACAGAGAGAGGTGCGAGGGAATATCAAAATTTGCACTTCGGTAAGATCCAAGTTTGAGATAACATCTCCCCGGGGTTCTGACTTGTCCTCCCTTTCAGCCGATTCGTCACTTTATTGCGGCTCATCGCAGTTTCCCCTGCGTATTGACACTTTACGACGTGAGAAATTCATACGATTCCCATGCGGCAACACGAGGAAATTTTTATCCTCGATCATCGTTCCCAGCCAGAATAAATCCAACCTTGTCACTTGGGCCGATGAACTTTTGGCTGACGCGGAAACCTCAATCATTTTGAGTGATCAAGAATAAAATTTCACGACGTAGTCGTTTTTCAACCTCGATTTAAGTCGGGATTGTCTTTTTTTTTCGCAAAATTTACCGCTTTTTGGGAATTTTTTTGTGAAGAAAGTATACAACGGAAAACTTGTGAAACTTGGCATATAGTTTTATTGATCTGTTTACTACATACAAAAAAATTTTTAAACAATTTCATCAAAAAATCCGCCTCCCACCCCCCTCGACGCGCGATGGTCCTTTTTTGATGGTGTGCACGATTTCTCAAAAACTATTCAACCGATTGCCTTCAAATTTGGACAGAATGCTCAGCTGACATCCTTTTGTCGTTTGATGAAGCAAAAAAGCAATACGTTTAATAGTTTTTTATTTATAACAAAAAATCGATCAATTTTTTTCGAAAAATCGATACTTCAAGTTCAAAACGTCACCAAATCGTCAATTTTTTTTTTCCCTTCATCGAACGATAGCTATATGTGTCTAAAGTAAAATGCTTTTTGGGTTTTTGTTGCAAGATGAACGTGAAGGCTGTAATCGTGCACACCATCAAAAAAGGACCATCGCGCGTCGAGGGGGGTGGGAGGCGGATTTTTTGATGAAATTGTTTAAAAATTTTTTGTATGTAGTAAACAGATCAATAAAACTATATGCCAAGTTTCACAAGTTTTCCGTTGTATACTTTCTTCACAAAAAAATTCCCAAAAAGCGGTAAATTTTCCGAAAAAAAAGACAATCCCCCCTTAAGTCCAACCGTTGATCCGGGAAAGTATTGACTCTATGCATAATTCCGTAGCGAAAATTTAGTACATTTCAAACTCAAAATATTTACGAAGAAAATCGATTTGTTCAATTATGTATGTCCCATTTTGGTTGACGACTCTGCCATCTTTCCACGAGCTTCGTTATCCCTCTTCCATAGATGTCCTGAGATTTTTTTGGCAAAGACAGTCATCCAAGTGGTTTTTGTGGACGTCTAGGGGACTGAAGGTTTTATTGTTTAAATTGTTCCGTATCGCTCGGTATAAGTGGTAGCCTGGAGGTGCAGAGCACGGACTATAGGGTGGATACACCAAAACATCCAACCCAAGCTGCAGTAAGTTTTTCCGGGTCACCAGACCAACGTGTTCTGATCGATTACTAGCTTCAATTTGGCCAGTTGCCAGCAGCATTTAGCCGAGTCGATCGTTTCGTTAGGTGGCGGCAGCTCATTGTAGACGATTCCTTTGCAATCTCTCCAGATACGGAGTACGACCTTCGGGTGTAATGCAGCATTTGTGACCGTTTCCGCAGCCTCCCCGCGCTTCGACTGATATTATTGTAGACGATCTACTTCTCATTGCTAGTAATGTTTCGCTTTAAAGAAGGTTCGTTTTGATTGCGTTTGAGCGATAAATGGCAAGCTGAAATTCGGTCGGTTTAAGGCGAGAAATCCCTTCAGAATTTTCAAAAAATCGATTTTTCATACATATTTCGCAAGTTTGATACGCAAAGAATATACTGGCCAAAGGAAGACTCGAAATATGGAATATTTGCGGAGTTGTCGCATATAGTCTAGAGCGCGGGGTAAGTCGCTACAATTAATAGTTTTCACATGTTGAAACTTCAAACGCGATTATCTCGAAACTACTTTTTCGACTGCTCGTGCTGTAGCTCAAAAAGTTATCGACCGATTTGGATGAAATTTTGGGAGGTTACTCTCAGTAATATTCTCGGAAGGACGTACCTAAGGTTTGAAAGGTAGTGTGTAAATAAATAATTTTTTTGGGGTCAAATATGTCGAAAAAATGATCGAAAATTCGAACTTTGGAGTGAAAAGGCTCCCAATGAAAATTTTCAATTTTGCACTTTTTCATCATTTTTAGGTATATCCTTCCCCTTACTATGTCAGTTAACGAATGACATTAAATCTTCCCAAAAAAAATATTTTATTTTTTAGACTTGACAGTTATAATAAACTCATGTCCAAATTTGAAAATGATCAGATTACCCGCTCTAAAAAAATTCCCAAAAAATGCCTATTTTTCACGCTCCTCAAGGGATTTCTCGCCTTAATTATTTTCGCTCAGTAAGCGGGGCACCCTAAGGGACGTACCTAAGGTTTGAAAGGTAGTGTGTAAATAAATAATTTTTTTGGGGTCAAATATGTCGAAAAAATGGTCGGAAATTCGAACTTTGGAGTGAAAAGGCTCCCAATGAAAATTTTCAATTTTGCACTTTTTCATCATTTTTAGGTATATCCTTCCCCTTACTATGTCAGTTAACGAATGACATTAAATCATCCCAAAAAAAAATATTTTATTTCTTAGACTTGACAGTTATAATAAACTCATGTCCAAATTTGAAAATGATCGGATGACCCCCTCTAAAAAAATTCCCAAAAAATGCCTATTTTTCACGCTCCTCAAGGGATTTCTCGCCTTAATTATTTTCGCTCAGTAAGCGGGGCACCCAAACATCAAGCTTCTTTACCATTCCAACTTTCCGTAAATGTATCGAAACAGTTGATCGGTCAATGTTGCGCTCATGTTCGGTCTCTGTAGTTGTCAAATGCCGATCGGAGTCGATTGATGCCTTGATTTTATCGACTTTGTGGAGATTGAAATCTCCACAACGAAATTTCGCTAACCACTTTCGACGCACACTTTCGCTTACGGCATTCTCTTCATACACAAAACAAGCGAAATGCATCGAAAATACACGCGTTTTCCCTTCGTGTTCAAAAGTGTAATTAAACTTCCCATGCGTCACGGATCTCGATGAATATTTTTTGAAACGTCGGCAAAAGTTTTGGCTTTCGCTTAGGGTATGACACTTCATTTGGTTGACGCAAGTGCGGGCGGAGAAAGAACAACGAACGACATCTGTCGAATTTCGCTACGGACTTACGCGAATATAAAATAAACGGTATGAGGGAAAATTTAACTCACGCGATGTGTCGAATCCGGTGATGAAATAAGGACAAACCGCGTACGCTTTTTCACCGGCCGGTGTGTCGGGCCAGCAGGACCATCCATCGAACAAGCCCGGGCAATAGAGCTCTGTAATACAAAATAATCAGGATAAGTATGGTGGCTTGTCGTATTTCTAATTTCCTAACGGGTTATCCTTAGTTGTCACAATCGAAAATAGCTCATTTGAGGGATTTTTTGTGAAAAATCGTGATGATAAAGTTATACAAAAATTAGGTATTTGGTTAAGTATCAACTGAAGAACACCTCGTAATTTTTTTGTGCAAAATGTTTAATTGTTGATTTACAGCCGATGCCCGGGAAGCACCGTTCGAAAACATCTTTTGTGCTGAGCAATGCCCCTCCAAACCAGGTTAGCTGATATAAAAAAAATCAAACCGGTTTCCTCAGTATATTAGTTTATCCTATGGTTAATCGAAGGAATTTCCAAAATATCGAGTTAAAATAAAATGGCGCTTGTTCAAATTGAGTCTTGATTTTTTCGAAAGCTAGGCATTTTTCGTTCATCAGATCGAAAGTATACACCGGAAAAAAAATCCTTCGATCAAATGATATATTTTTACATCTAGAAAAAGGCCTAAAGATTTTGGAAAGTTCGATGCAGAAGTTTTTGAGATATTTTGCTCATCGACTTTGAAAACGTGCTTTCGAGAAAAAAGTGTTTGAAGTTTCGAACGACGCTCCGAGCGTTCCGACGGGCGTCAACATAGCAGCCTATAAATCTGTCAATTTTTATCTGATCACCTTGAAGTTTTCAGGGAACATTTCTAAGATGACATACTACCAAAATATATTGGTACCGAAAAAAGTGATATTTCGACATTGAAAACTATAAATAACCCCTTAAGATGAAAGCATTTGCTCTCTGCTGTGCGAGAGTTGGAAAAATACTGTAAAAGAACACGTAGACCGACGTTCTTGGAGGGACTTGTTTGATTCTCGAGAGCTTTCTTCTCAACGACAGTCTATAAGGGCGGAAAATGTCAAAGTGGTTTTCAAACGTGACTCAATGACGCTTCGAATCACTTATTTTTGAGAACGGTTGATAGGACTCGAGTTCCATTCTGATCATTATAGAACCATTAAGTCGAGTAAACACAAGGCTAGGAATTTACAAGCAAGTCAGACTCACGTGAATTATTCGTCTAGAAAAGGAAAAAAATCACTTGGATCAACGAAATATTGAGATTTAAAAAACTCAAATATTAAGTACGACTAAGCGGTACTACCGAGTCGATCACAGGTCGCTCTTCCGAGAGGTAATCCATTCTATAACACTGCGGAATTCTGTTAAGGACTTACACACACCTGAGACGGCTACACGGAGAGAATTTTTAAGTAATTTTTACTGTGAAATCACAGTAACTCGGTGACAAATGTGCAATTCTTCAGGTTTTTAGGAAATAAATTATAAATTTTCATGGAAATTGATCAAAATTTACTTTTGCGTAACAGAAATTAAAAATATTTTCCAGAATTTTTACTGAAATTAATAGTAAAATTTCATGAAACGTAAAGATTACGACAATAAGTTAAAAAAGTGCTAATATAAATGAAATTTTTCAGTGGAACATTGAGAAATTTGCGTGTTTTCCATAAAAATTTAAAAAAGGAAGCCGAAATTTTCCGCGCGTCCACCGGAATTTTACGTTCTTTATAGTAAAATCAGTTAGGGCTAGGTCGCCTGACCGTACGCGTGAGCTCTGTGTGCGAGCGTGCGTATACGTGAACGCAAGCTGTGAGAGTGTGCTTGTGTATGACGCAGTATGACGAGTACGAACGACGCCGACCCGCGTTGCTTAGCAACAGCGGTACCGCGCATGCGCATTATAGTACAAAGCATGGGCCAAGAAAGCCTCGTGGTCTCGTGCAGTCTAACGTGTTCTACGCAGTTCTACGCAAGAAAACAAAGAAACGTGAAATGAAACTTCGATAAAGGACGTCTACAATGGTACGGAAAGATGATATGCTAAAATAAGTAGCAATCAAGAACACAAATGTTCAGAAACGCCGATGAAAAAAGTATTTATTTAATCATAGGGAATTAATTTTTCGCTAGGGATTTTAGAAATTTCAAGTTTGTCCAGGTTATTTTTACTGTAGAAACTTGGAATTTTCGAGGCAGCCCATTGTTAAAATTCTACATGAGAATGTGTCAGAATTTTTACTGAATGAAATGTAAAAAATTCTGCTACTTGCTTAAATTTTTACACGAATGAAAGCAAAATATTAAAAGCTAGTGTCAATTTTTGACTATGTGCACATTTGTCACCGGTTTCAAAATTTTAATGTAATTTTTACGGAGATTTCACCGTAAAAAATACTTAAAAATTCTCTCCGTGTAGAAGTAAGGATTACGGTCCTTGCGCTGCTGATATCTAGAGATGCACTAGCCCCGTGACGCCAAGTAATTAAAAGACTTTCCATATACCCATATTACGGTGGTTCTAGGCTGTCCGACCAGTGCGCTCAAGAGCATTCGGGATTAATGGAAGCGTTCGAAATCCGGATAGAATTATTCATAATCGGTTTCCGTTGTGGATGACGTTATTACGGGAATACCGTTTACCTACGATATCCTAAACCCTCTGTCCCGAGACCGGAGATATCGGATGGGTATGAGTTGGCTTTGCGTGTGTATATCGATTAAAACCGTCGCTCTACCCTCCGCTCTCTTCTCGTGCGTTCTCTGTATGAACCAGTTAATTCGTTTGTCGCTAGACCAAAAACAGAATCCCTTATCTTTCTTGTCCAGGCAGTTTATATATTTGGAGCATTGGACAAGGCATCCCGCCCATGTAATCCCGCATGTCCGTTTTTTTTTCTTGAGGCTGCTGTGGGGTCGGGTCAAAGTGCTACCACCGGGCTGAAATTTCTCCTGGAAGTATATAACCCCTTCGCTGATTATCCTGTACAGTTTGGTCACGATCCACAGTGCCGTTTTTAGAAAGACATTCGCGACGTGAAAACGTTTAAGGGCGTATCGCAGCCCGACATGGACAAAACAATTAAGGATGTTGAGTCCCAAATCGCAAATGATGATAAAATTCTGAAAATTTGGTATGTTTTTGTATGAAGTATTTCAGAGGTCGTGTAAAAATTTCACGACAATTAGGAAGCTCGCTATTGAACAATTAACATTTACAAATTAAATGTTGTTTTATGGAAACTGATGTAACTTTGCAATAAGTTTTTTTTTTGACCTCTCAATTTTATAATATCTACAATATACTGAAAGCAACGGAAACAAAACGAAGTTTATTGATACATTTTTTTAAATTTCTTTTAAAAATTGTTCTTAACAAAATGTTAATTTTTTAATAACGAGCTTCCTAATCGTCGTGAAATTTTAACACGACCTCTTAAATACTTCATACAAAAACGTACCAAATTTTCAGAATTTTCTTATGATTTTTTATTTCAACCCTTAAGGAGGTTGAAGTAATGATGATAGAATTCTGAAAATTTGGTATGTTTTTACATGAAGTATTCAGGAGGTCGTGTAAAAATTTCATGACGATTAAGAAGCTATTTATTGAACAATTAACATTAACATGTTTCATAGGGACTCAACATCCTTAAGCAGAGGGAAAGAATTTAATTTCGTTGTGTTCCAACGATCCAAATTTCAACGTCATTCCTGGCTAAACATCTATTTCGGCTGAAGAGTTGAGCAAGACATCTGAGAATTCGGGTGATACGTCAAATATATCGGAATAGAAATCACAAGAAAGTAGTGATGTAGTTATATTTTCGCGAATCTTGACAAGGAGATATTACTAAATTGGTATTTGGAAATTTCTATTGGAAAATTCTCGTGTATGAAACGTGTTCCCGAATTTCCGAAGATACTCGTGAATTTTTTCCTCCCCTGATTTGAAAACACTGAAGCACTTTTTCGTATAAAGAGATCTAAGCGAAAATACACCCAACTTTTGAAAAAAATGATAATGAACTTTTCATCGTGAGAAGGCAACGAACCTTTTTTTCCCCATTGCCTCATGTTTTCTGCTCATTGAGGCTACAAAAATCTTTAAAATATTTTTAAATATTCTTACTAATTGCAAAATTGCAATTTAAAAATAAGGAATTTTCGTTGCTTTCCAACAATGCAAACTTCAACACAATTGAGAAAACAGTTTATCTATTGGACCACGTTTCTTGCCGAATTCTTTATTATTTTTTGCACTCGATCAAATAAAATACTTTTCAACATCTGCGTAAGGATCAATCTGCGTGAAGTGTTCTTAAGAAAAAAAAAAGAGGCAATCAAAATATCACTTGTGAGCGTATAGTTTCATGCACTGGGTTTTTATACCATGCTATTACATTGTACCTTAATTGATGGCTTTTTTAAATCGATAAGCGGACAAGCCTAGAGGCTACTGTACCAAGAAAAGGAGTCAATTGACAGTTCATTTCCTCAAGTATCACAGAACAGACGCTCATGATAACTCCGCTGGAAACTCGACATATTTTTTGGACTGATATCATTACGCTTATGGAAACCTCCCGATAATTTTTCAGCACGTTAATCATACCGGCCGAAAAAAATACTACTACGGAACTGAAAAAAGGTACGGTTCAACTCGTCATCGGACCAACCGTTGGCATTGTGAAAATGAGGATTTACAGCACCATTATTGAATTATTTATTTTTTTAAATCGCGAATATGTGCAAAAATCAAGCACCCCGAATATTGGGCTGTGCTCAACTGCAATGTCGTAGACGGCACAAATGCTACCTACCTTATCGACATTCGGTAATTATGCCCAGGAACCTCAAACTACTCGGTCAGGATAATTAAGACGGAATGACACCTCATCGCGGTCGGTATGGTAGAACAGAATTATAGATACCCAAAAATCTCTGAAACGGCTCTTCAGATCCCGTCGAAACTTTGCCAAACGACGTCAAATAGATAGACGAACAGCTTCCAGCCCCTCAAATTTTTTGAATTTGAGAAAAAAAAACGTAGATTGGCTTATCATGCGGAACTCGAGACCGAAAAGATGAAAAATCCGACGTTTGGCTAATGTCACGACTTAGAGAAAAGCTAGACCGGGTAGCCACATAAAAAACGAACAATTTGAGCTCTCAATCACTGCACTTCGTTGCATATCTTAGGAGAAAAGTGGTAATCTAGATTTATCGTGTAATTGTTGATAATTGCGAGCAAATGTCGCCCGAACTTCGACGTGCTCAGTTCACGAGAATTCCGCGCGCGGCGCTCGCCTCGTGGTCTGCAGACGACGCGCATCGAGGCCCGTGGCAGCGCCAATAACGTCTCTCCACACCGTGGTGTAGACGCGCACCGACACGCACGCACACATGCGTTGCGTAGCGTGTCGAGGGCCGTGGAAGGCGAGACGCAATGTCTCCGCGCGCGCGGCGACGAACGCGCGCGGTGACATCCGTCGGTGGGGCGCAGAAGCTCGATTGAGTTCTGCCCTACCGGTCGGAAGCCGGGGCCGCATCGAAGTTTCGCGTCGGGTGTCATTCCGTCTTAACAACAAATATTATTGGTACTTATTCTCTTAATTAGTAATAATTACTTAATATCAATTCGAGATCTATGTTCAGAAATGATAAGTTTCTAGAAATTTTCAGAAGACAAAATACATCAGAATTTTGTGCAAACAAAATAATTGTTTAGAATATCGCAAAATTATTGGTTTTTGATTTTGTACAGATTACAGACAGCTTTCGTGCACTTTTCCTTTGCAGCGAAAGATT
This sequence comes from Ophion costatus, assembly GCA_951751655.1. NCBI lineage: Eukaryota > Metazoa > Arthropoda > Insecta > Hymenoptera > Ichneumonidae > Ophion > Ophion costatus. The sequence goes on along the minus strand of OX632366.1, from coordinate 13,924,600 downwards.
TTTTTACTCGGGCCGATATTCATTGTTGACAGCTTCGCGGGCCGTTTTTGAGGTTATGAACGGGGCGCGGATGTCTTTAACTTTGCGGCATTTCTGTCAACCTGAGCATTATCATATACCACGATTTACGACGTTGCTGATTCACTCGCGTTGAGAAAGCGAGAAAAATCATAGAAAATAATTATACAAAGGAATAAAAACATTTCACATAATCACCGAATGTTCAAAAATGTGTATTTTCATAAAGACGCATAGAAAGATTGTTCGAAAACGTACGTTTAATATGGCGATTATTTTATAGCTAACAGTTGGTAACAGTCGATCGGCCCCATACACAAGCATAGGGAACTCCCCTCGTACTTCACCCCCGTACTTCACTTGACAACGGCTAGACCCCATAACAACCTTACGTTGTGACGTTCCGACTGAAACGCATATTTTGTCGTGTCTTGTATGTTTAAATTGGAAAAAGTTACTCTATTTTTATCATTTTTCATATCAGAGTTTTCAATAAAGAAAATAATTGGGGGTCACCTCAATCTGCGTGACTGCAATACAGTTACTGAAGAACTAAATTTTCACAATCTGGCAAGCTTCTGTGATACGAGGATAAGTGTAGCAAAGGCAGACTTTTGTATGTATATGTACATCGCTAGTCGCACAGTCGACGGGCTGGTAAAACTTGTCACCTTTCGAGGGATACCGTCGTAGTATCCATATTACGTGTCCAGCTTACCCAAAGTTTTGGTCAGTTTCATCCCTTCATGGCAAACAGCATCTGCGTCGCCATTGGGGTACAACACCAAACGTACAACATGGCGATAAAAGTTTCCTACACGTTGTATTCGTATGACTCGATTGTGTTTGCACATGGACCTTACGAATCCATCTGTTGTCAAGTTTTCAATATCATTCACCTTTTTTAAAAAATAATTCTCGCACGTTTGCTAAATTCTTATAATTATTCATTCCAAAGTCAGCATATACGTAGCTAAGATTTGGAATGAATCCCGATCAGCTGGAACAAATCATTGGGGGAAAAAGTAGCATTGCAATAACGTTTATCATAATTTATTTTTAAAAAACAACTTGCGGAACAGGTAAGAATGGAAATGACTGTACCTCAATTGGACAGTGAGTTCCTGCCGTAAACATTTCCGAAAGTTCCTCTGATATCGGAGCACCAATTTAACGATGCATGTAGCTGATACTACCCGTTATAGGTTCATGTAATTGTGATGCCATAATATAACCTGATGCCTGTGCGTTTCGTTGCTGCCTTTCGCACAAAGAATCCATCGGTTTTCATATCAATTGATCAGTAGATTGCTGAAATCGTACGCGAAATTCATCTCGCCATACTGTCTCTCAGTCATTGATATGACGATCACAATCGTATGACATCTTCAAATCATGAGTATCTTGGCATCGTGAATTATGTTTATATTTCGCCGTTCTAGACGTCTCCATGAGGAAGCCGATGTGCAATTGGGCGGCAACTCGAATGAGATATGATTAATTTTCATAACTACGTTACTGTCTCATTGCCATGTCGTATCTGTAATCAGTCGTCTCTCATCTTTCACAGACCAGCTTGTTCGCTCAGCCGTTGAAGTTTACGGCGAAGTTCCTAATTGGTAGTTAAGAGTATCATGTGCAGCATACTTCATCGTTCACGTTATTAACTATCCATGCGTGAAATGTAGGTGCACAGCTATATTTAAGCGCCTGCTGCGAATGTATACACTGGAATATCGTATTCACGAACGCTTGGGACAGTAACCTAACACGAGACTCCGTTAAATTCGCTTTACGATTATTCTCGCGTGCTCATAGTGATTTTAGAACCTCTTCAATCCCATCGATTGGACTCGATCTAGCAAAGTCAAACCCTTGATTGATGCATTTTATGCTCGTTTTTACGCTGCTCAACGAATGATTGTAAGATTGAATTCTTATTCATCTTATCATTAACCAATATTCGTGCATCGACTGGATCATATATACAATTAAGTTCACAACATCTAAGACGATTAACGAGTAACCGAACAAATCAACTCTGGAGAATAGAGGGTCAAGGTTCGGCTCCGGCAGTATTTCGAGTTAAGCATGCCCGATACTCGGAGACGTGACCGCTCAGCCGTGCACCGGCTACCAACCGGTCAGTCCGCCAACCGGCTTCAACCAGTCAGCGGAAGGTCAATACTTCTGAGGCCTTGCTGTGGATAAATACTTGGGTAACGTGTGTGCACAAGGCGATCAGAAGAATGTGGGGCCGTCAATGCCGGTAGGGGTTTTTCACAGTTTCCTCGTACCCTCGGCAAATGCGGTATAGTGTAGCTTGAGGCGGCTATGGGCGGAACGGAAGTTGGGTTAGATCAGTGAAGTGCGGATGGGGAGTGATCGCTATGACGACCATTGGATCAGAAAGTAGGGAAACTCGGGGCAAAAATGATTAAAAAGATATGGAAGCAAGATTGTTAGGACTAAATACTACAGGACTTAGACGATTGGCTTATCAAATTGCCGGTATTGGAATGAAATCACTTTCGTATGCAATATATGGTAACATGTCATGTCCCATCTTGCTCTCAGCTGAGACATATTATATACTTACAATCGGAAAGACTGATTATCCGTTTCCAGAATCAAAAGATTAATAACTGTTGTTCAGTTTAAAATAATAATTGTAGTTGATTGATTCATATGTATTGTTTTATTGGAAAATGACCTTAGCGTTCTCATCTTGCCGCAAGTTTCCCTATTGCAACCCAACAGGATCTCTACGGCAATTGCTGCGGGGCGTGATAAGAAAGGGTTCAATCGAGAAAGGTGATACGTAAAAAAAATCGCAATTGGGAAAGGTAATACGTTGGAACTCAGGAAAGTGGTACTAACCAAACGTTACGTGGCAAGCAATATTTTACGCAGTCAGCCCTTTCGTCCTTTACCTCTGGCGCGTCGCAATTGCATACTCATCATGCAGATCCACGATACAATGAGAATTGGTCATGTCATGTAGATGACATTTGTGACGGCAATCGAAAAACTTGCAACTTTATTTTAAGTTACCTGGCACTTAAACGGCGTCGTATCTTTTGACACAACGTTGGGAATGATACCATTAGAATGATAAGGCATTAGGTTAATCGTATACAGCGTTAAAGTTCCGCAATTTTCCAAGCCGTTGAACTTTGCAGCCTGCTCTCAGACCCCAATTTGTTAGGAACGATCACACACTCCTCGATTGGTAACGGAAGACTGAGCTCCGCGGTATTTTACTCGCCTCCTAGTAAATTCTCGTTTCCTCGTAACCGCGCAATTCACTTCGCATCGGAGAAGCCATCGGTGCTTGGTGCACTTCGCACACTCGACGCAGAAATTCCTGCAGTGTACAAACGCTCACATTTTCGGTTGATATCTCTTCGGTGTAGCTGGAATCTCGCCTCTCGATACTCGTGAATGAAATGAAGCGAGAAAAGCGCATCAAATTGGAAAGCTTCATTGCCCCATCCCTTTACCCGCGAATGTGACGGTAAAGGGATGGCTCAATAATAATAAAGGCTATCATTTTGCGTTTTCATCGAAACTATGTTTCGTATAGTCGTATTTCAAAATTCATTCATCAGATTCACTTCAAATTCAAGCTGAACATAGCTTATAACATTTTCTATTGTATGACTGGATAATTTTTTCATACGTTTCACTTGTTAAAAAGGAATATTTAAAGTGTTTTCTTGTCGAAAATCGAATTTTGCCTCCGACTTGCCATTTTTGTAGTTTTTGAAATTCAAAAAAGTATCTGGGCTTGCAAATGTTCAATTGTTATACAGAAAGTACTTTTTTGCTTTTCATTTCAGATAACCCTCGTTGCCAGAATCACCTACACTAATTGGCTATGCGATAAAGACAGTATTTGGTTTAAATTATAATAAATTCATTGTTTATCAATATGTGTTGATCAAATAAACTCAAACTTGACAAGAATATGTATTTGGTGTGTACAAAATCCTAAAAAACGACGTGTATTAGTAGTAATTATTGATCATTGATAGTGATTATTTCTACTATAAAAATGAATTTTAACCAAAGTTTATTTTAACTACGAAAATAATAACTAGATTTTATGTTGATTGTAAAAATAATTACTAGATACTACTATTACTATATTTTATTCTTACTATAAAAATGATTATAATACTATATTTTACTTTTACTATGAAAATATTGCACGTGTCGCAGTGAGTTAGAGACTGGTACGTATTATCAGCGAAAAATGAAGGCTGCCATCGTTCAGCTGTCGTGTGAGCTATCGATATATCGAGCTGTCGTCCCGCAAAACGATAGCTTAGGTGGCGGCGGCGCTAAAGGATTTTTATGCAGAACTACCTAAATTACCATTGGAGAAGAAAAAGATTGACATCGATGACCACAGCCGGCTTGATTCATATGGATACGTTAACATTATGACATTTTCTTCCAGTTACTTTTCTACGGCCTAGAATAGCTATCGCGTATTTTACCGAGACATAACATATGCGACGATAACTATGCATTTAGAATTAGTTACACGGAAACTATACGTAGTTTCATTATATCTTGCCTTTGTAGACGTATTTTCGAAGATCGTCACGAAAGTAGTTGTCAAAGACGCTAAGTTGAGAACACTAACTATACCCGTGGTAATGAATATGCAATACGTACTTCCAAAAATCTTCAATAATTCGTGAAATTTCAATTAAAGATCCCGTAATCACAAAACAGGAGATAAACCAAAGTGCATCAGAGATGGAGGTTGCAATACTATCGCCAATACTCTTCGCGTCATCGATCCTCAACTTTAAGCCTTGCAAAAGTTATAGAATCCTTGGCTTGTTCCCCGTTAGCACAAGACGTCGTTTCATTATGTTTCAGACACTCGCGAAAGGTCCGGCCCGTAAGGGCTATCAGGTATCAGGGAACTTAGGCAGAATGCATCGAGAGATCCATCCTACGCTGAGTTATTACCGACATAGTAGAAGGATATATAGTATAAAAAATGACTGAAACATTGATAAGACAAATGTACTTGGACAAGGTGGAACGAGTGATTGAGGGGTTACCCCCACCTGCGATTTTGAAAGAGTCGACTTTTTTTATTGCATTTTTTTGAAGTATAAGTATCTGAGAATATGTCCTGAAAATTTCAAGTCGATCCGAACAAAATTGACGGAGATATGAGCGTTGAAAGAGAAGAATCCGTGAATTGAAGAACTGAAATTGAAACTTTAAACGCGTTTTTCTCAAAATGGCATTTCTGAAGTCGGTGACCAAGATTACTCGAACACTAATGAACCGATCTTCTTGAAATTTTGCAGGCTTATTTAATACATAAAAATGTAGTCTTTAATCGTTCCATTTTTTTTTTCGAAAAAAATGGCGGTTTTATAGCCAAAAAACGGCCGTTTTTTTCGTTACAATCGAACCATTAACTTTGACTGTCCGCCATTTTGTGAAAAATGAATATTTTTTAAAATCCTTCGATTAAAGACTAGTTTATACTTATATTTGACTAAATCTATCCGCATTTTTTTTCTCAGATGATCCACTTCGCCGCAATGTTGGTCACCGCAAACCGTGTATATAAGAACATTATTTCATTGACGGCCATTTGCCACTAAACAATGTAATATATTTCAATAAAAAAATTACTGAAAGTTCTTCAAGATGTGTTCTTTAAGATGGTATATTGCTCGATTAAAAAAGTTTTGTAGTTTTCTTTAAAAAAATTCATAAAAAACGCCTTTTTTGTGCTACAAGTGGGGGTAACGCCTTAAGCAGTCACCGCTCCGAATATTCGTCATGCGTAGCGCTACTTAACTCGAAGTTCCGCCGGAGCCGAACACCGACCGCCCACCCACCTGTGTCGGTCATTACTTTTAAGTTATTTTTATTTATTATTTTGTTATGTGGGTACTTTTTCAATGAGCATTTTCAGGATATTTCATTACGTAAGATAACAAATATAATGGGTAATTTTATTATATATAACAAAAAATGTTTCTCCCAGAAAAATAAAGCAAATTTTCTTTTTCTTTGAGGTTTTCGCAAACATGGTAAGGAAAAAACTCGAAAAAGATAATGCGTGATGCGAAAATAAAAAGTAATTATGAACTCAAATAAATAAAAAATAATAGATTACACACCGCCATCAACTATTAGAAATAATTTTGTAATTACTGTCATATAAGTAATATCTTAAATTTCAGCACCTCTCGATTTGCCGTAGCATCCCACTTCTACGTATTTAGAGCAGTAATTGACGTTGCACATGGCAAATGACACGGTAGAAAAAATATTTGTCGATAAAATACATAAGTAGTTGTTCAGTTCGTAGCTTGCCATCGATAGTGCCAATGACTTGAGGAAAGTTTGCACATTTTTCGAATCCGGCTGCTTTGTCTAAGAACGTCTGAGTAGTTAGTGGAAACTTCTTTAATAATACAACTGGTAGTCGACCTCAGTACTCCAAATGAGTACAGTTCAGTTAGCAAATACACGGTAGCGAGATATCGGAAATAAATAATTAATCTTACCTACACGAGTCAAAATCAACGAGATAATAATTTTCAGTTTTTATTTTTTGAAAAAAAAAACATGTTTTACACATTAGCAACCCAATATGACTGTTTTTATTTACACGAGACACATTGCATAAAACATGGAAAAACATGAGAGGTCATTTTACAAGAGATATTCGAAAGCGAAACGGCAAGTCTGGAGACGGAGTTCGCAAATAAGCTACATGTATTCCCACCCATTAGAATCCTAAGGGACACTGCGACACCATAGAGAACCGTCAGTACTTTAAAGCATACGACCGACGAATCAGCATCAGTTACAGAAGAACGTAAATAAGAAGAACACGAATACGACGAAGAAGTTTATTTGTTTGAGTTAATTACCACTTTTTATTTTCGCATTACGCATTATCTTTCTCGGCGTGTTTGCGAAAAACTAAAAAAGAAATCAAAATTACCTTATCTTTCTGCGACAAACGTTTTTTATTTTATATAATGAGATTACCAAATATATTGGTTATCTTATGTAATCAAATTTGCTAAAAATGCCCATTGAGTATCTACCTACAATACAAAATTATAAATAAAAAAAACTTATAAGTAATGACGGACACTGGTGGATGGATGGTCGGTGTTCGACTCCGGCGGTACTTCGAGTTAAGCAGCGCGGTGGATGGCCAGAGCGATGACCACTTAGGCGTGCACCGGCTGGTGCATCAACCAGTGAGCAGAAGGTCAACAGTTTTAAGACTTTAGTGTAAATACTTCAGCGAAATTATGTGCACCGGAGAATCAGAATATAAAATGCTGTTTATCGTAGCTTAAGACGGCTGTGGACGCAACGGAAGTTGGTTAGATTCAACAAAGTGTGGTTAGGGGGTTATAGGAAAGCGTTAAGATAATCCTATCGCCATGCTTCAATCCATAGAATTTTATAATTTTTTTTGAGCTTCACTGTATTAATAATCGGCTCTGTAAAATTTCAGGGTCGGTTATCGACCCTATTACAGAGAAAAAAATGTTTAATTGCGTATTTCTGTGAAGGAATTCGGAGACAGCATACAAAAACCCAATTTCCGGTCGCTACAAAAGTGTTTATAATAGCGAGAGTCCGTCAGATTCTTAAAAATAATCAGATTTATAAACTTAACACTTGTAGTGATCCAATGCTCTCAGAAAAATTACGCTTACTGACCTAACTGCATGTAAGGTAAATGTCTCAATTATTGAACAGCTAAGGATCTGGGGGATTGAATTCGGTGAGAAAAATATATAAAAACAAGAAAAAACCATCGATTTCATGTTCAAATGATACTTTGATATTTTTACTTTCGAAAAAACACCCTTTAAATTATTTTTAAATGATTTCAAATGGAAAAAAAGAATAACAATGTGAAGCATGCAAATGTCCCAATTATTGAACACTGGAAGTGCCTATGTCCCTAATATTGAACAGGCATGTCCCAGTTATTGAACACTCTCGAGAATTCTCTTTCCCACTTGAAATTTTGTCCCTGAAATATCGGAGAGTAAAAAATATTGAATATTACATTCGTATTTTCACGTTACATTTAGGTTATATTCTCTATTTACTTTTCTTTATATGTTTATTGCACGAAAATACAAATAAAAAATATATTTGACGATCTTAGAGTTATTATTAAAAGAATAAAGGTAAGTTTATTCAGGAACTTACAGTTTTTGTTTGAATAAATCCGATTCACACGATCTGTCACACGTTAACTGTCTCGATGTTTTGATGGGTTTAATGACGCCATCTTGGAGAATTCGAGTGTTCAATAATTGGGACACACTGCATTTTCTATGTCCCAATGATCGAACACCGTATTTTTTAACAAATAATTAATTAAAAACATTTTTTTTTAATTGTCGTTTGAAAGAAATTTTCTGAGGAACCTGCAACGACTTTATTTTTTGAGATGCGACGGTTTTTAAAAGTTTTTATGCCCTTACGCATGAAGCGGCGCGTCTTAGCAAAAACAATAAGCAGTTACCACGAGACGTCAAATCGGGTCACCGTGGCTGATTAAATCATTTTTTTTCTATTAATTAAAGCTTTTTTTGCACAAGTAAGGTAACATTTCGATAGCTAAAAGTTCCATATACGTAATGAAATTTTTATAAATAAGTAAATGCATGCAGGTGACTGAGAAATAATAAAAATACAAGATAGTGTTCAATAATTGGGACCTGTTCAATAATTGGGACATTTACCTTGATATCAAGTTTAATTCGAACTTCCGGTATTGGATTTATTACCACTCGCTACGATAAAGAGACGTGACAGCAAGGCCACAGCTGACAGTAGTCCTAACCTCATCTCACTCATTCGAATTTCCACACATATTTCATTTTTAACCGACATATTTCGCCGACGCAAATTTTCCACGCTTTTTACCAGTCGTGGCCCGAATACAATGCTTTACATTTCCCGCACCTAACATTGTCTTGATAGATCGACGTTGAAAAGCATAGAGGTTGAACTCACCCGGTTGGGTGAAAAGCGATGCACGGAGAAAACAGGGGCCACGAAGTTTAGAATTAATACTATGCTTCTAAAAAAAAATATCATTAAATATCAAAAAGTATTGAATGGAGGATAAAAATTGTAATTATGGTATAGTAATAATGAAGAAATTTAAATTTCAACCTACGATATGGCACGTAAACCGATACAAATAATACATTTTATTCGGCATATTATGATTTTTCGTAGTATTCAAAAAATATTTTGCCCACATGATTGGAACTATTAGTTTTCAGGATTCTACAAAAAGTACGCTATAAAGAGTCACATTTTACTAATCAACTTCGTAATATTTTTCGCTATACGCCGAAGATTAATGCTATGCGTATAGTGAAATCTATACATACACGAAGATTCATGCTATACGTATAGTAAAATCCATATGAAAATATAGCGTGTGATAAAGGTTGGTATTATACAAAGCACGCATTATTTTCACTAAACAGCATATAGGACTCGCGCCTATGCGAGAATAGTTTTAAATGTAATATGCACGCATCATTTCTACTATACGGTGTGAGAATCATTTTTACACTTCTATAACAACAAGCCTTAGAATTTCCGAACTGGCAGTAAACTGCTATACTTTCTAGCACTGAATATTAGAATTCTGGTAACGGGTGTTAGAATTTGAGGCCGTATTTTTCTCAGTGTGGAGATGGAACCAATGTTGCCAAATATCAAACCTAGAAATACTGCGCGAATCGTTTGAATAACTATTCTTTTTTCATTTTTCTACCTAAATGTGAACATTCATTAAACAGTTTACTCATGGAAATTTTTTAGTTATTACAAATTATTTTTTTGCACATGTTAAAAATATAAATTGTACAGGTCTCAAGTATGATCAGTGGTATGACCAGTGTGAAGCGATACGATTACCCTAAAGGTTATACGTTGGAACGCGGGAAAGGAAGAAATTATAAGTATTGTATACAACCGAGTACTTTGTCAAAAGAAGCCATTGACGTACGAGTAAAATTTCAAAAATGTCTTCATCTTTTTGTACTTCTGCAAAATCTGCAAAAAATCTGCAAATACAGTATAAAAATGTCCTTCGCTTAAGCGGTCATTTAGTATTGGATGCACCCACATTCGTCGACTCTTCTTAATTTTTCTTTTCCATAGCAAATAAAGCAAGCCGATAAATATTACGGATACTAAACTTTCGTCCATCGTGTCACACGCTCTTCCTGCCGCAGTTGTGCACTTTTCACGGCCGCCCGGCTGCAGTGTCAACAAAAACCGCTGTGTATGGCGTCGTCGAGCGGCAGCCAACTTGATCGGCGAGTCGGCACACACGGCTGTGTGTGTCATCGCGATAAGTAATTTCTAACAGCGGATTAACGTCAACTAAACCTTTGTAAACATTTATAAAAAAATCTATACCTCGTATGCATTTTTTTGAGGTTCATTGAAAAAAATGTATAAACCGTCATTTCACTCGGCTGGATCGTTCCAATCTCTTTAAAGCACACGAGTAACTTCATCTGATCACGAACACAGAAACAGTACACTCGACGCGTCACTTGGAGCGCGTGATTTCACCCCTTCAAACCGTTTTGCCGCCGATAAAAAAAATACGTATCGCTTACTTTTCGGTGCTTTATAAAATATCCAAGTTTGAACAAAATCGAAACGTGTCACCTGAGGGATGTTTCTTGTAAGTAAAACCATTCTCTGAAATTGAATAAAAAATAATTCAAGTTTAATTTTGTTGAGATTAGCAAAGCGTGTAAGCTACGTGTGAGTGTGAATGTATGAAAGAGGACTATGGGTGAGTCACCGATGGACGCTTCTAAAAAAATCGGTATTATCCGAAGACTAGTAGTCACTAATAGACTAATTGTAACGCGCGAATTTCGGTTTCTGGACAGTCTCGAATTAGGGGAGATTATATATATACTTACAGATACTGCTTATAGCACGTTACGGGCCCAGACAACCGCATAGAAATAAATAATAGCGCATTTACGTGAGTGAGAAACTCACGTAAAAAGTCAGCGTGTTTCGACAAAGTCGGACGGGAAGAGCCGTCCGTTCGCCTAATATCGAGTCCAAGAGACCTCGTAGGAAATGGCGGCTACTATTAAGGATGTTGAATCCCTATGAAACATGTTAATGTTCATTGTTCAATAAATAGCTTCTTAATCGTCATTAAATTTTTACACGACCTCCTGAATACTTCATGTAAAAACATACCAAATTTTCAGAATTCTATCATCATTACTTCAACCTCCTTAAGGGTTGAAATAAAAAATGATAAGAAAATTCTGAAAATTTGGTATGTTATGTATGAAGTATTTAAGAGGTCGTGTTAAAATTTCACGACGATTAGGAAGCTCGTTATTAAAAAATTAACATTTTGTTAAGAACAATTTTTAAAAGAAATTAAAAAAATTTATCAATAAACTTCGTTTTGTTTCCGTTGCTTTCAGTATATTGTAGATATTATAAAATTGAGAGGTCAAAAAAAAAACTTATTGCAAAGTTACATCAGTTTCCATAAAACAACATTTAATTTGTAAATGTTAATTGTTCAATAGCGAGCTTCCTAATTGTCGTGAAATTTTTACACGACCTCTGAAATACTTCATGCAAAAACGTACAAATCTTTCAGAATTTTATTATCATTTGCGATTTGGGACTCAACATCCTTAAAATTGACCAGCTTACTGGCCAGAATTATGACATGGAAAATCCACATGAGGGCGATCGTTGAGAAGAATGATCTGTGGGATTACGTATCGGGTGCGATACCCAGACCGGGAGCTAGGCATGAGAAATATGCTGAGTGGGTCAAAATAGACGGAAGAGCCGGACATTGTGTCGGCCGTTAGTCGGACCGAATTGGCGGCGTTAGATGGCATGGAAACGGCTAGGGCAATTTGGGAAAAATTGCATACTATGTATCAGTCGAGCGAACCGGGGCGAAAAGCGTCAATACTGAAGACGTTAGTGCCGACGCGCATTCAGGAGGAAGACGATCTTTGGAGCCGGCGACACACTGTAGATTTTTTGAGACGATAAAGAAGCTCAAAGAAATTGGCCTCATCGTGCCGGACGAATTGCTCGTTATCTTATTGTTGTACAGTCTACCGAACCCTTTCTCGAAGTTCCGAACATTGACAGTAGCTGCACAGGACACATGTGTAATGGCAGGACTAGGTTCGAGGGATTTACAAAAAATAGAAAGGAAAGTAAACCTACCAAATAACGCGAGTACACGAATCACCGGGATAAGAAAAGTGATCGTCTCGGTAGACGCAGGTCGGGAAAGGCGCGACATAAACCTGGAAAGGGTACTTTACCTATCGGACTTGCGCATGAATTTGCTATCAGTATCGAAAATAATTGATCGTGGATACGAAGTGCAATTTCCCAAGAAGGACGCAATAGTGGTCGATAAAGACGAAAAAATTCAAATGCGTGCTGATCAGGTAGGAACATTGTATCACGTGAGGATGGTCCAAGACGGTGAAAATAATGTCGAAGTAGCGAAGAACGAAATCAATGAGTGGCACAAAAGGTTAGGACATTTGAACGAGCGCGATTTAAAAGTTATGGCCAAAAGTGAACGGGTACACGGTTTAGGCATGAACGGCGATGAAAATTGTCGGAATGCGAGATTTGGGGGAGTGTAAACTCATGTGTAAACCGTTTGCGAAAGGTAGTGAAGGTCGTATGCGAGAACTCCTAGAAATAGTACACGCCGACGTTTGTGGTCCGATGAGATACCCGTCATTGTCCGGAAAGAGATATTTTGTGACATTTATCGATGATAAGTCACGGTGGTGCGTAGTGTGTTTCATAAAACAGAAAAGTGACATTTTAAGTATATGCAGGGAGTACAGGGCTGAAGTGGAAAACTTCACCGAAAAGCGGATTGAAGCGCTACAATCAGATACTAGGAGCGCAACTAAGTTCGCGGGTTTCACACATGGATGGCGCTAGCGACACATGTAATCGGCATACAGGTCTGAAATTGGGTGTCTTTATAGCTTGGATATCTGTTAAGAATGCCCAGTCTTAATATAAACTTAAGAAAATATAATATAAGATAAATATAAACTTAAGAAAATATGGCTGAGGTTCCTGGAGGTGTGTGGAATATTCTGGGTATGTTCGTATTCCCCCGTTGTGAGATCAACATTAGTACGAGAGCTAGGGCTCGGAGATTCTCCAGACGGGCTTCGCAACCGCGTATTTGCACGGCTAGTGAGATAAAGAAGTGTATGGAAATACCAGAACAATTACGCGAAGTAAGTAGAAAAGTAATTGGCGCCGAGAAAATTGGCGGGAAATATTTACACGAAAAGAAAACGATTGAAACAGCTCAACGCTGCTGCCAGGAATTAGTAGCGAAGGATGGATGTGTATGCGTAATAAGAAAAGCGTTATACAGGCTGCGTCAATCGAGTTTACAATGGCATACAAAATTAATCGAGCAGTTGGAAGAGTTAGGTTTCGAAGCGATGCGAGAAGATCCATGCATACATTATATATAGTGCGAAAGAAAGAGCAAATAATTATAATTGCTATCTATGTATATGATATGATAATCGCAACGAAAAACGAAGCGTGTCTAAGCGAAGTGAAACGAGTTCTGTCTAAAGCATTCGCAATGAAACATTTGGGCAAAATAAATCGATATTTGGGTATAGAATTTGCGCGTGACGGAGAAGATAGAATGATCCCTACTCAAACAGCGTATACTGGAAAAGTATTGGAGCGTTTTGGCATGAGTGAATGTAAAGAGGCACGAACATCGCTCGAGGTGAATGTGAAACTGGCGAGGCCAGAGGGCGCGAATGAGAGTGTAATGTATCAATACCCTTACCAGAGTTTATTAGGTGTGCTTATGTTTATGGCAGTGTCTACGAGGCCAGATATTGCGTCCACGGTAAACTATCTGAGCCAATTTGATACGAATTGAGATGTAGAACACTGACAGCAGCGAAAAAAGTACTGAGGGACCTTAGAGGTACAACCGACTGTGGAATTGTGTACGAAAAGACGAATTGACCACTTTTCGGTGTAGTCGATGCCGACTGGGGCAGGGATACTACGATCGACAGGAAATCGTATTCTGGATACACCTTTATCTTTGCCAAAGCGCCGATAAGCTGGGAAGCGCAAAAGCAAAGGACAGTTACGCTTTCTAGTACAGAGGCTGAATATATTGCATTATAAGAGGCGACGAAAGAAGCTATGTACCTGCGCGATATCTTGAACAATCTAGGCACAGACTGCGAAAAGGTGACATTGTTCAACCACAATCAAGGAGCGGTAAAACTTACGAAGGGTAAGAGTTATCATCCGAGAACGAAGCATATAGATGTGAGACATTACTTTATCCGCGATGTGCACGAAAAAGGCATGATAGATGTAAGGTGCCTATGTAGGGAAAGAATGCCCGCGGACGTATTGACGAAAGGTGTAGGCGGAACGAAACGCCGTAAATGAAGGTATACCCAATCTCGGAATGACAAATATGTGTGGCGAGTAAGTGATACGCTTGGGACTTCGAGGGGGGGGGGGGGGGGGGGTGTTAAGACTAGCGAAGCGCGTGAATGTGTGGGAGCGGGCCATCGATGGGTCACCGATGGACACTTCTCGAAAATTCGGTATTATCCGAAGACAATAGTAACGCGCGAGTTTCGGTTACTGGACAGTCTCGAATTATCCGTCGGACGAAACACAATTCTCAGAATTGTACACACACCGCGTCTTGTACGTCGGTCGTACGTGTAATGCTCGCGCTTATATACTTATATCAACAAATGTGAACCAGTTTCGAGATATTATTTTTTTTAAGTTTGGGGTAGGTAACTTTAAAAATTAATATAAAAAAAGAACTGTTGTATGAAATCGATTTTTTTAAATTTGTAGTTGTAGGAAACAATAACAAAGAATTATCAACAATAAAATAAGAATAAACCGCAAATATTTTTGTATTAGGGGTCTAAAATCTCTGCAAGTCTAATAATTATTCTTACTTGATTGTTGATAATTCTTTGTTACTGCGAGGACACAGTAACTACAAATAGTAAAGAGAAGTTCGATTCCATACAACAGTTTTTTAAAATGAATTTTTAGTGGCCTACCTCGCACTTGAAAAAAAATCTCGAAAATGGTTCATTTTTGCATAAAGCATTATTGGGGTATTTAATAGTGAAAAACATGTCCCAGAACCCCTTTATGGGATCGTGACCAATAACCAGTACCCCTGTATATATCCGAAGAAAAAATGTAACGATACCGATACTGATTGCTCGCAGTAACGTGGTGCCACAATTGGCAGTTTTCGTTAATGTTTCACATATGTCTAAAGTGGCCATTATCGACCGTATCGACGCAAACATTTCTCTGCATCACTATCGTTATTATTCAAATATGTTCTTTTAAAAACAATCATATTCTTTATTGCTCCGGGTAATGCGCTTCCTGACTTTGCGGTGGAAAACATTCACCTATCCACGCAGGTTAGGCTTTGCCTTAATCTGGACCGAAACAATAATGCTGGGCGACTCTCCAAGGTTCCGACACGACCTCAACTGTCGCAGAGTCAAAAAGACACGAGAAAAATCAAATACCGCTCTGCGATGGCCGCTCCTTCAAGCCAGAGGGTGAGCAGCTACCGCAGTCGACAATCGTGTTGTCTGAGTAAATGAAGGGACCCAAGTATGACGACCTTCTGTATTCAACCGGTTAGCAACCGGACACCGAGCTTGCAATCCCGTATGCCGACGAGGCCTGATATAAAGAACTCATTCATCCCCCCAAGCGCACTGATGCTGAGGACAAAGAGAGTCACCCTAAATTCGCGGTTCAGGCGACGCAGATCGGCCAGGAGAGGCTGATACATGAGCCCTTTCTCCTCTTCCTTTCGCGACACGTTCACCTCGGCCAGGGCCAAGAATTCAGTGACGTATACCGTTTTGTCGTCGACATCGAAGAGGACAACATCAGGCTTAGTTGCTGGAAGGGGCCTGATGGTCGCGAATGAGAAGCTCCAATAAATCTTGCATGTCTCGTCCACGATAACGGAATGAATATCTCCTGGGAAATAAAGCGGCACGGGCTCCCAGTTTATCCCATAAGAGTGCCGTAGATGATAATACAACACCCTCGGGGCTGCGTTATGGCGACGTATATAGCCCGAGACTGCATATACTGGGCAGGCCGACCTAGATGCATTGGAGTCTCCGACGATTGTTTGCATCACGGCACAAAATGGTCGGCAGAGGCTGACCCATGACGCAACTGCGATAGACCAAGGTGTTGATAACTAACGTCTTGGCAGGCGCAGATAAACCATTCGGCCTCGGACATCATTCCAGCTAACCGCAAGAAAGAAAAGGTCAGCTGGGCGGACAGCCCTTGCACTTCCACGTGTTGGAAAAATACACCATACATGGGTCTGCCCACGTGCTGCCGAGTCAGGACAGTCGGCTCAGCAACCCTGGTTGCCCGCTGACGTCGTGACTTGGGCAACCGAGTGACCGAGTCTGATGACCAGGCGCCGGACCGACGGTGGAACTCCAAGCCGACCATCTCTGCCGCCTTATAAAGAATTGCCCCCCCCCCCCGCCCTATGAAGCTCGTGCTGGTGCACGATCTCCGGGAGCGGGTCTAAGCTTCTTATTACATCACTTGCTATTCCGAGAACCATGTGGTCATGAAGACACTCCAAT
Source organism: Ophion costatus (assembly GCA_951751655.1). Classification (NCBI taxonomy): domain Eukaryota; kingdom Metazoa; phylum Arthropoda; class Insecta; order Hymenoptera; family Ichneumonidae; genus Ophion; species Ophion costatus. Next base: position 13,907,795 of record OX632366.1, on the reverse strand, counting down.
GCTAAGAGCCCGCGCCCGCCGCTCTAACGCAGCATATAAAGGCACGGGGCTGAAGATCGAGGGGACAGACTCCGCTGGATGCACATTGTCTTGCGTCCAGCTGTTTACGCCCATCTCCACGCCATTTGACGACGCCAAATGAGTAGAGAAGGACCAGAACAGCGAGCATATAGGCAGTGATCTCGTTTTTCCCAGATAGGCCATATTATTAGATCCGTCTGGGACGCCGCCTATTCTCACTGCAGAGGGTCCCGTTGACACCCTCAGCGTATTGTACAGACCGCTTATCGATGCCAAGGTACCGGTAACACCCCCCGACGTATAATGTTTGAAGATGCTCCCGTCCACCAGCCGAATATCAGCCGCGTCACCCTCTGCGCTCCTACCCCTGACATGAAGGATAGCGCACCTGTCCAACCCGAAGTCCATAGCAGCTCTCGGTTGTACGTGGCTACGATGTTCAAGAGGAGCTCAAGCCCCCTCCCCGGGAGCGTAAAGCTTGAGGTCATCTATATAAAAAAGATGGGTGATGCTTCGCCCACGCTCCCCGAGGGCCAATGCTTTGTACCCGCGTGCAGCCCGCAAGGCGATTCATAAGGAATTGCGAGACGCGTGACAGGAGGGGGCTGAGTGAATCTCCCTGGATAATCGCCCTCCTATGCACCACCACTCTGGTCAGCACGTTACCTTAGTTGTAAAGCATGTCTTCCAGAGCGGCATGAGCTGCTTGATGCATCCCACTGTGTAAGGACTCACTGAAAGGCGTTCAAGTAGGTGGATAATCAGTTTGTGACTGACAGTGTTGAACGCCTTACGGTAGCCTAATTCTCCGGATGAGGCAGACCCCCTTTTTGGGGGAGTAACACCGGCTTTCCCTCTGTCAGCGACACAGAGATTGGCATCGACCCATCGATGAACGGCTGAAAGATGCGGGCCGGATGGGTATGGGTGCACGTGAATTTCTTCTACCAGAAGATGTTAATCCCATCCGGCCCGGGAGCGGCGTGGTTCTTCATGCTACTCAATGCCGTAGAGCTGGGGTGTTTCGTCAAAATAACGCTCCTCACTATACCGTTCTCGCTAGAACCGCTCCACTTGAACAGCTTTCGGCGCTTTGTCGGGGACAGGCGTAGGTGGTTGGAATCAGCGACCCGGGTCGGAGCTGAAGCGGGCGTTGTCGAACGCCCGATCCAACCGGCTCTCCCGGAATTGCTTCAGAACCCCCAGGTTCCGCATCTTTTACACGTAGCGTTTCATGTTTTTAATATTATATGCTATAATCGTTGCCCATGTGATGCTTTCCCCAAAAGAACGTATGTAGTATACCTTCATTCACGCTACGTGAATAAAGGTAATTTTACATAAAACTAAAGTTCATGTCACTTTTTTATCTTAAATGACCTTGAACGCCTTTGACCTCTAAATGTTTTTATGCAGTTTTCGATGCTCTACAAGATAGTTGAAAAAAAATGTACCGTCCCATTTAAAAAAGTGGAGATGACCTTTACTGTGGGACAGCGCTTCCACTGAGATAAAAAAAATGGTCGCATTTGATGACCCCTTTCGTACGGTACAACTTTTGTTTCAAATATTTTTTTGTGACGTCGATAATTAAAAAGATATTCAAGGTGGCAACAGTTAGTGCCTCACCCTGTATATACATGGAAATTTTTTTTACGGTATATAAAATTGTATATGACTGTATATGAGTAATTTTGTTTTCTTTTGAAATACATATAATTGTATATATCTTTATATGGCTTCATATATGATTAGATATAGAAACAGTTTTCTTGGGTTTTATTCGCGTATGGAAGCAGGTAAATCAAAAGATTGTTTATTAAAAGTTAACGAATTATGTATTGATGCAATATATTTACCAAATTTGATTACAATTATTGGGTTTGTTACAGAGATAATTGCCAATTCTGATCAGTTGATTTAATGTTGAAAAAAAAGTTTAAATATTACAATTTAAATACTATTTGTAGTCATTATTACTATACTACTTACAAAGTGATATTTGTATTAAGATATTTGTCGAATATATGAAACTTTGTACATTGGAATTTTTTTCAACAAAAACATGCACTAACTAGAATTCATTATTTTGTTCATGTGATTTTAATATCTACCATATTGTATACAGATTTATCTATGGGTAACAAATATAAAATCCTATAAATGATAATAATATGCAATCGTATATTATTATATATAAAGTATGTTGTATATAAAATAGTATATTAACTGATCATATATAATGGGATAGGAAAATTGACCCGATAACATTTTCTATATAATCATGTACTATCGTACATAACTGTACATTAGTATATACAATTGTATACGTTTATAAACAAATATATAAAATTCCATCGGGCCAATTTTTGTATACAATTGTATATGATCAGTTAATATACAATTATATATGGTTATATATATTCATTTTTACTCGGGTATACTTTGCTATATACCTTATTTTTGTGGAAATTTATCGTGACGATTTTCATTTACAAAATCCCAAAAATGAGCTGTTTTGGACTGTTATAACCAGGCCCTTGAACTCTGAAAGATGAAAAACGCGCTCGAAAGTGCGCGGTTCTTACAAGACCGGAGCGTATATTTCGACACAATGTATATTTCGCGTCAACGTTCGGATAATCGGGTGTTGCGATAAGCCGAATGGTGGTTTGGATAAATAAGGTTCTACGGTATAGGTCACAATGATTTTTTTCATTCCGAATAACACAGCGGGCACAACTTGCGGAACACGTGCTATTTTTTCTCCATTTGGCTGCGGGTTCAGCAAGTCGGATCAGTAAGGATGCGTAATTGCACTAGGCAGTCTACATACCGATTATTAACGAAGAATAGTACAGTCGAACCCCGATATAACGAATATCTAGGGAAATTCGTTATATCGAGATAATGTTCTTTAAAAAAATATAGTACTATAAATATAGGTACATTTTTTAAAGAAAGAAAGGTTCAAATTAGAGAAAATTTTACAAGCACTTAGCAATTAGAGCACAATTTATATTATTATGTTGTTGTATAAATTTTTCGAGTGTCTATCGGAAGAGAATGGACAAATCTTCGTTATATCGAGGTTCGACTGCATACATATCGTAAAGGACGATATCCTTATCCATAATACTGCTGTTTACAAGAGCCCGGGTGCGCGTGGATTGTGGATGTAGATGTAATTTCTGCTATGATCATTTCATCCACGCACTAATAATAGATAACCGCGGACACGAGGAAGTTCAGAAGAACTCTTACGAGTCGACATCGGCCGTTTGCAACAGTTGTCTCTTAACCGCGGAATGATTCAGTAGCATATACTGTCGCAAATAAACTCGCCGCGACACTGTTGACTTTATAGATTATAGCCCCAAATAGTGTCGTAAACGAAATCGTAAATACGGTCGATAAGTTTATAGTGTTCATCAAAATATTCCGTTGGAAAGCTAATTTTCAATATTTTATATTCTGCCTTAAAAAGGGAGAATCCGCACAATATTCAATTTCGTATAAAATAAAGTAATTTCGCAACTTTGTGCTAACAAAATCAGGAGAAGCATTAGCGAAAACAAAAATGGGGAAGTTTTCACATCTGTACAATTAATAAAAGTGATACCTCTGTTCCACGATCCAAAGTGAGTGGTGATTGATTTTTCGGAAAGGAAAACCACAACAAAACAGAAGATGAAGTCGATTGCCCTGTCCTTGGTATTCTCCTGTATAATGATCATGAGTCCCGAAAGTTCTGAGAGTTATCGAATTCTTGGGCTCTTTCCTTTTCACGGTAAAAGCCATTTCACGATGTTCGAGGCCCTGATGAAAGGCTTAGCCCGCAAGGGTCACCAGGTCGATGTTGTCAGTTGTTTCCCTCTGAAAAAACCTCATCCAAATTACACGGACATCGTCGTACTCGATCCTCAGCAGCCACAATTCATCAATAATTTGAGCTATGACAGGGTCCGCGAGTTGGGTGATAACTTGGTATACTTTATATCCAAGGACATGGGCAATCAAGTTTGTGAACTGCTGGAAGATCCGCATATGTTAAATTTGATACACAATCCACCGAAAAACCCACCGTACGATCTGGTGTTAACGGAGGTCAGCAAAAAAACATCAAACATACTTCATTTTTATGCATGAAAGTACATTTATGCTGATGGTGATATTTTCTGCTTGTCATCGATCAATTCGCAGAATGCTTAGCAGTGGATTATCCCATGTGTTTCAGATCTTCGGAGCCAACTGTTACATGAGTTTTGGTTATCATTTTAAAATCCCTACGATTGGTGTGAGCTCGTCGACGTTGTACCCTTGGGCAAACGGATTAATAGCAAATCCCCCGAATCTTGCTTTCCTACCGAACAACATCGTCAATTATGTTGCACCGATGACGTTCTGGCAACGATTGCACAACACGGTGCATTACATCTACAACGTCATCGCATTTCAGTATTATTCTTCATCCCAGACCGATATCATAAGAAAGTATTTTGGAAACGATGCTCCGGGTATTCGCGAAATCGAAAGAAGTGTCGCTCTCATTCTTTCGAATTCCTATCCGGCTCTTAATGGTCCATATCCTGTCACACCTGGCTTGATCCAAGTCGGCGGATTACACGTGCAGGACGACGGGACTGAGTTGTCGCCGGTAAAATTGATCATGTTTTATTCCCTCCCCTTTCTACATCGTAAGATTACCAACAAACAAAAAGGATGATCCGACGACAGATAATTCGATTCAAAAAGTGATTTCACGATGCTCCATTTGCTAGCACTAGATATGTGGTTCCGGCACTAATTTCCGTCAAGAATCAAGTCGAAAAGACAAGTGTCGAAGCATGAAATTAATTGTCAATATGTCTCCAATTTTCCGTCGAATCTTCACTGGCAGGATCTCAAGGAGTGGATGGACAACAGTACCGATGGATTCCTATATTTCACGTTCGGCTCCATGATAACGATAGAAAGTTTTCCCAATGAGATCATTCAAGTTTTTTACAAGTCGTTGGTCAAAATCGCGCCGATACGAGTGCTAATGAAAATAGTCGATCCTAAAAAGTTGCCGCCTGGATTGCCGAACAATGTACGTACCTTGAAGTGGGCACCTCAGCTGAAAGTTCTCAGTGAGTTTTTTTTCTCACATGCATACGATACGCAGAGACGTTTTTGACTTTGATGTTTTCGTAATTTTTTGGTTTTTCATCATTTTTAGAGCATAAAAATATAAAAGCGTTTTTCACGCACGGCGGGTTGATGGGCGGACAGGAAGCTATACATTGCGCTGTTCCCATGATCGGAATGCCCATATTCGCCGATCAATATATAAACGTTGATCTGTATGTGAGGAAAGGAATAGCTATAAAATTGATTTATCAGGAAATAACGGAAGAAAAGATGGACGTTGCCCTGAAAGAGATTCTCTACAATCCAACTTATAAGTAAGTGCTAAGAGACAGAGAGAGACAGAGAGAGCGCCTCCCCCTCTCTCTCTCTCAAATAGATTCAGTGTTCACTTTTGGTCTTCATATCTCTTTTTCTATCTTCTCTGAGAGGGAGAGGAAGGGGGAGAGAGAGAGAGAGAGCCTACCCACCCTCCCTCTCTCTCTCTTTCTCAGAGAAGATAGAAAAAGAGATATTGAGACCAAAAATGTACGGTGAATCTATTTGTACAATGATTTTTTTCAGTTGTTACCAGCAATCTTCTCTAAACGAATAGTTTTAAAAAATACATTGCTCATGAGAACCTTATTGGAAATCAGATAATATTTTCAAGACTCAATGCTTTTTGAATAAGTTAGCATTATTTTTATTCATTTTGAATTCTAATAATATTATTAATATTGCCATAAATATTACTATTATTATTAGTAATTATTTATTGTTTTTTAAAGTTGAATTTGTTGTTAATTATTTTTTGAGTTATTTTTTTAATACTTTAGTTATTGATAAATCATGAACTATAATATAAATGTATGTTACATATAAATTAAACATATGTATTATATTTATATCAAGTAGAAAAATGTATTTATCAGTAATTGTTATTATGATTATATAATAACAATTATTATCTTATAATATTATTATGATTATACAAATTATGCAATAAGTAATTATACAATGATTAATGATAATAATATTCATCATGATCATGATTAACCTTAGTGCTTGGTACTTTTGGTACTCATTAGTAATGAGTAATTTTAATGTTGATAAACAGAAACGCGGTGATCAAATTGTCACAAAGGTTTCTCGATCGTCCCATGAACGCTATGGATACGGCTATTTGGTGGGTGGAGTACGTCATACGGCACGGAAGCGATGCTGTAAGATCACCTGCAATGGATCTTACTTGGTGGCAGCTCGAACTTTTTGACGTATACGCGGCCCTTTTGTCGATCGCATTGTTAACAATACTCGCAATTGTCACTTTATTCAAATTTATCATCAATGTATTATTCTCTCGAGGCCCACCAAAGGTATCACGTTCCAAAAAGGTTACATAATTAGTGTATCGGAAACATCGTAAATAAATGGAAGGACTCCATACACGATAGATAGATACGAAGAGAAGAACAACTTTTTTACTTCGAACAAACATTCGATGGTTAACCTCTTATAGATAGTTGAAAGAAAGGAATGACTTTGCAAAATATCGTGATATCGAGTGATAATCCTTATCAACTGAGCTACCAGACACGGAAACAATCTGTTTTCGGACACCATCCAGAAAGTGTGACCATCAACGCCATGCGTGAAGTTTTCATCGCTGGACTACAATGAGAGTTATTTTCTTCTACTTCTTTATTATTAATACAAATAAATTATTTTTCTTTCATCTAAGTCACAGATCTCTAGGAAAGATACGAGTGTTTGGAGAAAAATTGACTTTTGGTGCATTCTCACGATGCAAATTTCAACATCATACGGTACGCTGGATTGTTTGGCTACACATTGGATCACCGTGATCTGATTTTTTCTAATAACATTGCCAAACCTGCGTACTTTCGAAAATACATTGCAAAACAACCTGCCAAATAGACATGGCCTCTTCCTAGCAGAATAATTTTATACATAAAATCATTTACCATCGTATTCAATATTCCGTCACCATGATCAATTACCAAAGATTCCATTCCAAAGTTCGATTATAAAAGTCTATTTCTTTTACCGAAGATAATTGTTTGCGGACTGAACAGAATGTTCCCTGCTGAGGTATGATAATCCTCTCATAACTTCAAACTAATGCTTTAAACTTTAACTTTAATCGTTTATAACTTTGACTCCAAAAGCTTTGAATACTTTTAATCGTAACCAGTGCTTTAAATTTGCTTAAAATGCTTCTAATAATGCTTTCACAACTTTTAGAAAAATCTTACGAAGCTCAATGAGATCACCCCATACGTAACCTCGTTTCTTGACCTTAGGTTGTCTCGTGGAGATGTGCACAATTGACAGGAATGAACAATTTATTGTTCTCGCCGCGAAGTTCGTTACAAATTCAAGTGAAATAAAATGAGCGAGGCAAGTCATTTTTGATAAATTTACCATTGATAGAAGCGAAGAATTATGCAATGCAGAGGAAATGTAGACGTAGATACGTGCATACCCGCACACGCGGGTATAGCTAATCGCAAGAGATGAGACGGCAAATTTTTTTAATGGTACGAGTGTTTCATCCTAGAGTCTTATTGCATGATAGGTTCGAATGAATACGAATATTTAATGCACACACACGCACACCCACACGCACACACACACACACACACACACACACACACACACACACACACACACACACACACACACACACACACACACACACACACACACACACACACACACACACACACACACACACCCACACACACACACACCCACACACACACACACACACACACACACACACACACACACACACACACACACATCTACGAGTCAGTATCTCTCGGTACAATACTGTCATCGCAGAGATTCGTGTAATAAACACGATTGTACTTAAATATAGCTCGAGAGTGATGATAACGCCGATATTATTGTCTCTGACCCGGCATAACAGCAGTAAGCAATGAAGAATCATCAATATGTACCTTGCCCTCTCAGTATCCCTAGTAAATTTTCTCATGCACTTCTTTCCGCTTAATTATTGCATTATTATTGTTATTGTTATTATACTATACAATAAATGTCACGAATATATATTTTTTCAAATTGTAGGTCTCAATGCGCGGGGTGTTCCCCCCTATTACATTTCTGAACATATTGGTCAGGTTATAGGGATACATGGGTATAGGGAAACTGCGAAAAACCTATACCAATACAGCCCGTTCCCGGGTCGCTTTTCAATTTCGGAGCTAGTCGCGTTTCGTCGAGAAATAAATCACGAGCTACAGTCGTACGCACACGTACCGGTCCGTGTGGAACTGGAGTTTCGTCACGCTCGTATTTATTTTTCACCGAGTCTACGAGACTGGGATTCGAATCCGCGACCTCGCGATGAGCTGGTTCAGAGGCAAGCACGCTAACCACTAGACCAGCACACCGGTTTATAGTAAATATATTATTATTGATCGATTGATTCATACCTGACGGAATAAAATTCTGTTACTCTCGATTATGGTAACTGCTAGACTCTAGTCTGAATTCTAAACATCTTCCGGCGACCGATCTTGTTGCATTTTATACTCGTCCGCATATAAATTCGCGAAAACGCGTAGTACAAGTGGTATCACATTTTACATCGAAATGAAGCCACTATCAATGGCAGCTGATACTATTATCTTTCCGTGGCAATTGATGGTATGTATAATCGTTCGCTCACTGAGCAGAAAAAAGTTAGGTGATTGGGAAAACAAATATTTTCGTTGCATTCCAACGATGCGAACTTGAATATCATCCGAAAGACGGTGCGAAAAAAGCAAGGCTGTTCAAGTCTTGCGCATGACCAAGATTATATCTGCAAGAGCAAGGCTGACTAAGCTTGCCAGAATAAAACGAAGTGTGACAATACTATCGTTTCAGCCGTGGCATCGCTTCGGCTCATGACTGCGACACAAGCACAGGGGCCGAAAGTTCTCACGACAAATGTTGAATCTTGTTTTTATTGTTTCAAAAAATATTGCAAAGATTCTTATACTATATTCTGAAAATCCTATTTTTATGCGATTCACGACTCGGAAATTGATGATTAAAAAAATTGGACAACATTTAAAGAGACATAAAATTGCCTATCGCAATTTTATCGGAAGACGTATCAACGGAAAAAGTGATATCAAGTTAATGCTACATAAGATTACCATTTACGAGTACGCATCTTTAAAAACCACAAAAGTATTGTCACTGATTATCCGATTTTGTATATTTTATAAAATTATATTGATTATTTCCACTAATTATGTGATTTTTTCAATTGAATATCTGGATTTAATGGACAATTTATATGTACAATACATATTTCGAAAAACAAGCTTTTATTTGATGTAGAAATGTAGTAATGTAGAAAATAATTTTTTTACCAAGTCACCTATATGTCACCTATACCGATGAATAAAAGGTTGGGGCGCTCAATTTTTTAAATGTTGATAAGTTTGATGAATTGAATTTCTCAACAGTATTTAATTTGACACAATAGTCATTAGAGAAATTATTATCACACGTTTATACTCAGTGTCATGATTTTTATTTAAGGGGTTAACCCCACTTGCGATTTTGAAAAAATCGATTTTTTTATTGCATTTTTTTGAAGTATAAGTATCTGAGGATATGTCCTGAAAATTTCAAGTCGATCCGAACAAAATTGACTGAGATTTGAGCGTTGAAAGAGAAGAATCCGTTCTTCGTGTAAATTGAAATTGAAACTTTAAACGCGTTTTTCTCAAAATGGCATTTCTGAAGTCGGTGACCAAGATTACTCGAACACTAATGAACCGATCTTCTTGAAATTTTGCAGGCTTATTTAATACATAAAAATGTAGTCTTTAATCGTTCGATTTTTTTTTCGAAAAAAATGGCCGCTTTATAGCCGAAAAACGGCCGTTTTTTTCGTTAAAATCGAACCATTAACTTTGACTGTCCGCCATTTTGTGAAAAAGGAATATTTTTTTAAAATCCTTCGATTAAAGACTAGTTTATACTTATATTTAACTAAATCCATCCGCATTTTTTTTTCAGATGATCCACTTCGCCGCAATGTTAGTCACCGCAAACCGTGTATATAAAAACATTATTTCATTGACGGCCGTTTGCCACTAAACAAAGTAATATTTTTCAATAAAAAAATTACTGAAAGTTCTTCAAGATGTGTTCTTTAAGACGGTATATTGATCGATTAAAAAAGTTTTGTAGTTTTCTTTCAAAAAATTCATGAAAAAGGCCTTTTTTTGCGCTACAAGTGGGGGGTAACGCCTTAAATCTTGCAGGTATTCTCATAGCTATTACAAATTCACAATGACAAATTTTCAGGACAATCTTTATGGGAGTATAAATCTGTATAGGGCTAGGAGAAATTATTTTATACTTTTTTGTGCATTTTATAGACGTTCAAAACCCGTTTTTAACGGTTAAAAAAATTATGTAAGTAATGTTACCAATTATACAAGATTATACAAAGTATTGGGTTGGTAAGAAAGTCCTGCGACCCTAAAGTACACGGTTAAATATGTTTCCTAGCATATTAGGGGCCCTACACGAATTACGTAACGCAATTGGGAGGGGGGGGGGTCGGCCTGGCGTTACGGTCCACGTACATGTGGGTCGAGGTTTGCGTTTTGTCACGATTTTAGAACTGCCAGAAATAGCAAAATTTCTGCATCTTCAAGTTTTCTATTTAAAAGTCATCGTTCAGAACAGATGAAGTGCACGCGCTTATTATTTTGAGAAATATAATGAAGATGAAAACCCGTCACATCGCCCGCGATTTGATTCTTAAAAGTCAGTACCAATATTCTAAAAAAAAACTTTATATCAAGAAAAACGGAACGCAAACTTTGATCGCGATTTTCTCGTAACTACGTTTTTCGACCTTGTCTCAGCGAATACTCAAAAACGAATCAACCAATTTTCAATTCTTTTTTACACTTTTGTAATCGCAGTGACTAAGGTTATACGTACCCGATTTTTTAATTTTTGATCATTACTATTTTTAAAGATTGCTTGAGTACAAAAAAGGATCTTGAAAATAGAAAAAATGTCCAAACTGTCGGCATGTTGTAAAAAAAAAAAAAAAAAAAACGGCTACGCATAACGATAGCTACAGTTGTATAGATATCGATAAATTGTTGACTTTTTATTTACAGATAACCTTGCATGAAGATATCGATGGGACAACGAAGAGAATTTTTTTTCGTTGCCAAATCAGGGTTAATTCGAAAAAATGTTCCATAAAAATTGGTATAAAACTAGATGAATGAATACTTCATAAAATGAGTATAAACGCAATCCTTCCATAATTAGTTGATTCTTTGAAAAAAAGACACCATTATTGACGACAAAGCACACGTTACGTAACGGAATAGGGGGGGGGGGGTCTCACGCCAGTCGTTACGGTTCTCTTACTTGGTGGGAGGGAGGGGTCAAAAATTGGGATACTTTGCGTTGCGCAATTTATGTACGCCCCCTTATGAGCTTCTTCCGCCTAACGGCACAATCAATGCCAATATCTACTGTACACAATTACAGAAGCTATCTGAAGTTATTAAAGAAAAACGTCGTAAACGTCGACAACTTCGTCTTCTTCACGACATCGCTTGGCCCCACATACCCAAAATCACAAAACACGAACTATCTCAGAATTAGAATAGGAAGTACTACCACAACCACCATATTCACCGAACTTAGCCCCGTCAGATTACTATTTATTTCGGGCATTGAACAGTTATTTACGTGATAAACAAATTGATAATCAAACGGATCTTCAAAATACCCGTAAAGAGGTATTCAATTCACGACCTGAGGATTTCTGGACTGCTGGCATCCAAAGTGTATAAAAGCGGGGACACGTGTTGTAGATGAAAAGAGAGATAATATCATAAAGTACTCGTATCTTAACACAATGTTATGTTTATTTAGATGAGGTGTCGTCTGTGTCGCATGACTTTCTTACCAACCTAATCTGTATAAAATTACGATCTCCCGCAGGAATAGCGAGAATGCCGAGAGTAAGAAAAATATTTGATGTATCATTTAATGGGCTACTGTGCGGATGCCGTTCGCCGGATTTGCAGTATCGTCAAAAGTGGTCGTGCTGATAGCGTATCAAGGGTCACATGAAACGGCCCGTAACTAAAGAGACAAATATTCAAGATGTAATAAACAAAAAAAGGTCAGAGTGAGAAACAGCATGAAATATAAAATACGGCCGATCTTGTAGCAGTCAAGAGTATTCATTCAAAGGGCAAGGTTCGATCTTCGAAACGGCGAGTCCATCAGTCCATTCGAACAAAACAGAAAACAAAAAATGAAAGACCTTCGATTATTTCTGCGGTTTATAATGTGCGGATTTATCGTGACAACGGAGGCATACAGGATTTTAGGAATATTCCCGTTTTGCTCGAGGAGCCATCAAACGATGTACGACGCCCTGTCAAAGGGGCTTGCCAAGCGCGGCCATCAAGTTGAAATCGTGACGTGCTTTCCACCGACGAAAACATTTGAGAATTTGACAGTTCTCATGAATGTCGAGGACAGTCAGCCTCGTCTCGTGAACAATTGGACATTCGATACAGCAGTGCGTGTTGATGCTCTGAAATTTATCGCTGGGCCCGGTGGCAATGAGTTGTGTCATTTGATCGGCCGAGAGGACCTCCAGAGGATAATTAAAAATCCACCAAAAGATCCACCCTACGATCTCATTATTGTCGAAGTAAGAATCATGTCGGTGAACGAGGAATAGGAAAAACTGATCGCAAAACATTGTAATCAATGGAGTTTTTATGTATTGCGGCGTTGCAGGCCTTAGGGGAAAATTGTTTCATAGGTCTCGGAGCGCTGTTCAAAGTACCTGTTATCTTTGCAAGCACAATGGTGGAAATGCCATGGATAAATCGCGCCATCGGAAATCCGTCGAACCTAGCTTTCTTCCCATCATTTTTCGCTCGTTTTAAACATCCATTATCGTTTTGGGAACGTGTCGGAAATACTCTTTACGACGCTACAATAACGTATCGGTATAATTCGATGACCGGTGACGTCCAGACTGAACTCATGAGGAAGTATCTCGGCCCGGATATTCCCCATATACGACAACTTGAGAATAATATCACGTTAGTCTTGGTAAATTCATTTCATACTCTGACCGGTGTGAGACCAACTACAACAGGTTTCATCGAGATCGGGGGATTACATCTTGACGACAATTATGCTGAAATATCAAAGGTAAAAATAAAATTGAAGAATCGCTTTTATCGATTTTGAAGAACCGATCAGTTTTTCCAGTGGAAGCACACTCCGTTCGTTTTCGTGATTTTAACAGGACCTGAAAGAATGGCTGGATGAGAGCAAGGACGGCGTGGTCTACTTCACCCTCGGATCCATGGTGAATATTGAAACTATGCCCGAAAATGTTATAAAATGTTTCTATTCGGCATTCGAGAAAATCGCCCCCACCAGAGTGCTCATGAAAGTCGCGGATAAAAACAAACTTCTCCCGGGCCAGCCGAAAAATTTGATCACCTCGTCGTGGATCCCTCAAGTACCGGTGTTGGGTATGTCGGCAGTTCAACGTTGTTTTTTATCTTCATTGGGGTAGTCTTTTCTCAAGTTCTAACGCAATTACCATTACAAAACCTTCCTCAGACGAATCCATTTTATTCGAAAATTAATTGAACCCTTTTTTATCTTCTGACAAGTTTCGATGATTTTCTTTTAGCACACAACAATACGCGGCTATTTATTACACATGGTGGATTGATGAGTACGCAAGAGGCTCTTTATTACGGCGTGCCACTCATCGGTATCCCTTTGTTCGGTGATCAAAACTCGAATTTGAAATACTTTGAGCTCAATAAAATGGCCGTTGTATTGGATTTCAATGATATCAATGAATCCACGATATCATTTGCTCTTGCCAAAGTGCTAAAAGATCCGAGCTATAAGTAAGTGAGCGGACAAATTATTGACCAAATATTTACCAGCGATCAAAAAGACATTGCTGAAGGAATAATAACGTTGATGGCTTGTGCAGGAATGCTGCTAAACTTCAATCAGCACGCTTTCGCGATCGTCCAATGAGTGCCATGGACACTGCAAATTTTTGGGTGGAGTACACAATCAGAAACGGCCCCGAACTCCTCCGATCACCCGCTGCAGATTTAACTTGGTGGCAAAACGACCGTCTTGATGTTTATGGACTTTTACTCATCGGCTTTATCCTTGCAATCCATATTGTTATTTTTGTCGTAAAATTACTGGTCAATACAGTCCTCCACATGATTTGGTCTACGGACGGTTCAGTCCGTTTGGCGCATCAGAAGAAACGGAATTAGGAGAACTGTTGACAATTTCCGGGGTTCTTCTAGTTCCACTGACGAAATGTGAGAAAATAAGAATACAATGTTTAGAACATGAATATTTTTTAAATGGCAACTACCGTTTTTGTTGAAAACCCAAACAAACTTAAAAATTTATCGTGACAAAAAGCTCTACTCCCCCTTCGCAATATGCATTGTCATGTTTGTGATGGCTCTTAACAGAAGATTTTTCCTATCGTTTTTCAGAAAATCTCATCTCCCAACAAACAAACACAAACATTTATCATGCCAAAAAGTCCTACTCCCCCTTTACAATATGCATTGTCATGTTTTTGGTGGCTCTTAACGGAAGAACATTTTTCCGATCGTGTTTCAGAAAATACCGTTTTCCAAATGTTGATAGAGTTGAATTCTCATCCCCCCCCCCCCCCCCCCCGTGAAATTGCTGAGCCACAGAAATCTAAACATTTTCCCGAGATATTTCGATGCTTCAAAGCACCATCAGTAAGGTTTTTCTCCAAATACCAACAACCTTACGCTCGAATTTGCACACTAATTTGCCAATAGAGGCATAAGAGCAATTTTGGCTGGAGGTGGAAGGCATGCTTGCGACGCTTTTGATTTAGGGAAAAATGGAGATTTTAATGATCATCCACCAACGGATCCACCTTACGATCTCATTATCAATAAGGTAACGTCGAAAAAGAATATAATAAATTGAACGCTTTCATCTTATTGAGCACATTTATCAGTGTGGCCCAACTAGTCACAGATACGCGTATTGTAGCTGTATTTCCAAATAAACAATTGAGAACGGTAATATAAAATATAATGTCAACGGAACATTTGAAGCAGTATAATTTGAAGGAAAATTAATAAAAATTCAAGAAGAGATCTGCTGATACGTGATTCTTTGCTAATTGAGCCGATATACAGCCTATATTTATAAAATGGATATAAGTTCAACTTGCCATTAAAATTACAAGTCGATTCGCTTGTCTTGATCTCGATTATGACATCGATAACGAGTAAACGCAACGTATGATATTCATCGTGACACGGGATTACATCAGTATTTGATGCGATGGAAATTTACCAACACATATGGATGAATCTGTTGAATCCATTGGGGAATCGATCCGTATTATATCTTGACAATTGGAAGCTGGAACGAGCCGGAACTATTACGAAAAGCACCAAAACGCCCAATAAGAAATCTAAATTGATTGCAGTCGATCTACTACACGCGAGAAACATAGAAAACAGTCAATACCCAGACAATAATTTATTGCTTCAGCGGAGTCGCATAATAAAGTTATTATCCATGTCCTCAGGAATGAGCCTCATTAATGGCTATTTTTTCAGATTAGCGAGCATTTTCAATTTTACTCATTCATATTACATGTTTGTTAAGGAAATTTATTTCTGTCAATTGAATCTATCTGAGCAAATTATTATCGACTGTTATATGGCGTTTAGTCGTCACTTCAAACTATCGATAGTTCGTATCGTGACGAGCGAATTGTACGATTGGATGGCTCAATCACTGGGACATCCTGGATTTTCTGCATTCACGATCCTCCCCAACACGATCCTCCCCAACTGCTTCAAAGTTAATTATTGGCTTTGTATTGGACGTCAACAATGAAACGAAAAAGAGCAACACTTTGGACGACGGATCCTTCTGATTCGGAAATTATGGAAGAACGTTGCTATCCTTTTGATGAATACGCTTCCGAGCTTGGATCTTGTTAGATCAATGGTTCCAGGAATCGGGGAAGTTGGCGGTCTTCGTGTTAACCACGGTGATCAGGATTTTGCACCGGCAATCATCGCCTATATCCGTTTATCAAATAAATATTCACGGAATGGTGATAACTTATGTCAATACACAGATTCAACTGATCGTCAAATTTGTCAGCCTTAAATTTTGTAGGTTTTAAACATGTTTCTATAACTAATCATTCTTCAGCAGATTTTTTATGTTGAAAACAAAAGCATTTGCAAAAGCCAAATCAGGAAAATAACGTTCCAAATACGCGGTCAAGGTTCTTACAGGAGGTGAAAATGGCTGAAAAAATGCGTGCAAGCTTTGTGCGACGCCTTTGAACGTATCGCGGCTGTTTAGGTTCTCGTAAAAATCCCTAAGTAAAATGGAACGTCCACGGATGTACCAAAAAATGCGGTGACGTGACCGAGACTTCCCCAGCCGAGGGTAATACGTAAGAGTAAAATTGTACATTTCTGGGGCATTTGCATCAACATGCGATGATTTCCATAAGTAACGATACTGTAAGCATCAGGCGCAGAGCATATACAGTTGCGTGCAAAAGTTGCGGGCCATCATATCTTTAAGCTATTGTATTTGTTCCATTTGAGTTTGTTCCAAATTGAATTTATACCATTAAAATACGACAGTGGGCAAGAGATAAACAAGGTATGACAACATGTACTCACGTATATTCGAAAACAATTAATTAACGTAGTAAATCGTGTCTCAAAATGATCTGACGTTTTTTTTTAACAAAGCGTATTGATTTCTTGAGCAGTAGAAATATTGTTGTTTCGATATCAGGTACAAACATGGAGGTTATACGTGTGGAACACAATACCTGATAAACTGCATAAACGGCATGGACTTGAGCGAGATATTATTTCAACAAAATGGCGCAACCTGCCACACTGCGGGCGATACAATGCAGTTATTGCAGACGAAGTTTCATGATCGCGTTATCTCGCGCTGCGGCGATGAGAATTGGCCACCAAGATCGTGCGATTTGACGCTATTGTACTCCGTACTTTGGGGTTTTCTGAATCGATAACTGTTTGCCAATGATCCACAGATCATTCCGGATCTCAATTGAATGCACCATTAATGAAATTAGTCCACAATTATGCCGAAATGATATGGAAAATTTCTTCAAAATAGTGAACGATTGCAGGCAGGGACGAGGCGGCCATTCATCGGATATTGTGGTCCACGCATAACCTCCATGTTTGTACCTTGTATTAAAATTAAAATATTCTCGCTTCTGAAAAAAATAATTCGTTTTATTGCTAAATTAAAATATCAGATGATGTTGAAACACCCTACTTTTCAAGACAGTCTCAGGAGGAAATATATGACCGTGTTTGAGAACCACGAAGGCGTGACCAGCAGTTCGTCCCCGGCCATCGAAGAGTTCGGTTGTCTCGAAGATATGTAAACCGATATGCGAAATGAAGCTTCAGTCCACGCTACTGTCTTGATAATGTTCGTCCGATTCACGGTATCGTCGAAAATGGTTGTGCATGTAGCGTATCAACGGTCATGTGGAATTGCCTGTCGCTAAAGATACTAATATTCAAGGTATACAGTATGAAGAGAGGTCAAAGTGAAAAATCAACATCAAAAATAAGATACGGCCGATCTTATAGCAGTCCAGAGTATTCTATCACAAGGCACGGGTCGATCTGAGGAACGGAGACTCTATCGGCCGATTCGAACGAAAAAGAAAACTGAAATATGAAAGACCTGCGATTATTCCTGTGGTTTCTAATTTGCGGATTTTCTGTTACAACAGAGGCATACAGGATTCTAGGAATATTCTCCTTTTGCTCGAGAAGCCATCAAATGATGTTCCACGCCCTGTCAAAGGGGCTTGCCAAGCGCGGTCATCAAGTTGAAATAGTGACGTGCTTTCCACCGAAGAACACATTTGAGAATTTGACAGTTCTCATGAACGTCGCGGACAGTCAGCCTCGTTTGGTGAACAATTGGACCTTCAAAACAGTGCAGCCAGATCGCGCTCGAAAGTTACCCTCTCTCTAGTCCCTCGCGCGCCCATCACACAATCATAGTAGCGCGTGTCCGTGAGCGAGCGACGCTCGGACATCTTCGGAAAGAGCCGAGTGCCGTCGAACTATCCCGACCGCGCCTTCGGCAGCTACACCAACACATAGACACGCTGAGCACGTTCATGTGCGGCCAAGCCGAACGAACTGAACGAAGGCTTCGAAGGAAAAAGCAATCCGAGCACGGCCCGCGCGTGACGTCACGCGACGGCACGCGCGAGACTTTTAGATGATTTCAATGCTTATTTAGCTCTTGATTCTCTGCGTTATTAATGTATACCAAAAATGTATCGCACACTCTGATCGCTTATTTTTTTAGTTTATACGTTAATTTAAATATAATAATAAATCTAAATTACAACTTATTTCTCTTCTAAAAAATTGTTTACGCTTTACTCACACCCGTCCTTATGCCAAATAAATTATAATTCATAAAAGTAAGCGGAAATATATTTATCTCCGTATTATTATGTTAATTCTCATACTTTCATCAAGGGATAAAGCATTATCCGCAAAAACAAACCAATCATCCATTCGACCGCGAATCGTCAGCACCAGAAAGTGCACAAATTCTACAAGCGATGAGATGGTCCTGTCGGTAGCGTTCCTGGCTTCGGTTCGCAGGGGCGCGGGATCGATCCCACGCTCGGGGCTTTTTTTTTTTTAATTACTATTACTATTAATTCTTATTTGATTAGTTATGTTTATTAGTTATCATTATTATTTTAATTAGTTATCTTTTCGTGTCGACAAATTTATTGCGCACTCCGACCGCTTATTTTATTAGTTTGTACGTTCATTTAAATGTAATAATAAATCTGAATTACAACTTATTTATCTTCTAAAAAATTGTTTGCGCTCTGTTGACACCCGTCCCTATGCCAAATAAATTGTAATTCATAAAAGTAAGCGGAAATATATTGATATTCGTATTATTATGTTCATTCTCATATACTTTCATCAAGCGATAAAGCATTATTCCCAAAAACAAGCCATTCATCTATCCGGCCGCGAATCGGTAGTGCCAGAAAGTGCACGTATTCTACAAGCGATGAGATGGTCCCGTCGGTAGCGTTCCTGGCTTCAGTTCGCAGGGGCGCGGGATCGTTCCGCGCTCAGTGCTTTTTTTTTTTTTTTAAATTACTATTACTATTAATTCTTATTTGATTAGTTATGGTTATTAGTTATCATTATTATTTTAATTAGTTATCTTTTCGTGTCGAAAAATTTATTGCGCACTCCGACCGCTTATTTTATTAGTTTGTACGTTCATTTAAATGTAATAATAAATCTAAATTACAACTTATTTATCTTCTAAAAAATTGTTTGCGCTTTACTCATACCCGTCCCTATGCCAAATAAATTGTAATTCATAAAAGTCGTAAAACATCATGAGCTATTTCAGCCTATTTTCAGAATAATGTTCTTTCACTGGGCATGTTTCACGAATAAACAATTGGCCCCATACAAAAAGAAATTAATAATTTGAAAAAAAACAGAAAAGTATTGAGCGCGGGGGACGATCCGGCGGCCCTGCGGACCGAAGCCACGAACGCTACCAACGGGACCATCTTATCGCTTGTGTTAAAAATGCACTTTCTGGCACTACCGATTCGCGGCCGGATAGATGAATGGCTTGTTTTTGGGAATAATGCTTCATCGCTTGATGAAAGTATATGAGAATGAACATAATAATACGAATATAAATATATTTTCGCTTACTTTTATGAATTACAATTTATTTGGCATAGGGACGGGTATGAGTAAAGCGCAAACAATTTTTTAGAAGATAAATAAGTTGTAATTTAGATTTATTATTACATTTAAATGAACGTACAAACTAATAAAATAAGCGGTCGGAGTGCGCAATAAATTTTTCGACACGAAAAGATAACTAATTAAAATAATAATGATAACTAATAAACATAACTAATCAAATAAGAATTAATAGTAATAGTAATTAAAAAAAAAAAAAAGCACTGAGCGCGGAACGATCCCGCGCCCCTGCGAACTGAAGCCAGGAACGCTACCGACGGGACCATCTCATCGCTTGTAGAATATGTACACTTTCTGGCAGTACCGATTCGCGGCCGGATAGATGAATGGCTTGTTTTTGGGAGTAATGCTTTATCGCTTGATGAAAGTATATGAGAATGAACATAATAATACGAATATCAATATATTTCCGCTTACTTTTATGAATTACAATTTATTTGGCATAGGGACGGGTGTCAACAGAGCGCAAACAATTTTTTAGAAGATAAATAAGTTGTAATTTAGATTTATTATTACATTTAAATGAACGTACAAACTAATAAAATAAGCGGTCGGAGTGCGCAATACATTTTTCGACACGAAAAGATAACTAATTAAAATAATAATGATAACTAATAAACATAACTAATCAAATAAGAATTAATAGTAATAGTAATTAAAAAAAAAAAAAAGCACCGAGCGCGGGATCGATCCCGCGCCCCTGCGAACCGAAGCCAGGAACGCTACCGACAGGACCATCTCATCGCTTGTAGAATTTGTGCACTTTCTGGTGCTGACGATTCGCGGTCGAATGGATGATTGGTTTGTTTTTGCGGATAATGCTTTATCCCTTGATGAAAGTATGAGAATTAACATAATAATACGGAGATAAATATATTTCCGCTTACTTTTATGAATTATAATTTATTTGGCATAAGGACAGGTGTGAGTAAAGCGTAAACAATTTTTTAGAAGAGAAATAAGTTGTAATTTAGATTTATTATTATATTTAAATTAACGTATAAACTAAAAAAATAAGCGATCAGAGTGTGCGATACATTTTTGGTATACATTAATAACGCAGAGAATCAAGAGCTAAATAAGCATTGAAATCATCTAAAAGTCTCGCGCGTGCCGTCGCGTGACGTCACGCGCGGGCCGTGCTCGAATTGCTTTTTCCCTCGAAGCCTTCGTTCAGTTCGTTCGGCTTGGCCGCACATGAACGTGCTCAGCGTGTCTATGTGTTGGTGTAGCTGCCGAAGACGCGGTCGGGATAGTTCGACGGCACTCGGCTCTTTCCGAAGATGTCCGAGCGTCGCTCGCTCACGGACACGCGCTACTATGATTGTGTGATGGGCGCGCGAGGGAGTAGAGAGAGGGTAACTTTCGAGCGCGATCTGGCTGCACTGCTTCAAAACAGTAAGGCATTTGGATCCTCTGGAATTTATAACCGGACCCGCTGGTAATGAGTTGTGTCATTTGATGGGCCGAGAGGAACTCCAGAGGATAATTAAAAATCCACCAAAAGATCCACCCTACGATCTCGTTATTGTCGAAGTAAGAATCATGTCGGTGAACGAGGAATAGGAAAACTGATCGCAAAACATTGTAATCAACGGAGCTTTTATGTATTGCGGCGTTGCAGGCCTTCGGGGAAAATTGTTTCATAGGTCTCGGAGCGCTGTTCAAAGTACCTGTTATCTTTGCAAGCACAACGGTGGAAATGCCATGGATAAATCGCGCCATCGGAAATCCGTCGAACCTAGCTTTCTTCCCATCATTTTTCGCTCGTTTCAGACATCCATTATCGTTTTGGGAACGTGTCGAAAATACTCTTTACGACGCTACAATAACGTATCGGTATAATTCGATAACCGGTGACGTACAGACTGAACTCATGAGGAAGTATCTCGGTCCGGATATTCCCCATATACGACAACTTGAGAATAATATCACGGTAGTCTTGGTAAATTCATTTCATACTGTGACCGGTGTGAGACCAACTACAACAGGTTTAATCGAGATCGGGGGATTACATCTTGACAACAATTATGCTGAATTATACTACGCGTCTCGTTCTCGATGATAATCTGTAGTAATGCTTGTCATACGTCAAACTCACAACTTTTTAGCGTATAGGGACTTTTTGAAAGTCCCGCCTGCTGCGCCCTTTTCCCGTATGTCCACGGCGGCGCTGCGCTCTCCTCTAACTTCATTATGTTTCGTTGTGCAACGAACTCAACACGTGCAGCGTAAGACGAAAGAGGATTTAATCCAAAATTCCTACCTTTCATCGAAGGAATATGCCAAGGGACAGGAAAAGAAAACGCTCTCGCTCGAGATCTAGAGAAAGTAAACGAGAATACAGAGGGTCGGAAGAAAAAATCGAAAAGCTCGAAAAGAAATTGGACAACCTCCAAAACATGCTGTCGCAATTCCTGAAGGATCGATCAAATGAAACCAGGGTGATAACGACGCCAGTACGATCGATTCGAGATGAAGGAAACGCTACAGAATGGGAAGAAGAAAACTCGCAAGACAAGGCCAACAAGGTCGCCGCCAACGAGGCACTCGCCAACAAGGCACTCGCCAACAAGGCATCCGCCAGTGAGGCACCGGCCAATAAGGCACACGAAATGGTCTCAATAGATGAAACAGATCTGGAAGACGAAGAAATACAAAAAAGAAGCGATATCCTGGAAGCTCTTATAAACGATCCCATGGAGGTAGAGGAGACATCGACACCTGTTAACGCCGATCTATATAAAAAATGGAACCAGTGGATGGCGCATGGGCTGTCAGAGGAAAGCAGGAAGGAGGTCCTCAAAAAATATTCGAGAAAACGCGAATTTTATACAGAAGCTCCTCAAATCAATTTGGAGATCGCCCACGCTCTCACGGAAATCGCGAAAAAGAGAGACAGGCACTTTGTATATACGCAGAAGTGTGTAGGACTGCGCTGATTTCTCTAGGCTCAGCACTTACAATGATGATTGAACCGCCTAAGGAAGGCATCGAGGAGGAAACATTTCTAAAACTGCTCTGTGATACTGGAAAACTACTAACTGACGTTTCTTATCAGCAATCGGTCGCTAGAAAGTCTTTCATAACTCCGTTACTGAACAAATCGGTGAAACCAACACTAGAAGCTACAATCTCTGACAAGTGGCTTTACGGAGAGAAATTCAACGATCAGGTGAAAGATGCGAAGGCCGTAGATAAGGCCTGTGCGAATATAAAAGAGAAGCCTGTTCCCAAATTCTCGACGCAAAAGACACAGGGAAACTCCAGATACCCACCTGCAGGGAGCAGGCAGGTGGGCACACAGAGACGCTCGACATTTCGATTCAAGCGCAATTTTCAGACGTACAACACGACCAAACCGTCGACAGGACCGTCCAAGACGACCAAGAAAAAGTAGTTCGGGTAAAAACCTTAGCTGGACGTCTAAAAAATTTTATCAGCGAGTGGAAAAAATCACCTCGGATAAATTTATTTTACACTGCGTGAAAGGTTACCGTATTCCCTTCGAGGAAATCCCAACCTCAAACAATGAATCGTATACGCAAGGATGGAGTAACAGTGAACGTATAAATATTCGAGTCGAGATTGAGGCCTTACTGACTAAAAAAGCGATAGAAAAATGTGAAGACCGCCCACCTCAGTTCCTCTCCCCCGTTTTCCTCGTGGAAAAATCGAATGGGTCTAAAAGATTTATCTTAAATCTAAAAAGATTGAACGGTTTTATCAGACCGGCTCACTTTAAGATGGAAGACATTCGGTCAGCGAAGGGGCTCTTGTCAAAAGACTATTTCATGGGGACAATTGACTTAAAAGATGCATATTACGCGATTCCGGTTGATCAAGAATATAGAAAATATCTTAGATTCCGATTCGAGGACGAACTTTATCAGTTCACATGTTTGCCGTTTGGGCTTTGTACAAGCCCGTTCGTATTCACAAAATTATTGAAGCCGGTTTTGAGCTTGTTAAGATCACAAGGTATTACCTTAATTATTTATATCGATGACATTCTAGTCATGAGCAGAACTCGAAGGATATGTGCAGAAAACATCACAAAAACGTGTGATCTTCTTAAAAATCTAGGCTTCAGTATAAACTGGGAGAAAAGCTCACTTATTCCTAACAAAAGATGTACATATCTAGGATTCATTATCGATTCGAAGAATTTTAGATTGGAGTTAACTGAGCAAAAGAGAGTCCGGATCAAGGACATGATTGAAAAATTTCAAAGCAAAAATAAAAATACTATACGCGATTTTGCCAAGCTGCTCGGTACGCTCGCAGCAGCCACACCAGCGATAGCTTATGGATCGATATATTGTAAGAGGTTAGAAAGACAAAAATTTCTTGCGCTTGAACTCAACGATGGAAACTACGATAAGATACTGACTTTCAAAGATAGACTTATAGAAGATCTGTCCTGGTGGAAGAAAAACCTAAGTTTAGGTTTTAACCCCATTCGCACTTGTAATTTTGCGCTAGAAATCGAGACAGATGCTTCCTTAACAGGGTGGGGAGCGCATTGCGAGAGTAGGAGTACGTACGGGTTTTGGAGCCCGATAGAAAGGAAATATAGTATTAATTACCTTGAACTTCTCGCAGCATTTCTAGCTCTGAAAAGCTTCGCAGAAAATCGATCGAATCAGGAAATATTATTGCGAGTGGATAATACTTCGGCAATCTCGTACATAAATCGATCGGGGGTGTGCAATTTCCTCATTTGAGTGAATTAGCAAGAGAAATTTGGCAATGGGGAGAAAAACGGAGGCTTTGGTTTTTCGCGTCATATATTTCAACAAAACAAAATGTTTTTGCGGACGCGGCATCCCGAATTAAAAACATTGATACAGAATGGGAGTTGTCGAAAAAGAATTTTGAGATGATTAATAAAAAATTTGGTCCGCTTTCAATTGATTTGTTCGCATCGAGACTGAATAAAAAATGTAAAAGATTTTGCGCTAGATTCCCACAGCCAGATGTTACGGCTGTGGACGCGTTTACGATCTCTTGGATCAGGGAAAACTTTTACGCATTTCCACCCTTTGCGCTGATTCTGCGATGCCTACAAAAAATCTCAAACGATCAGGCAGCTGGAGCGATAATTGTTCCGTACTGGCCAACACAGCCATGGTTCCCGTTATTTTTGTCACTACTTACCTCACCTCCCGTTATGTTAAAACCTAATAAGAATCTATTATTATCTCCGTGCAGGAACATAATACATCCTCTGGCGCACAAACTTTCGTTGGTGGCAGGGCATGTATCAGGCAGGCCTTCCAACGGAGAGGCATCGAGGTCAAAGCAGCGGAAGTAATGGTGAACTCGATATCATCGAATACAATAAAACAATATCAGTCGTCCCTGAAACGTTGGTGGGAATTCAGAGCAAACCAACAGAGCGATACGTTCAAAGCTGAGACAACGGACGTCATTGCTTTTTTATCAAAAAGGTTCGAGGAAGGTGCAAATTATGGTAGTTTATGCGCAGACAGGTCTGCGATTGCACTAATTCTCGGACAAAATTTCGGAAAAGATGATATGGTATGACGGTTTTTGAAAGGAGTATACAAACAAAAACCACCGCGTCCGAAGTATGACAGTACATGGGATACAGAACAAGTACTACAA
The DNA here is from genome assembly GCA_951751655.1 of Ophion costatus. Lineage (NCBI taxonomy): Eukaryota > Metazoa > Arthropoda > Insecta > Hymenoptera > Ichneumonidae > Ophion > Ophion costatus. The sequence goes on along the minus strand of OX632366.1, from coordinate 13,882,059 downwards.
TTTCTTAAAAAGGTTTCTATGGACAAAGCTCCGCTGAGAGATATGGGAGAAAAAGTCGCAACGTTATTGATTATGGCAACAGCGCAGAGACTCCAAACCCTTGCTCTGATTCGAGTTAAAAATATAGAAGTTGGCAGCGAAAAGATAAAGATAAAAATTTCGGATCTTACGAAAACATCGAAACCAGGAAAAGTGCAACCAGAGTTAGTCCTTCCGTTCTTCACAGAAGCCGGAGAATTATGCGTAGCATCGGCAATACTGACGTATATTAAAAGAACCGAAACCTTGCGACCGGAGGATAATGAGATGTTCTTCATTAGCACGATTAAACCACACAAGGAAGTGTCAGCGCAGACGTTAGGCCATTGGGTAAAAGCCCTGTTAAGGAAAGCAGGGATAGATACGAAAAAGTTCTCAGCTTACAGTACAAAACATGCAGCTGTGAGTGCAGCGTTCAGAAAAGGCGTAGATATCGGTACGATACGTAGAACAGCTGGTTGGTCAGAGCGTTCAGAAGTTTTCGCCAGATTTTACAATAGGCCTATTTATGAAGAAAAATTGTCATTCGCGCGGGCTTTGTTAGTATAATCAGCGGTCGAGAAATATTGTTTTCCCTCCTCCTTTAATTGTATCTCGCTTTCCTCTTGGTAAAGGATAAACCTGTACAGGTAGACTGGAAGGAAATGTACGGGACATAAGTAATAAAATTAAACAGAACCAATAGAGAGTTATCACTTTCTTCGCTGAAAGTCTACAGATTATCATCGAGAACGAGACGCGTAGTATAATTGAACGATCAAACGAGCCCGCCGAAGGCGGGCGAAGTTCGATTGTAATTATACGAAGCGTCTCGTTCGAAGATGATCCATTCCCACCCATAATTACCCAAAAACACCAAAAAAAAAAAAAAACACAGGAAAGTGATAACTCCTCATCAAAATCTCTAAACAAAATGAAGTTAGAGGAGAGCGCAGCGCCGCCGTGGACATACGGGAAAAGGGCGCAGCAGGCGGGACTTTCAAAAAGTCCCTATACGCTAAAAAGTTGTGAGTTTGACGTATGACAAGCATTACTACAGATTATCATCTTCGAACGAGACGCTTCGTATAATTAGGATCGAACTTCGCCCGCCTTCGGCGGGCTCGTTTGATCGTTCAAATATCAAAGGTAAAAATAAAATTTAAGAATCGCTTTTATCGATTTTGAAGAAACGATCGGTTTTTCCAGTGGAAGCACACTCCGTTCGTTTTCGTGATTTTAACAGGACCTGAAAGAATGGCTGGATGAGAGCAAGGACGGTGTGGTCTACTTCACCCTCGGATCCATGGTGAATATTGAAACTATGCCCGAAAATGTTATAAAATGTTTCTATTCGGCATTCGAGAAAATCGCCCCCACCAGAGTGCTCATGAAAGTCGCGGATAAAAACAAACTTCTCCCGGGCCAGCCGAAAAATTTGATCACCTCGTCGTGGATCCCTCAAGTACCGGTGTTGGGTATGTCGGCAGTTCAACGTTGTTTTTCATCTTCATTGGGGTTGTCTTTCCTCAAGTTCTAACGCAATTACCATTACAAAACCTTCCTAAGACCAATCCATTTTATTCGAAAATTAATTGAACCCTTTTTTATCTTCTGACAAGTTTCGATGATTTTCTTTTAGCACACAACAATACGCGGCTATTTATTACACATGATGGATTGATGAGTACGCAAGAGGCTATTTATTACGGCGTGCCACTCATCGGTATCCCTTTGTTCGGTGAACAAATCATGAATGTGAAGTGCTTGGAGGATGTGAAAATGGCCGTTGTATTGGATTCGGATAACATCAATGAAGGCAAGATGTCCGCTGCCCTTGCCAGAGTCCTAAACCAACCGAGCTATAAGTAAGTGAGCGGACATATTATTTACCAAATATTTTTCATTAATCAAGAAGACGTTGCTGAATGAATAATAACGTTAATTATGTTTCAGGAATGCTGCCAAACTTCAATCAGCACGCTTTCGCGATCGCCCAATGAGCGCCATGAAGACGGCAATTTTTTGGGTCGAGTATACAATTAGAAATGGCCCTGAAGTCCTCCGATCACCCGCTGCAGATTTAACCTGGTGGCAAAATGACCGTCTTGATGTTTATGGATTTTTGCTCATCAGCTCTTTCCTTGCGCTCTATATAGCTATTTTAGTCGTGAAATTAATGCTCACTACAATCCTCCCCGTGATTTGGTCTACGGACGGTTCAGTCGGTTTGGCGCATCAAAAGAAACGGAATTAGGAGAACTGTTGACAGTATGTCGAATTTCAAGGGTTCTTTTAGTTCCATCGACTAAATGTGAAATATAAGAATACAATGTTCAGAAGGTGAATATTTTTAAAACGACAACTAACTTTTTTTGTTAAAACCCCAAAAAAACTAAAACATTTATCATGCCAAGAAGCTCTACTCCCGCTTCGTAATATGGATTGTCATGTTTTTTATGGCTCTCGACAGAAGAACATTTTTCCGATCGTTTTTCATAAAATCCCAACTCCCAAATGTTGACGGAGTTGAATTCTCATTTTTTCCCGTTATATTGCTGACCCATAGAAATCTAAAAATATTCCCGAGATATATCGATGCTAAAAAAGCACCATGCGAGCCATACACCGAAGGTTGTGATACGTGTTCCCAATTGTTTTCTTAAATCTGTTTTTCTTAAATAATAATTCTATTTTCGAAATCTAACGGTTTGTGTTACACCCACGACTTTTCTTCCCTTTTTCGGCCGCATAGGTATAAGTTTGAACGACAGTAGTTGTAAAAGGCCGTTTCTAACCCCGGGATCTCAGGGGGGAGCGGGGCGGCCGTCCAGCGCGGGGAAGCCTAGTATGCATGGCGGTGAGACGGTCCAGCGTGTGTGTGTGTGCGTGAGTTTGGTTTTTTTTTGCTAAAATGCGGAAATGATACATACAATCAGCTAAAGCTCCCAAAGATGATTACATGTAAGTCCATTGCATTGCAAGTAGTCCAGTCATTTCGTCCGAAAAAAAGGCAAATAAAAGAAAATGAATTTGCGCTTCTAATTTTTTAATATGTTGTAGGGGATACCTAGAAAAGCTTAACTTGAAATTGTCGACCAAGCTTTCCTAGGAGCTTTCGCCGCCATCTTGGAAAACGCTTAAAATTTGTTTTTCGGCAATAACTCGGCTATCCGATGAGATTCGAAAATTTTTGTAAGACACTTTTTGTAGCTTTCTTTGTGCTCTACAATAACGCCTGAATCATTTTTAGCGTATCATGCATCGTTATCGAGATATCGATCGATAAAGTCAAAAATTTAGGACACAATTTTTGTTTTTTCCTTTTTTTTTCTTTGGGTCTTAATAAATATGAAAAATTGTGGAATTCAAACTTGTAGAGCATATTCAGACCTACAATTTCCTTCTTGGATTTTTTTATGTTGGACAAAAATTACGATCTCCAGCGCGCCGCAAAGTCGGTGAATCCACGCTCAGCGTCGAGCGCGCTCAAGTTAGTATATCGTATCGTGTTGAGTTTTTGCTGTGCGTAGTATAAATCGAGGGTTCCGATATTCTGGGCAAAAATTTCGATATCTTTCGAACCTTTGACCGAAAATTTACAACGTTCCAACAGACATCATTGCATAATCGACGGTGGATTCCTTCTCCACAAAGTTGTGTGGGGTCGAATCGAAACGTTTGACCTTATCTGCCAGAAATACGTCAGATACGTACAACATAACTTCGAAGGAAAGGTTGCAATCATATTCGACGGTTATCCGACTGATATGACACTCGCTGGAACCAAAACTTCGGAAAGAGTACGACGTTCGAGAAAAAACCAATCGCCGGAGTTCACATTCGATGAGACAACTACTCCAAAAGTTAGCCAGGAGAAGTTTCTCACAAGGGATCAAAACAAGAACCAACTAATACAAATGCTTTGCCGTTACTTTACAACGACCGGAATAAAAGTGGAGCAGGCTTTTGAGGACGCGGATACTCTTATTGTGAACACGGCAATTAAAGAAGCGTCGAGTCATGACTCCGTGGAAATCGTCGGCGAAGATATCGATCTTCTGGTTTTACTCGCCGGGCTTGCTCCGGATAAAAATAATATATTTTTCCGCAAACCAGCAAAAGGAAATACGCCGGAAAAGTTGTACTCGCCGCACAGTTTCAAACACAAGTCAGTTCTGGAGCACATTCTTTTCATTCACGCTTTTAGCGGTTGCGACACGACATCATCTTTCTATAACATCGGCAACTCGAAGTTCATTAACACTCTCGAGAAAAATCCAGAGCTACGGTCATCGGTGGAATTATTCAAACAAGAAAAGGTCGATCCGGAGGTTCTCACTTGCGCGGGAGAGCAATTCCTTATCGCCCTATATGGTGGTGATAAGCACGAGAAGTCCATAAATATTTTGCGATTCCATCGCTTCGCAAAATCAATGACAGCGAATAAAGTCATTGACAAAGACTTTATTCGCCTTTGACACCTTTGACAAAGGTGTCAAAGACACCTCTCACTACTCCCGCCAACCAAAAGCGCTGTGCGTCAACACATTTTCCGGACGTATCTCCAAGTTCAAACCTGGCTCGGATTTTTCAAGGATCCACAAGGATGGGGTTGGCGACAGACCAATCGAGGGCTCGAACCAATCACCAGCACCGCCGAACCCGCTCCGCCTGAACTATTAAAGCTCATTTCCTGTAAGTGTAAAGGAAATTGTGAGGCCGCCTGTGGGTGCAGAAAAGCGGGAATCAGTTGCTCCGTTATTTGCATGCACTGCAGTGGGCAAACATGCAGTAACGTCGCCAGAGTCGACATTTTGCTTGACGACGACGACGACGACGATGTCTGTAACGATGATGATGACGATGCTCTCATCGAATCAGCATCATTTCCAACGTTTCAACAGACACAACAACTCGAAGAGTTTACGGAGGACGAAGATCTTCAGCCTGGACCATCCAAGCGAAAAAAGACATGAAAAAAGTCCATCGTTCGTGTCTCGAGTGCAGAAAAAAATATTTTTCTTTCCGTTTATTTTGTTTTGTTTATTTTGTATTGTAAAAAAACAATATTTTTTACTGCACAAACAAATTATTTGTTTAATAAATTACTATTGTGTGATCCTTAATTTGTTGCTCTATGTACTTATTTTTTATCCCATCAATTTCCTGAACAATTTCCCATTCGATTCGACATCCAGACACAACCGAGCGAGCAGCTCGCTCGACGCTGAGTGTGGATTCACCGACTTTGCGGCGCGCTGGAGATCGTAATTTTTGTCCAACATAAAAAAATCCAAGAAGGAAATTGTAGGTCTGAATATGCTCTACAAGTTTGAATTCCACAATTTTTCATATTTATTAAGACCCAAAGAAAAAAAAAGCAAAAAACAAAAATGATGTCCTAAATTTTTGACTTTATCGATCGATATCTCGATAACGATGCATGAAACGCTAAAAATGATTGAGGCGTTATTGTAGAGCACAAAGAAAGCTACAAAAAGTGTCCTACAAAAATTTTCGAAATCTCATCGGATAGCCGAGTTATTGCCGAGAAACAAATTTTACCCCTTTTTTCAACATGGCGGCGAAAGCTCCTAGGAAAGCTTGGTCGACAATCTCAAGTTAAGCTTTTCTAGGTATCCCCTACAATATATTAAAAAATTAGAAGCGCAAATTCATTTTCTTTTTTGAATGTACGTAATGACTGGACTAAAGTTACATGTAAGACCATTGCATGGTCCGCGCACCGCGGACCATGCAAAATGCCACAGAGGCCGCCCAATATCATACCCACCTTATTCAACAGAGCTAAATCGACGAGACATTGAATTCCCAATAACAATGAACCAAATCAAGAAATTTGAACTTCAAAACAATCTTTCGATCAATGTATATACTACCACCATCAAAAAAGACATTGTTCGAATCCGTGTGACTCAGCAGAAGAAGGTAAGATATATACATTTGCTATATATTCACGATACTGAGGGCAACAATGTGGGACATTTCGCATGCATCAAGAACCTGTTGAGGCTCGTCAGCGGACAACTGAGCAGAAACAGTCATAAAAAATATATATGCGATCGGTATGTAAAAAGTTAATATATCTAATATGTATAGACGGTCGGACAAATAAATTTTAAAAAAATCCTCGTTCTCTTTTTGCAGGTGTTTGCATTACTTCTCATTAGAGGATACATTGAAATCGCACGAGATTGATTGTGGAGCGATAAATGATTGTGCCATCCGACTCCCAAACGAAGCGAACAAATGGCTCCTATTGTGCTATTGGGTACTATGTGTGCTGTTCATACGACGAATCGCTTTCTTCGTATCACTCAAGTCGCAGTACCGATCCCATAAAGTGGTTCGTTGAAGAGCTTAAAAATCTGGCACTGCGCATAAAAGAATTTTTTTTTGACAATGTGCCAATGGCTCATCTAACACTGGGCGAATAGACAAGTTTTCGAAACGCTACTCAATGTCATATATGTAAGAAAGCATTTGCACAAGACGATATATGCGTTCGGGATTATTGCCATCTGACGGGGCGCTATAGAGGCCCTGCCCATTCTAATTGCAACTTAAATTATAAAAAGTCCTTAAATTATAAAAATTTTCATTCCAGTGGTTTTCCACAATTTATCGGGTTATAATGCACACTTTATAATCAAGGAAGTAGCCACAGCGTTCGAAGGGAAGACGATGTACTTCCGATAACGAAAGAGAAATATATCTCATTCACCAAACATATTCAAATTATAGATGATTCAAAGCACAAGATTCAATTACGCTTCATTGATTCGTACAAATTTCTCAATACTAGTCTTGACAAGTTAGCATCTTTTTTGCCCGAGGACAAATTCAAAATCTTACGAAGACAATTCACAGACATATCGAGAGACGACTTCAAGTTGCTGACGCGAAAAGGGGTTTTCCCATACGAATACATAGATGATGTGAATAAGTTGGACGACACTTGCTTACCGCCACATGGTACCGCTACATGGTGTCGTTTGAACCACCGAAAGCATCATCATACTTGATGTATTTTGATGTCAACAATTTGTATGGCTGGGCAATGTGCCAACCTTTGCCATATGCAACTTTTCGACGGGTCGACGACGTTTCCCACTTTGATCCATCATGCATTCCGCTAGATTCACCTACAGGCTACATCCTTGAGGTTGACGTAGAATATCCACAAGCTCTACATGATGCGCACAAAGATTCGCCGTTTTGTCCAACACATGAAAAACCACCGGATAAGCGGCAGGAGAAGCTGCTCGCAACCGTTTATGATGAGAAACGCTATGCCATACATTATCGAAATTTGCAACAGTGTTTACGGCATGGGCTTCACCTTACGAAAATCCATAAAGTTTTACAATTTCCTCAATCAACATGGCTACGTTCATATATCGAGCTAAATACTCAGTTTCGGACAGTAGCCAAAAATGATTTTGAGAAAAACTTATTCAAATTGATGAATTATGCGGCGTTTGGCAAAACGATGGAGAATGTGCACAATCATGTAGATGTAAAACTTTTGACAAAATGGGAGGGCAGGTTTGGCGCAGAGGCAATGATTGCGAAGCCAAACTTCCACAGTCGAAGCATCTTTTCCGAAAATCTTATTGCTGTGGAATTGCGCAAGCTCGAGGTGAAATTCAACAAGCCGATATATGTGGGTATGTGCATACTCGAGATATCCAAAACGTGCTTGTATGAATTTCATCATGAGTATATAGCACCTCTGTATCGAAATAAGAGTGAAATCATGTATACCGATACAGACAGTCTCATCTATGACATTAAGAGCGATGATGTATATGCCGACATGAAACGCAACATTGCAAAATTCGATACGAGCGGTTACGGTGCGGACAATAAGTATGGTGTGCCGCTAGTGAACAAAAAGCTACCCGGTCTTATGAAAGACGAATGTAATAGTGCTATTATGATGGCGTTCATCGGACTTCGTTCGAAAATGTACGCGACACAGGTCGAAGGAAAAAAGGACACAAAAAAAGTTAAAGGTGTTCGCAATAGCGGTGTGGCGAGGACGATACAATTCGAAGACTATGTTCGGTGTTTTAATGAGGACATTGAAATGATGCGTTCGCAAACGTGCATCAGATCAAAATTGCACAAAGTTTACACCATCCGTGAGAAAAAAATCGCTCTAAGCCCACATGACGATAAGCGATATATTATACCCGGCTCCTCCAAAACCCTACTATGGGGGCATTATAGAATACCGTTGTAAAAAAAATGTTAATTTTGTCGTAAATAATAATTGTCTTTGTAAAGAGATTCATTATTTTTGTAAATGAAGAAAAGGACTTTTCGTAATCCTATGTGTGTGCGTGTATGTGTGTTTATCACCCTATTTTATGCATCTCCTCGTAGTCACGTTTCACGAAATAGGGATTACTGACGGCGAGAAGGGAAAAAAGTAAGCTCGGGATGCCGGCTGTGGAGTCGGTCGGGCGTCTTGGAGCGGTACATGCGGAGACATCCAACAGTTCAGGTCAAGAGTCATAAAACATATATATACATATTTTTGCCATTTTCTTTATTATCGACTACAAATCAGCTTAACTTATCCAACTATTGTGGCTATTTTCGAAACCTAGCCATTTTACAAACATTCGATCACCGCGCTTCTTCAATACTGTTTCAATGAGATATATATCGGAATACTTGACACCGAGAAGCTCTTGTTCGTAGACACGACCCGCGATCGGTTCATCTTTATGGTCCTTTAAGTGGTACGTCACCGGATGCGTTTTTTTTCACGCGATTTATTGTAAATATTTCTGTTCTCCAGTTTGGGGTGTAACTCTTTTCGAAAACAGTCTTAAATTTGCTGATTCTCACTTTATCACCAACGGTGAATTTCGGTGTGGTTTTCATTGGAGTCTTTTTGAAAACTTGCTAAAATTGCTTCTCATTTTCTGCGTTGACATTTCTCGGTTTCATCTTAATGGTGCGGTGTACAGAATCATTATATTCGGCTACTAGATTATCAAGAATATCGATCCACCTATAATTACCGCAAAGACTAAATTGCATCCACATCTTATTTTTCAATGTGCGATTGAAACGCTCGCAAATGGATGCCTTTAAATTGCTATATGTTGAATACATGTGCATGTTATACTTTTTCATGAGGGCTTTAAAGTCACAATTGTAAAATTCTTTTCCCCGATCAACGTGTAAGTTCTGCGGTGTGCGTCCCTTAACGAGGATCGACTTCATTGCGGCGGCTGCATCTTTACCACTCTTACTCAGCATTGGCACGGCCCATGCGAATTTTGAGAAGGTATCCATGACGGTGAGGAGAAATTTGTGTTTGGCGTTTTGACGCATGCATGATGACATATCGACGAGATCAGCTTGCCAGGTCTCGTCCAAGCCACGGATTTCGACATGTCGACGCGGATAGTTTCGTCGAGCAGGCTTATGTAGCTCCAGCACGAGAGCGCTTCTTTTCTCGTTCATTTTCCAGTCCAATCAGTCGCGCATCCAATTCAGCAATGACATGTGAATTACGCGTCACCAAATCTTGTAGAGTTTTGACATTGGTCTCGAGTGTCTTTCTAATCTCTCTTATCGTAGCTTCAAGCCTATTACCCAATAACTGACTACTCTCATTCATTTCTTTGCGTATGTTCTTAATGATAGTTCGGGATCTTTTGTGTAAAGCAATTTTCAAACTACCGCCCACTTTTCCAATCGTGAAAAACAGGTTTAAACACGTTCGAAGAACCGTGGATAATTTCCCCCGACATGTTTTCATGCTCTCAAAAAACGGGTTCAAACACGTTTGAAGAGCCCCGTACGTGGAGAATTTCCACAGCATTTTCCATATTCCCGACGTTGAGGTGGGGGGCCATCGATGTGATATTTCATCTGTGGCATATTATAATACTCCATGCATCGAAAATATGAAATCACTTCACGGTCGTTCCGATGATGTTCTGGCAAACGATCCCACAATAAGCCAACATATTTGCCCCAATATTTTAGGAGCAAGACCTTTGGAACCTGTTCGAGCTCGTTTCTGGTCAAGTCCAGGGGGCGCTTGGCCGGATGCACTGCGTACATACTCGCACGTGTGGCCATCTCGTCGTTATATTTCGGAATGAAGCCGAGTCCTCGATGCATCGACATTTTCTTTCAAGAGTGCAGCTGTGCTCACGTGGTCCATGCGCGGTCAAAGCCTTTTGCAATAGATCCCTAAAGTTTATAGTTTTTCCAAGAATCCCTGACTTGTCAGGACCTGTCTCAAGTGTTGGCGAGACTCGTGACGGGAGTGTACGTGCATACAAACATTTTAAGAATTTCAGAAATGAAACCAAGGCATCACACCTACATCCAATAATTAAGGGCTTTGAAAAGCCGCCCCCTCCATGTAGCGTCTTCAAATTATCGAAATTTTCCTACCCATATATGGTCACACGCACCCATTGTGTCTTTGTGTAAGTTTTTTTGCACACAGACTAAATAGTGTAGAAAGAAAAACACCCTCCGCTTGCATCGATGATAATCTTTTTTATGTCTATAATAAATTACATGTTTTATGGGTTTTCAACGTTCACTCACCACTCCCTGACCCCCGCCCCCACAAAACACTCGTCGACGGCGGCTTCCCTCTCCCGCCAGTCGCTCGTCGGACCACGTGACTACCCCCTCCACGGAGGCCTCTGGCATCCCCCTCCTGACGCCACGTCACCGTGCTGAACCCCCCCCCCCCTTCGCCATGAATACTAGGCTTCCCCGCGCTGGACCGCCGCCCCGCTCCCCCCTGAGATCCCGGGGTTAGAAACGGCCTATTACAACTACTAACGACGATTTGATTGGCAAAAGGCTGTCAGTAGCACCAAATTTCCGAAGGGTGATTCACCTGCACGACAAGGCGCGGCTCCACATTGCGTTAGTGGTGAAGAAACCACCGATGGAACTGGAATGACAGATCCTGCCTTACCCAGCATATTCTCCAAGCCTGACCCCAAGTGATTGTCACGTGTTTCGGACAATGCAACACATCTTAAAACCTATACATTTCTGTAATAACGTGGCCGCCCGAGTATGGATGGATGTGTGGCCATCATCAAAATATTTTGATGATGGCCACTCATCCACCCATTCTTGGGCTAATTCCACCCATCCACCCAGTCAGAGTCTAAAATGAGTTTATCAAGGCTAACGTGATCCTATTCTTTTTTATTTTTGAGTTTTCACAAAATGGAAGCTTAAAAATAAAAAGGGGGTTTCAATGCAACCACTTAATACAATGACGCAGCCACTTGAAGTAAAGAAACCTGATGTGGACCTAGCACGTAGGAAACAAATGGAAACGTGCTGAAATCTGTCTACTCATGAGATGGCCTTGTCGATATTATTGACGGATGCGACGTCTGCGTTGTCTATCATCAACACAGCGCAGAGGTTATACTTTGTAGTATTCGTTACACACGCAATGTATCTCGCTCTACTCAAGAGAATTGCCCACATACGCAGAGAAAAAGAGAGTGAAAGACAGGCAAGAGGGAGCGAGAATGTGCTCCTAATTATTCTACGTTCGACCGCCGCGCCGTCAAGCAGTTACACGAAGTCTGGAATGATTCAAGCTCCCTCGTGCAACTGTCCTTACTTGTATATTTATTTTTCTCGTTTTCACTATGGGAGCTACTTCATAGCATTATTTCTTTCGGATAGTAATTCCTCTGTTGCATAAATTGTAAATAGAAATCCTATCTCCAATTATCGGCAGACTCGCGCCAACTATCCCCATCAAACGGCCAACGTGGAAGCAACAAGAGCCGATAAAAGTAATCAAGTTTGTTTTATTTCACAGAATCATTAGGTTGTTGCGATTTTCACGAGTAGAGACACTGTTTGTACTCGAATAAAGAGAAAAGTGGACCTGATTAATGGCTTGTATTCGTTAGTGATTACCGTGCTGATTGTTCATCAAAATGTAAGACGTCGATGCTGCCAGAACTCTCAGTATGTTTCCATTACCTGTGACAATTCACTTCGTAATGTGCGAGATATTCATGCGAGGTCTTGCCGCCCCAGACATCAACATGAAGTGGTCAGTTTCTTTTCCTCAAAAATTCACCACCTATTTATCGCGACAGAAGTCTCGCGGACGTTCTTCCTCCAAATATCAACAAAATATGAGATTTTACGCAGTCCACGAGCTTCATTGAGCACTTGCAAAACACTATCCTTAGTAGCTTCCCCAAAGTTAATTATTGGCTATTCAATGCACCTCAACAATGAAACGAAATAGAGAGAAACGCTTTGAACGAAAGATCCTTCTGATTCGAGAATTGTCGAAGGACGGTGCTATCCGTTTGATCAATACGTCTCTAAGCTTCGATCTTATGAGATCAATGGTTCCAGGAATCGTGGAAGTTGGCGGTCTGCATGTTGGCCATGTTGATCAGGATTTTGCGACGGTAATCGTCGTTGATATCCGTTAGTCTAATAAATATCCATTGAATGGTGATCACTTATGTACAGACACAGATCCGACTGATCCTGAAATTTATCATCCGAAAATTTTGTAGCATGTACACTTTTTTTGTAACCAATGATCCGTCAGCAGATTTTTTATGTTAAACATGAAAGTATATGTACGCGAATCGGGAAAATAACGTGGTATATATGCTGCCGATTTTCTTACAGGAGGTGAAAATGGCTGAACGATTGTACGGCTGTGCTTATTTCTCATACGGCTCGACGTTGGGATATCAAAACTTTCCCGAAAAAAATCGTGCAATCTTTGTACGACGCTTTTGAACGTATCGTACCTGTTCGGATTCTCATAAAGGTTCCTAAGAACGATGAATAATTCACGGATGGACAAAAATGTGATCAGGTGACCGGGGCTTCCTCACACCAGGGTATTATGTAAAAGATAAACTGTGCATTTCAGGGACATTCGTATCGACCTGCGATTTACATAAGTATCTATACTGATAAGCATTTACAAACGTAACGATACTATAAACGTCAGGCGCAAAATATATACAGTTGCGATCAAAAGTTTTGGGCCATCATATTTTTAAGCATATTATATTGAAATACGATTGTGGGGAACAAATAAACGAGTTTATTCTTTAAACGATAAAAATAAACGAGACAAAATAAATATGTATTCACTTATATTTGAAAACAATGAATTAACGTAGTGAAGGGTGTCTCAAATTGATCTGACATTTGTATCGATTAACAAAACATATTGATTATTTGAAAAGAACAAATATTTTTATTTCAATATAAGGTATAAACATGGAATTTATGCAAGACAATATCCGATAAATGATATAAACGGCATGGACTGAGTAGACATATTATTTCAACAAGAGAGCGCAACCTACCGCATTGCGGGCGGAACAATGCAGTTACCGCAAACGAAGTTCCATGGTCATGTCCTGTTGCGCCGTGGCGATGTAAATTGGCCACCAAGATGGTGCGATTTGACGCCATTGAACTTCGTTCTTCGAGTTTTTCTGGATGGAAGACTATAAGCAAATGATCCCCAGACCATTCCGGAGCTCAATTGGACTCACCATTAATGAAATTAGTCCGTAATTATGCAAAATGTTATTGAAAATTACTCAAAATAGTGAACGTTTGCAAACACGGATTCATACTTCGGATGTAGTGTTCCACACATAACCTCGACGTCTGTACCTTATCTTAAAATTAAAATATTCTCACTTTTCAAATAAATAATACGTTTTATTGGTAAATTAAAATATCGGGTCATTTTGAAACACCCTATATACCAAGACGGAAAAACTCTCAGAAAGAAATATATGACTGAGCTTGACGACTACGAATGAGTGAATAGCATTTCGTTCCTGGCCACCGAAGAGTTCAGTTCTCTCAAACATATGTAAACCCCTGAGTGTAAAAACGCTTCAGTTCAAGATACTGTGCTTGTAAAAATGGTCGTGCATGCTACCGTATCAAGGGTCATGTGAAATTGCCCGTTACTACAGCTGCTAATAGTCAAGGTAAACGATGCGAAGGGAGATCAAAGTGAAAAAAGAACATCAAACATAGAATACGGCCGATCTTGTAGCAGTCCAAAGTATTCATTCACAAGTCAAGGTTCGATCTGAGGAACGGAAACTCTATCGGCCCATGCGAACAACAAAGAAATCAGAAATATGAAGGACCCGCGATTATTTCTGTTGTTTCTAATTTGCGGATTCTCCGGTACGGCGGAGGCATATAGGATTTTAGGAATATTTCCAATGTGCTCGAGGAGCCATCAAATGATGTTCGACGCCCTGTCAAAGGGGCTTGCCAAGCGCGGTCATCAAATTGAAATCGTGACGTGCTATCCACCGAAGAAAACATTTGAGAATTTAACAGTTCTCATGAACGTCGCGGACAGTCAGCCTGCTTCCGTGAACAATTGGACCTACGATACAGCAATGCAGTTTAATTCTCTCGAGTTTGTAGTTGGACCCGGCGGTAATGAGTTGTGTCTGTTGTTGGGCCGAGAGGAGCTCCAGAGGATAATTAAAAACCCACCAAGAGATCCACCCTACGATCTCATTATTGTAGAAGTAAGCATTTTGTCGTTGAACGAGGAATATGAAAAACTGATCGCAGAACGTTGCAATCAACATAATTTTGATGTATTGGGGTGTTGCAGAGCCTAGGGGAAAGTTGCTTCATAGGTCTCGGGGCGCTGTTCAAAGTACCTGTTATCCTCGCAAGCACAACGATGGAAATGCCATGGATAAATCGTGCCATCGGCAATCCATTAAACCTAGCATTCTTTCCATCCTTTTTCGTCGGTTTTAGACATCCATTTTCGTTTTGGGACCGCGTCAGGAATACTCTTCACGACGCTAGAATAACGTATTGGTATAATTCGATGACCGGTGACATACAGACTGAACTGATGAGGAAGCATCTCGGCCCGGATATTCCCCACATACGACAGCTCGAGAATAGCATAACGCTAGTCTTGGTAAATTCATTTTACACTCTGACCGGTGTGAGACCAACGACGATAGGTCTCGTCGAGGTCGCGGGTTTGCATCTTGAGGACAGTCGTACCGAAATATCAAAGGTACAGATAAAATATAAGAATAGCTTTCAACCATTTTGAAGAAACGATCGATCTTCCCAGTCGAAGCGCAGTCCGTTCATTGTTGTGCTTTTGACAGGAGTTGAAAGAATGGCTAGATGAGAGCAAAGACGGTGTGGTCTACTTCACTTTCGGATCCATGGTGAATATTGAAACAATGCCCGAAGATCTTATAAAATGTTTTTACGCGGCATTCGAGAAAATCGCCCCAACCAGAGTGCTCATGAAAGTCGCAAATAAAGACAAACTTCCTTCGGGCCAGCCGAAAAATTTGATGACCTCGTCTTGGATCCCTCAAGTACCGGTGTTGGGTATGCCGGCAGTTCAATCTTGTTTTTCTTCTCGAGGATGTTTGCTAATACTTTTTAATTCAAGAATTACGGTAGTCGTTTCTCAAGTACTTCCGCGAATACCGTTTCAAAACCATCCTAACACTAATTCATTTTATTTGGAAATTAATCGAACCGGTTTTTATCATCTGACAGTATTGGATCAATTTCTTTTAGCACACAATAATACACGGCTATTTATTACACATGGTGGGTTAATGAGTACACAAGAGGCTCTTCATCACGGTGTGCCACTTATTGGTATCCCCTTGTTCGGTGATCAAAACTTGAATCTGAAATACTTTGAGGGTAATAAAATGGCCGTTGTATTGGATATCAATAACATCAATGAACGCGTGATATCATCTGCTCTTGCCAAAGTCCTGAACGACGTGAGCTATAAGTAAGTGAGCGGACAAATTATTTACCAAATATTTACCCGAGTAGAAATCTTGCTCCGGCTACAAAAAAGACCTGATCAGGCATCTTGATTTTTTTTCATGCCTTGATCAGCATTTGTCATCAAGCTCTGATCGTTTTTCTGACACGTTTCCTGATTTCGGGCAGATCAGGATAAAAAATCAAGGCCTGATGAGGGGAAAGAAATTGAAGGCTAGATATGCAATCCGAAGAGAAAAAGTTCGCTGTTGCTTCGGATATTGAAACTGATCTTCTTCATTGCACTGTCAAAAGAATATTTAATTTGAATGGGTTCTATTTAAATAAAATAGTCTTTTTACTACGATCCTATTTGGTTCAAATATATTTTTTTAGTATATTCAATCGAAAATGTCATAAATCCAAAATAAATTGAAATACTTAATTTGAGAGTTCTACCGCAATGATTTTGTATCATAATCCGTCATTCCCTGGCCTTCTGAATGGATTTTTTTGAAGAAAATTGTTTGCATCCAGATGGGATCGAACCTAGAAACTACCTATAGCTACGCACACTGCCCCTATACTACCGAATGCTTTACATCAATTCCTATAACTATTTGTTGTATCACATAAACTATATTTAATTCGTTTGTTAGTTAATATCATTGTGATAATTAGAGAGTTTGGTCGAATATCATGCTATAGATTTTTCAAACTCAGCCCTGCCTCTCTCCGCCCCTCTCTAGCCATCACCGTTTCGATGTGTATATTGCAATCAAGACGGACCATTAATTTAATCAAACAGAAAAATGTTTGTATCTAAAAAATATCTAGTCCATTAAAACTTTTCTTAATTAAATAGATAAATTTAGTGATAATTTAGGAAACAAAAAAAATGTACGCATAGAGCGGACAATACGTCTCGACGTTTTGACGATCCACTAATATATATATATATATATAGTTTTTCTGATGTTTGATAAGAGGTTAGGCGTGTAAGAGGCGCCAAACTGTATATAGGTCCAGTTACGTGATAATTGGTTGAAGATAGCCAGATCAGGCGAATGGATTCAAGCCGTAATTCCAGTTGACGTCTTGCTTCGCTTGAACGTAGTCTGATTAGGCAACTGGAGGACACGGTACACCCAGTTGCCTAACTATCACCTGAAACCAACCGAATCCGGCAAATTAAGGCTTACCTTAAGTAAGGCCTCCGTACTACAACGTGATCAGATCCGGATCAAATATCAGGCCAGCCTGACAATATTTCTACTCGGGTACCAGTAATCGTGAAGCCGTAGCTGAAGGAATAATAACGTTAATGCTTTTTTCAGGAATGCTGCTAAACTTCAATCAGCACGCTTTCGCGATCGCCCAATGAGCGCTCTGGAGACTGCAATCTTTTGGGTGGAGTATACAATTAGAAATGGCCCCGACGTCCTCCGATCACCCGCTGCAGATTTAACTTGGTGGCAAAACGATCGTCTTGATGTTTATGGATTTCTGCTCATCAGCTCTATCCTTGCGATCTATGTTGCTATTTTGGTCATTAAATTACTGGTCAGTACAATCCTCCGCGCGATTTGGTCTACGGACGATTCATTCGGCTTGGCGCATCAAAAGAAACGGAATTAGGACAGCTGTTGACAATATATCGAATTTACGGGGTAGTTTTAGTTCCACTGGCGGAATGTAAGAAAATAAGAATAAAATGTTTAGATAATGACCATTTTTCAAACAACTACGTTTTTTGTTGTGCACCCAAACATTTATTATGCCAACAAGTCCTACCCGTCACAATATGCATTGTCATGTTTTTGATGGCTCTTAACAGAAGAACGTTTTTTCGATCGTTTTTCAGAAAATCCCGACTTTCAAATTTTTACGGATTTCTTTTTTTCCCGTTAAATCGCTGACCTATAAAAATCAAAAAATATTCCTGCGATATTTCGATGTTGCAAAGCACGGTGCGAGTCAGACACCGAATGCTTTGATACGCGTTTACATTATTTTTTTTCAATGTATTTTGCTTAGATAATAACTTTATTTTCGAAACCTAACAGATTGTGTTTCGCCCACGACTTTCCTTTTTCTGCCGCATAGATATAAGTTTGAACTACGATTTCATCGACAAAAGGCCGTCAGTAGCATCAAATTGCTGAAGGGTTATTCAACTACACGACAAGGCTCGACTTCACGTGGCGTTAGTGGTGAAGAAACTACTGATGGAACTGCAATGACAGATCCTGCTTCCCCCAGCGTATTCTCCAAGCCTTGCCCCGAATGATGGTCACGTGTTCCGGACAATGCAATGCATCTTAGGAGCTATATATTTCTGTAATTACGTGGCAGCCCAAGAATGGGTGGATCCACCCATCCACCTGGTCAGAGTGTGAAATGAATTTATCAAAGTTAACGTGATCCTATTCTCGAGCTGTCGTATATGGGGAATATCCGGGCCGAGACACCTCTCAGTAGGCCGGGAATGGGTGGATGAGTTCCCATCATGAAAATATTTTGATTGATGTAATCCAACAAGCTTTCTCAAAAAAAAAACCTCAAAAACAACAAAAGCGGGGGGCTCAATCCAACCACTTGACACAATGACGCGGCCACTTGACATAAAGAAACGTGATGCGGACCTAGCACGAAGGAAACAAATGGTAATGTGCTGAAATTTGTCTACTAATGAGATGGCCTCGTCCATAGTATGGAAGGATGCGACGTCAGCGTTGCATATCAACAACAGAGCGTAGAGGTTTGATTTCGTAGTAATCGTTACACATGCAATGTATCTCTCACTACTCAAGATAATTGCCCACATATGCAGAGAAAAAGACAGTAAAAAACGGGCAGGGGGAGCGAGGATGTATTGTCAATTATTGTTCCTTCTGCCGCCGCGCCGTCAAGCCGTTACACGAAATTGGGAATGATTGAAGCTCCCTCGTGCAACTGTCCTACGTTTTATATATATTTTTCTCGTTTTCAATATAGAAGCCACTTCATCCCGTGAAAGAAATTAGGAGGACAGCCATAAAAAAAATCGGGGCCCATGAGGATTTGAATATGGATTCCCTACTAGGGCTTTCCACAACACAATCGGACTAGGCCCCAATAGGAAAATAACAGGGTTTGGTAATTTATTAAAAAAAGGTTGTAGCGAGGAAAATGATAAAGAGCCCAGACGGGATTCATCAGGGCAGTGGTTGTTACAGGGCATGCTATATATTTGCAACGTTATTTTTAAGAATGTTTAGTTTTTCGACTTACTTCCACAGATGTGATATATTTAAAGGTTAAGATATCGATAAAACACTAGGTTCGGTCACTTAAAATACACATACACGTGGAATTTTACTATAAATAATTTGTATTCTATAAACATTCAGAATGTTTGGAAAATAAATTTCGCAATACATAGTTTTTTTTTTTAATTCATGCGTGCACATATGTACGTACAGCACCGTTTGGTTGCTTCGACATTTTTAATTGAACTAATTTCCGTTCAATGCTCGTGACGGGATAAACAACATCCACCGAATTTTTTGAGATAATTCGCCATTCGTAAACTTTAGATGACTTTGTTGGGTTCATGAATACATTTGTTTTTTTTCCACTTTTGCTTCAATGTACAAACATTCATCAGACTCGTTACGTCCGTAAATTTTGTGAATCTTCGCGTGGTATCCATTACGCAAAAGGACAACGTTATCTGACGCTGTCGTACCAATAAATGTGGAATGATTCAAAACAAAAACTTTTACAATCACTTCTCCATTGTCGAGATTCTTCTGACTGGGTTCGATCGGGTTCTGTTGAGGCAACCAGTCGGACGAGGGCCTCTTCAGGCCCTCGTCGAAAAATTGTGACCGGCCTCTAAGGGACCTGGTCGAGTGCCATGTTAGCACCCGTGCAGAGTAAGGGAAAAATAATCGAGGCCTAGTCAAAGCCCTGGCTGAATTCTTTCACGGGATACCATTATTTCTTTCGGTTAGTCATTTCGCTGTGGCAAAAATTGTAAGTAGAAATCCTATCACCAATTATCGGCAGACTCGCGACAACGATCCACACCAAATGGTCAACGTGGAAGCAACAACAGCCAATAGGAATAATCTGGTTTGTTTTATTTGACAGTATCATTAGTTTGCTGTCATTCACACGAGTCGAGACAGTGTTTGTACTCGAGTACAGAAAAGAATGGACCAATGGCTTGTATTCATTTGTTATTACCGTGCTGATTGTTCATCAAAATGTACAACGTTGATGTTGCCAGAATTCTCAGTCTGTTTCCATCGCCTGTGAAAAGTCACTTTGTAATGTGCGAGAGACTTTTTGCGAGGTCTTGCCGCGCTAGGACATCAGTTTGCCGTAGTCAGTTCCTTTTCCTAAAGAAATCCACCACCTAACTATAGCGACATAAGTCTCGCGGAAGTTCTTCCTCCAAATACCAACAACGTTACACTCGAAGTTCCACAAAAATATACCAATGGAGGCACAAGAGCAGTTTCGGCTGAAGGCGGCATGTATGCTTGCGACGCTTTTGTTTCACCCCAAATTCGAGTCTTTAATGAACATCTACCAACGGATCCACCCTACAATCTCATTGTCAATGAAGTGACGATGAGAAAGGAAACAATAAATTGATGGCTTTACGCTGATTGAGCACTTTCATTAGTGTGGTACGACTAGTCACCGATTCGCGGATTATTTTATATAACGCGAGAACGTTAATATAAAATATAATGTCAACGAAACATTTAAAGCAGTATAATTTTAATGAAAATTGATAAAAATTTAAGAATAGGTTTGCGGATACGTGATTATTTGCACATTGAGCCGATACACGTTCCCCATTTTTAATATGGATTTCATAATTTCAACAACTTGTTCTTTAAATTACAAGTGGATTCGCTGGCCTTGATCTCCGTTATGAAATTGATAACAACTATACGCAACGTATGACATTCATCATGACGCGGGAATACATCAGTTTTTGATGCGATGGAATTAAACAACACATATGGATGTATCTGCTGAATCCATTGGGGTATCGATAGATATCATCTATTGTCAAATAGAAGCTGAAACGAACCCGAACTATAACGAAAAGCGGCTTCAGAACGTCCAATAAGATATTTACATTGATTGCAGTCGATCTAATAAACGTGAGAAACATAGAAAGCAGTCAGTACCTAAACATCAATAGATTGCTTGATCAAAATCACATAATAGAGTTATTATCAATTCCCAGAGCAATCGACCTAATTAATTACAATTACATCGTATTAAATATCGAAAATTCGAATTCAACCATTCAGATTATATCTTTATTAACGAAATCTACTTCTGTCATTTGAATCAATTTCAGCACTCGTCACTTCAAGGTACCGATAGTTCGTATCGTGACGAGCAAGCTATTATATTGGATGGCCCAACCAATGGGAAATCCTGGAACGTCGGCATTCGTGCCGAGCATTTTTCTAATTGTATGCAGTGCATGAGCTTTAATGAGGGCTTGCAAAACATAATCCTCAGTAACTTTTTCAAAGTTAATTATTGGCTGTACAATGCACCTCAACAATGAAACGAACCAGAGAAACGCTTTGAACGGAAAATCCTTTCAATTCGGAAAATATGGAAGGGCGGTGCTATCCGTTTAATCAATACGCATCCGTGCTTCGATCTTGTGAGATCAATGGTATCAGGAATCGTGGAAGTTTCTTTTTTATTGTTTAAAGTGTGGAAACCCTGTGTTGGGCTTATTTACACTGTCGGTAACATTTACAGAGATACCAATAGCGATAACAATTTTATATTTTTAATTTACATTCCGTGATAAACTTATGGATGATAGTGAGCGCAATCGGATCAGTCGTCAACATCAATGAGATCGTGGAGAAAGGTACTCGGTAGCCTCGCAAATTTAGTTCTTCCATCATAGTAGTTCTTTGTTCAATGTACTTTTCACAGTGTCAGAGGACGTGATTTATGTCCTCATTGGCATTGGTTTCGTTGAAAATATGTAACAGTATTAGTTTCAAGTTGATAGGAAGTCTCTTAACGAGCTCATACTTAATGTCATCCGTGCCTGGGGAGGACTTGCTGTTTCTGGAGTCAAGAGCCGTGTTGAATTCTGTGAAGTCGAACATCTGGTTAAGAAAAATAGTATATTACGACCCTAGGCCCGAAAGTTGGATTTCCTGGCATGCGCGATATGAAGGCCGAGGCGAAGCCGAAGAAAAATCGTTTTCGGCAGCGACATGGTCGACTTTATTCGTTGCACAATCGTGGAAGCTAGCAGTCTTCGTGTTAACGACGTTGATCAGGATTTTGGGCCGGTAATCGTCCTCAATGTCCGTTTATCAAATACATACCCACTGAATGGTGATAACGTATGTTTAGACACAGATCCAACCGAACCGCAAATTTATCATCCTAAAATTTTGTAGGATGGACACTTTTTTGTAACCAATGATCCTTCAGCAGATTTTTTATGTTAAAAACAAAAGCATAAGTATCCAAATGAGAAAAATAACGTTGTAAATATGCTGCCGATGTGCTTACAGGAAGTGAAAATGGCTGGAAGATAGTGCGGCTGTGTTTATTTCGCATGCAGCTCGACCTTAGGAATCGAACTGGCCCGAAAAAAATTCGTGCGAACTTTTTACGATGCTTTCGAACGTATCCCGTCTGTCCGGGTTCTCATGAAGATCCTTAAGAAGGACGAATGATCCAAGGATGTACCAAAAATGTGATGAGGTAACCGGGGCATCGTCAGACCAGGGTATTACGTGAAAGATAAACTGTGCATTTGAGGGGCATTGGTATCAACATGCGATTTACATGATTATCGATACTCATGAGCATTTACATAAGTATCGATAATGTAAGCGTCAGGCGCAGAATATATGCAATTGCGAGCAAAAGATTTAGGTTATTTTAGCTTTAAGCATA
The DNA here is from genome assembly GCA_951751655.1 of Ophion costatus. Taxonomy (NCBI): domain Eukaryota; kingdom Metazoa; phylum Arthropoda; class Insecta; order Hymenoptera; family Ichneumonidae; genus Ophion; species Ophion costatus. The sequence goes on along the minus strand of OX632366.1, from coordinate 13,859,241 downwards.
TTGCATTGAAATACGATTGTGGGGGGAAAAAAATAATCGCGTTATGACAATGTGTATTCACTTATATTTCAAAATGATTAATTAACGTAGTAAAGGGTGTCTCAAAATGATGACATTTTTGTTTATTATCAAAACGTATTGAGTATTCGAAAAGTACGTTTATTTCAATATAAGGTACAAACATGGAGGTTATGTGTGGAACACAATCCCCGATAAATGGCATAACCGGCACGGACTTGGTAGACATATTCTTTCAACAAGATGGCGCATCCGGCCACACTACGGGCGCAACAATGCAGCTATTGCAGACGGAGTTTCATGATCGCGTTATGTCGAGCCGGGACGATAACAATTGACCACCAAGGGCGTGCGATTTGACGCCATTGTACTTCGTTCTTGGGGGTTTTCTGAAAAAAAATCCCAGCAAATGATCCACAGACCATTCCGGAGCTCAATTGAACGCACCATCAATGAAATTAGTCCGCATTTGTTCCAAAATGTTATTTAAAATGCCGTCAATATAGTGAACGTTTGCAAATAAGGACAAGGCGGCCATTCATCGGATATTGTGTTCTACACATAACCTCCATGTTTCTGCTTTATATGAAAATACAAATATTCTCATTTTTAAAATAAATAATACGTTTTATTGCTAAATACAAATTCCAGGTCATTTTGAAACACCCTATATTCCACGACAGAGAATGTCTTAGGAAGAAATATATAACCGCTCTTGACCCCTACGAAAGCGTGACCAGCAGTTCGTCGCCGGCCATCGAACAGTTCGGTTGTCTCGAACAAATGTAAACCGATATGTGAAATAAAACGTCAGTTCAGGCTCCTGTGCTGATGATGTTCGTCGGATTCGCGGTATGGTCGAAAATGGTCGTGCATGCTACCGTATTGAGGGTCATGTGAAATTGCCCGTCACTAAAGATACTAATATTCAAGGTATACTATGGGAAGGGAGACCAAAGTGAAAAAGAACGTTAAATATAAAATACGGTCCATCTTGTGACAGTCCAGAGTATTAATTCACAAGGCAAGGGTCGATCTGAGGAACAGAGACTCTATCAGCCCATTCGAGCGAAAAAGAAAACAGAAATATGAATGGATCGCGATTATTTCTGTGGTTTCTTATTTGCGGATTCTCCTCTACGACGGAAGCATACAGGATTTTAGGAATATTTCCACTGTGCACGAGGAGCCATCAAATGATGTTCGATGCCCTGTCAAAGGGGCTTGCAAAGCGCGGTCATCAAGTTGAAATCGTTACGTGCTTCCCACCGGAAAAAACATTTGAGAATTTAACAGTTCTCATGAACGTCACCGACAGTCAACCTATTTCCGTGAACAATCGGACTTTCGATGCAGCAAGGCATTATAATTCTCTGAAATTTGTTATTGGGCCCGGGGGCAATGAGTTATGTCTGTTGATGGGCCGAAATGAGCTCCAGAGGATTATTAAAAATCCACCAAAAGATCCACCCTACGATCTCATCATTGTAGAAGTAAGAATTTTGTCGTTGAACGAGAAATAGGAAAAACTGAACGCAGAACGTTGTAGTCAACAGAATTTTTATGTGTTGGGGTATTGCAGGCCCTCGGGCAAAATTGTTTCATAGGTCTCGGGGCGGTGTTCGACGTACCTGTTATCTTTGCAAGCGCAATAATGGAAATGCCATGGGTAAATCGCGCCATCGGCAATCCATCGAACTTACCTTTCGTTGCATCCTTTTTCGCTGGTTTTATACATCCATTGTCGTTTTGGGAACGTGTCGGAAATACTCTTCACGACGCTAGAATAACGTATTGGTATAATTCGATGACCGGTGACATACAGACTGAAATGATGAGGAAGTATCTCGGCCCGGATATTCCTCATATACGACAGCTTGAGAATAGGATTACGTTAGCCTTGGTAAATTCATTTTTCACTCTGACCGGTGTGAGACCAAAGACGATAGGTCTCGTCGAGGTCGCGGGTTTGCATCTTGAGGACAGTCGTACCGAAATATCAAAGGTACAGATAACATTTAAGAATCGCTTTCAACAATTTTGAAGAAACGATCGATCTTCCCAGTCGAAGCGCAGTCCGTTCATTGTTGTTATTTTGACAGGAGTTGAAAGAATGGCTAGATGAAAGCAAAGACGGTGTGGTCTACTTCACTTTCGGATCCATGGTGAATATTGAAACAATGCCCGAAGATCTTATAAAATGTTTTTACGCGGCATTCGAGAAAATCGCCCCAACCAGAGTGCTCATGAAAGTCGCAAATAAAGACAAACTTCCTTCGGGCCAGCCAAAAAATTTGATGACCTCGTCTTGGATCCCTCAAGTACCGGTGTTGGGTATGCCGGCAGTTCAATCTTGTTTTTCTTCTTGAGGATGTTTGCTAGTACTTTTTAATTCAAGAATTACGGTAGTCGTTTCTCAAGTACTTCCGCGAATAGCGTTTCAAAACCTTCCTAACACTAATTCATTTTATTCGGAAATTAATTGAACCGTTTTTCATCATCTGACAATATTGGATCAATTTCTTTTAGCACACAATAATACACGGCTATTTATTACACACGGTGGATTAATGAGTACACAAGAGGCTCTTTATCACGGTGTGCCACTTATTGGTATCCCCTTGTTCGGTGATCAACACTTGAATCTGAAATACTTTGAGGGTAATAAAATGGCCGTCCTGTTGGATGCCAATTACATCAATGAACGCACGATATCATCGGCTCTTGGTAAAGTGCTAACGGACCCAAGCTATAAGTAAGTGAGCGGACATATTATTTACCAAATATTTACCATTAATCAAGAAGACGTTGCTGAAGGAATAATAACGTTAATTATGTTTCAGGAATGCTGCCAAACTTCAATCAGCACGCTTTCGCGATCGCCCAATGAGCGCCATGAAGACGGCAATTTTTTGGGTCGAGTATACAATTAGAAATGGCCCCGAAGTCCTCCGATCACCCGCTGCGGATTTAACTTGGTGGCAAAACGACCGTCTTGATGTTTATGGTTTTTTGCTCATCAGCTCTGTCCTTGCGCTCTATGTTGCTATTTTAGTCGTGAAATTACTGGTCAGTAAGATTTTCAACGTGATTTGGTCTACGGACAGATCATTCGGTTTGGCGCGTCAAAAAAAACGGAATTAGGACAGCTGTTGACAATATATCGAATTTCCAGGATAGTTTTAGTTACACTGACTAATTATGAAAAAATAAAAATAAACTGTTTATAAAATGACCATTTTTATAGCAATCTTTTTTTTTTATTGAAAACCCAAACAAATTTAAACATTTATCATGCCAAAAAGTCCGACTCCCCCTTCGCAATATGCATTCTCATGTTTTTGATGGCTCTCAACAGAAGAACATTTCCCCGATTACTTTTCAGGAAATCCTATTTCCCAAATGTTGACGGAGTTCAATTCTCACTTTGTTGCATTAAATTGCTGACCCATCGAAATCGAAATGTATTCCCGAGATATTTCGATGCTTAAAAACACGTTACGAGCGATACACCGCACAATATGATACGCGTTCCCAAATGTTTTTTAAAATGTGTTTCTCTTAAGTAATAACTCTATTTTCGAAAACAAACCGACTATGTTACTCCACCATTTTTCTGTCCATTTTCTGTTGCGTAGATATAAGTTTGAACGACGATTTGATTGATAAAAGGCCGTCAGTAGCATCAAATTGCGGAAGGGTGATTCAGCTGCACGGAACGGCTCCGCTCCACATTGCATTGGTGGTGAAGAAACCACTGATGGAACTGGAGTGACAGATCTTGCCTCATCAAGCGTATTCCCCAAACCTTGCCCCATCTGATTGTCACTTGTTCCGGGCAATGCAATGCGTCTTAGAAGCTGCACACTTCCGCAATTACGAGGCAGCCCAAGAACGCTTGGATGGGTGGCCATCATCAAAATATTTTGCTTGATGTAATTCAACAAGTTTTCAAAAAATGAATCCTCAAAAAACCAAAGAGTGGTGGAGTCAATGCAGCCACCTGATACAATCGCGCAGCCACTTGAAATAAAGAAACTCGATGTGGACCTTGCATGTAGGGAACAAATGGAAATGCGCCGAACTTTGTCTACTCAAGACCTTGTCGTTTTTATGGAAGGATGCAATGTCCGAGTGGCCTATCATCAACACAGCGCAGAGGTTTTACGTCGCAGATTCATTACACGCGCAATGTATGTCTGCGCAAGCGGTTTGCCTCCATCAGCAGTCCAAACTTGGTACGATGCTTTTGAACGTATCGCGCACGTCCGGCTTCTCATGAAGATCCCTAAAAAGGATGAATAATCCACGGATGTACCAAAAATGTGATGCCGTGAGTGGGACTGCCTCTGACATGGGTAACGCCGAAGAGATAAACTCTTAATTTTTGGGGCATTGGTATCAGGCATGCGATGACTTATGTGAGTAACGATACAGGAAGCGACAGGCGCAGAATGTATATACAGGGTGATTTTTTTATCTTGAGACTGCTAAATATTTCAAAAAATAAGCCTTATACGACAAAAATATCCCACATAAACCTCCAATAGTTTCCATGGGGAAATTCAATCCTACAGAAATTAACCGCCTGCCCCCCCCCCCCTAAGCTAGGGGCGGCGGGGGGGGGGGGGGTCTTTGAAATCTTACGTGGGAACCCCTACTTTTCATTACATATTCAGATTATACACAAAAAACACGTAACTTTTGTCTGAACTTTTTTTTAAATTCGGGATAAATTCGGGATAGATTTAAATTCGGTGAAGATTGGGTAACCTTCCTTTTCTTCAAGGGAAATCCCCTATGTTTTATTGCATAATGGCGCTACGTCAAAGAAAAGTAACTTTTGTCGGAAACATGTTTTTTAAATCTATTGAACATATCTACGATAATTTTTTATCCGTTCTTAGCTTTCGTCAGGATTAAGGACGCGGACCTGGCGGAAATTTAATCCCGTTGGGGTGCTTGACTATTGTGAGTCCCCTTGCCTCTCACATTCGGGGTGTTCGATTATCGTGAGTCCCCTTGCCTCTCACCATTTAATTCAATCATTTGTTGCGAAGGTAATGAGGGACTCACAATAATCAAGCACCTCAAAGGGGTTAAGTTTCCGCCAGGTCCACGTCCTTAGTCCTGGTCAAAGCTAAGAATGGATAAAAAATTATCGTAGATATGTACAATAATTTTTAAAAACATGTTTCCGACAAAAGTTACTTTTCTTTAACGTAGCGCCATTATGCAATAAAAATCACCCTGAATAATAAGATCAAGATAAAAAAAATCGAAAAAGAGTTGAGAGAAATCACACTGGATGAAGCAAGAAAAAAAGAGAGTTTTAATTGTTGCGAAGTTAATGAGGGACTCACAATAATCAAGCTCCCCAAAGGGGTTAAATTTCCGCCAGGTCCACGTCCTTAGTCCTGGCCAAAGCTAAGAACGGATAAAAAATTATCGTAGATATGTACAATAATTTAAAAAACATGTTTCCGACAAAAGTTACTTTTCTTTCACGTAGCGCCGTTGTGCAATAAAACATGGGATTTCCCTTGAAGAAAAAGAAGGTTACCCAATCTTCACCGAATGAGGCGCCATCTATCCCGAATTTTAAAAAAAAGTTCAGACAAAAGTAACGTTTTTTTGTGTACAATCTGAATCTGTAATGAAAAGTATGGTTTCCCATTTAAGATTTCATTGGTCCCCCCCGCCCCAACCCCAGGGGGGGGGGGGGCAGGCGGTTAATTTCTGTGGGATTGAATTGCCCCTTAGAAACTATTGAAGGTTTATTTGGGACATTTTTGTCGTATAAGGCTTATTTTTCGAGATATTTAGCAGTATCAAGATAAAAAATCACCCTGTATATATATATATATATATATCATTTATGATGTGTCAATGACTTTACAGATCATATAAACCTCAAGTTATTCGTGACACATCGTAAGCTCACGTAAACTCAGGAAGCAATTACGTATGGATACTCATGAACGGCGCCTCAGCATTTGCCGATCGATATTCAAACGCACTTCTGTGCGAAAGGAAAAACGTGATGGTCACATTAGACAATTCAACTCTTACAGTCAAATCCTTCATAGAGGCTCTGAATGGGGTCCGAAAATAAACCTTGTACAGGTTCATTCTTCTTACTGACGTAGTCGTCAAGATCGATCGATCATTGCCTATGACTATTATTATGATGAATTTAAGTAAGAACAGTCGAAAACATTCGGCTAAATTGTTTATCAATTATAAGCCCACTAGATTACAGCAGTTTTCTGAGTCGCGCATGTTGATTGTTGAAATTGTGTATTTTTCTAGCAACATTTTAAGAGGCGACCCTTTTGCCTCACAGGCATCTGAATCTCGTACTTGGAGGGACATTAGTGCATTTCCAATGCATTTCCGTGCATTTCCAATGGAGGCTGTCTTTAAGATAAATGTGGATGTTGCATGATATTTATAATTTACGTGGACGCGTCTTTTAAAACACATTCGCTGTATTTTAGATCCTCGTGAGATTTAGGGGCTCATTATTAAAACTATTTGCACCGATTATACAAGATTAGATAAGGTACAATAGAATGATCTGCCGCAGAAAAAGATACAATGCCGAAAGTTAGGAAAATTGGTGACGTGTAACGGTCGATTTCGAGATCGAGACATTCTCGGCTAGAGACATCTGACCATGTTTGACCGTCACCAGCAGTTCGTCCGTGTCCTTCGAAGGATGCGATTGTCTCGAACAAATGTAAACCTGTATGTGAAATAAAGCTTTAGTACAATTAACTTCTATCCTGACATGAGTGAACTCTTACAGCTTCAGAAGGAGTACGAATCAAGTTCCGTGATGATTTTTGATGAATTTCGTTTTAAGCTCACAAAAAAATGGAAAATATGTTAGTAGGTTTCGAGAAAGTTTTTATTGTAGACGAGTTATACGAGAGCATGACGTACAAAATCCCTTTTGGAATAGCCATGAAAGCAGGCCTATGTTGAGAGTGCACAACACCCTGTAATGCATCAGTGGAACAAAGACTGAGCCGTAGAAACGGCGAAAAAAAATGCTGTGTGCTACCGTCGTTTGCTGAAAACTGTGTAGTTTTGAAATCAGCTACGAAAAAATTGATATCAGTCCATTGAAAAACAAAATAACCGTCGATAAAGCCATATGGAACCTCACAAGTACGAGGTCGCTGATTATGTGACGGTAAAGAACTTTCAAAGTACTTGAAACATCCCGAAAAAGTTTATCTCGCGATACAAAAGCCCTTATAAAGTGATGAAGGTTCTCCGTTTCGATCGGTACATTGTTGAAGACGCCGAAAACTTCCATTTGGCGCAACAACGCTACGAAAGAGTTTGGAAAGCGGTGAACATGAAACCATGGTGCTCAGTAATATCGGTTGACGAGGCCACAGAGGCCCCCTTAAGTTAGTCTAGTTACAAGGCCGACCAAAGTCTACGTAATTAAGTTGTTAATATGTATTTCCTTCGAACAAGGGAAACGTGCGTTCCTGTGTTTAAGATTTTAATGTACCTAGGTTATTCATGAATGGAGAACATCACGAGACAGAGATATTCTCGGGTAGAGATATCTGATCACGTTTAAAGAGTACGACACCGATACCAGCAGTTCTTCCCAGTCTATCGAAGAGTTTGGTTGTCTCGAAAAAATGAAAATCGATAAGTGAAATGAACCTGTAGTAGAATTTATTTGTATCCTGACATTCGTGAGTTCTTACAGACGTATGATTTCATCCACTACCGTGCTGATGATGTTCGGCGGATTCGCGGTATCATCGAAAATGGTCATGCATGATAGCGTATTCAAAGTATAAGTCGGATACTAATATTTGAGGTATATTATACGAAGGGAAATCAGAGTGAAAAAAGAACATCAAATATAAAATACGGTCGATCTTGTAGTTGTCCAGAGTATTCCTTTACGAGGCAAGGTGCGGTCTGAGAAACGAAGACTCATTCGAACGAAAAAGAAAACGGAAATATGAAAGACCCAAGATTATTTCTGTGGTTTCTAATTTGCGGATTTTCCGTTACGACGGAGGCATACAGGATTTTGGGAATATTCCCGGTTTGCTCGAGGAGCCATCAAATGATGTTCGACCCCCATCAAAGGGGCTTGCCAAGCGCGGTCATCAAGTTGAAATCGTGACGTGCTTTCCACCGAAGAAAACCTTTGAGAATTTAACAGTTCTCATGAACGTCGCGGACAGACAGCGTCCTTCCGTGAACAAATGGACCTTCGATACCGTAATGCAATTTAATTATATTGAATTTATCACTGGGCCCGGTGGCAATAATCTATGTCCGTTGATGGGCCTAGAGGAGCTCCAGAGAATAATTAAAAATCCACCAAAAGATCCCTACGATGCCATTATTGTGGAAGTAAGTATCTTGTCGTTGAACAAAGAGTAGGAAAAACTGATCACAGAACGTTGTAATCAACGGAAGTTTGATGTGTTGCGGTGTTGCAGGCCTTCGGGGAAAATTGTTTCTTAGGTTTCGGGGCGCTATTCAAAGTACCTGTTACCTTCGCAAGCACAACGATGGAAATGCCATAGATAAATCGTGCCATCGGCAATCCATCAAACCTAGCATTCTTTCCATCCTTTTTCGTTGGTTTTAGACATCCATTACCGTTTTGGGACCGCGTCAGGAATACCCTTCACGACGCTAGGATAACGTATCGGTATAATTCGATAACCGGTGCATATAGACTGAAATGATGAGGAAGTATCTCAGCCCGGATATTCCTCATATACGACAGCTTGAGAATAGGATTACGTTAGGCTTGGTAAATTCATATTACACTCTGACCGGTGTGAGACCAACGACGATAGGTCTCGTTGAGGTCGCTAGTTTACATCTTGAGGACAGTCGTATCGAAATATCAAAGGTTCAGATAACATATAAGAATCGCTTTCAACAATTTTGAAGAAACGATCGATCTTCCCAGTCGAAGCGCAGTCCGTTCATTGTTGTTACTCTGACAGGACTTGAAAGAATGGCTAGATGAGAGCAAAGACGGTGTGGTCTACTTCACTTTTGGATCCATGGTGAATATTGAAACAATGCCCGAAGATTTTATAAAAAGTTTGTACGCGGCATTCGAGAAAATCGCCCCCACCAGTGTTCATGAAAGTCACGAATAAAGACAAACTTCTTCCGGGCCAGTTGAAAAATTTGATCACCTCGTCTTGGATCCCTCAAATACCGGTGTTGGGTATGTCGGCACTTCAATCTTGTTTTTCTTCTTGAAGATGATTGCTCGTACTTTGTAGTTGAAGAATTTGGGTCTTATTTCTTACGCAAATACCGTTTCAAAACCTTCCTGAGACTAATTCATTTCGAACGAAAATTAATTCAACCCTTTTTTATCATCTGACAAGATTCGATCATTTTCTTTTAGCACACAACAATACACGGGTATTTATTACACATGGTGGATTAATGAGTACGCAAGAGGCTCTTTATCACGGGGTGCCACTCATCGATATCCCGTTGTTCGGTGATCAAAACTTGAATGTGAAATACTACGAGGATATTAAAATGGCTGTTGTATTGGATTTCAATAAGATCAATGAACGCACGATGTCTGCTACCCTTGCCAAAGTCCTAAACGACCCGAGCTATAAGTACGTGAGCGGATAAATTATGTAATCAAATATTTACCAATAATCATAAAGCCGTACTTGAAGGAATAATAACGTTGATGATTTTTCAGGAATGCCGCTAAACTTCAATCAGCACTTTTTCGCGATCGCCCAATGAGCGCCATGGAGACCCTTTTTCGCGATCACCCGCTGCAGATTTAACTTGGTGGCAAAACGATCGTCTTGTTGTTTATGGATTTTTGCTCATCAGCTCTATCCTTGCGCTCTATATAGCTACTTGGGTCGCGAAATTACTGGTCAATGCAATCCTCCACGTGATTTGGTCTACGGACAGTTCATCCGATTTGACGCATGAAAAGAAATGTAATTAGGACAGCTGTTACTGAATGTTGCCGCATAATTATAACTGACTAAATGTGCACAAATAAGATCAACATTTTTAGTAAATGAACTTTTGTAAAACAATCATTAACTTTTTTGTTAAAACCCTAACCAAACTCAAACATGTATCACGCCATTTATGGACTTTAGAAGGACTTAAGCATGGGGGCCTACACAATATGCATTGTCATTTTTTGGACGGCTCTTAACAGAAGGACATTTGATCCGATCGTTTTTTCAGAAAAATCCCGTGTTCAAAATGTTGACGAAGATGAATTCTCAATTCTTTCCATTAAATTGCTGACCCATAAAAATCTGAAAACAGCCCCGAGATATTTCAATGTTCGTCATAGCACGATGCGACCCATACACCGTAAGCTATGGAACGCGTTTCCCAATGTTTTCCTTTTTATATATATTTTTTTAAATACAAACTTTATTCTCGGAACCAAACTGGTTCTGTTACTGCCACAATTATTTTTTCCTTTCTCTGCCGCGTGGATATAAGTTTGAACGAAGATTTAATCAACAAAGGGTCGTCAGTAGCATCAAATCGCCGAGGGTGATGCTGCTGCATGACAAGTCGCGGCTCCACATTGCATTGGTCGGGAAGAAACCACTGATGGAATCGGAATGACAGTTCCTCCCTCACCTGGCGTATTCTCCAAATCTTGCCAATAAATGCAATCGCGCAGCCACTTGGTATCAAGAAGCCCCATATGGGCCTAGCATGTAGGATACAAATGGAAATATGCTGAAATTTGTCGACTCATGAGCTGGCCTCGTCATTATTATGGAAGGATATATGCAATGCCCGAGTGGCCTCTCATCAACAGAGCCCACACATTATACGTCACAGTATTCGTTATACGCACAATGTATCTCTCACTGCGCAAGTGAATTGCCTACATATGCAGAGAAAGAGGGAGCGAATGAGGGAGGGACGAGAGAGGGAGGTTACGTTGTCAATCGTTTTCCGTTCTGCGGCAGTCAAGACGTTACACGAAGTCTCGAATAGTCTTGAACCGAGTTCCCTCGCGCAACTTTACTAACTTCCATTTTCATTTTTCTCGTCTTTAATATGTTAGCTGCTTCATAGTATCAATCTTAAATGAAAACCCTATCTCAAATCATCAGCACACTCGCTACAACTATCCATATCAAATTATCAAGAAGGAAGGAGCAAGTGCCGCTAAGGGTGATCGGGGATTTTGAGTTGATTATTCTGCTGTGATTTATACGAGTGACGACAGTGTTTCTGCTCGAGTGCAGAAAAATGGGCCGGCTTAATGGGTTATATTCATTATTGTTTGTCATGCTGATTATTTATGAAAATGCAAACGTCGATGCTGCCAGAATTCTCGGTATTTTTCCACTACCTCTGAAAAGTCACTTTACAATGGGCGAAACACTCATGCGAGGCCTTGCCGCACGAGGACATCAGGTTGACGTTATCAGTTCCTTTCCCTTAAAAAATCCACCACCCAATTATCGCGACATAAGTATCGCAGACGTGCTTCCTCCGGCTACCAACAACCTCACGCTCGAAGTTGCACAACGTTATACCAGTAGCGGCATAAAATCAATTTTGACTGCAGGTGGAAGCAATATTTGCGGCGCCCTTCACTCACCCCAAATTCGAAACTTGATTGAACAGCCACCAAAGGATCCACCCTACGATCTCATTATCAATGAGGTAACGGCAAAAAGCAAAATAATAAATTGAAGGCCTATATCACTGAGGCATTTCCAAACGAACAATCGGGAAAGTCAATACGAGGTATCAATTGAAAATTCCAATCACTATAATTTCAATGAATGTTTCAAAAAATCTAACAAGCCATGCACCCATAAGTGATCATTTATGAATTGGTCCTGTTACGTTTAATATTTATAAAGCGTTTTCCTTAATTTCAATACATTTGCATTTTAATTCGAAGGAGATTTGCTACTCTTGTTCTCTGATACAAAATCGATAACGAGTATACGCAACGTGTCATATTTATCGTGACAGCGGATTGTATTAGTTGTTATCGCGATGGAATTAACCAACACATACATATGAATGTACCCGTCGAACCCATTGAGATTATCGATAGATATTATCTTTTGACGAATGGAAGCCAGAACGAGTCAAAAGTATTACGAAACGTCAGTGGTATATCTCATGAGAAAGCCCCGCGCTGCTTTAAGCGGCCTGTGGGTCGGGTGGGGGTAGCTCGGTGCTCGGTACCTTGGCACCATAACATTTGGGTCCTGCACCAAAAATGTACGTAAAAAGGGTCAAGAGGGCAGCGTGTTAGGTGAGATTCGATGGTACCGACGAATTTCGTTTCGAAGCATGTTGTTGTCTCTTTGAACGCAGTATACATTACTTGTAGTCGATCTAATAAAAGTGGGGAACATATAAAACAGTTAGTACCTAGACAATAATGGATTGCTTCAATCAATTTCAGCAAATAATGGCCGACTGTTACATGGCGTTTAGTCGTCACTTTGAGGTACCGATGGTTGGTATCGTGACGAGTAAATTGTACGATTGGATGGCACTGCTGATGGGAAGTCCCGAAACTCCTGCGTTCGTGCCGAGTATTTTTTCGGACTTTACGCAGCGCATGAGCTTCATTGAGCGCGTGCAAAACACGATCCTCACTAATTTCATTATACTAAATTATTGGGTGTACAATGCACCTCAACAAGTAGACGAAATAGAGAAACACTTTGGCCTAAAGATTCCTACGATCCGTGAATTGTGGAAGGACGTTGCTATCCTTTTGATCAATACGCATCCGAGCTTCGATCTTGTGAGACCAATGGTCCCAGGAATCGTGGAAGTTGGCGGTCTTCACGTCAACGACGGTGATCAGGATTTTCCGCCGGTAATCATTCTCAATAGCCGTTTGTCAATTAAATATCCACTGGACTAGGTGCGCAACTAAGTTTCCGGGTTTTTTTGACCAATAAGAAATCGAAAATTTCAAGACAAATACAAAAAATGGTTCATTGGAAGTATTGTCCCTTGCTATTTACACATTTTTGCCATCTCTCTGGCAATGCATAAATACCGCGACGAAAAAATGACGCGTCTTTGGACTGAAACCACTCGTCCAACCAATTTTGTACTGCATCGTAATTGACCAAGTGTAGCCCAGCCAAGCCATGCGCCATCGACCGGAACAAGTGATAGTCTAAAGGAGCCAGGTCTGGCGAAAACGGCAGGTGCGGTAGCAGATCCCATTTCAGGTTTTTTATGGTGTCCTGGACGATGGAACTGCGAACGCACGGAGCGTTGCCGTGCTGCAAAATCACACGATCGTGTCTCGTGTCCCATTCTGATTGATGGCAAATTGATTAGTTGTTGTCGGTAGCGATGCCCATTGACAGTTTCGCCCGGTTTCAGCAGCTCATAGTACACGATTCCTTTCTGGTCCCACCAAACGCAGAGCATTGTCTTTTTTCCGAATCGATTTGGCCGTGCCGTCGATGTTGACGCTTCGCCCAGTGAAAGCCACGATTTTCTGCGAATGGGATTCTCGAAATATATCCATTTTTTGTCGCCAGTTACAATTCGATGCAGGAAACTGTTTCTGTTCTGCCGCAAAAGCAAAATTGCGGAAGTGGCTTCCCGCCGCCCGCAAATGCTGTTTATTTGGCACAAACTTTGACATTTTCGAGGTTAGAAAAAAGGTCGTTGTGTTGCAACATTTGTTAATATTATAACTGGGTATTTTTAACAGATGCCCAAGCTATAAAGGCACCCAATTTCAGACCTGTGTGCCGACTACATGTGTCGCTAGCGCCATCTATGTGTGAAACCCAGGAACTTAGTTGCGCACCTAGTATTATAATAAATGATGCTACGACATAGATCCAACTGATCTGCAGATTTATCATCTTAAGGCCTTAGGCCACGGTAATGGGTATAAAATCATATGCGAATTTAACAATTTTTTTTCGAATGAAAAAGTGATTCACTCAAAAAATTAATTATACATCTATTTAGTATAAATACCAAGCTGTTGGAATTTTTTTTTTCGATGTACATAATGGCCGACTACTAATATTTTCTTTTGTTACCTTTTTTTTAGGCGAAATTTTTTACCTAGAACCAAAAACAAAAATCCTCTCCAATCTACATTAGAATACCTAGAGAAGTTGGTACGTAATATAAAAAATATTGTTTTTTTCAAAAGTTTTACGTATTTGAATTTAAGAAATAAATATTATTAGTGAAAAATCTCGTTATAACTGCTCATAAACTGCTCATAAAGTTGAAAGTTTTCGATTAATCAGAAATTTAATACGTACTTCTCTGCGAAATGCAATTAGGAGAATGACTTTTAAGTTTGAAGTAAACCGAGTGAAAATTGTTGAAATTATTGGTCAGGCTAATTGGAAAAAAGCTGTTTCGAGAAGTTTCGAGTAGTTTGAGTAGTACATCGAAAAAGAAAAAAATATTGCTGATAAAGCTTGATATTCATAATAAATCGATGTGTAATTCATTTTATAAGTGAATCACTTTTTCATATGAAAAAAATTATTAAATTCGCACATGATATCATACCCGTTACTGTGGCCTAAGACCTTAATATTTTTTGGGACTTTTGTGTTTTTTTATTTATCAATGGTCCACCAGTAGCTTTTTAATGTTTAACATAAAAACATATATATATATACACATATATATTAGGTGTACAACTTAGTTCGGTCCGTTTTCAAAAGATGGCTCTAGGTGCTATAAAAAGTTGACGGCAACAGCTGATTTTTGGTGTATCGTGAAGTATCAACATCTCTTAAGGATGTTGAGTCCCAAATCGCAAATGATGATAAAATTCTGAAAATTTGGTATGTTTTTGTATGAAGTATTTCAGAGGTCGTGTAAAAATTTCACGACAATTAGGAAGCTCGTTATTGAACAATTAACATTCACAAATGAAATGCTGTCTTATGGAAACTGATGTAACTTTGCAATAAGTTTTTTTTGACCTCTCAATTTTGTAATATCTACAATATACTGAAAGCAACGGAAACAAAACGAAGTTTATTGATAAATTTTTTTTTATTTCTTTTAAAAATTGTTCTTAACGAAATGTTAATTTTTTAATAACGAGCTTCCTAATCGTCGTGAAATTTTAACACGACCTCTCAAATACTTCATACAAAAACATACCAAATTTTCAGAATTTTCTCATCATTTTTTATTTCAACCCTTAAGGAGGTTCAAGTAATGATGATAGAAATCTGAAAATTTTGTATGTTTTTACATGAAGTATTCAGGAGGTCGTGTAAAAATTTCATGACGATTAAGAAGCTATTTATTGAACAATAAACATTAACATGTTTCATAGGGACTCAACATCCTTAACCAAATATCGTTTACAGACCTTTGAGTTTTGCGCATCAAGTCTAATTTTTACTGCGGTGAAAATGTCGGATTTCGTCCCAAATAAGCACCATTTGCGGGAAGTGTTGATTTTCTGTTTCAATTGGAAGAAAAGTGCAGCTGAAGCCCACCAAAGCCCATCGAATCATTACCGGAGACGAAAAATGAATTTATTATGACAACCCGAAACGGAAAAAAATCGTATGTAGAGTCTGGTCAATCCGGAACATCAACGCCGAAGCCGACTATCCATGGTGCCAAGGTTATGCTCTGCATTTGGTGGGATCGGAAGGGTGTGATACACTATGAGATACTATAACCTAGTCAAACTATCACGGGAGACTTCTACAGGCCACAATTGATCCGTTTAAAGCGAGCTATAGCCGAAAAACGTCCAGAATGTGCAACCAGACACGAGTCCATAATCTTTCAACATGACAACGCTCGGTCTCACGTTGCTATTGTGGTTAAAAACTATTTGGAAAATAGCAGGTGGGAAATTCTGGCTCACCCGCCTTAGAGCCCATACCTTGCCCCTTCCGACTACCATTTGTTTCGAACGATGCAAAACGCTTTGACTGGAATACGCTTCACGTCACAACAGGGTATCAAAAATTGGCTCGATTCATTCTTGGCTTCAAAAGACGAACGCTTCTTCCGCGACGGAATTCATAAATTACCAGAAAGTTGGGGAAAAGTAGTGGCCAGCGATGGACAATATTTTGATTAATGTAGTTTTGATTTTGATTAATGATTTTGATTTTGATTTGATTTTGATTTGATTTGATGCGATTGATGATTTGATTTTGATAATGATTTTGATTTTGATTAATGTATTTTCATTTTATCATTCAAATAAGTGCGTATTTTAAGCAAAAAACGGACCGAATTAAGTTGTACACCCTATATATATCCAAATAAGAGAAATACCGTTGTAAATATCCTGCCAATGTTGTTACAGGCGGTTAAAAAATGGCTAGACGATAGTACCAACGGTTGTGTTTATTTCTCATTCGGCTCGATGTTACGAATCGAAACTTTTCCAAAAGAATTCGTGCGAGCTTTATACGGTGCCTTTGAACGTATCGCGCCTGTTCGAGTTCTCATGAAGATCCCCAAGAAAGATGAATTACCCACGGGTATACCAAAAAATGTGATGACGTGGCCGTGGCTTCCTCAGACTCGAGTATTACGTAAGAGATAAACTCTATATTACTGGTTTATTGTTATCAGGCATACGACAACTTACATAACGATACTCTTAGGCCGGGTCCACACTATGCGGTTCTACCGGAGCGTCTTTGCCGGATCTATCGTGTATGCATAGTCAGTACACTGACAGACAAATTCTATTGATATTAACTAACCGCGTCTATTTGATTTTTCTAAATTTGAACTCACTAGATTTTTTGTGAAATCAATTTTTTTCTATTGCATTCCAATATTGGAATTATTAATTTTAAATATGTTGTTTATTCAAATGAAAATCTATTTAATATCGTCCAATAACTAAATATTTTATTTAATCCTAATAAATCTGTCATTCGGTTTCAGCTGTTCAAAAAACAATTTAGTTGAATCCACTAAATGTATTTATTCGATTTTTTAAGTTTGATTTGAATAGAATTTTCGTAGAATCGACCATTTTTCTATTTGATTGAGTTAATTGTCTGTCGTTATTGCAACACACTTATGCAAGGGGGGCGGAGGTAGAGAGGGAGAGAGGGGAATTATACAGGGTGTCCCAGAACTGATCGTAGTCCCTGTTATGGGAGGTTGGGGGTGAGATTCTGAGTCGTTTGACATAAGTATGTATGGGTTTCAGATCAACCCCTGACTTATTATTAATTTTCAAAGGCGGGCCGATCAGATGAGCCCGATGAGCGAGTAGTGGTGACTGACGGGAGCACCGCACCAGCCAGCACCACTGCACGCGCGTAGTGCTCGCCGACGTATGCTGGCTCATCGGGCGAACCTGATTGGCCCACCTTCAAAAATCAATAATAATTCAGGTGTTGATATGAGACCCATACATACTTATATCAATCGACTGAGAATTTCACCTCTAACCCCCCATTCCAGGGTCTACCATCAGTTGTGGGACATCCTATATATGAGGTATTCCAAGTGTTTTCGAACGGCCTAAAAGCCTGGTCTTCAATCTGTTTCAAAGTAGGTGATGTTTTTGTATCATATATTTTGAGTACGTGGCATTTTTTCAGATTTTTATCGGCGCCCTAACTCGGTTAACTCGGAAATAAGATTTGACCCGTAATAAAATTTCAAACGATCGTATCGTAGTGATCTTCTCGTCGTACGAAAAAATGTCCTCTACAAAAAAGAAGCGTTTTTTATTAACTATTTAAAAAAAAGAGTATTCTAAATTTTCCTAGTACTACACATTAAAAAAAGAAAAATCTTTCATTTTTTTATTTTTTAACCCCAATGACTAGGTTGATTCTGCTGAAATTTAGACTGAATTTTCTTTTTTTAGGGTAAAACAAACATGTGTAAGTTTAAATCTGGGCTGGGCTTGCGTTCAGTTAATATCGTCGTCTTCAATTTAATGGGAAAAAGTTTTTGTTGCATAACTCGGCGAATTACAATTTTTAAGTAAAAATGGTAATGACTAAACTTGTAGGAAACCGAGTGCTTTACAACGTTGGTCATTACAGTTTTTTATCTACCATCGATATTTTTCGAATTAAACCTGAAAGAAGCAACTATAGCATTATCTCGTTCGTTTTTAACTTTAGGACATAAACGAACATAAACAAACTTGTAGAGAATGAAATTCTCGATAATTTTGGTATTTACCTTCTTTTTCCTAGAATCAATATTTAAGGTTGTACGCCAACGGTAAACACGAGAAGCGTCCCATGTATAAATTGAGCATCGGCCCAGCGCTGGCTCAGTGTCGAACTTGATTGGCCGTGGCTCGGCAAAAATGCTTGGGCCAGGCATGGAAATGTGACAGGCGGTTGACGCTCAGCAGCTAAATATTGGCTACACCATAGACTGTAAAAGGGTCATGGGAAAACATATGGAAAAGAGCAGAAATAACCTAAAAATCACGCCGGATACTGATAAAAAAAAAATTGAAGTTCTTGAGATACATTGAAGACGAAGAATGAGGTTATGACAAGCTGGTAACTCACAAGCTGATGCTTGCAAAAAGAGAACTATTTTTTCACCAACTAACTAGTAACAGCCTACAAAGTTTAAAAAACTCATTGGTGAAGGGTAGAAAACTATATCAAGGTTAATAAAAATTGAAACAATATAAAAAGGTTAAAAAAGATAAAACTTAATACTAAAAAAAACTATGTAAGGGGTTTATACTATATAAAGGTTAAAGTATACAGAGAGATGAAGATTTGAGAATCATATGAGAGAGTAGACTTTTGAAAAAAGATATATATTTTGCAGAGAGTGCAAAAAAATCTGAAAATATACTGTTCGGAGTAAAGAGTGAATTATTGGTGTTCTTCAGTATTATTATGAAATGAATGAATTGATATAAGAGATGGTTACTGTTACTTAGTATTATTATAAGCTGAAAATTGAAATGCATGGTCCGAAGAATAAAATTCGAATTCGCTAGCTAAACCGACAACAGTACATAATATTGTTAAATACATCAAGACAGAGTAAAACTGTAAGCTAAGACTGCAAAAGCTTTAGAAATACAATGTGGTGATGATTTATACGACCAATCCGTACAAAACAATGCCAGCATATAAAAACAACGATATAAGTTATTGATACAAAATTACTACTCCGAATTAAACCTTCAATACATTATTCTGTAGTTACGAGGTTTATTTGGCCACAAAATAGAGGTTTCATTGAGAGTAAGAACATTTTTTTCAAACAGCGAGGAGATAATAACGACCATTTTCAAATCATATCGCCGATTGCAAAAAAGATTATGCGCATGCTACCGCAAGGGGAAAAATACATCTTCGGTAACTAACTAACCACAGCGTAGAAGGTGTTTTAAAGGACATTGCTAAGTGGTAATGCCCTTAACATATCAGAGAGTGAAAATCCTCTCAAGGCCATATGGGAAAAAGTGAAAGAAATACCTCGGAGAGAGAGCAAAATATTTTGAAAAGATATCGGCAAGTGAGAAAATTTTTTTAAAAAGATATCAGTGAGAGAGAAAAGGATTTTATAAAGACACCTGTGAGAGAGTAAAAGATGTTGAAAAGATATCAGAGAGCGAGAAAACCAATTTATAAAGATAACGGTGAGAGAGAAAAAGATTTTGAAAAGATATCTGGGATAGAGAGAGAATGATTTTCAAAGGATATCGGTGAGAGAGAAGATTTTATAAAGATATCGATGAGAAATACAAAGATTTTGAAAAGATATCTGCGATAGAGGGAAAGATTTTGAAAGGATATCGGTGCGGGAGGAAAAGATATAACAAAGATATAGGTAAGACAGAGATTTTAAAAAGATATCGACGAGAGAGTGAAGGATTTTGAAAAGATATTGGTTAGAGAGAAAAGGATATCGGGGAGAGAGAACAAGATTTTGAAAAGGTATCAAAGAGTCAAAAATGTTCAAATTATGTCTAAGACTGCGCAGAGTGCTTGTGGACAGTAGATATAAACTATCAAGTTACGCAACATATTAGCAAAAGTTAATTAGATTTCAAAAGTATGTTCTAGGGTTATGAGGCATGTATCAATTTTCATTTAGCTGATCAAATTGGTCGATTGGGGACAAAAAAAACTTCGAAACAGATATTATAGTATAAATTCTCGTCCAATTTTCCGGTCTCTATTGTGTTATAGTGTAAACACCAAAGAAACGAAAAGGATAGCAAATTATAGGTTAATTTTCGTGGTTGAGGCTCTCACCGTCAGAGATTATCATTAACTTCGATAAAATGATAAGTTTTATATTTTTATATCACGACTATCATATTTTTCGAAGAGAGGATATTGTTTCACGAAAAAAAAACATTTTATGACCCAGCAGTGGCCTGAGCCAGCATTGGCTCCACCGTTGGCTCTCGCGTTGAGCCAGCGTTGGGTCTGTTCTGTACCATTGACATGCTGACGCTTGGACCAGTCTAGAATGCCGACGCTTGGCATCCAGTGCTGGGCCAAGTCTCAGCCAATTGTCCACTACCGGCTGAGCAATGACATTTCTACGTGGGGTGGAAATATTATTTCGCGAAACATTCGCTCTTTTCTTTTACCATTGGCATACGACTTTAAATATTGATTCTAGGAAAAAGAAGGTGGGAAGAAAAATGGTCCACAATTTCATTCTCTACAAGATTGTTCATGTTCATTTATGCCCTACAGTTTAAAATAAACGAGATAATATAATAGCTGCTTTTTTCAGGTTTGATTCGAAAAATATCGATGGTAGAGCAAAAATTGTAATGACCAAAGTTGTAAAGGACTTACACAACCTTTCAAATGTTTTACATAATGACCTATCAAATATTTAAAATTTGATAGGTGAACTGATCGCAAGCCCAGCCCAGAATGAAACTTACACATATTGTTTTACACTAAACGAAAAACGTACATTATTTTGTAGCAGACATTTTTTCGTACGACGTGATCACACGATACAATCGATTGAAATTTTATCACGGGTCAAATCTTATTTCCGAGTTAGCCGAGTTAGAGAGCCGATAAAAATCTGAAAATAATGTCACGTAATCAATATATATGAGACAAAAACATCACCCACTGAAAAAGATTGAAGAATACCTCTTATATGTATATACATATTGTTTATATTTGAAAAATCTATAGCATGTTATTCGATAAAACAACTCTAAGTATCACAATGATATTACCTAATTTATATAGTTTCTGTGATATACCAAATAATTATGCTAATTCATTCGGTCGCCATGCCATATTTGCGACCAAGATGTTATAAGCACTCGATAGCATAGGGGCAGCGTGCGTAGCTATGAGTAGGTAGGTTCTAGGTTCGATACCATATACGTTAAATATTTTCTTCGAAAAAAATAATGTCGGACGGCCGAAAATGACAAATTACTATACAAAATTGTTGTGGTAAAACTCTCAATGAAGTTTTTCATTTTATTGTGGATTTATGGAATATTTTATGCATATGGTACACTTAGATTTACAGTGTACATTGCAAACAAATAAAAATTTATTTGAATCAAATCTTTCTTCATTCAATTTTAATATATTTAATATGTAAAAAGAATGGCTGAAACGCATAAAAAATATATTTGAAACAAATAAGGTCGTAGTAGGCCGTGAGACAAGGGAACAACCTATTTGACTTAAATAAATCCTATTTGAATTAAATATTTCTTTTGGCAGTCGATAGGTCCGGCAAAAACGCTCCAGTAGAACCGCAGAGCGTTCTACCAGAGCCTACCGCCCTAAGCGGTAGGCGTGAAATATATATGTAGCGTGGATCATTTAACGTGACCACCCCAAATATCTCCGTTGCTTTTAGAGTGACAAAAAAATGTTAGGAGGTAAGTTTATTTTTGTCAAGGTCAGGAGGTCAGAAGTTATAATTCATTTTTGTCAAGGTCATAGTTTTTGTATTCTCAAGGTCATCAATGGTTTTCCAAATAGGAACATGTTTTCTTTTTGAATTAAGACATTGTAGCTGATATTCAAACGAAGCAACGATCTATGATAGCATGACCTTGAAAGGATCTTTCACCAAAATATTTTACCATTTAACGTGTTCCTACTTGGAAAACCGTTGATGACCTTGAGAATGCAAAAACGATGTCCTTGGCAAAAATGAATTTTTCACCACTATATCAGCCCTTCGAAATCAATCAAATTACCCGCAGACATTTTTTTCGCCTCTCTAAAGGCAACGGAGATATATCGAGTGATCACGTTAAAAAGTCCACCCTGTATATATTTCATTTGTGATGTATCAATTACAGATCATAAAAACGTCAAGTTATTTGTGACACATTGTGGGCTCATGTCAACCCAGGAAGCAATTACGCATGGGGTACCCATGATCGGCGTTCCAGTATTTGCCGATCAATATTTAAACGCACTACTATGCCAACGGAAAAACATCATGATCGCACTGGACTATCGAAATATTACCGTCGAATCCTTTACGGAAGCGCTCAATGGGGTTTTAAAAAATGCTTCGTACACGTAAGTTCTTATCACCGAAGTTGTAAAGATTAATCGATAACAAACCGTGACTATTATAATGAATTTGTGTAGCAAAAATTCAAAACATTTGGCTAAATTGTTTATCGACCGTCCAATGAGGCCACTGGATACGGCAATTTTCTGGGTCGAGTACGTAATCAGAAATGGCAATGTACTGAGATCCCCAGCTGATTATTTGACCTGGTGGCAAATCGAATTGATCGACGTCTATGCTTTCGTCATTGCGCTGCTTTCACTCGCGCTCTTCGTAATCAAGAAGGTGATCGGTATGTTTATCCGACAATTGCTTTCAATGAGTGCTGGGAGAAAAGGCCCATCGCAATCCCATGCCACATTGCGCTCCAAGAAGGACAAGTGACATTGTCGAGGGGTTAGAATAATTTTCATTACAAGAATTGTTATCGATAGACCTTATGCTATTTATTTATTGATTTAAAAACACGATGTCTTTATTTACAGTTGTTTGTGAGGCTCAGGGTCGAATTATAAGGTGTGGATTCCCTTGGGCAACGGAAAAGTGCGCGATTCCTCATTATTTTTTAAACAAGACAAATTTTTCCTAGCACTTAAGCAATTTATTGCAAAAAACGAGACTCTTTCAAACAACTTACGTTGTTTGAAGTTAACAAAGGAGACGTTTCTTGACATCAGCTAAATTCGATCACAATTATAATGTTTTTCCCCTTTTTTATGTCAATTAATTCATTATTTTAGTGCGTAAAATATACTTTATATTGTAATAGAGTGTAATGATAAACTATACACTACATATGCGTTGGACTTGCCAATTAAAAAGTTTTCTCTCTTTTCATTCATACAATTCTGAAGGAAACTATTTTTAGACAAATAGCATATACTGGCCAGTGTAAGCGTCTGGCAGTGAGAACTAAAACTTTCATAAGCGTTTTTTTAGCAGTTGTAAAAACAATTGAGTAAACAAATATTACTCTTTTCCGGATAAAGCCCCAATTTGAAAATAAAGGAAAGAGCTGGCTCAATCCACATGGCATTTTAAAAATTATTGTCGCTTCGAAAAGTTATTTAAAAAAGTGCTCCATGAAATGTGTGACGACTTCTCAAAATCTTTCTCCGATGTCTGGGGTGATTTTTTTTCACTAAGTGTTGCATACCATTCGTTGGCAAATGTTGCCAAACCAAATTGATTTTTAAACGGTCCCGGGTCTCCTCACTGGCGAGGCTGCATATGTAATAAAAATATTGCTTATATCATACAACTGCGGGCTTATGACTTTGGACTTCGGTCAACGTGTTAATTATATTGGCCAGTAGGAGAATTCATATGTCTATCGTTCATGAGCATACGAGTTGAGTTCTTCAAGACGAGTTCATAGTTGCGACTGCTGATAAAGCTATTTTCTTCAGTGATAACATCTCCGAGCGAAGACTCAGTGATCAGCAAAGAAACCGATCCATTCGACTTTGCTATACTTCTGTGCCACTGTCGGGGCCGAGAAGTCGTCGAGCCTTCAGAAGCTTCCCATTCGCGAAACGTAAACCTCGTCATAGCTGGTACTGTTCCTAAATATCAACGCAAAGTCACCTCTCGCGCATATCCCCTCCTACCGAGCAGGCTCATTAGCCCCTCTGCTCTTGAGAATCGTTTCACTTGGATTGCGACAACGGGGACGAGTATTCGCGCACGTTTATCATCAAAAGGAAGATGGCTGCGTGACGGGAGAACTACGCATAGAAGCTGACACGTATAGCGAATCTACCGCTGTGACCCAAACATCAGTATAAAATATCGGCCGTGATATCAAGTCCGGCCAGTGGCCAGTCGACACTGCTCACGATAATAATCCCAAGTGTTGCTCCCGAGATAACGACTTCCCGTTACACCGCAATATACCGAACAGCAAATGAAACGATAATTTCATCGCGTATTCAACAAGTTGCCGCTCAATAGCTAACTAACGTTCACTCAGAGCCGCTTGAACAGTAAACGAAAAATGTCCTTGATCAAAAAGTTATCGTCGATCATTCTTTGTGCGCTGGTGATTCACCAAAATGGAGAATGCGATGCCGCGAGAATTCTCGGATTATTCCCTTTGCCGGGAAAAAGTCACTATGTAATGTGCGAAACTCTGATGAGAGGCCTTGCCGCGCGAGGTCATCAAGTGGACGTAGTCAGCCACTTTCCCTTGAAGAATCCACCGCCCAATTGGCGGGATATCAGCTTGCACGGAACAATCCCTACGCCTGTTAACAACGTGACACTCAAGGAGGCAGAAGGCTTCAGTGGCGGTTCTATGGAAAAGCTGATGTACATGGGCGGCACACAAGTTTGCAGTCTTCTCAATAATCCGAAAATCCGTGATATCATCGAAAATCCTCCAACCGATCCACCCTACGATCTCGTCATCAACGAGGTAAGAAAAAAGACGAACGAAATAAAGGCTTGATGGTGAAATTATGTGTGCATGATCGCACATATAAATTGTTATGAAGATATATGTGTGTGTAAAAAATATCTATGTCATGTTTCAAAGTGATGTCACTACGAATAAGGTATAGTGGTGAATGAATTTGTTGCAATGACATTGAAGCCCGGTAACCGCTCCGGCATTCCCAAGAATCGGGATCGATTATGTCAATTATGGCAGAAACCGGTTTCCATGCACAAACTGGGATGCTCGTTCATCAGCGTCAGCTGTGCGGTCGCAGAGCTGCCCGTTGCGAGTACGCGCAATTCAAGGCCAGTTCGAGACCACACGACGGACAAGTGCTTAAGGGGTGAAGAAAAATCGGCAGATTGCCGGAGAATAGTCGATTTAGCCAACGTGGCATTTCGATCGAGATGCATTCATCCTTGGAACGACACGTGGAGTCACTACGCCCATCATTATGTTTATACGTTGATTAATCATTTATCAGTGTGTTTCTGGATAACGCGACAATACCTCGGGGCACTGTCCGAGTTAGCTTTTTTTTCAGCCAACCGATTACGATAAACGATCTTATTATTGTCTTAATTTATTCGTTCATTTTTGTTTTTCTTCCTCGCAGCTATTCGTATCTGATTGTTTTCTGGCGTTTGCCCGTCATCTCAAAGTACCGATGGTCGGAATGGTGACGAATAAATTGTTCGATTGGATGAATCTACCTCTGGGCAACCCAGGAAACACGGCTTACGTGCCAAGCCTCTTTTCGGGCTTGCCGCAACGGATGACTTTTCTCCAACGTCTACAGAACACGCTGTTAAGCGGTGCGATAAAGGCTCAATATTGGTATTACGTTTCATCACAATTGACGATTGTCGAGGAACGTTTCGGTATCAAGGTCTCGAGCATAAGCGAGCTGTACAAAGACATTTCCATCATGTTGGTCAATACCCATCCGAGCTTCGATCTTGTCAGACCAATGACTCCGGGTGTCGTCGAGGTCGGTGGCCTTCACGTTACCGACGGCCATACCGATTTCTCACCGGTAATTATCCACCACATTTCTCTCTTTCTCTGGAACATTTGAAATGGATCACGATACGGCATGCCGCATGCACCGAATGACAATCAAGATATGATGTCCGCGATAAGTTATCGGTTATTTCGTCTGCACTATCAAGATATCGTCACTTGAGATTTTTTTTGCCACGCTTCAGTTGTGTTATCGGTTCATTCTGTATACCCAAAAATGTATTCAACAGGAAGTGAAGAGTTGGTTGGATGGCAGTAAGGACGGTTGCGTTTATGTTTCATTCGGTTCAATGGTGAAAATCGAATCGTTCCCGAAAGAAACGATCAGAGCGTTCTACAGTGCCTTTGAACGCATCGCGCCTGTTCGCATTCTCATGAAGATCGCCAAGCCGGCCGAACTGCCTGCAGGATTGCCCAAAAATGTCATGACCTCTGCTTGGCTTCCGCAGACTCGTGTATTACGTGAGTTTCCACACCTCGAATATTTTACACACGCGTTAGGCAGAGCGCTAGAGGCTGCTATGCACCCATAAAATCGTGTGGGCTGCTCATTTTCCAAGATTTACGTTGCGGAAAGCACCTCCGACGATCGCGTCGGGAGATGAAGAGTAAGCGTAGGCGCATGGAGAATCTATTTTTGCCGGTCAGCTGCACCGAGCCACGCTACACCAGGAAAACTTTCGTTAATTTTGTATTCGCGACGAAGGTTCAATTTATTTGCCTCTCAACAGAACACAAAAACGTTAAGATGTTCGTGACTCATGGAGGTCTTATGTCGACTCAAGAGGCGATTACGTTTGGCAAGCCGATCATCGCTTTTCCGATATTTGGTGATCAATACTTGAATGCACAACTGTGCGAACAGAAAAAAGTAGCGATCTTCATGAACTATCGCGAAGTTACTGCTGACTCGTTCGCAAAGAGTCTCAATGAGATCCTCAAGACACCGACGTACAGGTATCGTTGCTGCTCACGCTTCGATTGGTATAACGAGTCCACTTGACGCAAGAGATGGTCTTAATTTTTCTATCTGTTCCCTGTAGCGAGAACGCGAAGGCTTTGTCAAAATTATGGATCGATCGTCCCATCAGCGCGATCGATACCGCGATATTCTGGGTTGAGTACACAATTAGGAACGGACACGTCTTGATGTCACCGGCAAGTGAATTAACCTGGTGGCAAGTCGAACTGTTGGACGTCTACGCCTTTCTCATTTTCACGGGCTTTCTTGCCCTCTACATAATCTATCGAGTTATCAGACTCGTGCTCCGTCTGGTGTGTTCAAAGCTATGCAAGAATCAACGATCTCGTGTCTCTGCAGCAAAGTCCAAAAAGAACAAGTAACGACTGCAATGAATGACATTGCAAATATTTTTACGTAACGCCATTAGAGCTGCTTTTTGCAGAGAATTGGAGAATTGTAACGTTGCCGATATACTCAGAGCGCTGTGAGGAGGCTGAGACTCGATAGACAGGAAAATAGTCATACGAACTTTGTATATCAAATGTAAGAATAGCCAAATGTATGAATTATGGAACGTCGTGAAGAACGAAGTGGACGTTCGTATCAGCGTCCTTGAAATGGACCAATAAAAACAGAAACTGACCTGGTGGTGGAGTTGAGTTTTGGGCAAGTTGGTCCATGCATTCTTGTTCTCGTTCCAGCAGGATTCGTCGTTGCTCCTCTTCCTGTAGGGTGCTCCCGATCGTTGTTGTATTCTGCACTGGCATCTGCGCAATCGCGAATGATAGTTAAACTTTTGGAAACTGTTAAAATTACATACACGTGAAGTTTTCATGGTCTTTTCGCAATGTCACAACGCTCAAGTGTCGTTGCGAATATACAAATAGTCGTTTTCTTTTACATAAAAATAATACGTCAAAAACAATAGCGATAACGAAATGAAAATCAAAAAAGACGTTACCGTGTCGATCTGAAGGCATGAACCTTTCCTGGCCTCTTAGATTGCAATCATATATCACTGCAAGTAAAAAACAAAGTATGAAAAATAAAAAAACGTTTAATATTACAAGTTATTTTTAATGAGAACGTAAAAATGAAAAAAAAACGCTGAAATTATGGGCAAGTGGGCGGATTATTGAACTAAAGAGTATTCAAAAGAACAATGGTTTTGACTCCGGGACTCCTAGGTCGCCATCACTTCTGGCTGTATTTAATTTACAGTTATTGAAGATTATAGTCGGGATGTATGCGTATCCATAATCAATATGGGTATTATGGGGTCGAAGAGAGTTTGTTGGAAGGTGGCGACATGTAAACTGAACACGTAAGTGACTTCAGGTTGAAATAAAACTGGACTTCTATTCGTGTCATACAATTTCAAGCAGTTATACTTCAGTTCGTGTATGACGTCAATTTGATTAACAATTCACATCTGTGGAACCGTACATTTTCGGGGCAATCTATTCATAGGTGCCCCGAGTGCAGCTTATGTAAGAGAGAATATGTTTGAAAACTACGGACGCGTTCGAGCAGCATCGCAATGGACGGTTCACGGTTGCATCAATCGAGGTGGAAGGCACTGTCTTTTATCGATGCGAATAGATAGCCAGTATCGCCGGGAATCAGAGAAACAAACAGCAGTGCACAGGATAATGCATTGTTAAAGAAAGCGAATAATGTCAGCGTCTATATATATATATATATATATATATATATATATATATATATATATATATATATGTATGTATGTATATGTATATGTATATGTATATATATATATATATATATAAATAATTCTTCATGAACGGGTTATGCCTAGTTGTAACACTGGAATACAGCTGACTTTTGGAACTTTTTTTCAGACACTCGTGATGATAGATTTCTACAAAAATTAGGTACTTGAAAAAGTATCATCTGAAGAACATTCTGTAATTTTTTCGTGTGAAGATATTTGATTATGGTCGATATACAGCCGATGTCCGCGAAGCACATTTTGATAATGTCTCTTGCGGTGGCCTCCTGAACCAACTTATCTAATATTTAAAGAAGTGAACGGGTTTCGTTAAGGGGTCTTCTAACTTTAGACGCGAAAAAGAAGGCTACTTCTATGCATTTTTTTGATATGTTTATATTATCGACATTGATATAAAAGTTGTTACACTTAATGAAGACACTTCCGAAAAACCTTTTTTTTTAAATTAAATTTATTGAAGGCACTGTTTATAGACGAAAATGGTAGTTAAAAAAATGTCCGAAAAAAATTGTACGTCTGCACTGTTGATAAAATCTCGGAGATGGATCATCCGAAACAAAAAAATCAAACGGTTTTAGTTTCAGTACGTTAATGGCTATAGCGCGTATCATACGATTCTTGATATATGCAAAAATAACAAAATGGCGGACATTTTTCGAAAAAAAACAAAAAAGACGTGTTTTTTCACCGTTTTTTGCAAACAAAAGTAAATAATACAATGGTAAAAATCCTTGATGTGCACCGTAGCTGTGGTTGCAAATAATATGTGGTTAAAATGGCATACGGATCGGTTCAGTAGTTTCAAAGATTTTATCAACAAGCCGTCGAACAACCTTGTTTCGAGAAAAACGCGTTTAAAGTTTGTTTGGGGTACATGAATACATTAAAAAAATTTTTTATGTATTTCGAAAGTGTATTCATTAAGTATAACAATTTTTTTATCAATATCTATAATATAGACCTATCAAAAAATTCATGAAAATAGCCTTTTTTAGCGTCTAAAGTGAGGAGACCCCTTGATATATTAATTAGTTTATCCCATGATAAATCGAAGAAATTTCGAAATATCAAATTAAAAAAATATCACTTCTTTTCGAAGTGAGTTGATTTTTGCGGAAAAATAGACCGTTTTCGTTCATCGGAGCATACATCGGAAAAAAAAGTCCTCCGATCAAATGCTATATTTTGACGTCTAGAAAGAGCCCAAAAATGTCAGAAGAATCGATGCAGTAGTTTTTGAGATATTTCGTCCACCGACGTTGAAAACGTACTTTCGAGAAAAAAAAGCGTTTGAGGTTTCGAAAGACGCTCCGAGCGTTCCGACGCGCGTCCACCATAACAGCCTATAAATCTGTCAATTTTGGTCCGATCACCCTCAAATTTGTAGGGAACATTTATAAGATGACATATTGTCAAAATATATTGATTTTCAAAAAAGTGATTTTTCGTCTTTCACAACTCGGCATAACCGCTTGAACTGTCAAATTTGACTTGAGACTATTATTCACTTAGTTCCAATCACCCGTGCGGGCTTTTTGAAGTAGACCGAAAAGTACACGGAGATACGCAAATTTTCGCCTGATATCGTGTACGCAAGAGTAATGCTGAACGACAACTAACGGTGTATCGAAGGGTCGCGATATTGTGTCCGTACGGCAATAAGTTTACTTTATTACGTATGATACAAAGTTCGCACCAGCTGTGGTCATCGGTTGGCGATGAAAAAAAAACGTTTTAAAAAAGAGCAGCAACATGATGTATGCACTGTGCCTGCTGCACAAAACGAACAAGGACTACAAAGGCAGCACATCTGTATAGCTCATATATCATGCAACAATGAGTAAGCAGATGCTGAAAAAAAAAATTATAATCTATCTATAAGTACGTGACACTTCTACTGAGGCTGCACCTTCACCTGGGCGTCGATCAGATCAACAGGCAAAAAATAACACTAGCGAGAAAAAAAGAAGCGTCGTCAATCAGAGAGAGAGAGAGGGGGGGGGGAGGTAAGGAAATAATAACAGCATGATTATTCGATTTTTGGCAGAATTTCAAAGTTGCACTATCGATATTCGCGAACTTTCCCATACGCATACCACTGCCTCTTTTTTAGTCTGCCAAAATTATTATCACTACACCCCCCCCCCTTCCCGACGCCTTAGATTCGTCACTTAAGAGAGAATGATACCTTATCGCGGTCGGTATGGTAGAACGATTATAGATTCCCACGAATCTCTGAAACGGCTCTTCAGATCCCGTCGAAACTTTGCCAAACGACGTCAAATAGATAGATGAATGGCTCTCTTCTTCTCAAATTTTCTGATTTTGAGAAAAAGAATGTAGATTGGCTTATGATAACCCAATCTACATTTTTTTTCTTAAATTCGGAAAATTTGAGGAGAAGACAGCCGTTCGTCTATCTATTTGACGTCGTTTGGCAAAGTTTCGACGGGATCTGAAGAGCCGTTTCAGAGATTCGCGGGAATCTATAATCGTTCTACCATACCAACCGCGATAAGGTATCATTCCCTCTCAAATGGAACCGACGCCACGGCTGTTCGAAATTTTGCGATTTTAGCGGTTCCGAAAAAGTGGCCAAAAGGACGGAATTTTTTCTTCAAATACTTTTTTAGAGCCAATCTAATGGCAAATTCCCACTGATTACGAATATCGCGGAGATTTTATCGAAAGCTCAAACCAGGCAAACTCGAAAAACGTGCTTTCACGCACTTCGGACAATTTTTTTATACAAGATGAGGGTTTTGAAAAAAATGGCGAGTTCGTGTTCAGGAGATAAAAATACGTCGATATGTCATATCGATTCGAAAAATAGTAATTAAGGATTCGAATTTATTTCGCACTACGGTCTACGCGCGTTTTATTCGCAATCGGTTGTCCCAAAAACTGCCGCCCGATTAATCGAGCTCAGATTATTTTTCGAATTTTAGGAGAATTTCAAAGTCGTACCATAGGTTTTTGTTATTTTTTCCATACATACTCAATACCTCGAAGTTCTTTATTAAAAGTGAAGACCGTTGAGCTGAAACTACCGACAATTCGATTCAGTCTTCTTAGCTACCAAATAATGCCTCCTGCAATAATAAAGTCGACGGCATGCACGAAACAATTGGTAAAGAGTCCACATTCTCTGCCGCTCAAGTCAACGGAGAACGTTTGAACAGGTGAGCACACTCAGAATCGTCTCGCAGTGATATTTTGTCAAGCGGAATTGTACGACGGGGATGAGGAAATATGCCATGGACTTAGGGATTCTCAAGAAAATAGCTGTGGACGAAGAAGTGCGTCAGATAAAAAAGTGTGAAAGAAATATCGTCAGGTTCACGTGGAAATAAATAAGCCCGTGTCGTCACCCCAGCTTGTCGAACGGTCATTAGTTTTCTTTCATATCAATGAGGAACATATTTCCATGGTTGGAAATGGTCAAAAAAATACTTGACGCGGTATCCCTCTCTGGAATCCCAATTTGAAGGGCTAGACCGATGATTATTTTTCTAGTAACACATTGGTTGAAATATATTAATTTTTTTCAGCATTTTGTATACACGTTTGTGGTTACAATGTAATTTTTTCCGAAAAAAATCTTTCAAAGTGTTCGTGGTACTGCAGTTGGCGTTGCAGTGCTCCAGTGACGAGGCCCGAGACGCAATATCTCTACCGGGCTCAAATGTAATCTGAAACGAAAACAAAAAATGTTTTATTCAAATATATCCAACTGAAATTTCGAAAAATACGAAAAATGACAGCTTCTCCAAAGAAAACCTCATTTTTCTCTTGAAAAACAGCATGCGGAAGTCATTGTTATTAACAAATGGTTCATCTAATTAAAAAATGCGATCGTCAATCGAAAATGACTACTGTTTGACCGCTAGCGGTGCAAATTTAATTCAGCAGTGTGAAAGTTAAGAGATCAATCCCGCCGTGTCAAGATCTGTAGTTTTGAGATAATCGCGTTCAAAATTTTGGTACACATTTTACACGATCCTGTGAAATATTGTCGTCTTACCGCTAGTCAGCGATTCCGGCGCCATATAAGTGTCCTTCCTCGTCATCGAGATTGTGTTCCACACCTAATTTATGCATCTGCGCTCAATTCGGGCCTCTTTCGAGTGTTCTTGTGTTTTGATGTCCGTTTTCGTTACACGCGAATCATTTTCATCCCGACGCACACTGTTTCACTACAATAGGCGTCACTTCATCAATAAGTTTTAGAATTTCAGGGTCCGGTTGGTCTTAAAATATTCTTGAAAGTTCACACTATAACAAAATGGGAAAAAAGATTTTCTAAAGTTTTCAGAGAGGGATACCCCCTTAAATCCTACACTTCTTTACGACGAACATTAAAAAAAAACTAGAGTCGGTCCGAGATATATTTTGCACGTCATTTTACGTAGCTAGCAAGAAACTGAAAGACGGTAAGGTTGAAAGGAGGAAATTCATCTCTTTATCCTTCACGAATATAATAGCGGTGGCCTCCGGACCCAACGGAAGTTTTTTACTGTTTCGAGACTCTCTTATAAACGATCCATTATTCCGCCGGTCTTTTCTGTGGGGAATCTCTCTCCCTCTCTCTCTTGCTCTCTCTTTTTCACAGCTTCATGCACCCTCTCTCACTACGCTTTACGCACAAGGAAAATTGCGTACACATTTTCCAGCTCCTCATTTCTCAAATCTCACATTCCTCAAGACTTTTTGACAGTCAATAGCCACAGAACGTATCATCGTCTTATATTTTACCTTCACTATCTTGGGCTCTTTGATACCCTTTCGCCATTGGAGCGATCAATGTTACCACTGACGCTGCTCACGCGTGCTTACGCCCAAAAATTTGAAACGCCATTGCGGAAGGGTTAAATTATGGGAAACCGTTCATTATGCACGAACGATTCAAACCCCCCTCATCTGCTCGTGAGAAAACCCACTATAAGAAATCTACCATATCGCCTTTTTACCGCAAGCATACACATTGGAACAATCCTCTATCATTGTTGCAGCGTTCTGCTCGCTCATATCATAATTGCAAAATGAGCGGAATGAGATATTCCGCTCGTTTTACAATTTGCAGGAACACTGCAGAAGAGCATCGCCCCACAGTTCACCAGTTGAAAAGACCAATTCGGATCCTTGCGAGCATGACAAAATTGATCGGATGACTTTACGTTGACAACGTTTAGACCCCCTACCTAGCAAGGGGTTATTTTCGTAGTCCAGCAAAAAATAGGACGTAGGCAATAAAGACTGCAAATTTCCATTACGCTATTAATTCGATTCTCCGACATTAGTACCCTCGAGCGCCAGACAAATCTTTTGTGATACTTGAATCGAAGCCAAGTTTTCTAAAGCTCCGCTGCACCGCTCTTTTCTGAATGAAGGAGAAACGGCAAGATCACTACGTAAGAGGTCGAGAGGGCGTGCCACCGGGAAATACGGAGCCGCGTCCTTCCCCATTCAATCAAGATTTCCTCATACGTATATAAACCCGACCTGACTACCCCTGCTATCATTTTCAAGATTCCGCCCCGCTAAGAGAATGTACACTTTGCTGGAGGATCCAGGACTATCGTAGCCAAAGCTGACGATGGATTTAATATCGTTGAAGTAAAATACTAAGGATTGAAGATATGCACTTTGAGTCTAATGATGCTCGCCACTTTGAAGAGTATCATCAGTACACGTTTGGGATGCTACAGGGCGGAGCAACTGGAAGGTATCATAACGACACCAGGTGTATACATATATGCTTTGCAGAGCTAATTGATCGAAGTGATCAAAATCCTTCAATGTACATGGCACATTAGAGAACAAAAGGATCAAACGGACGTAATGCTGTTTAATAAGTCAGATTTATTGATCCATACATTCCTGAGGTCGTGAATGAATGATTCTTGATTACCCTTTTGCCTTGTAGTAAAAGGACAATCATTACTCACCACTTTCTGTACAATGGAGACGATAATGGTGAAAATGTTTTTACAGATTACCTCAGGTACGATGATTCAACTTTGATTTCAGGCTGGTAATTTACACCGATTTATTTTAGTTGCATTTTGCTGTAATTTGGATCACCTGAATCCATTTTACGGTGAAAATGAGGATGGTTCATTTTTGTCCAGTATCTCGTGATAAGTAGACAGTCGATTTGATCTTGCAGGTAAATGTTTAAATTATCAAGGGCCTCTTTGAGATGGGGCTGCAACGAAGGACAAACGAACAAAGCGGACAGGAGCTTAACTCAAGTATCCTACTTCACCCTCGTCTTCCAGACTCCAGAATACCTTCAGTGTAACGAAAATCTCCAAAAGCTCCAATTTCACCCCAAGTGCTTTCACATTAGGAGCAACGTGCGTTGACTTTCATTTTGGTTTTTTCGTTATTTCGTTTTCTCGTGCCATCCTTAAGGGGTCATGCCTAATTGTAGGAGTTGAAAAATCACTTTTTTCAAAACCAATATATTTTGATAGTATATCATCCTGAATGATGCCTGAAAACTTCAAGCTGTTTGGATTGAAATTGACAGATTTATACGCTGCTTAGGTTGACGAAACTTCAAACGCTTTTTCTCAAAAGTGCGATTACAAAGTCAGTGACCAAAATGTTTCAAAACTACTGCATGAACCCGTCTGAAATGTTTAAAGCTGTTTCCAGAGAAAATATAGTATTTGGTCGAAGGATTTTTTTTTCCAATGTATACTTTAGATTTAATGAACCAAAAAAGCCCATTTATGGCAAAAATAAAGACTCTCGCCTTGAACACGCACCATTTTTAACTTTGATATTTCGGAAATTCCTTCGATAAATCAATAGACATAATGGTAAGGAACTGTGTTTGGTGTTTTGTCATTAGATAACCTGGTTTAGAAGGATATTGCTCACCGGAAAAGACGTTTTTGAGAGATGCTTACCGGACATCGGCTGTAAATCGATTATAATTAAACATTTTTCTACAAAAACATACAGAGTGCTTTCCAGATGATACTCTTCCAAAAACCTCATTTGTCTAGAAATTTATCATCACGATTTTATTTGTTTTTCATCCCTGTTTTCACCAACGCAGTGGTCATTCCCGCAGCGTTGGTAAATCATCTTATGAGAAGGAAGATGTATGATCTCACTTGATGACCGAATCACATACCTGAATGAATTGTTATGCAATTCACTCAGGATGAATCCAACAATTCACCATTGATATTTAGAAATTCATAAAATTGAGTCTGCAAATGGTTTATTTTCGTTTTGCGACTTACTTGTGATAGGGTCTGCCAAATGGTTGCCAGTAGTCAAACCATCAAGAAATTAAAGCGTCAATGCCTGTTGGAGATGTTTCCACCTCACGGCACGCTATATTATTTTCAACGCTACCGTACCACCGAGAACTGCCATATGGTGCAAGTACAAACAACCTGTCATTTGAATCTATGCTGCGGTTACCAAAGTTTCGTGAAGGGTTGTACGGTGGTGGCGTTTGCCTCGAGCACACGCTCTTTACGTATCACTGGCTCAGAAACGATATAGAAAGGACCCCAAAAGCCTATAGAGAACTCCAAGGAAAGTGTTCCGGTGGCTGTGTGGTGCGGGGGTTGTTGCGCGTTCAAGCACGTAAATTCGTTTTACGAAAGCCTCGTATTCCAATGCGCCCGAAGATGAATTCTTCTACGCCCGAAGATCTCCCAGCTTATCCACTTGTACAGGCTCCGGTATAGAACCCTGGAAATAATATAGTGAGAGAAAAAGAATAATACCAAAAATCCTACAAAACCCACCCCGATCCAAGGAAATTTACCTTTCCTCTAATCGAGAGACGTGAATCATTACCGTTCTCGACAGAAATCACTTTCATTTCCATTAGAAACTGTCTATCTGAAAACGAAATTTCAACTCGACCTCTGCAACGAGAATGCAAAAGAAGAATTTTTCAAATGGATCATATGGACTTGCTTTTCTGCGAAGGCTGAAGAACCACATGCTGGAAGCTTGTGGTGAATTGTGAAGCCAGATTCGGCGTCAGCATAAAAAAGAAAGAACTAAGCTATTTTACATGTCGCATGGGTAGAAGATCTTCCCCTGTTTGAATTCGTAGCCTCATTTGAGTATTTGATTCATTGTTCTCTACAGGATGTTTCATGTACATGTTTTGCACCATAATTGTCCTTTGGCCATCAGTGCTCAAAGAACACTTGAGTTTGTCCGTAAAAAGTTGCCGAACAATTACTCCTGGATAGGCAAAAAGTTGAATCCTAAATCCCTCTCTATGAGGAAGATGGGCATGTCTAAAACTTTTAAATAGTCCGGTTCTCGGGCGCAACTTTTCAACCTTTCTCCGAGGCTTTTCTCCGCAGCAAAGCCAAGGAAGCCGTTTGAATAGTGAACAAAAGTGAAGCAAACGTATATGGGTCTTCCTTTGTACGGATACCATACTTCGTGAACAATAATAAAGCCTCCGTTCCCCACTAAAGACAGTACATTTAAAAGAATTGTATGGACTATCGATGCTCAGCTATATGGAGACTTTGACCTTAGCGCAGTAAAAATAACTACATTCGAAAAACACTGGAAGTTATTTCTAATGGACTATTTGGAGCATTCATCAATGGCAAAATTGCTTATAACTTGCAGTACAGTCACATTCGAAGAACCAGTTAGAAGCTCCAACCAGGATCACAATATATCTTCGTTGTGTATCATTTAATCATAACGGACATATACACCATGAAATTGTGCTGGCAAACACAACACGCATTTGAAAAATTTCAAACTGCTTCGAACAAAGCTTCGGAGGTCTCGACCCTCGCCTAAAACCAATCTAAACTGCTAAGAAACACGATAAATCAAGTGGAGCGACAAGTTGATGAAGTGGATAGCAGAAAACGCAGATGGAGCTGAAGTTGGGTATGCCAGCTGCTTCAGTTCTCCGGCCCCCTACGGAACTCTAGAGTTCCTAAGCCGATCACCCTCTTTTGCTGTTACCGAAACCCTTTAGTGTTGATCCACGTGTATGCTTTCATGGTCCCTACTCAAACATTGTTAATTTCCGCTCGCCCTCAATGACTTTAGGTCATCCGTCTCCTCCATCCATTTGTTTGTATAGATACCCTGACGAATGGCATGCTCTACAATGTAAAAACGCTTGTACTATGTGATCGTATTTTTGCAACATACACTGAATCGTGTCTGCGTTGAGGGAGCCTTTGTTAGGATACAGATCCAGGAATACACTATGAAAATATCCAAATATCACTGTTTTGGTACCAAAGAAACCTCAAAATGCTAAAACGTTATTCGACGCGTGGATAAAATCGCTCGATGCTTTGCAATCTGTTATACATCGACACATGACAAGTTCCGTAAAATATAGCATCCGTGGTTGATGCAGCTTCTAAAATACTAATTTGCTGCTGCCGGTGAAGCATTCTAGCCTCACGGGTGTTTTCCTGCCTGCAGCGGTCGGCTGTCGTGATGCGGACAGTCTTCTCTGGCATATTCGTGGGCTGTTGACCCGGTATGCACCCGTGTGGCTTCGTACATTTGTAACAGTGCCCAGCAACCTTCATTGAAGGTGCAGCATTTGTGTAGCAATGTCCACGGTGATCGATCAACTGGGAATAACTTGTAGAGCGGTTTTCCGAATCATTAAATTACGGCTCTCGTCGCTGCTTTGAGTGAGTCCACCACTTTAATGGCATCCAAAAAATGTTGAAGTAGAGTAGTTCAGTCGGGTTGGGGGTACACTTCGGAGCTTCATAATTTCTCCAATGTTCATCAAATCAACTTGAAATTTGAATAGTAAGTATATTTTTTACATGTACTCCAAGAAATCAATGGCTCGAAAGTTGCAACGAGACATGACCCCTGAGATTCGCGGCGGGCGAATCGTGCCGAGTATATTTTCCGCTATACCGGCGTATCGATCGCCCCTAAGTGGAGAGCCACCACGAATATAAATAGGCCAAGAATTTTTATCCAGCCACTTTTCCAAAGCACCGACATTAAGATGTAATCAACGATATCGACTTCAAGAATTGGATTGAGTACTTGTGACTTTTTTCTAAATAAAAAGGATGCGGCACGCGTTGCGACGATATAATGACAATGCAACACGAGGCTTCTAAAAGCTTCTCCCTCATCGCCACCCGTAATATTCGAAATTTTATTTTCCCATCACTTTTTTTGTTTAAAATGTTACTTTCAATGTCCTATCTTCTTTCGTTTCAATTCTTTTAAGGGGGCATCCCATGTAACAGCCAATATTTAGGAGGATTCTGGCAATTCGAGAATCCTTACGACCTGAAAGAGGCGGAGGAACGACGGACTAGGTCAAGCAGCCGCAGCACATTTTTGCAGGGTTCAATAAGGGATGGAATAAAAGAAAGTGGTCTAACAAGAACCGTGAGTTTTGATCATCATTCGGGACTTCTTGTCTTGTTAGCTCATACGTTCGTGCAGTCGCCCAAGGGTTTTGACGAAAGTAAGGCAGAAAGACGAGTCCCGGGTCATTGAGTATGTACGTGTGCAGATACGTACGCGGCACGCAACCTCTCATATTACCAAGCTCGGAACCGTCGACGATCTTCTGACCATAAGTCATCGGCCTTACACACGCTATACGCCCTAGAGCTCTCCCACAAGTACAATACCAACAATCTCCCATGGTGATTTTTCTTCCCCCGGCTCTGAGCCCCGTTACACCCTCCATGTTGGTCCCTCAGTTGGTTCCATTTCCCAATAGAAGATAAATGGAAGGAAAATATGATACGTCTACCTTTTTACCCTTTTCGTGCGGACCGATGAAAGGAAAATCTTGGCGAAAAGAAAAATAAGTTAGAAATCGCTTCTTGGAAGGCTGATACATATTCGATTAATTGCATTGCTTCGTATTTTTTCCCGTGTAGATTACACTCAAATGAAGAAAAAGCCCCATTGTTGCGCAGATTATCTTAACTCCTGGAAATTTTCTCCACCGACTATTGGTCACAATTACGGATTGCAGTACCCAGAATCTGCGATATCGATAACCGGATATAATAGCTGAATGCCAGGTGTGTCCAGACTCCCGATATTGAGGTTAAGCGCATCGCGGTTGAATATATACATGTTAGTTTAAAAAAAGAACAGGTGCGGGCTCGATCCGAAGCGCGGATTAATTATGCACACCCTTCGTAATTGCCAATATCCTAATAACAACAGCAATCGTAAATAACAATGACAATTTAGCGGAGCACCATCGAGCGAGGATGTTCTGGGTTAGCGTGCGTTGCAAAAGTGACAGAAATTGGTACGAAGCACCTACAAGCGATTCGATACGTTAATGAATATAGGCTGGGTACAGATTTTCTTGTGGAATGGAAAGAGGAAGAGACAGTAGAATATCCGCGAGCTTTGGTTCTGCGGAGAGCATAGTCAGCTGTGGCGCAGTGTTTGTACAGGAAGTCAAGAGTACGGGCGAAACGGAAAATGTCATTCGGTTGTCGATGAAAAATAGCCCCGAGCCGATCTTCGGTGTGGCACGTAATTACAAGTACCTAAAGCAAAGCACCGGTACAAAAGCTAATTTGGCTATACCGTTGTGTACACGATCTGGTAATTTGTGTTCTTATTTATTTGCGTCATTAGCATGGTTCACTTCGACTACAAATGACAGAGGCCAGAGGCGGTTTTCTGTTAATTACAGCTATGCTAATCGACGCGAGCAAACCTTTGAATCGATTGAACCGCAAAACCATAAGCCAATAGAACCATATTCGTTGTTATGAGAATGAGGGGCTGCATGGCGATGATTCGCTGAGCATGTATCATTTGTTTGATTTCATTTGTTTAATTTGATTTAAGTTCAATTTGATTATAAACCAAAGGGAACGGTGTAGAAATTTGTTTGGGAGTGACAAGATGCACCCACGTTTCTATAGGGATTTGTTGGGGACGCCGCACGTAGGGCGTACTCATTGAGATCCAATTGGATTTTGCACCCCGATGAACGCCGTTTGGTAATTCTTACCACGTTCGCATCGAAAATATGTGAAGAGTCACGTGAGAAAAACTCGGTGTGTTAGAAAATAACCTGCTTGCTTTATGAGCCAGTACGTGTGTGCTGATATCATATCAAAGTGCTGTAAAATCAATAACAAACATAAAGTGTATTTTCAGTGATGTGATTCCAATCGATTTTGAAGATATACTTCTTTTACGCATTTTCTACTTTTTGAAGATAAGATTTGGGGAAGCGCTGTACCTTCATACATTTTGCGTTCAATAATATATTTGATTGAAAGTATGATACATATACTGATGAAATAAATTGTATCGTAAAGGGCAACTAATAGGGCTCGTGATATAAATTACACAAGACCATAGACAAATATTTTAATTGTTTTAACGCATTTGTAAAAAAGTGGTAGGTTGATCAAAGTAGAACATTACTGATGTACATTGATCCGCATATGTTGTACCATGATGACAGTGAGAATTCAGTCAAATAAAAGGCAATTTTCGCGACAAATTTTAATATTATTTACGTTTATGATATTTATGGTATCTTTATTCAGCTTATGTAATAACAGATATCTGTATTTTAACAAAAAAATATTCATCAAACATACGTTTTTTCTAATTCTTTACTTTCTCAG
The DNA here is from genome assembly GCA_951751655.1 of Ophion costatus. Lineage (NCBI taxonomy): Eukaryota > Metazoa > Arthropoda > Insecta > Hymenoptera > Ichneumonidae > Ophion > Ophion costatus. The sequence goes on along the minus strand of OX632366.1, from coordinate 13,817,872 downwards.
TTCAAAACATAGAAAACTATTATGTTTTTTTAAAAACTCTAAACTAGGAACTTTATAATCAAATGATGCTGTTTCCTTCTTCTCTTAAACTAATTATTGTCCTTAGAGGTTTCTTACTCAATAGGTAAGCTACCAATATTTGTTTATTGCAGGAACGGAATAGAACTCCATCTTAGAATTTGTTTTTCAAGCTTTTTTATTTTCCCTTCAATATCTGGCCAAAGATATAAGTTCAAATCTTTTTTTTCTGTCCACCTAGAAAAAATTGAATGATACCATCATGTTTAAAGGCACAAACATATCAATATACGTTAAGGTTTCCCTCCTTTCGTGCGAACACTAAAGCATTATCACGAAATCCCAAATGTCTGTACAATTCCAATGAGAAAATCATCTTTGAAGATATGTGCCGTAACTTGACCCTGATCAAGCTACAGCGGGTTTGCCAGGGTCAAGGTACAACGCCCCCACCCGTTGCTGTTTACTTACATAAAAATATTGACGTTGTGTTTAGCTAAAATCAGGCTAATACGTCTTAAACGCTAATAAAGCACCCCCCTAAAACAGCAAGGGATGAATAATTATGTAAGTAATAAGGCAAGTTATGAAGAGAGAAAAAAAATTAAAATCTTACTTTTCGGCACCAAAAATTTCAAAATCGTCTCACGTCTAAACGCCAAGGAGAGACTGTCTCCAACTAACTTTATGTTGATTTGCTTCCTCAAATCGTTACCGCACCATAAACAAACACCCGTTAAAAGAACGAGAACATTTTAAAAAGTTGAGTGGCTCAAGGTGCACAGGGTGTCAAGGTACAGCAGCTTCCTCTGTGCTTTTTCAAGATCCACTCATTTCGTATATCTATATAAAGGGTGTCTCAAAATGACCGGACATTTTTTATTGCGCGCCATTTTTCGTGGCGAACATAGAATACTAATCTTTGACAACTGGTATCAGAAAGTATCGAGGTATAGTCATGGAGCATTACGCGATCGAGCAACACACAGAAATAGTTATTCGCTGCATAGTTATTGTAGACGACGTTTCATCGTCGTGATATCTCTCGTCACGGCGATGTGAATTGGCCACCACGATCGTGCGATTTGACGCCATTGGACTTCTTTCTTTGGGGTTTCCTGAAAGGAAAAGTGTATGCCAATGATCCACCGACCATTCCGGAGCTCAACGAAGCAATTCGACGCACCATTAATGAAATTAGTCCGCAGTTATGCCAAAAAGTCATTGAAAACTTCGTCAAAAGAGTGACCCTTTGCAAAGACAATGCGACGGGATCTATCAAGAATCGTAGCGGATTCCGGTCGATAATATGGCAATCCTCAAGAAATCAAATCCGATTCGTGCATTTGATTCCAATGGGAAACCCCGATAAGCATCAAATGTACCAGCGTGACGTTTTAGTATAGCGATCCAATGGGAATACCCATTGGATCCCTATCAGGAAGTAGAGACAAGCATGAAGATCCAATTGGGTCCCGACGACAAGCGTGATTCCGATTTAATTAGTATGGATTGAAGTCTTAATAAAACGAAATCAAGACCGCAAAGACTGATCGTTTCTGCGACAGGATTTCCCAATGTCCACTCATAACATCGCGCTTGCGTTTTTATCGAAGCTGCTGGGGAATTGAGTTCATCCGAATAATTAGACACGAGGCTCGCGGGACGTTTTGTTTTTTGTTCGTGGCGTCGGTATTTCCGGTAGACCGACGATTTTGCTGGCAGTAACGAATTTGAAGTGTGACAGGACGTTCGTCACTGACCACATCGTCCACAACCGGTCGTCAACGTCATTTTGAGAGACGTGGAGAGCAGGTGGATGTCCGACGGCCACAGAGTCAAGCGACAAACGTATAGCTCCCGCGAGACTCGCGATAATCGCTACTTTTACCGCCTTGACGTATATTTCCTATATTTCCTGTGCATGAACTTGTTACGCGAAAGACATTTACGCCAGACGAAAATAATTCATCCCTCAATCCATGATGACGGAGGAAAATAACTTACCAAAAAAATTCTGCTGCGGCAAATTGCACCTCCTTGATGTGTTTAAAACAATATACTCTCGACATCCACTTCAAAGACTTTTTTTTACCTATTAACGCAAATTAAGGATGTTGAGTCCCAAATCGCAAATGATGATAAAATTCTGAAAATTTGGTATGTTTTTGTATGAAGTATTTCAGAGGTCGTGTAAAAATTTCACGACAATTAGGAAGCTCGTTATTGAACAATTAACATTCACAAATTAAATGTTGTTTTATGGAAACTGATGTAACTTTGCAATAAGTTTTTTTTTTGACCTCTCAATTTTATAATATCTACAATATACTGAAAGCAACAGAAACAAAACGAAGTTTATTGATAAATTTTTTTTTATTTCTTTTAAAAATTGTTCTTAAAAAAATGTTAATTTTTTAATAACGAGCTTCCTAATCGTCGTGAAATTTTAACACGACCTCTTAAATACTTCATTCAAAAACATACCGAATTTTCAGAATTTTCTTATCATTTTTTATTTCAACCCTTAAGGAGGTTGGAGTAATGATGATAGAATTCTGAAAATTTGGTATGTTTTTACATGAAGTATTCAGGAGGTCGTGTAAAAATTTCATGACGATTAAGAAGCTATTTATTGAACAATTAACATTAACATGTTTCATAGGGACTCAACATCCTTAACGACCCGGCGTATCGGAGGACGCGTAAAGGGGGATGCGTCAAACTTTTTTCTCAATCCACCGCCACCTTGTTAGAAGCATCTTGCTCATCAACGCTGGAGTAAAAAGTTGATACCATAATAAGTAACAAAAATTAAGGTCAGCAGTTCCGTCAGTCTTTCGCTCTTTATTTTTATTTTTACGAGCTTGAGTTCTATATACATCGCGTAGTTCGTCCGCACGGTTATATCGATCACTAGCCTGATTTATATAAAAGTTTGATGAGAACGAGAGAGGCCAACGTACGGGTTAAGGGCTAATGAAACCTTACATATCATCAAATGATAATTCACTGCTCTACTTAACAAAAGATCCGTTTATCTGGATGGCAATAACATTTTGTTGTCTGTAACGACGGAGTCATCACCTCGAAAGAGATCGCAAGTTTCATGTTCACCAGAGCTTTGTTTTCGTCTTCGGTAGAGCGTCGTTTATCGTCCGGTTCATCTTCTCTGATTGCGATTTCAGCTGACGATGCAAAGCCATTTCACACTTTTGTACTTATTTTAACGTGCGTACCCCGGAGACCCCCTGCGGCCCAGGATAAAGCCTCCGGTGATGAGAGAAAAACATTGGTTGTAAACTGGTTGGTAGTGAGGCTTCGAATTTTTTTTAAAGACAGAAAGCTGCTTGCACGGTTACGAGGAATAATTAAACCGCGGTTTCACCCTCCACCGGCATCGTTTTTATGAACACGAATAAAGAGGAGAGAAACATTGACGCAGGATTCCCGGGATATTCATTTTTCAGGACAAGGAAAATAGCGATAAAAAAATTGTATAGCCGGTAGCCAGTTGCGTGTCTTACGGCGACAAATTACAAAGTCGTTTCAAATTCTTGGCGCAACTTTTTTTTCAATAAAACGCGAGAACATACGAGGAAAAATGTCGACAGCTTTTTTTCGAAATATAATTGGCAAAAAATGATAAAAACGTAAATCGAAAGAGTGGAAGCTGAGGAGAAGTCGGAAAAGTTATTATATTTTATACATACTCGACGCAATATGGTCGGCCAAGTTTACTTATTCAGAGATATTCGTCGAGATTACTTGGCCGAAAATTATTTGGCACGTATATAGGTGGGTTTATGCTTCGACTATATGAGCTGTCGGTCTGCATGAGTAGCCTACCGTGAAGGGGCATTTTGCTGAATCAAGGTCAGTATGATTACGGCTGAATTAAAGAACACGAGTAATTATTTATTTGAGGGATTATGCATATTTAAGAGCTGATGCAGGCTTCTCCCATACGGCCGTTGTTACTTCTATCTCCATCGCGATCTAAAGGTGCGAGCGAAATATGTGGCGTCTATGGGTGCTATTCAGATTCGAAAAACGATTGCTGCAATTCAACAAATATATACTTGAATTGTATACTTGAAGTATATATTCAACAAATATATACTTGAATTGCTCCAGTTCCAAAGTATTTCCCTAGCATCCCTAGGCCAACGCATTTCCCTAGCATCCCTAGGCCAACGTATTTCCCTAGCATCCCTAAGCCAACGTATTTTCCTAGCATTTCTCTTGCGCAATTTCACATATTGGAATGCTAGAGGAATACTAAGGATGCCAGGGATTTTACGTGTTGTTTTTTCAACAAAATGTATAGATATACAAAATGAGCGGATCTGAAAAAAGTATAAATCGCTGAAGAAAATATTCTTTAAAAATCGATTTGAATTACATCACTGAAAATCCACTGTAATTGAGGAGCTGGCGAACAAAGCCGGTCTTGACCGCATTGGCTCCCAAAATATTTTGCATCAAATCCGGCTGTGAACACCTTAAAATTTGTTAAAAACTACGGTTTCAAGCAGAAACGGACTTGTCTATGGCTGGCCGGATGAAAAATTAGTAACAGATGACCGCAGTGATGAAGATGATGACATTGAATGCGATTCTTGTGAGCTTAACATGGAAGCGTTTGTGTAGCATTATTAAATTGTTAATAAAAACAAATGTATAGTCAACTTAAAAAATCTCCTTTATTTCATAACCGGATATGTCCATAAGATTTTCATTCAAACGCGTCCACCATTCTCATTCAAAAACGGAATTGTCCAAAATTAAAAAAAAAACACAACGTAGTTAGTGTTTTCATTAAAGTAAGGTCCGGTCCAGGCTTGCATTTTGATAGAGCCTCTATATATTTACGCTTACAAATTCTTACTCATCTCTATTTGGTTACCTTGGTTTTTGACCTCTCCTGTAAAAAAGTAATTCGTGGACAAGTCCGGTTCTGTTCACCAGCTCCTTAATTATCATTTATTTATTTTACTGCACTTTGACATAATGTCACAACACACGTACAGGCTAGCGAAGCATGCAGGTTATGTTTTAAAACGTCGAGTTTTCCCTCGTGACTTTTCACTCATTTCCGATTCGAAGTTGGTGAGAATTCTAAAGCGATGTTTATCGGGGACAGTGCAACGTCCATTTGGATCCCAATTTGGAATCACCAACAAAGTTGTGCATCAAGAAAGAATTTTTTTTTTTTTAAGAGCGACTCAACGAATTCCTGTTGAAATTTAAAATACAAAATTGAAAATAGCGCGGTATCCATTTGAATTCTAATGAGGACTCTACGTGTGGCGTCTGTATCAAAGCCCTATGGGGATGTGGTAGGATCTAGAGACTCCTCAAGAAATTTCAGCACGAGTATATTTAACGCCCCATCGTATTTCACGTTCTAGTGTATTTTGATCCCACGACTGCATAAACAGAGTCGATTCGACTCCAGGTCCTTTTTCGACAGCTGTCCTGAGTACACGGGCAGGATGTAGGATGAGGGCTGAGTGTCCACCTATAGAGTAGGAGTGAAGGATCATTCGAGCGAACTGAGGACGAATACATAATCCCGTTTTGCGATATAGTCAGTTGATAAAAAATTGGGCTCAATATGACCCAGTGTGCAGTCGAAGGGTTAATCCTGAAGATGCACAATGGAAAAAATGTTCGACATCTGTAGGAAGGTCTCCTTTGTCTCTTTAAAATGAAGCCCCAGAATATTTCACTCAATTCACCATCGATTAGTATTTTCTTCCTGAGTTTCAACGTATACCTTTGCGTATTTTAAGGGGTTACGTGAGTTTGAAAATTGCAAAAAATCCTTTTCTTTTAATTGTATTATCTAATGGTACAACATGTCTAGCATATTCTCCCAAAGTTTTAAGTCAATCAGAGTACAAGTCTAAGAGAGAGAGAGAGAAAGAGAGCCTTTGGGAATTCCCCCCGTTGGGAAGACCGGCCGGGAGCGACCCAGATATATCGCATTTTTCTCAAAACACTATTTTTGAAGTCGGTGGACACGATTTTTTTAAAACTAATGCACCGATCTTATTGAAATTTTGCACACTTCTTTAAAATAGCATTGACTAGTGATTGAACGGAGGTTTTTTTTTCGATGACAAGCAATTTTACGCGGCTATACGTAGTAGTGTAAATCATACCAAAAATTGATCTATTTCACATACAACTTTTCCAAAAATTCAAATTTCAACTTTTTTTGAATCATTCGTTCAATCGCGCGCTACTACTACTGACAGAAAAAATGGTTTTTAAATTTCAGATAAATGAGTTATCCTGACCACCACAAGGACACTTTTTTTAGGGGTCTCCGGAAACCAGATCCCACCGGCAGAATTTCCCAAATTTTTGGATGCATTGTTTTTTAACATTGTTGAAATTTTGCTTTTTTATGGCTTAACATTTTGAATTAAATAATTGATATATTATTTTTTTGAAATACAGAAAATATCCTTTTTTAGCTTCGAAACTCACGTAACTCCTTAACGCATTGCTCTTCCCAGTTAAACCCATTCCTATCCACCAGTGTCGGTATGAAGAAAAAAAACACATATTGCCAATATATGGTGGGCCACAAATTGTTACCATGGCGTTTCCGGTCCCTTGTTTGGTCGTTCGCGATTGGTGGACTAACCATTTCACATAGAGTACGTCGTCTTACTGTTCTATACCGCTGTCGATGCCTTCCACGCCGGCTAGGTCCGACTGTCAGCTATAAACGTTATTAAATAACGTGCAGGTACGTTTATTATATCATTCGAGATATTTATACCTGCATACATCTTTATATAGGTATCTGCTATCTTGATATACAGCAAAGCGTAGCAATACTGGTTGAGTACTTTAACCGTTCATTTCGTCACGTCACATTCGGTATCTCTCCAGTTTATCTTTCTTCGGTCGGTTACTCGTAGCTGTCTTCTGCTTCGTCTATTTTTGCGCGGTAACACGGAATTTTTCTCCTCTCTTCGGTTCTTTTAAAATGAATCTCTCTCTAAAATATAACGTAGAAAACTTGGAGTGGAACGGACACTTTCGTAAAAATCAAAGATCAAATAAAATTTCCGTTTACTTTCGAGGAGAGCTCGTGTTTTTTATCATCAGATTGAAAAAAAATAATTCTACTCTCCAAACGTGAGAAGGCCAGCAATGTATTTTCTGATTGTTCAGCTCGCGATGTCTTTGGTGATATCATAATGTCTCGGAAATGCGTATAGCAGTAAACTTTGACTACAAGCCATTCATATCGTTCTCCCATTTCGCAAAGTTGTAAACATTCAACGCAGTGGAGTTTGCACTTCCGCGTGTGATGTATTTCCTCTTTCGCGTTTACACTCGATCCCGTCTACGCGTCTTTTGTGTCAGTATAACTTGAGTTACGACTCGGCTCCGCCAATTTGCCGGATATGTCTACGGATTGTTCGCAATAATAAAAATGATGACGAATGATTCTTTTTATCTCCTACGATCAAACTTGACGATGTATGTTTGCTTGTAATATTATAACCAGGTGGAAAAACATTGTTTTTCTTTCGAGATAAAATGCACATTTTGTCAAAAGGCAAAGATTTTCGATTGATAATTTGAGGAATTACGTGGGTTTCGAAGCCAAAAAGAAAGTATATTTACTCGATTAAAAAAAATTATCATTATTATTATTCAAAATGTTAAGCACATCAAAGAGCAACATTTCATCAAATTTAAAAAATTTTCATCCCAAAATTTGGGAAATTCATCCGGGGAACTGGTTTCCAGAGACCCCTAAAAAAAGTGTCCTCGCGGTGGTCAGGATAACTCATGATAAATTTATCTGAAATTAAAAAATCAATTGTTTTCTGTTAGTAGATAAGTATAGCTCGTGATTGAACGAAGGATTTTTAAACAATAGAAATTTGAATTTTTGATAGAGTTGTATGTGAAATAGCTCAGTTTTTTGTATAATTTACACTACGTATAGCCTTGTAAAATTGTTTGTAATCGAAAAAAAACCTTCGTTCAATCACTAGTCAATGCTATTTTGAAGAAGTGTGCAAAATTTCAATAAGATCGGTGCATTAGGTTTTGAGAATTCATGTCCACCGACTTCAAAAATAGCGTTTTGAGAAAAATACGATATACCTGGGTCGCTCCCGGCCGGTCTTTCCCAACGGGGGAAATTCCCAAAGGTTCTCTCTCCTAAACTTTTACTCCGGATGACTTAAAACTTTAGGATAATATTCTAGACATATTCGTACCATTAGATAATACAATAAAAAAATGGATTTTTTTTTATTTTCAAACCCCTTAACGTGTCGCAAAATCAACCGCAATCAACTGCAAAAAGTTTTGAGGTCAATCGCTTCGGGAATTGCTGTGGCAACAATTTCTCCACATTTAACTAGTTTAAAGATGATTCAATTTTATTTTATTCTTGATTTCGTTTCATCTCATTTTATTTCATTGAATTTCAATTTTATTAAGGGGCCAGTCAACTTTGAAAATTTCAAATTTTCAATTTGAAAATTTCAAAGAAAAGAAAATTTCAATTTGAAAATTTCACTTGAAGAAATCGACGATGATGAGCAATCAGAAGGGATTTTGTACGGTACAGGAATTGCCGATTGAGTTTAGGTAAGAGTGTTTCATAGTATAAACTTCAAACGCGTTTTTCTGGAAACAACGTTTGCAAAATCTAGCTCCATCGTATCTCTAAAACTAATAAACTGATTCTCTTGAAATTTGGACCACATGTCGTAAACATGATTCGCAACAAGATGACCCTCGATGGTTTTAAAAATTTTGATTTGTACTTTTTTTTTGCGAAAAACTGCGAAAAACGCGTTTTTTCGTTTTTCATCTGCCATTTTTTTATTTTTTGATAAAACTTTATATCCGAGGGTCATTTTATAGCTGGTATCATACTGAATCTAATGGACTTTGATTTTTTTTGTTTCAGACAAGCCGTCGCCGAGTTATGATGGAGCTACCTAGCCCACCTATTTTTGAGGCGTTACGTTAAACTATAGTTTTTGTACTTAAAAATTAATAAAAATGCATTAAATTTTCGTTGTTTAAATGTATTTCAAGACTTTATTTATCAATCCCCACAACTTTTATATTCATATCTTTTATAAAAACCTTAAAAAAAAATCGCAAACATAGCCTTTTTTCGTGGCTCCAAAGTGGGCTGGCCCCTTAATTTTAATTTTCATTTAATTTCAATTTAGTTTTAATTGTTTTACAATTTAGTTTCTTGGTAATAATTCACGGATAATTGCCCGATCGATAAGTTCTTAACATTTTAATAGAGCTGCAGTCCATCTTTTATTAGACTTTATCGCCATCTTATGGTGCCTGCATAATCGATTTTGTCCGGATCGATGAGGACTTTTTCTCTACCTTAGTCCGCCCTACTCGTATCTCTTCGTTATTTTTGAACAAACGAAGTAACGGATGGACAGGAAAAAGAAGGAACATCTTCCACCCTGCGAGGTTTATTCAATTCAGGTTAGATATCACTGCACATACAAAGGCGGTGAACCAAATGAACTTCTCGCTATGGGACTTAAGAAAATCGATACGCGACACACCAAGTGGATAGCACATAGTGAGTCTTGTATTTTTTATCCCCCCCCCCCCCCCCCGGCCTCTCTTTTTACCTACGCCAAAGCGTTTGCGTGCCAGTTAAATAAGTCTGAGGAAAATCATGTTTCACCTCCGAGCCGTTGAGACACGAAACACGAAGGATCCATCATTTACCTATGTGGAACCGTCTCTATGCTATGATACTGGCAAAGCACACACTGCTTTCGTCTTGAGCAACATTATGAAAGTCCGCACGGAAGAAAAGAAATTCGAATCGAGCTTTAACATTTTAAGGCTAGAAAGCGTAAAACTGAACATTCGTTAGTTGCACGAATCCAAAATGTCACGAGAGATACTGATTTGAAACAACAACAAAAAATTGAAACATATTTTCTTACGAAAAACTTCATAGAACAATTTTTTTCGAGTAAAATAGCAAACTTTTGATATAGGAACATTTCGAATTTTACCGTGTTAATATTATTTTTCTGTAACGTTCGCTCTCTAAAAAACGACGATTTGCCATCGTGAAAATTAGTATACATTAGTTATTATAAAACATAGTAAACATTGCTAAAAATACAGGTTAAAATTTCGTCCAAAAATCTCTCCGTGAAGTGACCTCACGTTTGAAAAGAGTCTAGACATAAGCTGTCAACATTTTCCGACTGCTTAAAATACATCAATCTTATTTTATCCACGGCTGTAAGACTTTCCGGTGGCACTTCGGAGGGCTACATCACCTATCGGGCAACCCCGCAAAATCGTCCCTACGAGGCTTCGAGATCCGATATTAAAATACATTCAAGCAATCCATATGTATATATATATATATATATTTCAAATTTTTAAGAGTTATGCTATGAAAAATAGCGTGATATATTTTTTGTTTGGCGTGTTATATTTGTACAGCCTCGAACGATTTTCGTCGATATGCAAAAATATATCTCGCCCAGCTTGGTACGGTTTGTTTGTTTGTTTGTTTGCAATTCCTTTTGTACTAGTTTCAAAAAATGCATGACAGTGAAAAATCAGTCTTATTTCTGCCGCGATGGTGAAACACACGAATATTGAGGTCCGTAAAATTGTGTTAAAACTTCCTCCAGATAGTACAGTCGTACTGTCACTGAAAAACCCAGTAATCGGAAAAAAATAGAAGGCCAGTTTTTTGACAGCTGATTTTGTAGGTGCCACGGGTGCTAACTCCAAGTTTGACCAAAAATCGGGACGCAGGGTTTTTTTAGGGGATGAAGGGGTATGAAGGGGTGGATTGATGCCAAACTTCAACCCGTACGAGGTCGTTGCCGTGACACAAAATGTTCAGGAAAATCCGAGCTTCAGTTTTGTCCACAGCGCCGAAGTCGTAGAAGTTCATTTTAGGGGTGCAAAATCGGGATGAAATTTTGAAAAATCTGTTTCAATTCAATAACTCTTTAGGAAAAATTCGTACACCTTTTGTTCAAATAGAAACGTTGTAGTCCTTGCAAAGACGCGTCGTTCGAGTATATAATCATTACTCTCCAATAATATCTTCATCCTCAAAAAAATTGTCGAAATACCAACAACAAAAAAATTGTTTATTGAATAACGCAATAACAATCGATTTTTCGCGTATAGTTTAAATGTACGAAATGTAGAGAATGAACTTCTTTATATTTTCATTCCTATGGACCATCCTGGAATTTTGATTTTCCAACCCCTCTCGGGGGTTAAAAATTAAAATTGAAATTGTGGAAAAACTATTGACCGTACGAATTCGTCGCTGCGGAATAATTTGTAGCTTGAACCCTCGACTACATTTTGTCCACAGCCCCAAACTCGTGTCTCTTTAATTTCCGTCAATAGCTTGGCCAGAATTTCATTTTTAATTTTCAACCCCCGAGAGGGATTGGAAAAAGCAAAATTCAAGGGTAGTCTATAGAAACGAAAATATAGATAAAATAATTCTCTACATGTCGTGCAATTCTCTACAAACCTTCCCCGAAAAAATGATTATTTTTCAGTTATTCAATAAACAATTTTTTGAATAATCAACCATTCTTTTGCGGGTGAAGATATTATCGGAGGGGGATGATCAAATACTCGATCGACGCGTCTATTTAAGGGCTAAAACGTTTCCATTTGAACAAAAATTGTACGCATTTTTCCTCAAGAGTTATCGAAATAAAACTGATTTTTCAAAATTGCACCCCACCTTTTGACCCCGAAAGTGAAGTTCCACGACTTCGACGATGTGGACAAAAATAAAGCCCAGATTTTCCTGAACATTTTTTCTCCCGGCGCCTTCTTCGTGGGGGTTGTCGTTTGGCATTAATCAAGCTCCATCCCCCTTCAACCCCTAAAAAACCCGTACATCCCGATTTTTAAGCAAACTTGGATTAAGCACCCGCGGCCCCTACAAAATCATCTGTCAAAAAACTAGCCTCCCTCTAATTTTTGCCGATTCCAACATACAACACGATCGTACTAAGAAGGAAAGAGTTCTCGCGATATAGCGACTACGTTATCCATTGGAAAATGTACGGTCAATCGTATTATTTGTGAATATAAATTAACAAATTCGTTATGTGACAAAAGTCGAGGTGGTAAACCGCGAAAAACTACGGAATACGTTGGCAAAATTATAAAAAGGAAGTATGTTATAGATCCACGAAAAACGGCAGCCGTCATTTCGAGAGAATTACGTAGTGAAAATCGTGCCGACTATTCGGAGTACAGTATCCCAACGTCTGAAGGCTGTAGGACTGATTGGGTGCATTTTGGTGCAAAAAAGCCACTCATCGGTAGAAAGAATCAAAAGGTCAAACCAAATGTTGCAAAAAAATGTCGATATTGAACAGCATCACATTGGTAAAAAGTGTTTTTTTTTCTGATGGATCGAAATTTCAATTATTAGGAATTGATGGTTGGAAGTACGTGAGACGTCCAACACGTACCAGATTCAACGTGAGCTATCAAATTCCTACCTTAGAACTACAATCTACAGAAATATATTGCAATACCATACGCTCCCATTTGTAATGAAAAAAATGCCGCGTGGTTGGGTTTTTCGACACAATAACGACCCCAAACATTATTGACGTAAAAGATTTCCTTCGAAGAAGCAAAGTACACCTTCTCTACTGACCATCGCAATCACCGGACTTAAGGCCTTAGGCCACAGTAACGGGTATAAAATCATGTGCAAATTTAACAATTTTTTTCGTATGAAAAAGTGATTCACTTGTATATATAAAGTGAATTTTTATATCAATATCTATAATATAAACCTATCAATAAAATTCATGAAAATAGTATATTTATCGTCCAAAGTGAGAAGACCCCTTAATAGCGTCCGAGCCTCGTCGATGTGCCGCGGTTGTTCCTGCCAAAGGCATGGCAATAAAGTACTGAGTCAAGTGGAAAAGGTCGAATCTCGTTTCGTTATTTTCAAAAAATTTTGTTGTGATTTTCACACGCAATAACCCGACGTTCTTTTTTATCATTAAAATCATTATATCATCATTTAAAAAATAACGCTTAGGCTCTATATATATATATATAAGTGCCAAAGTTATTTTATGTTTTTTTTATGTTTCATACTTTTTATAATTCATTCAGCTACTAACTATTACCCAATCGTGAAAATCGGAAAAAACTTGCTGATCCTAAAAAGTGATTGTCCGTGTCGTGGTTGACATTTATCGTTGACGAAGTGGATACAGGAATGCGAAAAGGGCATCAGCATAATTTTCTCGAGATTCATGTCAGAGATATGTCAAGCTGAAATTTGCCAAAACGTTATTCAACGAAACCTCCGGGGAATGGAGAAAAATCTCTCCAGTTCTATAGGCAGGTGGGTGTGAGCCATACGTTCTGGTTTATACATGCACGACGGAACGAAGTGTGGATCTATGCACATATGCGCGTGTATATTGGCAGGGTCAGTATATTCGTATAACGCGAATGACTTTTCACCAACTGTGTCGATATTGCCTGAGCCATACCGCTCTATGGTATATTGGACCACATACATTGGCCTATCGATGCAATCTGGATGAAATATTTTCTGATTCCCAGTAGCAATCATTTTTATTCATTCTACACGCTACTCGCTGCGCATCAGGCTGGATGAAAACAAATGACATTGAATTGGACCGCACGACTCGATAGAGCTGCGAAACCACAGCCGGAATAACATACCATTCTATAGGTGTTTGATTTTTGGCCGCGTTCATTATCAATACCCTGTGGTAATCTTCGAGAGATGAAATCGCGATAATAAATCTGATGAAGACGGTCTTTGATGAATTCCACCACCAGGATGCCATAGGGTGGCCATTATCATTTAATTTTAATCCCATCGTCTTTCCTCTTTGCACTCTGCTCTTTCACTTTGCACTTTCATCTTTCCACTTTGCTCATTCATTTCGGACCGGAATGAATACGCCACCAGATATGCTGGATCTCAAGCATATCCATACCGAGACAACAATATATTTGTATGTACCAGGATTTGTTAACTGTTAACAAATGGTAAAGCTGGATATGGCGAAATAAATACCTCCTTACAGTTAATGAATCATTAATATGAGCCTCTGAGTTTGTTTGGGTTTGTTTGGGTTGTAAAGGCTAGTTGAGTAAACGATATTTTATATGCGCACAAAACAGAATTCGAGTATAGTTACCAAATTAAGATTTGGACAAAGTCATTCATTGATTGTCGGCAAATCTAAATATATTAATTGTGAACAACTTTCTACTCCTTTGAACTATATTATCATATCACAACTTCAACTCGTTATTCGATCACCATAAACATCTACTGAGTTAAGAGAAATAAAAGTGATCAAATGAATCATCCTTTTCAAAGAAATACTATGGCTGTAAAATGTTGTCATGAGAACACGAATATTTCTTAATGGCTAACAAATTTCGTAACAGTTAATGAATATTTGAATAAAAGTGCGAACTAAATGTATTTACTTACTATAAATATTTGTAAACTGTTTTATCAGTGTAGGATCAGTTTTCAACTAAACCATAGAATGCCAGTCGCACAGAGGGATTTCAGAAATGTTCCATGGCTTACTTCATGCATCTGCATTACATATGAGACGATCTTTGATATCCATGACCTGCACATTCGGGCATACTTTGACTCGTACAATTCTCAGAGGCTTTTCACTAACCTCTGTCTGCGTCTCCATGCTTCTGGAAATTCGGATGTTGTGGTGAAGTTGCGCCTATCTTCCCGGGGCTATCAAGAAAGTCTTCAAAGGCTGTGAGCAGCGGCAACGAATGGGCGGTCCAGAGATTTGGCTGAAATGAACTCCATGGACGCCAACAAGCCAGTCCGACAGACCGAAGAATCTATCTGTAAGAATCAAGGAAGATTAGGTTCATGCCATCAAGGATGAAGGAAGATGAGTTACGTTATAAGAGGCGCTTTCCATGCCGCACATGTGGTTCCTAGATTGCATCTGTACTGAGGTACACGCTAGAATATTTTGGCCACATTCTGCGCTAGATGAGTGTGCATTCGACAATGTTGTACATGATCAACGAAGATCACTCTACTGTATGACATATTTGGGGAAATGGGCCCTCGAGGTCAGCTTGTGTATATAAATGAAGGACAATGGAGCAGCACACATGGGGGAATAAAGCAGTGATGAGTGGGACATCATGGCATCGTAAGCCGGCTCTCCTGTCAATCATGTGTCCTAGCTTTACCCTCGGCATCGTCCGCGTTGAAATCCGATTGATAACAAGTTAGCCCTCTATTTATAAAACATTGCTTTTCGCGAATGGATTATGGGCAATTCTATATGACATTGTGGAGGGTCGGCATTTTCTGTCCGAAGACGTTGGTCTCGCTTCGTCAAAGAATAATCGTACTTCATGTTTCGTTTACGACTCACACGAACATCACAAATGCCCGCCTTTGATTTTGTTGAAACTGATGTACCTATATGGAGCATTAAAAGCTATTAGATACGTATGTCTTTTTTTATCGCCGGTTTCAGTGAAACCGAAACGAAAATTCGGTTAAAATAAAACGATCAAAAATCCCCTATGGGGACATTTAAAAAAATTAACGGATGAACCATCCCTTTATTTTTCTTTCTCTCACCCCACATTTGAAAAGAGTGCATGAAATTAAACGAAACGGGTAACACTTCGAAAGGGGGGAAAATTGAAGTTCCGGATTTCTCCATTTTTACTGGACAGAAAGCTTAAGGGGTTAAACCACATTCCATGCATTTTCAACCATTTTTGATGAAAATTAAAAGTCTCAGGGGAAACCAATAGCAAATCCGTATTTAGGGGGTAAAAATACATCGATACGGAGTTATAAAAAAAAAATATTAAAAATACAGATTTTTTCCCGTCTCAGCCGAAAATAAGTGGCTTCATTACCTCGCCGATCTTTTTTTTCTGTTTCTATTTAGAACTCCACTCTATGCTCATTCTCTTAGTTGTCATCTGCTCTTCAAAATGTCGTTTGATTCATGAAGTTCCGCTAATCGTTCGAGTATCAGTAGAATGTCCAAGTCGGACCATCGACTTTTGCCAATTTTTCAAAACATTGCTCTTTGGCTCTTCGGGCATTTTGGAAAGCACTTTCGGAAAAACTAATTAAGATATCGACATGAATGAAGCGGCATTCTCTAAGTCTACACAAATCCTTTTCACAATGGATTCACAGTGGATTTTCCGTGCTGTGATTCAAATCGATTTTCAAGATATACTTTTTTAAGCGATTTATACCTTTTTTGAGATAATCTTTATACTTCCCAAGATCCACTCATTTTGTCAAATTGCAGTATCCAAATAGCAAACAATAATTACAGTGGATTTTCACTGACGAATCCTTCAGGGTTTAAATTGGATTCGTACATTCCAGCGGAGAATTCCCCTGAGAATCGGGTGTACGAACGTGACGTTTTGATGTAGGAATCTAATGCGATGACCCATTGGATGCCTATCAGGAAGTAAAAACAAGTACGGGAATCCAATTGGATCCCTATGACAATTTCTCCACAGGCTAACCCCATGGATTTCGGTGAAACTCATCAATCTCCAGGGTTTTTCGATCTGCACCTGTTTGCTCGTTACACTGTGAGCTGCGAATACCTCGCAGTGCCACTATGCAATGAAAAAAGGAGACGCAAAAATGAGCATTGTATGTTTGCACGGAACGTTCAATTCCCATACCACATTTGTTTGTCACGCGGTGGCTTTGAAGTTGCGCCGGATTGGACTTGCTGTTTTTCAGCAGGCGATTTTAATTAGCTATCGCAACAGATAATCAGACAAAGAGTTCGATGTGTATGAGGAAGAAGCCCTGAAAATTTAATTACGGCGATGCAGGCATTTAAAAAATGTCACTTCCGGTATTTTTGCGTGCCTTCGCATAGCTGCAACCACAGTAGCCTTCCGGTAGTTGCCGTCGAGACGCTGCCACGTCTCTCCATCAAGCAGTTCGCTCACGTGTATTCCCATAGACATTCACGAGGTACATCAGCAATGAGACGGTCGATGCAAGTGTTGATGATGTGCGTCGGGGACTTTTGAGGGCGAGGAAGACTCCGTCGTAACTGAATCATTGATCATTTAGACTGCCGCTTGTCCGTCGAGGAGAGCGAAACGCACATGACGCCATGATGGTGAAACACGTACACGTACGAATACTGGGCTCGTCAATGAATTGTTGAGGAAGGACGCCGTACGACTGTTGCTTTGTTCGTAATAAATGTCATGCCCATCGGGCAAATACCTCAAGTCGGCCATCGTGGTTCTTTTCGGTCGACGATGTTCTTTATTTATTCAGGAATGGTATTGAAGTTCGCATCATTGGAGTGCAACGAAAATCCATATTCGCGTTTTTATTCCCTTAATTATTAAATGATACGAAATCTTTGTTGCAAATTTCAATCGCAGATCTTACAATGAGCATCTTATAAAACGGTTTAGCGATTTTGGTAGATGAAATTTGCTGAAAGGAATTCGGGAAAGTGAAAAAAATTATTTTCATTGCATTTTAACGATGCAAACTTCAACCCCATATTTAAGAAGCTGGAATATGGACACATTTATACTTTCAAGGCTTTATTCACGAAAAAAACGATCGATATTTCAATGGAAGTGTTTTCTGAACTAAATCGTCGACGAATAAAATTTGAGAAAAGTCTGAATGTGTGTGTGTGCGTGAATGGGTTATTTTGAACACGCTGAAACTTGTTTTCGAAGCCGGATATCTGGCTGAAAGTGACGTACGTTTGCCAAGTTGAATTGAAACTTAAATTGGTCTTGCCTCGACGCCAAATGCGTTTTCTTATTTTTCAACCTCGTTTTCAGTGCGTGACTTTGTTCTTCGTATTTGGATACGTCAATGCATTCGACATGGAAGAAGAAAAAAGTGCCACCGTACAGCGAAGTTCACTGGTTTCATTCAGTATGCGCGAGAAAAATCAGGAGAAATATTGAAAGTAGCGTGATTAATTTTAGCGTGAGAAAACGCCATGTTCTACAATATACGGAGGCAAGAAATCTTATTCCGTGCCGAGTTTACCTACCGTGTGAGAAAGTAACGGGAAACGTGCCTCGGTGCTTTTCTAGTTCTTGTCTTGTACTTCTTTGTTAGCTTTAGTGACGTGGGTTAAAATACTTTACGGAAGGTAAAAGGTCGCATTACTTTTTTAGACACGCTGACAAGGCCATAATTTTACCTTGTTGCTGAAATACGTGATGATATGTGAACATAATTAAGTGAAAAATAAAAAATCACAAAAAATAAGATAGTAAAAAAAATAAAAGAAAACAAATGGAGTAAAAAGTCATTGGAAATCAAAGATGTCCCTTCAAACCTGTACGAGTGATTGAATGCAGATTCACTCGATTTACGAATGCTGATGTTAGGGTAATTGCGGGGGAGTTGGCCATAAGGGAGAGATGGCCAATAGAAATATTTCATAGAACCGCGCACTAGATTTTACCTGTTACTGCTTAATTCGCTTTGCGTCATACGCAGGTGTAAGTGTACAAGCAAACGTTTGGCAACAAAAAATGTAAGTAAAATCCTTTTAAAAGATTCCAGCTACTGCTAAAAATTTTTGAAGGTTTCATGTTTTACGTTGTCGTGATGTTATTTTGTAAAATTAATGGTTACTTTTGTATTTCTTAAATAGTTCACGAACAGTGCTTTGTTTTAACCTCAAGATTTTGCATGCAATGTTATTAGTTGTTTACATTTTGGATGTGGCCATCTCTCCCGGGAGACTAAAAGAGACGGCCACGTACAGTCGGTCTGTGATGGCCATAGTATTAGTTGTAACGTGTTCAAGTAATTCATTGTTCTTACATTTGTTTTGGATGCCTAATAAGTACAAGAGAAAAAGCAATTGCTCTACGACGGAACTGGATTTAAAAAATCATTAAAAGCAACTAGTATTGATGTAAAAAATGATAAATTATCGGTTCGTGCAGCCGCTGGGACCGACGAAATACCTAGCAATACCTTAAAAAGACGATATAAGAACAATAACAAAAACTATTGTGGAGAAAATTATTATGAAACTCGTCTCATCGAATACTCGCTTCAGTGGATAGTGTGCCAACTTGGGATACACAAAAACTATACGGATTTCGATTATATGTATTCTAGATAAGGCCAAAAGAAAAAAAAATACGTATCAAAACATAAAACCAAAGAAAAAACCGAGAACATAATGCTGGCCATCACACCCGAATACTCCAGGAGAGATAGCCAATCGTAATTTTAAGCAAATAGTTATTTTAAGGTTGATCTGATGTGAGTTTGTTTCAATTGCGTAAATTATCTTAAAGTTAAACGTTCAAAGTTTAATTAGAAACGAAGATAAGTCAAGAAACGTCTGTACTTTTATTTTGACGGATCCTTGAAAAAACTGTGGCCAACTACCCCGGACTTACCCCATATAAACCAGATTATCATAATCTGTGGTAATCTGTGATTATGGTAATGGTAATCTGTGATTAGCATTATCGTGGTGGTCAGGATAACTCATGATAGCTTTATCTGAAATTAAAAAACCACATTTTCTCTGTTAGTAGATAAGGATAGCTCGTGATTGAACGAACGATTTGAAAAAAATGAAATTGGAATTTTTGGCAGAGTTGTTGGAAAATAGTTCAATTTTTTCTACAATTTACACTACGTATAGTCTTGTGAAAATTAGTTGTAATCGAAGAAAACACCTTCGTTCAATCACTAGTCGATGCTATTTTGAAGAAGCGTGCAAAATTTCAATAAGATCGGTGCATTAGTTTTTGTGAAATCGTGCCCACCGACTTAAAAAATAGTGTTTTGAGAAAAATGCGATATACCTGCGTCGCTCCTGGCCGGTCTTTCCCAACGGGGGGAATTTCCAAAGGCTCGCTCTCTCTCCTAGACTTTTACTCCGATTGACTTAAAACTTTGGGAGAATATTCTAGACATATTGTACTATTAAATACTAAAATAAAAAAATGTATTTTTTGAAATTTTCAAACCCACGTAACCTCTAAAACGAATTATCTTAGATAATATAATAACAGTAGAGAAAATGAACAACCCCGTCCAATCCGCTGGTCCGTGCGCTCAGCCAATTGTACAAACTATCCGATCCTTTTTCAGCAGTTTAATCGTGTAGAGTAGAACCGATTCGAATCAAAATCGATAAGTGTTCCCTCGCGTTAAAGCCTGGAGTGCTCTCCCTCCTCCGGCCCTGCCATTGCGATCAAAGATATTGAAACCGAATAAACCGTTAATCGAAAACTGATAAATCCAGAAAATCCGCAAACTCATCGAAACTTGATAAATTTTCGACAAATTCATCATCGCGATAATGTCGAAGATCGCAACGTAAAACAGAAGATTTCGTGATTATCGAGAAGGCTGCATTTGATGCCATTTGGGTTGCGGATGATATGAGAGTGATTTTTTTTTCGATTGAGGTCAATAACGAATGCATCAGTGACCTCGACGAATCCGTTCTCCCTCTTGCGAGTTTCCAATAGTATAGCCACTATATCGTCGCAAGCACACGAGCGAACTTGGTCATTTTCTCTTTTCGCCGAGAGATACGCTCGGTCCCCTCGTCGTCCTCTCTCCCGCGAGACTGAGTAAATATTTACGGCATTGGTGGCCGGAACACGGTGAGGGCTGGGGTATGAATCTTGCATCAAAGAACGCCTCCGTACAGTTTGGGTACGAGACGAACAAGTTTTCATCTCGAGATTCGGGTGAGAATCAAATTTGCGACTCGGGCTTGGTGCTCTCGCTTTTCTCGAGCTGAAAGCATTGTAGATGCGCGTACCTTCGGAGTCGAAGATAATTCGACGCGTCGAGAATCAGGGACGATATCCTTTACACGTGAGGAATTCAGCTTGAGGGAGGACACCACTGTGACGGGTCGAAAAAGGTCGTTTTTGCCTATTTTTGTTGTCCACTAGATTATTCATTTGGGATTTGGAAAAAACAGTATGTTATTCAGCATACATTGAACTTATTTCATGTAAATTTTTCTTTTGAAAAATCAAAAATTAACAACGCATGAAAAATGTGGTCCAACGACCCGGCCGAAACTTGACGATGGTTGGTGTGAAAAATGAAAATTAAAAAGTTTTCTAATTTATGTAAATGTAGTTCTCGTTGTGTGTAGCTGTTTTTCGAGCAGAAAAAATCATGAAATGGCGGATGATAAAAAATGTAATTTTGGCTACATGTTTACTTATATTCGGGGGCTCAATAAATACACCTATTCTTTAACAAAAATAAAGCCTACGTACAATGATAGCTACAGCTATTACGGAAATTTTGGTTTTAAAAAAGTGGAAAATCGGCGCTTATAGCTAGAGTTGTTATGATTTCGGTCAGGTCGAGAAAAGTCGTTTCGAGAAAAATGGGATTGAGAGCTTTAGTGTGCGTAGATCGTTGCGCTATCTGCTCCACCACTGTCCATGATGTGGTAAATTATCAATGTTTCAACTCAAACATTTTTTTACATACCCTTGAATATGTATATTTTGAAAAAATACAAAAAAAAAACGATTTCTTCTAGCCATATAATTGCCCGATTAATTCGTTTTTAAAAATTTGTTTAATGGTAGAAAATCTGATGAATCTCTAGAAACATTTTCTCTTCATTGAACACAGCAATTGTAATTTTTTTCAATTTGTTCAGTGGTGAAATAATCCGATAAATCTCTAGAAACGTTTTCTCTCCATCGAACATAGCAATTGTCATTTTTTTTGCACAAGTGTGAAAACGATTAGGCATATAATTAATGAACAACCTAAGCTAGGCATATAGATGCAAACGGTTCTCGATACAATTGAGGCTGAAAGTTCAAGGATAAAACAAATATGAAGAGCGTTTTTTTTAATACTTTGCTTTTCGATTCAAGTGGTCCACGGTATGCTCGCTCTCTGTACGGAGATTTACATTACGGTTAAGCTTCGTTTATTGGACCAGCCTTGCAACGCAAGCGAGACCGATGAAGTAGTCCAACACGAGAACGAACAGCAACAGCAAAATGGAACAAGCAACAGCTTCAGAAGGAGAGACGACGGGAGTGAGTGAAAAATAGAGATAGCGACCGAAAGAACGGGGGGGAGTAGTAATTCAGTAACCAGAGCAGGTTTTATGTTGTATCGTTATCGCCCGTCGCCTTTTATTGTTTTGAGACCGGCATGACGTCCTTGAATGTGTATATTTTCCAGCCGTTATTCGTGTCGATCGAGCGAATGGCACGGCGTCATTTTTTCCGCAGCATCGAATTGTTCGGCGTCTCACTAACTCACTGTTCATCGTATCGTGCAAAAACTGCAAACCTACGAAATAAAAAAAACTCATAATTGAGGCACGACACTCAAAAAACCATTGACGGGTCAAAAAACGATTTTTCGCATTTTTTCAAAGTATCCATATGCAAGAATGTGTGCAAAAATGTTCGAGTTAAAAAATTTAGAATTGACCAAGTTATTGACGATTTAGTGAGAATAGGTAGAGCAACGATTTACGTGAACTGAAACTTTCAATCGCGTTTTTCTCGACCTGGCCCGAATTATAACTCTAGCTATTGCCTCTGGCTATTGTCCGATTTGCAAATTAAAAAAAAAACCAAAGTTTCCGTAATTACAGTAGCTATCGTTGTACCCAGTCGTTTTCTTTAATTTAGTTTTTTTTAAGGGTTCTTCTCACTTTGGATACTAAAAAAGGCTATTTTCATGTTTTTTTTGGTAGGTTTATATTATAGATATTGATATAAAAGTCGTAACACTTAATAAGTACACTTTCAAAATACACATAAATTTTTTTTTTACGTATTTGGGTAACCCAAACAAACTTTGAACGCGTTTTTCTCGAAACACAGTTTATCGACGGTTTGTTGATAACATTTTCGAAAATACTCCACCGATCCTCATAAAACTTTAACCACATATTATTTACAACTATAGCGCATATTAGGGTTTTTTTGAAATTCGATTTTTACTATTTGTGTTGCCAAACACGGTAAAAAAAACATGTTTTTGTTTTCGATCGTTGTCCGACATTTTGATATTTTTGCATCTATCAATAATCATATGATATACGCTATAGCCATTAACATACTGAATCTAAAACTGTTTGATTTTTTGTTTCGGGTGATCCATCTCCGAAATGTCATCAACAGCGCCGACCTACAATTTTTGAGGACATTTTCGTAACTACCATTTGCGTTTATAAATAGTGACTTAAATAAATCATTTTTTTAAATGTGTTTCGAAAGTGTATTTATTAAGTGTAACAACTTTTGTAGCAATATCTATAATATAAACCTATCAAAAAAATCCATAAAAATAGTATTTTTAGCGTCTGAAGTGAAAAGACCCCTTACGGCCTAAATATAAGTAAAAATTGTGCCAAAATTACATTTTTTTGACACACGGCATTTTGGGATTTTTTTTCTTCAAAAAACAGTTACGTACAACGTGAACTACATTTTTATAGGTTATAAATCATTTTAATTTTCATCTCTCAGACCAACCATTGTCAAGTAATCGATCCGGCCGTTGGACGACATTTTTTGTATACAGAGACTCTATTATCCCGCGTTAACGTTGTAAATTTTTTTATTTTCGCGAATAAAAATTTACACGAAATTAGTTCAATGTATGCTCAATAGCATAGCTTTTGTCCAAATGCCAAATAAATAATCCAGTACACAAAAAAGCGGAAAAACTACCGTTTGGCCCGTCGCAGTGGTGCTCTCCTTAAGAGTGCAAGAAATCTTCAACTCATGCAATAATGACACAGGCCAACAGTAGTTTCGGTGCGGAGTATTTGGAGCTGAATATATATGCATTTGATGGCCTGGATTTAAATATGGCATTCGTTTTTGCCTAGGAGGTCAAATTTCTAACATATCGTAACATTTTAGTGACATATACGTTACACTATTTTAAGTTAATTACATGGATCAAATATATGAAAAAAAAACGAAACACGGCAGTTTTATTATTATATTTAGGTTAACTTTATAACAACTCTTTCCTAAACACAAATATTATACGAGGCCAACTTCGATCTACCCTGCACGGCGAGAACTTACAAACTAACCTCAACTCTAGTTGAAGCGTTGAACGTCACTCGAGATACCGGACACTCACTCCATCTGGTGGATTTTCCGGGCACTAACTGGCCGGCAGACTAACAATAGGGCGAGGAAAAAATCTTGTATATGTGATTTAGTGGACAAAATGGAGTTGGAATCGCACATTTCGTGTAGAATTGCACGTTAAAAAAAAACACTGATCTAAAAGAGTAGAGCGGATGGAGCAAAAATCCATTCATTTTCAGATTCAGCACCCCATATACAGCTTAAGGGATAAGTCTAGGATTTTTGGAACAATCGTTTTCTTGCTTAAAAAATACTTCGGGGTCATAAAAACAATATCTAATTGGTCCTGGGGCGAAATTTTTATTCTGAAAGGTGTAATTATCGATTTTGAACCCAAATAAACTTTTTTCAAAGTGGCGGGACGGATTACTCGAACACCTTTGTATGGATCGATTTGAAATTTTAATAGTAGCTTCACAATCGCGTTCGCTATGGGAGTACGTAGCCGTTCTTGATTAAACGTAGACTTTTTTTTATAAACAATTTACTGCTTATTTTTTAGGCACAAATCGATTTATTTCTTTGAAAGTGCGCCATTTTTTCAAAATTTGATAAAAAAATCCTTGCGTGGTCCCATAGCTAATAATATATAGATTATAATTGTTTTTTGGTTTTTGTTCCGTTTTTTAAGATGGGCTCTGGCGCCGCTATTTTGTACGAAAATTGTAATAACATTTTTTTTACACTTTAATATGTGTTAAATAAACCCTCTCAAAAGAAATCCTATTCCTTTTATCATACTCCCGAAATAAATTGTCACAGTTAGGCCTTATTTTTCCGGTAGAGTATTATACCCCCTAAAAACAGTTCTAAAATGCTAAGCAACAAAAAAAATATATTTCTTGTAGGCTACTTGTAGGTAGAATTTTCGCAATCAAATATTCAACGACGATTTAGCCAAGGCAGGAGTATATTTCCAACGTGTATTTCAAAGGGCTCATCGAACTAATCTTTCTCTACTTAAGGGGTTGCCCCCACTTGCGATTTCGAAAAAATCGATTTTTTTTATTGCATTTTTTGGAAGTATAAGTATCTGAGAATATGTCCTGAAAATTTCAAGTCGATCCGAACAAAATTGACTGAGATATGAGCGTTGAAAGAGAAGAATGCGTGAATTGAAGAACTGAAATTGAAACTTTAAACGCGTTTTTCTTGAAATGGCATTTCTGAAGTCGGTGACCAAGATTACTCGAACACTAATGAACCGATCTTCTTGAAATTTTGCAGGCTTATTTAATACATAAAAATGTAGTCTTTAATCGTTCGATTTTTTTCGTTAAAATCGAACCATTAAATTTGACTGTCCGCCATTTTGTGAAAAATAAATATTTTTTAAAATCCTTCGATTGAAGACTAGTTTATACTTATATTTGACTAAATCCATCCGCATTTTTTTTTTTCAAATGATCCACTTCGCCGCAATGTTGGTCACCGCAAACCGTGTATATAAAAACATTATTTCATTGACGGCCATTTGCCACTAAACAATGTAATATTTGTCAATAAAAAAATAACTGAAAGTTCTTCAAGATGTGTTCTTTAAGATGGTATATTGATCGATTAAAAAAGTTTTGTAGTTTTCTTTAAAAAAATTCATGAAAAAGGCCTTTTTTGCGCTACAAGTGGGGGTAACGCCTTAAAGTACACATTCCCTCCGTGCAAAATCCTGAATTGTCAATTTTCAAATTTCATTGAAGAACGTTTCGGAGCATCTGGCAGGCCCTAATGGAGCGGGGGAAAAAGTCGATCAAGTAACATCGATATTAGCTCACGCGGCTCTTGCGAAGGAAAAAATCTCTCGTACTTTGAGAGTTATTTATGTAGGGTACGGAATCGTCTAACGTGTGAACGCGACGAGTAAAAAAAAATTCCATTCATCGGTATGTGCTTGCCCAATATCGCCGAGGGAAATAGCCAAACGCGATGAAAATCGTGAGCAGCCCTCCGAAAAGCTTGTAACACGTGTATAGTATGACTTGCGTTATAAAAGCCACGAGAGAAAGGCGAAAAATGACAGAGGGTTTTCTCGGAAACTTTGACACTTTGCTGGCCATAACTTTTCCCGCCGGCTTACTTTTTCGTCTTATATTCCCCTCTCGTTCCTCTCGGTGTCGTAGGGCATCGAAAAGAAAAGAAGTATAAGGGGAATGCCCCTTTCCTTCCGCGCTTGAAGTATTGTCCATGATGAAGTATGTCTGCGAGTAGCAATGCCGAAAAGCTTCACACAATTATCGGCGTAGTATGCTGAATTTTTTCAATTTCGCACCGGCAGGCAAAAGCTTGAGTCGATTATCGTCAGTAGCATTCGGGTGAACAGGTTTTCGGAATGCTCCGGTGTCGATTGCTAGTTCCGGATCAAAACCATACATGCAGTATAGTATCATCATAAAATAGTAAGAAAAAAATCTGAAAACACCTTTTAATGATAGTAAAACTAGCCAAAAATAGTAAAACATGTAAAATGAAAATGTCCAGAGAATGCTAAATAATTATGATTATCTGTGGTGGAGATGAGAGGTGGAATGTCATAGGAACATAATAAGGAAGAAGACCCCGTACAATACAAACTTAGATAAAATAGTGAAAATAGTAAAATAATTTCATAAAATAGGGAAAAAAATAGTAAACAGTGAAAATAATTACAATAGTAAAATAGTAAAAATAGTGAAATAGTAAAAATAGTGAAATACTAAAAATAATGAAATAGTAAAAATAGTAAAAATTGTGGAAAATAGTGAAGTATAAAAAATGCTTAATAACGACAATTATTTATCTTATTGATAACGAGAATCGTCATAGAACGGAAAAAAATCTCAAAGCGCAATATTCGTTTTTTTGGGGGGGGTTCGCGCACTTTACCATCCGTTGTTATTGCTGAATTTGAACATTAATAATGACAG
Organism: Ophion costatus; assembly: GCA_951751655.1. Lineage (NCBI taxonomy): Eukaryota > Metazoa > Arthropoda > Insecta > Hymenoptera > Ichneumonidae > Ophion > Ophion costatus. The sequence goes on along the minus strand of OX632366.1, from coordinate 13,790,696 downwards.
CCCTCATTCACAGTTTCATTTTCCATTGACTATTTCGCCACCGCTAGTGCAAGGGTCTTTTACGTCAGAAAAAAACGTTTCACACGTGGCATTTCATTTCGCGCAGCCACGGTACCAGTAAAAGTAAAAACGGATGGATTCGAACGAACGGGAAAAAAAAAACTCGGTTGACTCCACAAACTCAGCGCGTGAAATTTATTCTGTTTGCGCCAGCATCTTTGAAGAAAAAAATCGTCCCGACTCACTGATCGCGCGACTCGTATTTTTCCGTGCGTATGGCAGCTGGGAATTAAAAATAGAAGCGAAAGAGAATATTTTGGTATTCATCGGTGCAACGGAAGATACGAATATTTTGCGTACACTGCATCAACGTAAGTGCATGTTTGCATTTTCGTAGCAACATGACGAGGAGCATTGCATGAGACCTTTTTTTTATTCGACAGAAGGCAATTGTATTGTACAGGCACCGTATACTAGACGTAAAATTCAAATTTCGATCAAATCAATGCTACATAAAACTTAATCGTCAGTCGTCTTTAAATTATCACTCTACCTTCACAATTACACTAACCACGAGAGTCCGTATTTTTTTTTCTACTCAATTTTTGGCGTAAAACAATTGTTCACGTAATTTTATATCTAAAAATAAGACCTTTCGTTTAAACGTGCACGATTTTGACCAAAAACAGTAAATTAATATTACTGTACGTACTTCGCGAGCTTATTTTCCAGACAAGTCGGACATTTTTGGTTTTTTTGTTCCGCGACTAAACGTGGAGGAAAAATCTTTACCGACCGCTATACGTGAAAAGTGATTTCCTTTGCTGAGCTCTCGCGCCGACATTTTGGAGAAAAAAAAGTATCTACACCTCAACGCCTGTATAACAATGTTTTTTTAACAGATTTTGCATTCCATTCGCTTGCCTGGCGCGAGAGCGACACCGCTTCTGAAGAGAGCCCCAAGGCAAATGCAATGCTTTTTCAAGAAGCGCATGAAAAATTACTCTATTCTTTCCAGGAGTTCTACAACTTTGCATCACTTTTCCTGTTGGGTTTATGACAATAATGACATTCACGAAATGCTGTTTGTTATTCCACACTGTTAATAATAACAATTGCTTGTTGAATATTCAACAAGCTATTATGGGCTATATTTTCGTCGTAAATATTTAAGTTTTTTTTTCCGTCGATACCTCCTCAACGTGTCCACGTGCAAAGACGAGAGTCTTTGTGTCAAGTACACATTTATGTATACGACTGCAATTTTTAAACGAATTTATATCGCTAAAGTGACGTCAGTGAAAAGCTATAAAAAAAAACCTTTCAGTGCGAAGTGCACGAGCAGAGTTAGTTGGTTTCACCGATGCATTTCTCGGGACTCTCATCTTTGTTTTCTACAGTTGTCTCAATCATGCACAAGCCAGTCGGGCAAAGTATCGTGATGAATAGTTTCGCGGAGGTAGATTCCAGAGGTAGCTTTTATTCACGAAGTGTAAGGAAGAAAAATGAAAACTTACGAATTCAAATAAGTTGCCCGAGATCGCCTCCCCTTTCATAAAAACAAATCTGACTTTAAGAGGCGCACGAGCGAAATTGAATGAGGGTGAATACGAAAATATTAATGATTCGCCCGGACGTGATTCGTGTACACGTGACTTCTGACCTATTCGCTTTATTTTTTGTGTCGCTTTTATTAATTTTTTCACGAGTTCGATTATATCTTTTTTTTAAATGCTTCGTAATATTTTTCAAATATTTTTTATAAAATTTGTGTGAAGCAATGACGAAAAGCAACGTGTAAAAAATTTGATTTTTGACACATGTCAAAAACATTGACATGTACAAAAAATGCATCGGAGAACACTTGTGTTTCGAAAATAAAGAAAACCACGATTATTTTTCGATTAATTATTAATTTATTATAGTTGCCTCTATATTTATTCATTTATTCATTACAGTTTTTCCTGTTAATACAGTTTTGTTTCCTATTGATTAATTACTTTCTATATTTTTTCAGTTATTATTCATTTATTTATTATTTATTACATATTTTCTGTACTTTGATAATTCATTATTATTACAAGAAATAACGCAGCATCATTGATTTCTGTTCTCCGATGAATAATTCTTTTTCCACCATACATCGCGATAATTATGTTCTTTTGAATGAATATTTTAAAACGTTTTTCGTTCATCGGGTGAGGGTCCCCGATGAGCTCCAATGCTACTCGCAGTAGCTTGGGGTGGATAAAAAAGTAATTGTGATGCAGACACACGCCCCCACCCATAAAGATGCCGAAAGAAAACAAGAGGAAGACACCCAAAGAACGTTGCCGATTTTTCCGCCCATAATGAGGCTTAAGCCAAGAGGGATTTTGCTCCACTAACGACGTGTGGATCGCCTCCCGTGGAGTTACAAATGGCAACGGAAATTAATCAGCCATACGAGGCCAACAATGAATACAGACTATCTACTTAAAGCCCTCACAAAAAAATGCAATATAGAATTATGAAGACATCAGTGGAAAACTTTCGCTTCAATGAATTGCTCGAGACATTCCGTCAATTGATCCTATTTTTTCTAATGACGCTATAGTAATCGATAGTGACCGACACTGGTGGATGGACGGTCAGGGTTCGGCTCCAGCGGTCCTCCGAGTTAAGGATGTTGAGTCCCTATGAAACATGTTAATGTTAATTGTTCAATAAATAGCTTCTTAATCGTCATGAAATTTTTACACGACCTCCTGAATACTTCATGTAAAAACATACCATATTTTCAGAATTCTATCATCATTACTTCAACCTCCTTAAGGGTTGAAAAAAAAAATTATGAGAAAATTCTGAAAATTTGGTATTTTTTTTGTATGAAGTATTTAAGAGGTCGTGTTAAAATTTCACGACGATTAGGAAGCTCGTTATTAAAAAATTAACATTTTGTTAAGAACAATTTTTACAAGAAATAAAAACAAATTTATCAATAAACTTCGTTTTGTTTCCGTTGCTTTCAGTATATTGTAGATATTATAAAATTGAGAGGTCAAAAAAAAAACTTATTGCAAAGTTACATCAGTTTCCATAAAACAACATTTAATTTGTGAATGTTAATTGTTCAATAACGAGCTTCCTAACTGTCGTGAAATTTGTACACGACCTCTGAAATACTTCATACAAAAACATACCAAATTTTCAGAATTTTATCATCATTTACGATTTGGGACTCAACATCCTTAAGCAGCGTTGCGCATGGTCGATCCGCAGAGCGGTGACCGCTTAGCCGTGCACCAGCAGCGCATCAACCAGTCAGTGAAGGCCGATACTTTTAAGGAGTTACGTGCCTTTGAAGCCAAAAAAAGCATAGTCTATATATTTTTTCAAAATATATAATATATACATTATTTTATTCAAAATGCTAAGCACATAAAAGAGCAACATTTCAACAATATTTTTTTTTAATTTCATCCGAAAATTTGGGAAATTCAGCCGATAGGACCTGGTTTCCGGAGACCCTTAAAAAAATGTCCTTGTTCTGGTCAGGATAACTCATGATATGTTTATCTGAACTTAAAAAACCATTTTTTTCTGTTAGTAGATAAGTATAGCTCGTGATTGAACGACGGATTTTAAAAAACGATTGAAATTCGAATTTTTGACAGAGCCGTATGCAAAATAGTTCAATTTTTGGTACAATTTACACTACGCATAGCCATGTAAAATTAGTTGTAATCGGGAAAAAAACCTTCGTTCCATCTCTAGTCAATGCTATTTTGAAGAAGTGTGCAATATTTCAGCGAAATCGGTGCATTCGTTTTTTGAGAAATCGTCTCCACCGACTTCAAAAATAGTGTTTTGAGAAAAATGCGATATACCTGCGTCGCTCTCGGCCGATCTTTCCTAACAAGAGGAATTCTCAAAGGCTCTCTCTCTGTCTCTCTCGCTCTCTCTCCTAGACTTTCACTCCGATTGACTTGAAACATAGGGAGAATATTCTAGACACATTGTACTATTAGATAATAATTTTTTTTTATGGATTTTTTAAAATTTCCAAACCCACGTAAGCCCTTAAGACCTTTCTGTATAGATAGTAAAAAAGTCGGAGCACGTTGTCCACAGTTATCCCCTACCCTCGGCAAATACGGTGTGGTGTAGCTTAATACTGTGGATGCAACGGAACGTTACGTTGGATTAAGGAAATGTGGGTGGGGACCAATCGGAAAGGGTTCAATTGGGATGGCTAATCGTAGAAAATAGTAAAAATAGTCGAAAAATAGTAAGTAGTAAAAATAGTAATAGTCGAAGAATAGTAAGTAATAGTAAAAACAATGGTGCAGTATAAAAAATGATTAATAAGAATTATTATCTATTAAGGCGACACTGCACTGCGACAGGTTAAAAAAAAAACGATTTTTTCGCATTTACTTAAAGTATACATATTCAGTAGTGGGTGAAAAGAATTCCAATTAAAATATTGAAAATTGACCAAGCTACGGATGACTTAGTGAATGCAGGTAGCGCAACGATTTGCGTATGCTAAAACTTTGAATCGAGTTTTTCTCGAAACGACTTTTCGTGGTCGAAATCATAACTCTAACTACAATTCTCCGATTTTCAATTTTAAAAAGACAAAATTTCCGTCATTGCACCAGCTTTCGTTGTACGTAGCCATTTTTGTTTAAATTAAGTTTTTATTTCAGCTTCCGAATATAATAAAAATTTCGCCAAAATTCCACTTTTTTTAAAACCTTCCATTTTGTGAATACTTTTTTCGACAAACGGCTACATACAGCGAGAACGTCGTTTCTATAGATTATAAAACTTTTTAAAATATTTTTTCAATTCATACATTGTCACGTTCACAATCCGGCCGTTCGACCACATTTTGCAGGCTTTTATTTAACTTGACTTGATGTGAGATGCAAATCAGAAAATCAATATTTCACCCACTTCCCGACTACTGAGAGCTCTGAAATTTTGCACACATGCATCTAAGGGGTGACAATGCATCATTCAACTTAAAAAGAATTAAAAAATTCATGAATTAATTTTTAAAAACACACAACCTGACTTTCTGTGAGATGCAAAATGGCAAATCGATATTGCCACTTCTCGACTACGTGGAGCTCTGAAATTTTATATACATATGCATCTTAGAGGTGACAATACATGGAGAGTGCATGAATATGAATTGGCTCTAAGTGCTCTCGGATCGCACAATCGTTAAAAGGGTCCGATAGGTAAAATAGGTTGAAAGGTAAGGTTCAATAGGTGGTGAGCCAACATCTATGATAGATGCCACCTATCACAGCTCTCCAGGATTTCTTCTGACAATCAACCAATATAACACCGGTTCGTTTGAACGGATTAATCCCTCTTTGCAAAAATGTCAGACCTCTAGTAAAATTAATTGAAGACTAAAAAGTAGAAAATCATTTAAATGTAAAAAGTTTTTCAACAACCTTTTATTTAATGTACTAAAAAGTGGAAAATAATTGTTTTTCCTAGTCACCTATATGTGACGATAAATGAAAGCTTGAGGCGCTCGAAATTTAGACATATCATCTTCAATTTACATAATTCCGTTAACGTATCAACTGTATTTGATATACTTCAAAACGACCTTAGATTTCTTAAACAAATATCCAGAAACTGAGCGTAAACATGTGTTAATGACTTCTCTAATTACCATTGTGCCAAATTAAATACGTTTAATGAAACTGAATTAATAAAATTTATTAAATATTTAAAAAGTTGAGCACCACAAGCTTTTATTTATAGTCACTCATTTTAAACAGAGCCTCTGTTGTACCTCAATAACGTGGTTAATTGTTTGTTTTTCTCGAATCAAAATTTCCTCGAAATAACATTAATGTATACTTAATAACATACGTTTTTACCACATCGCAAATAAATATTCTAGTAGACAAAAATAATTGAAAAAAAAAACATTTTTTTTCACTAGTCATAGTGGGGTTCTTCCTTGAATTTATTATGAAAATCATCATAGAACGGATAAAAATATCGCCGGCCTATATATATATATATATATATATATATATACATATTCGTCTTTATGCATCGTTCAACTCAGAAAACAAAAATAAAAAAGTAGTAATCTATTTTGAATCAAGTGGTATATTCTGGGACTCAATTATAACGAGACAGGGAAGATATTTCCATATGTGCTGGAGATTTTTTCCTCTTTGCATGTCTAAAACGAGACTAGAACGTGAAACGCGATAGCGCATTCAATATGCACGCAAGTATATTATCCAGAAATTCGAAATCTATTAATCTCCTTGAAAGAGCCGGCATTTAAAAACAAGGTGGCACATGTGGAGGAGAAGAAATGAGAAAAAAGACCGTCGTGCTAATGGTATGGCGGCACGGTATGGATAGAGCAGTGTGAAAAACGTTTGCAAACATATAGTTCTAGTCTCTATACACTATAATGTACACTATCTACACACACACACAGACACACACACACACACACACGCGCGCACTCTCTCTCTCTCTCTCTCTCTCTCGCTCTCTCTCTCTCTAGATATATATATATGTATATATATATATATATATATATATATATATATATATATATATATATATATATATATATATATATATATATATATAATATATATATATATATGTGCAATGTCTGACTGCTAACGCGTACGACTGCGTGCCCGACGGTAATAATTGTCGCGATGTAAATTATAAAGTGATGAAAAGTCAACGTATGACCTAAGCCAAAAAAGAGGAGTGGCAACCGATTTAAGGGGTTACGTGGGATTGAGAATTTAAAAAAATCCATTTCTTAAATTCCATTATCTAATAGTACAATATGTCTAGAATATTCTCCCAAAGTTTTAAGTCAATCGGGGTACAAGTCTAGGAGAGCGAGAGAGCCTTTGCCAAAAAAATTTGGTTTTTTTTCGATTACAACTAATTTTACAAGGCTATGCGTAGTGTAAATTGTACCAAAAATTGAACTATTTTGCACACAACTCTGCCAAAAATTCAAATCAAAATTTTTTAAAAATTCTTTCGTTCAATCACGAGCTATACTTTTCTACTAACAGAGAGAAATTAATTTTTCAATTTCAGATAAAGCTTTTATAAGTGATACTGACCGTCACGAGGACTCTTTTTTTGAGGGGTCTCCAGAAACCAGGTCCCACCGGCCGAATTTCCCCAATCGTTGGATGAAATTTTTTTCAAATATTGTTGAAATGTTGCTCTTTTATGTGCTTAACATTTTGAATAATATAATTTATATATTATATTTTCCTTAAATAGAGAAAAATATCCTTTTTTGGCTTCAAAACCCACTTAACTCCGTGAAGATAGAAAAGTGTAAAAAACACTTCGAGGAAATTATCATTGTATATGTCAAAAATATATAGTGGACATTGTAGGCCACTTCTATTCAGAAAAATCGGCTTTCGATGGAGAATAACGCTCGGAAGGATGCCCAAAAATAAATTAAAAGAAATAAAAACATTGCGTTACTCTAAACGGTAGCTTAAATTTTGACAAGCTAATTTTTTTTCAATTTTGACTATTATCATTATTAATTTCTAATATTTTCATATTTTTTGGAAAATAATCTAAATGCCAAAATAATTCGTGAAAACGCTGTTCTTGCATACTAAGTGTTGTCGAAAACAATCGACAAAATGTTGATAAGTCAACATCGCTCACTTGACAATTTCGTCTGGAATGCCTCATGGCGTAGCGAGGAATAAGCTCGCGTGACATCTGCTTGGCGTCTACGAGCCGAAACGGTTCAGCGACAAAGCCGACCGGAACGTCGACGACGATGAGTACACGGAGCTATGGGTACATATATAAAAGTACGAACCGCACAACAGTTATTGATCTCTCGCATGTTCGTGAGAAGTTGGGAATGAGATCGATGCACGATGCACGATGAGACCTTAAGTTCCGGGTGTATAACTCAGAAATAATAAATATAGAAAATAGGTATGTGTATTATAACGCATGTTGTTCTTCTTCTGTATATAGTCTTTGGATGATGCATGACGAAACATAAACTTTTGAATATAAACGTGCCCCAAGAATAACGTTGTTAATGAATGATCTCCTGATAGAAATGGAATCAATACAGACGTCATTGTAATTTATGCCGCAGCTATACGTATTGCGGACATATAATCAATCAGATAAGTTCATATGAAATTGATGTAAAATTAATATTATAAAACTACATTAATATTTTTTTAAACTATAGCTGCACACAAAGTGCAACTGTATCATGGAATTGAAAATGTAATCAGACTTTTCGGGTAATAAAAAATAGGTACATGAAAATAATGAGTTGGTTTTGATTACTTTAAAAAAAAATTAATACATTGAGGTAAAGTAATTTCTAAATTAGTGACAAGATTAGAATTGGGTGGGGAGGGGGCATTTTTCAACTGATCACAGACATTCAGCGTGTCGCAGCTTCCCCCACTCTACTGCAACAGAGTAGCAGTGGAGTGGGGATAGCGTTAGGTTCGTGCGGCATCCAGCTAACTCATAGCCATATACCCAACCTACATATACATATACATATACCCATATACATATACCCAACAAGCATATACAGTTCTAAAAGCATTTTCAATGCTAATTGAAGGGTTACGTAGGTTTGACAATTTCAAAAAATCCATTTTTGAAATGTTATTATCTAACAGTACAATATGACCAGAATATTCCCTCAGTTTTAAATCAATCGGAGTAAAGTTTAGGGGAGAGAGAGAGAGAGAGAGAGAGAGAGAGAGCCTCTGGGAATTCCCCCCGTTGGGAACGACCAGTCGAGAGCGACGCAGGTATATCGCATTTTTCTCAAAACCCTTTTCTTGAAGTCAGTGGGCACGATTTCTCAAAAACTAATACACCGATCTTATTGAAATTTTGCGCACTTCCTCAAAATTGCATTGACGAGTGATTGAACAAAGGTTTTTTTTCGATTACAACTAATTTTACAAGGTTCACTATGTTACGAGTGTACATTGTACCAAAAATTGAACTATTTTTCATACAACTCTGCCAAAAAATCAAAATTCATTTTTTCTTTAATCCTTCGTTCAATCACGAGAGCCATTTATCTACTAACAGAAAAAAAATATTTTTTTAATTTCACATAAAGCTATCATGAGTTATCCTGACCGCCACGAGGACACATTTTTGAAGGTCTCCGGAAACCAAGTCCCACCCGCTAAATTTCCCAAATTGAAAAAAAAATATTGTTGAAATGTTGCTCTTTTATGTGCCTAACATTTTGAAGAAAATAATTTCTAGATAATATTTTTTTTAATACAAGAAATATGCTGTTTTGGCTTCGAAACCCACGTAACCCCTTAATATAAATCGATATTCGGGGGCGAAAAGGAGGAAACAAGTAGAAAAATAATGTCCAATTTTAATTGCTGGACGTTTTTGGGTCGATGGAAATTTTTTCGGACCATGGGAATTAGTGGAAACACCACGGGCTATATTAGGCAAATGCAAGCCCGTACAGGGACATAGAAGTTGAAGTACGGGAAAGAGCCGCAAGGTATCACTTGAAATAATGAAGATAGGGCATGCTAGGTGGCTAAAAAATGTTTAAGGGGAGACGCAAGAGCAACTATCAATGGTAACCCATCAAAATGGTGAAGGGAATTAAAAGGAGTAATGGAAAGCGTAGGTGAGGATGCAATCTGGCAAGCCGTATAGAATGAAAAGGTGAGAGAGCTAGAAAAAAAAATAGAAAGAGGCATGAAAATTAAAATTGAACCAGAGATCGAATGTGATTGGAGTAAAATCGATGAGTCAACATACTGCAATGAATATGAACATAGGAACACAGTTATACACGTGGAAACATATTGGGAGAACAAGATGATTAACGGAGAATTTAAAGAAACGAGGAGGAAAGACGAGAAAGAGTATGTGGACGCCAAAAGTAGAATATGCTAGGAGGCAATTGAAAATTTGAGAAATATTTGCGAATGTACGGAAGTTAGAGAAAACCAAACCAAGAACCAGTACCGTAAAATCGGGTTACTTTGAACAGGTTTCGAAAGTTTTTTGTTGGTAACTTTTTTTTAACATCCGAAGTACCAACTTTTTATGCTCCAACAGAACAATGTGTCGTTCGGCTATCAAATGTATAAGAAAGTCACGCCCCCCTACCCCCTACAACTTTATATCTATATATATTTGTTTAAATATCAAAATAATCTCGAGAGTGAGGTTTCTTTGACGGACATTGAAATGCAACTTATGTCAAAAATTGAGAATTACTTTGACATCATATAAATTTAAAAAAAAACGGACAATTTATGCATTTTACATGGAATTAACTGAAAAAGAACGATTTTTTGTCAAAGATGGTAATCAAATTGTCATCTTTATTAAGGAAACACTTTACATACAAATATCAAGTAGCTGGGATACTATTATAGGCGCTTAATTAGTCTTATAATTATCATTGAGATGAAAATAAACTTGAGTAACATTACTATCAAGTTTAGCAACATTATAATAAACTAGAACAATACATTTAAGCAACAATAAAAAAACAGTAAAAAAAGTTAGTCTGTGACCTCGCACACAGCGCTTTGGCGCTCTGCGAGAGTAGCCCCAACAACCGCCAAAGTTACCCCTGATGTCAATTTAGACCGGCTTTACGATCATAAACTGGAGCAATGGCTCGAAAATATCAGGGGATTAGAAATTGACCGAAAAATAGAAGCACAACGGAAAATGGAACCGGCAAAGGAAGTATGCGATTACATCAGAAAATATGAAAGACTATGCAACTAGGTAGAAGATAACCAATGTGAAATAATTGATGAATGAAAAGGGAAGGGGATTTATGTGAACACCCTTAAGGAGTTACGTGGTTCCGAAGCCAAAAAAACCATATTTTCTCTACTAAAAAAATATAATATATAAATTATTTTATTCAATATGTTAAGCACATAAAAGAGCAACATTTGAACAATATTTGAGAAAATTTCATCCAAAAATTAGGGAAATTCAGCCTTTGGGACCTGGTTTCCGGAGACCCCTAAAAAAAGTGTCCTCGTGGTGGTCAGGATAACTCATGATAGCTTTATCTTAAATTAAATAAACGAATTTTTTCTGTTAGTAGATAAGTATAGCTCGTGATTGAACGAAGGATTTCTAAAAAAATTGAAATTTGGATTTTTGGCAGATTTTTATGCAAAATAATTCAATTTTTGGTACAATTTACACTGCGTATAGCCTTGTCAACTTAGTTGTAATCGGAAAAAAAACCTTCGTTCAATCACTAGTTAATGTTATTTTAAAGACGCGTGCAAAATTTCAATAAGATCGGTGCATTCGTTTTTGAGAAATCGTGTCCACCGAATTTAAAAATAATATTTTGAGAAAAATGTCGCGAGAAAAATAATAGCTGCATCGCATCCCGACTGGTCTTTCCCAATGGGGGAATCCCAAAGCCTCTCTCTCTCCTAGACTTTCACCCTGATTGAAATGATTAAAATTGAAAAAAATTGATTTTTTTACATTTTTCAACCCACGTAAACCCTTAAAACGGGTATAGAAGGAATAAAATACTACCAGTAGTACTAGCAGAAGAGAGAAGTCAACGTACTGCAGCTGGTACGAAGACAGGAAGGAGAGCTTAAGAATAGAATATTATTGGAAGAAAAAGGGAATAAACTAGTAACAAAGGAGGTGTGGGTAAAAATGAGATGTGGGAACTTTCGGAGGGAAGGGCACAAGGGGTATACAAGGACAAACTGTCCGATATGTCGGTCACAAATGCAGACAGTGGTTCACATATGTGAATGCGACAAAATAAAGAAAAAAATAAAAAAAAGTGGCAGATCTGGCGGAAACTGCAGTGCAGGGGGAAACTTAAGGGGCTACATCTACCTAGAGGCCCGAAAAAATCGCCAAATTCCAAATTTCTTTCTCGGAAACGGTTGGTGAAAAAGAAACGCATTTTTTCAACGCGAAGGTACACATATTGGGAGGCTTTAAAAAAATCACCAAAAAAATACAGAAAAGCAACAAAAACATAGTCGCCGGCAGATGGTGAAATATTTTCGTGATGTTTGGCGGTGGACACTCTCCAGCTTAAACGTTTCATCTAAAATCTAAAAAGCAAACGACTTATTCAAGTTACCAATAAATACGAGTCGTTGACGATCGTCGATTTTTTGAATCTTTTTTTTTCAAGGAAGTGGCGACGAATTGAAACTCGAGCATAACAAATGTATGAAAAAAAAGTCGTCATTTTTACGTAAGTATTGAAAAATGAGTCCCGAGTTTCCAAAGATGAGATCGTCAGCGACCTTTAAGGGATCTTCTTATTTTAGACGCTAAAAAAAGCTATTTTCATGAATTTTTTTTTTTATAGGTTTATATCATAAATATTGATATAAAAGTTGTTACACTTAATAAATACAGTTTCGAAATACATACAACATTTTTTTTATGTATTTATGTAACCCAAACACACTTTAAAGCGTTTTTCTCGAAACAACGTTTTTCAACGGCTCGTTGATAAAATCTTCGAAACTACTAAACCGATCCTTATAAAATGTTAACTACCTATTATTTACAACTATAGCTATCGTGCATATCAAGGGTTTTTATTTTAATTTTGATATTTACTATCTTCTCTTGCCAACAACGGTGTAAAAAAACGTTTTTTTTTAATTAAAATGTCCGCCATTTTGTTATGTTTGCGTATAACAAAAATTCAATGATATGCGTTATAGCCATTAACATACTGAATCTAAAACCGTTCGATTCTTAGTGATAAATAGTGACTTAAATAAATGAAATTTTTCTTACAAAGTATTTCGAAAGTGTATTTATCAAGTGTATCATATTTCATATCCTTATCTATAATATAAAACTATCAAAAAATTCATGAAAATAGCCTTTTTAGCGTCTAAAGTGAGAAGGCCCCTTAAATGTTTCTCATGGCATCTCTTGTAAATTTGGAAACAATCAATCATGTGGTTATCGAGATACCATGTCCACCGACTCCGGAAAAAGTTTCATCTGACGGCGGCCATGTTTTTGTTGTTTTTCTGTATTTTTTTGTGATTTTTTCCAAGGCTCTCAATATATGTACCTTTTTGTTTAAAAAAAAAACAGTGCTTTCTTCACCAATCGTTTCTCAGAAAAAAAATCGGATTTTGGCAATTTTTCGGGCCTCTGGGCAGAAGTAGCTCCCGAAACGCGAAAATAGAGCACACATGGGAGGGCCGGTGCACGAACTGTGCCAGCCGACGAGAATGGCTGAGCCATTGAAGCAAAAAATGTAAGCAAGAAAAAATATCACATTGAGCTGTATTATAATCTTCTGGGGAAAAATATGTATAGGCGGGGGGGGGTTACCGTGTAAAACCCGAAAGGGTAAATCTAAGAAATAAAGCTACTACTACTACTACAAAATTGATATAAATTAATATCAAATTAATATAAATTGATATAAATTGTTATAAACTTCATATGAAATCAATATGAGTTAATGTAAATTAATATCATCTTAATATAAATGTATATAAGTTAATATCAATGTAATATAAATTTATATAAATTGATATAAAATTAATATGAATTTATATAAATTGATATCAAATTAACATAAATTTGTATAGATTGATATCAAATGAATATAAATTCATATAAATTAATATAAAATTTTCAAGTCCATGGTCGAATGGTGTCCTCCACTAAAAGCGGCGTCCGTCGCGTGATCCAATCCAACCTGCACGTAAAGAGATATCCCGTGTTTTTTCCTTGTACTCAATTCCTCACGAGCGTGTATAATTTTGTTTCAATGGAATAATGAAGCACCCCGTACCGAAAGCTCCTATCCTAATAGAGTGCGAGGCCTCTCGGAGAAGCGGGAAACGAGAGAAAAATGAAATAGTCTAATGACCGGCAGCGGGAGCGGGACGAACGGAATGACAGAGCTGACAAAGCCACAGACTTGTCGTCTCTCATTTATCTCTACGAAAATTCGACACGAGTCAAACGAGAGAAAACAGGTATTTCCATCTGGGCAGACTCGCGAGCGGAGACACAGTTTTCCCATTGCCACTCGCGTGTTTTAATTTGTGCAAAAACTCATTAACGTTTGATTAATTAAATACAACACACGTCTGACGAATCTAAAATTAGTCGTCGACTTTTTGGACTTTGCGAGATGCGCTTTTCTCAGGATCAAACGCAAATATATTTTACAATTGCTTTATTATGATGACAATACGTATTTATGTAGAAACGACACACGTGTGAAGAATGTATTTTCCTGTTGACGCGCATTCGCTCATTGCGCAAAACCCTAATTATACCTACGAGTCCTCGTGGCAACATTAAAAAACTCAATTATGCAGCGCTCGTCGTTGTTGCAAACGAAGAATTCTTCCTCGGTCGGCTGCATAATTTCACAAGGAATTACCATCGGTCAGGAAAAATCTCAGACAAGGATAATACAATAACGCAGATAATTGTCCTGGCCAGTCTTGTCATCTCCCAGGAATAACAATTGTCCCAAAAACTTTTGCAAAGGTGTAGCGAAGGGAATAAAAAAGATGTGATGAAATCGTTGCCTGCAAAAAGCTCTGGAAGGATATAAAAATGAAAGGTTTGAAAAAATCGTTGACTGCAAAAAGACTCAGAAAAAAGCTACAATCATTTTTTGGCCCACACCGTGTGAAAAATATAAAGGTGATATTAATTTATCATTAATCATTCATTTTCATGATGCTCGAATTTCAATCACTCAACTTTTTATTTCTTTTGAATTTCAATTTATTTGTCCATTTTACAAATTGCATTCGTTTCTTGTTAATTTCTTTTAATTTCTCTATTCGTCATCCACTCTTACTCTTTGCTGTCCAATCCGTATTTTTTTAAATGATCTAAACTAAATCAGCTCAGGAGCCTTGCTGTCAATCCGATAAATATAATTATGCTGACCAATCGAAGCTGTCGTGCTTCAAGCTCTAAACTTTTACTTCTTTTTAACTTTAATTTATTGATCAATGTCTTATAAATGAATTTCCATCGTTAAACGCCTTTTAAATTTCTTCATTTGTCGTTCACTCGTACTTTTTTTCGTCAAATTCATATTTTCTAAATTATCTATAAGCGAATGAGCTTAGCACTTCGTCAACCCAAAAATTATCATTTCACGGACCAATAGAAGTGATCGTCAGTACGGTGCTCGTCAAGTACATGGATTATTCGTCCCATAATCCTTAGTGGCGAAAAACGGTTTCACGCTTCGCCGCGGAGAATCGAACACTCATCCTGCTGCAATTCCGAACTGATTGTGAAACTCTCCTGCCTGCAAATGAGTTCCGTCCTCTCCGGTGTCCTTTACCACTACTTTCTGATAAAAAAGTACACATGGTTCTCATAAAGAGTCTATGATTGTTCAGGTCGACATAAATAACGAGAGAACAGCATGAAAATTTATTTTTATTTCCGTTATTTTTTCAATGTCTATCTGAATTCGAAAATATGTTTAGAATTTTCATAATTGGCACTGCTTTGCTGATTCCTGCAAAAGTAAATACGGTTGCTTCCTAACTTATAAAATAATTTAATATGCACAATTTAATATACATTTGTTATAAATTTAATATCAATTTAATATGAATTTAGTATAAATTGAATAATGGCGTTGACGTTTCCATCGTTGGAATGCAATGCTACATATATATCTTCTCATTTCTTTATTTGTATCATCAGTCAAAGACTTTTTCCACAATGAGGTCGTAAATTTCTAATAAGAATACGTAGTAACGTTTGAGCGTTTTTCACGCCCAAAGAAGCCAAACAAATTTGAGTAGTTGAAAATAATTCATTTTCGTAGCGTTATAACGATGCAACCTTGAACGTCATATTTGATCTAAATTCGATATAATATTAATATAAACTTAATAAATTAAATATTATTTTTAAATGAGTTAAATACAAGTTTAGAATAAATGCATTGTAAATTAAGAATAAATATGATATAAATTAAGAATAAATGAAATATAAATTTGATATAAATTGGGAATAAAATTAATAGAAATTCAATTAATATCAATTGAGGAAGCCAAATAAAAACCACGAAGACTTACCGACGGTGAACGAGCAAAACCGTGTGCACGACCGATTCTGTCCGCTATATCACACGTCCTCGTTTCCTTCCTCGCCACCTTCTGGACCTGTACTTCTGCTTTAATAATTGCTCCGTCCGTGTCCGAAGCCCGATCGGCGACTTATTTCGCTAATCAGATCTGTACGTATGCGCACATTACGATTGATTTATACGTGCTGCATTGTATTACAACGTTTCTTATCGGACATTTCCACTGTACCTCTCGTGGTCGCCTGAGCGAGCAGTTTCACAAAACCGAGATGCGATCAAACACGCACAAACACAATCCCGGTTCTCACCGACCAGACGATCTTTGCGGAAAATGAGGTTTTAGCGCCTCTCGTAGGAACTGTACACAACACCTGTAGGATTGGGAAGGACTTTCGAGCCCTTCGTCCTGGAGTCTCGTCCTTGCGCAAAACTTTCACCAAGCGCTCATACCGACTCGAACACGCGTCGATTATGTTTATTCTAGCGACAATATTCTCCCTGCTATTTTTTAACACTATTCAGATTATTTTTGTAGCACCACTCGAATATTCTTCCGAATTATATTTTTAACTTCCGCTCATGCCAATAGTCATCATCAATGTTCTCGTTGCTGAAATTATTCGTCGAAATCATTAGGCAGTCGAAAAAATCGTGCACGTTCCATTTTTTCTCATTTCTGCTTACTACAATCTACGCGATGTCCTTCATAGGCCACAGCATCCTGTGAATCGCTGAGGATCGGATAAACAGACTCGGGGGGACTTTTTAATTTGTTTCAATTGGTTTTTATTTTAATCGTGATTTTGTTATTTCCCTACTGTAGGGTCGATGGGTTCTGCGCTTTTTTCGTTGTAACTTTTCGGTCTTTCCCGGGGTCTTCCATGTGCAGGGAAGTGTTTGTGATGCACGCGGGCAACTGGACTCGGCTTCACCGATGAGACTCGTCCGGAGAAGCGTGCCGTTGAGTTAGGAGGCGCGCGCGCGCGCGCAACGCTCGAAAAGCACGACTTCTTCACGCAGGCGCGACAATCTCACTTGCAACCGAAGCTCGTTGATCTGGCGTACGAAAAAGGCGAAAAAAAATGTTTGGTGTCATGTAGGGAGGTTTTTCGGGAGTTGAGTGAATCAAAAAAAAATTAATCCTTTTTTTTAATTTTATTATCTAATAGTACAATATGTCTAGAATATTCTCCCAAAATTTGTAGGCAATCGGAGTAAAAGTCTAGGAGAGAGAGAGAGAGAGCCTTTGGGCTCGCATTTTTCTCAAAACACAATTTTTGAAGTCGGTGGACACGATTTCTCAAAAACTAATGCACCGATCTTATTGAAATTTTCCACACTTCTTTAAAATAGCACTGACTAGTGATTGAACGAAGGTTTTTTTCGATTGCAACTCATTTTACAAGCCTATACGTGGTGTGAATTGTACCAAAAAATGAACCATTTTGCATACGACTCTGCCAAAAAATCAAATTTCAATTTTTTTGAAAATCCTTCGTTCAATCACGAGCTATACTTATATACTAGCAGTAAAAATCTATTTTTTATAATACCTGACCACCACGAGGACACCTTTTTTAGGCGTCTCCGGAAAGCAAGTCCCACCGGCTGATTGTCCGAAATTTATGGATGAAATTTTTTTTTTTTATATCGTTGAAATGTTGCTCTTCTAAGTGCTTAACATTTTGAATAAAAGAATTGATATATTATATATTTTTTAATGGAGACAATGTGTTTTTTTTTTGCTTCGAAACCCACGTAACTCCTTCAGCCGAGAATTTCTGGTCGGCAAGTTTCGCGCGGCAAAACTCAGCAGCCTATGCGTCACGCAATAGCAATAACGATAGAACAGAATGCGAAATTCTTAGCTGAGAATCGTTTGGTAACTAAGAATTACTTAGGGACAGGTCTTTCTGTCCGTAGATGATTTTGAAATGCTAAATGATTCTCATGATATTATTTTTTTTTCTTCAAGTTTATTTAATGAGATCTCAGTTATGACGTGATTTTCAACGTACACCCATGCGGGTTTTTTACGTATAAACCTTCCCAAATGAACACTTTTCTATCACTCCCCACTCGCACTTCGCTAATTTAACCTAAATTCTGTTGCGTCAATAGCCGTGTTAAGATTCTCATGATACTAAATGATTTTAGTAACATTTAATATAATTTTTTCGAAGACCATTTTCAAGTACTATTTAGCATTATTTTTTAATAATCATTTCGATATTATTTGGTATGATTTTTTGTAAAAGATTTCGCTATCATTTAGTATAATTTAAAAAATATGATTTTAGTATTATTTCGTATCATTAAAAAAAAATTATTTCACTATAATTTAGTATCATGATACCGATGATACTGCATAATTTTGAATTTGGTAATCGTGACTCACATTTTCAATGTGAATATCACAAAAATAGCATACTTCACTCTGATAAAGTCGAACCTGTCTGGGTTAATTTTTGTTATTAAATTTTTCAATTGTTCACTTTGATATTATATTTTCATTTAATTTATATTTACAATATTCGTTTTAATTAACTATAAATATTTATTCTCTGTTCTTTTTATTTCTGTATATTTAAATTTGTAACAATTCATATTTATAAACGTATATGCGAAATTTTAGTAAATGTGAGTTTATCTACCTGCATGATAATCGAAAAATAACCCGCCGTGTAATTTTTCTCGAAAAACATCTAGCAAATATCAATTTTCATTCTGAGTCCTCGATTTCGAGAAGGCTCATAAATTCATTGCCGTAAAATACTTTTTTATAGGTTGTAATATGTGTTTAACCCAGTTTTTTATTCCATTATTAAACATTCGCAGCCGTCGATGCATTTTCATATTCGAAGATTTTATCATCCGAAATCCATTATTTGACGAGGCGGAAGATACTTTAACGATAGTGTCAAAGCGGAAGAGCTCAAAAAAGAAGAGTCCTAAATGCTGCAAACGCAGCCTGTGCAATATTTCTATCGAAATAGGTTGAACGCTCGGGGCTTGAAAATTAAGTTACGCGCCCCTGGTCCAATGGAATTTCGATAGGGAAGGCTATGGCTGGTCGCTATATTTGAGCCAATCCGTTTTTGTATGAAAAACGGAAATTGCTAAAATAACAACTATATATTTCACACACGAACAGCTTCGATACTGTGTTTTCGTTGGTGCACCAAGTGCAGTTGGCCTGAGTGATGGCATGGTACGAATTTTTATTGAAAAAATATCACGATATTTTTTTAAAATATTTCGAAAAGTAGCGATGGAAGTGTGCAATGAAAATTAAACGAAAACTCCTTGGATATTATCTACTAAACTAAATATATTCACAAAATATAAACGAAGACAATGCAAGTACATTCTTTGATCCAATTTTATGGAAAACTTCTTTTTATTTGATTTGATGTATTTTATGCAATTTTATGACAAACTCCAAAATTGCTGCGATATTTTTATGGTACTTTGTGTGTTTTTACTTAATTTTTTTCATGGATTTTTTTTTCTTTTTTTCATCTCTTTATTTTCATCACTATACAAACACTTTTTTTGCAGGTGCAGGTTACGGACCTCTAATGAGAATTTTTTAAAAATCAGTGATTGCCATACCCTAAACGAGCAGAAAAAATGAGCTCATAGGATGCAAAAAAGATTCGTTGCATTCGATCGATGCAAACTACAATGCCATGTATTTTTACACCGCTGTGATTAAGAAGTCCTCGTAAAAAACCAAACTCAAGCAAACCAAAACAAAACCTCAAGGGCATAAAATGGAAATGGAAATAAAATCATCGCTCCATTAATTGCAATTCATTGTCACCTTATTTTACGTATATATTTATATAAAAACAAAGAAATTTATATGAAAATATACTTTCATTATACTTTATGTATCTTTTTATTCTCATTTCCTGAGTTCCAACGTACACCTTTGCGAACTTACCCATACAACGTAATATTTTATTATATTTTATTATTATTTGTGGATTTATAAGTACTTTATTCCATTTTTTGAAAAGTTCCGAAACCACAGCAGTATTTCAACATAACTGTGACCAAAATGTCTTCGTAAGAAGTACACTGGTACCGTGGAGAAAAAAAAACATCACTGCCCACTGAAAATATAATTGAGTTCAACCGTAGGGGGAGGAAACCAATAAAGTACGCACTAAACAATTCAACATCGTTATAGAATCGAGAGTGAAAATTGACGCTCAACGACACTCTTTCTTATCGTGTTAAAATTTATTGCACAACTCCATTGGTTTGAGTACCATTGAGATCGAGTGACAGTACAGAGAGTCTGTAACGACCGGAATGGTATTTTCAAATCTGCGGGCGCCTTCGTCAGCTCGGCACGTATATAGATTCGAATCACCGGGTCTAAGAGCGAGACGGTGAGATTCGTAATTGCATATGCCGCGTAGAGAGACAGTGAAGCCGTATGTACAATTGTATAGGAACGTATCAGCGAGCTGTCGAGAGGCTCCGTGCCTGAACGCGTACGTGCGTTATCCACTGGAGGCTTTATACTCCCATGCTGATTTCGCACTGTTTAACTCCACTGTTGCTTCCTCGGACCAGTCACCAGTAGGTTTGTGTTCGTCGAGCTTCGCACGGACGTGCG
This sequence comes from Ophion costatus, assembly GCA_951751655.1. Lineage (NCBI taxonomy): Eukaryota > Metazoa > Arthropoda > Insecta > Hymenoptera > Ichneumonidae > Ophion > Ophion costatus. The sequence continues at coordinate 13,769,910 of OX632366.1, read as the reverse complement.
TGACGCGCGTACTTCGTATTCGTGTATCAATCGAATACTCCAACAAGCACTATCGATCGATCAAATCAATACAAATAAATACCAATTTAACTTAAAACTTTAAAAATGGCAAAAAAATATGCTGTCACGCCACAGCTTTGCTGTGTCTTTTGCCACCTTTTCTTCATGGTATCGAAAATTAATAATCAATGTCTTCTCCTTGTTCAAGCTACGAACATCGCTGAGTTTTGTTTTTTTTTTTCAAAACAACTTTTGTTTTGTTTTGTTTTGTTTTTTAGAGATCCGTAACTTGCACGTGAAAAAAAGAAGAGTTTTGATGGTGGTAAAAATAAAGAAGAATTTTCGTTGCATTCCGACTATGCAAACTTTGACCCATTTGTTGTTCGCCTATGCTCGTTCGTGTGCTCGTTCGAAATTTCGCGTTAGTTTTTTCCCGTGTAACGAGCTTACGTATGCCGTGCACATGTGGTCGACTGTTAGTCTCGCCGAGCTACGTTATTGTCGCTCACAGCTGACTACAGCTGTAAATACAGAACGAAGTCGTACATGTGTGCTCGTATAAAGTGGATAGAATGTCCAGGACATGGTACACGCAGTCCGCGGTGACAATTTGCCAAGGACGGTGACGACGTGCAACAACGATTAGACTTCTCGTCGCCACTGAGTACTCGGTTCAACGAAAATTCATTTTCTTCGATAATTTTCTTTTTCTCAAGTAACTTGAATTTCGTAATAATACATTTGTTTTCCCTATTAACTTTGTTCGACATAAATTATTTTCTTGGATAATTTTCCTCTCGGGTAACTTAACTTGCTTGAATGATAAACTTATTTTCTCAAATAACTTCGTCCGACAGAAATTATAGACTTGAATAATTTTTGAATAAATCGCTAAGGGAGGACACCATCGTGGCTATATTTTTTTGTCGACTAAATTATCTATTTGGGATTCGGAAAAAAGGTATGCTATTAGGCATATATTGAACGTGATTTCGCGTATTTTTTATCAAAAAATTAATAAGTAACGACGTTCGTGAGGTATAATAGAGCCTGTGTATAAAAAATGTGGTCCAACGGCCGGATTGATAATTCGACGATGGTTGGTCTGAAAAATAAAACTGGAAGACTTTTATTATCTATGTAAATGTAGTTCTCGTCGTACGCAGCAGTGTTCCCGACAGAATACCAATTCAACAAAATGCCGGGTATTTTTAAAAAGGGGTAATTGTGGCGAAATTTTTATCTACTTATATTCGGGGGCTTGAAGAATACAAAATAAAGAAAAATTTATTCGATGTTTTACCCGTCACAGTGGAGTCCCCCTTAACAATAATATCGTCAAACGGAATTTCCATGTCTGCAAATAATTTGTGTATTAATTCTTTACATTGCGAAACCAGGCGACCGCCAAGTTTTCTCAGGGACAGATGTGGCTGAATGTAAAAATTGGATTAAAATATTTGACAGCTATACTTGGTCGAAAGACTCAAGTAGTTGTAGACGAAGATTCGGGTGCTTCTTTTCCATAAAAAATATCGCTGAATATACGAGCAGGACGGAAGCATCGGACATATAATTGGAATTATCCTTGTCTCTGGCTGACGACCCAGTGAGAGACGAAGTGACACGCGATGCTCCCAAAGTTGCGCATCATAGCCGAAGAAATTCTGCTCCGGCCCCAGGGCTTGAGCAATCTAATATTCTCGGGTCGCCCGAGGGACTAAATATGGGTAAGACTTGCTATGTACGAGAGCCCTCTACTGTAGGTATATATTCGGAAGCGTGCAAAACAAAACCGATACCGAGGGGTCGAGAGAAAATGCCTAACAATTTGCTCGTGGAAATGTGCGGAATTGCACATTGCGAAATAAAAATTCGTACAGTACATTGACGAGGCGTTGACCCGTTGTTATCAGTGATTAGTGAGTTATGGAGAAAGCTCATAAATCCACGGATAGTTGAAGAATCCGAAATCGTAAATCTTATTTCTCTATTTATATGGGCTGCGTGCGGCCCATTTGGATGCAATTAACAGCAATCGCATCACGCCCACGTACACGTTCTCTATCGCTCTATGTTTATCTCTTCCTGTCTATTTCCTGTATCTGCATATGCCGACACGCGTATGCGATGTGAAACGCAGGCTGGGACACTATTCCGCCTCTCTTGCTGTGTAACATTACAGTACGGGCTTTACTTTTATAATATAATTTAAGGGGTCTTCTCCCTTTAAACGCTAACAAAGGCTTTTTTCATGAATTTTTTTGATAGGTTTATATTATAGATATTGATAAAAAAGTTGTTAAACTTAATAAATCCACATTCGAAAGACATGAGAAAAATTGTTATTTATTTAAGTCACTATTTATAGACGAAAATGGTAGTAAAAAAATGTCCTAAAAAACTTATAGGTCTGCGCTGTTGATGAAATCTCGGAGATGGCTCATCCGAAGCAATAATCAAACGGTTTTAGATTCAGCATGTCAATGGCTATAGCGCATATCATACGATTTTTTATATATGCAAAAACAACAAAATGGCGGACATTTTTCGAAAAAAAAAACAAAAAACAATGGGTTTTTTCACCATGTTCGGCTAAAAAGAGACAGCAAATATCGAAATTTAAACGAATCCTTGCTATGCGCTATAGCTATAGTTGTAAAGAATGTGTGGTTAAAATTTCATGAGGATCGGTTCAGTAGTTTCGAAGATTTTATCAACAAACCGTCGAAAAGCGTTGTTTCGAGAAAAACGTGTTTAAAGTTTGTATGAGTTACATAAATACATTAAAATTTTTTTGAATATATTTCGGAAGTGTATTTATTAAGTGTAACAAGTTTAAGTCAACATCTATAATATAAACCTATCAAAAACATCCATGAAAATAGCCTTTTTAGCGTCTAAAAAAGGTCACGTGATAGGTAAAAAAAATCGAAAAAAATGTTTGGCACAAATTGCAAAAAATGTGCGCGCGTTATATGGACCCGGCATACCAGACTAATGGTGAGTCAACATTTTCTTTGTGTAAATCGTACTTGAACTTTTAAACGCGTTTTTCTCAAAACTGTATTATTTAAATTGGCTTCCATGTCTCAAAATCTATTAAGTGGATTTCGCTTAAATTTTTATATACAATTTTAGTATATACAATTATAGTCAGCGCATCTATGATTCTCACCCGAACTAGCATATTTCTGATATCTGCCATAGTTTTTTTAAGCCGAAAAGTCAAAAAAGATGACGAACCTTGGAACTTAACCTATAAAACCGTGCCATAAATGCAATTTTTAATATTTTTACTTTGCTCGAGTTCTGGCGATAGCCTCAGGTCAAATGAAAATACTGTTTGATTTTTTTAATTTCAGATGAGCAAAACCTCGGGATTTATGGCAGCTGGCAAACTTCTGTTTTCTACACATGAACGGTGTAAAGTCGATTCACCTCGTTATTTTTGTTTGATAAAATTCTGAGGGACTGTAAAAATGTTAATAAATGTGTGCTAACAATTCAAAGATAGTGTGTGTTTAATGTTCGTGTTTTTAATAATATTAATGTTTGGAAATGGGCTTCTTATTGATTAAGAATAGGATTTTTTATTCCTCACTACGCTGGCACAAGATGAAGGGACTTTTCGCGTGAATGCGATACCCGCCGGCTACGTAGAAATGCATTGACAACATATTCGAACAAGTACCATCTGTTGGTAACGTACCATCTGTTGGTAACGTACCATCTGTCGGTAACGTACCATCTGCCGGCCAACGTACCAACAGTCGATAACAATCGTCATTCTGCAGAGTACGTGTTTAACGCCTGCAAGTACGAATATATTCTTGGGCCAGGATAAATGCTCACATTGCCATCACGAGCTGAATATATTTTTGCACTGCGCAAAGCAAACCTTGTACTCTACAGACAAAAATCAAACAACGCATAATATTTAATTATGCAGACGCCGTCTGTCAATCAATGACACGTAGTTCGTTAGTGGTTACTATTCGAATTCTTGCAAAAATTCGAAATTACACGATGCGCTGATTGAAGTCATCAGGCTTGGATCATCCATGTCAACTACTCTCCTGCTTTATCCATTTTTTATTAAACTGCATAAAGTCATCATACTTAAATTGATTCGAGAAATGAAATCTTTGTGCCTTCGCGAAGCAGTAGTGCAAGTATTTTATGTGAAGAGATTAGTATTTCCTGCTTTGAGAAGATGTGCAATAGATGTGAATGGAAGAGGAATAGTCATAGTGGGGCTGACAGCGAGTCAGAGGGACAGGCAGAGAGTACATTTCACATCACGTTAAGATATTTCTTTTGCGGAGGTCCGTATTTTTTGGGAGCATAAGCAGGGCCCTTCCCAATAATTGGTCGATTAAAGTGGCGTTTACCAAAAAAAAAGTTACAATTTACGATTATACCGTAAGATAAACTGAAATTAAACATTTCGCGCCAATTTAGAAAATGTTACGTTTCCTCTAAAAAGTCGCGGCTACGATAAATCTTCTCCTAGTCATATTTTTCCAAATCCTGTCACCCCGTGTCTTAATTATCATTACGGATTGTATAAAACTCTTTCTACGCGTGGAGCCGTTTAGTGTATATATGATTAGACATGTGGCCAGCATATTATCTACATAAAGTGCTGTATAAATGAGACGATTTGCAGAGTCGTAATTATTGGTTTAAAGTTCGATAACTTGGCTTAAAATTTTGTCAGTATACTGGGATGTATTTTTATTTGATTAAAATCAGCGAAATGTTAAATGTTCGGGTTCACGGAAGGAATACCTTAAGAGGCCATGTTCGCGTATTAGTGGCCTTCGTCTTCGAGGTGGTTCACCGTGAGTCAGCTTGTACGCGGTGGTGTATAACGAACCTTTTTTGCAAAAAGAAGATGAGATTCGCAGGCTCCAGGGTATGCAGACTTTTTTGCAAAACATTTTCGCGAATCTTGTGGAAGTTCCACATGGCTTGTACCTGTTATTCATAAATGGTGAGAAATATATTTCGCAGCTCGCTTCGCGATCTCGCATCCCTTGATGTCATTCGTGTAGCTTGGGTGCGAGCGTACGGCGAAATTTAATTTGCGAGCCTAATACGACGTAGAAAAGACGCTCATTCTCCGTCTACGTGACTGCAGCATCAATTGCAAAGTGGATTACAAATTATAATATGCTCGCATGAGGGCCATGTTAAACGAGAGAAGACATTTGAGACTTTTTTTGTAACCGTAACACCAAGGATACGGAAATGTGTATGTGAATTCTTTACACTGAGAGAAAAGTGCATAGTATTTACAAAAAACGCGCATGGTAAAAGAGAGTATAGTCGAATTCTCTATAGTTTATTGTCAACGCAATCATAATATGGTTAACACAAGTATAAGCGGAAAGTATAGGTAAACATGCAACTTTGGTGGCGTGCTCGACTATCTATTATCCCGGAAAAAACTACTAACTATTGTAAAAATATTAAGTGAATTAACTATATCGATATTGTAAAGTCTTTCACAGTAGTTAATAGTTATTTCAGGGATTTTAGATAAAAAAAACACCCTACCAAAACGGCATAAATAGATAGATGCTTATAGTTGTGTTAACCATATTATGATTGCGGTAGCAATAAGCTATAAGAATTTTCCTATGTCCTCTTGTACCATGGGCGTTTTGTATATTATAAATACTATGGACATTTTTCTTAGTGCAAGTTTGTACTATTTATATGTTTGACATTAACACTAGTTGAGTATAAACTGTGACAAGATCTTACGATAAGTGACTATACGAACAACATTATGGTAATCTTATAGTGAAGACGTAAATTATTTGTCAATAAAGTAGAGACAGTCGTGGCACGCTATAATCGATATAGATATATTAGCGCATTCATTTATCAGTTTTTCGAATCCGATATTTCGAAAACTATCGGGCCGCGCCAAAAATCCATTTAAGGATGTTGAGTCCCTATGAAACATGTTAATGTTAATTGTTCAGTAAATAGCTTCTTAATCGTCATGAAATTTTTACACGACCTCCTGAGTACTTAATGTAAAAACATACCAAATTTCCAGAATTCTATCATCATTACTTCAACCTCCTTAAGGGTTGAAATAAAAAATGATAAGAAAATTCTAAAAATTTGGTATGTTTTTGTATGAAGTATTTAAGAGGTCGTATTAAAATTTCACGACGATTAGGAAGCTCGTTATTAAAAAATTAACATTTTGTTAAGAACAATTTTTAAAAGAAATAAAAAAAAATTTATCAATAAACTTCGTTTTGTTTCCGTTGCTTTCAGTGTATTGTAGATATTATAAAATTGAGAGGTCAAAAAAAAAACTCATTGCAAAGTTACATCAGTTTCCATAAAACAACATTTATTTTGTGAATGTTAATTGTTCAATAACGAGCTTCCTGATTGTCGTGAAATTTTTACACGACCTCTGAAATACTTCATACAAAAACATACCAAATTTTCAGAATTTTATCATCGTTTGCGATTTGGGACTCAACATCCTTAAGAAGTGACATATATTATCAAAAAAGCAATCTGTGCAAAATTCCACCTATATCAGAGGTAACAGCTATTCGGAATTGCAGCTGCAATTAATTTTATCCGTTATACCGAATATACGATCGAAATAACATAAGTAGCCGGTAGCATAGTGGCAGCGTGCCTGAATATAGATAGGTAGGTCGTAGGTTCGAATTTCCATGTAGGTGAAATATTTTCTTCGATAGGACTCATTTCAGGCGGTCAAGGAATAACAAATCATGATTTGTTGAATTTTTGAATTTAGGAAATGAATTGAATTTGAATTTAGGAAATATCATGTACATTTAGTAGACATACCATTCAATATGGTAAAAACCACTATTTCTTGATAGTCTAAGGAATCATCCATTTTATGAAAACCTACTATATTATATAGCATTGACAATCAACGTATGCTTGAAAGATTGTTGGTTGCGGTTAACATATGATCATAGTTAACACAACTGCTAAAATATCATAAGCAGTACTATATTTTCGGCAGTAACCATGACTATAAAATATTATTGTCCCCTCAGGGTGATATAAAATATGGTTGAAATATGGTTGAGGTTACTATGCACTTCTCTCTGTGTACCATCGGCGAAAGAGGATTTTTTTTGCACGCAAACCGAAACGTGTTAATATCGAATTCTTCTGATGCAAAATCATCGGATAGTCACTATGGTTATGCTAAAAAAAAATTAAGGCACGAACCACCCCTGGAATTTTCTTTCTCAAACCCTACATTGAAGAGGGGTGCATACAGTTGAACAGAACGAGTATCACTGGAAGGGGACACAACGTTTTGGATTTTTGCCGGATAGCAAGCTTAAGGGAGTAAACCACATTTCATACATATTCGACGATTTTTAATAAAAATTAAGGATTTTGGGGAAAATAAATGGTAAATTCGTTTTCAGGGGGTTATACAGTGACTGAATACAGTGATAGGGACTTGTAAAAGAAACATTTGGAATCCAATTCTTTTCTCAACTAAGGCTGGGAAAAATAAATTTTTCGTCTTCTAATCCATTTCAACGGTATATTTTATGGGAAATTTACCGCTGATTCCAAATATGCCAAGGTCTTTGTCGAAAACTCAAAACTATAAAAACGTCGGTTTCCACACTGTTCACAATTTTTAATAAAAATCTAGGGTTTTGGGAACAATGAATGGTAAATTCGTATTCAGGGGGTAAAAATACATCCGTATTTACTCTTTATTTTATTTGAAAAAAAAATTTCCATCTCGTCCAAAAATACGTAACTTCACTGAATTATCGATGATTTTTTTTTCTTTTTGTGACTCTCCTCTACCTTTATTCTTGTCGTTGTCATTTTCTTCTTAAAATGCCATTTGATTCGTGGAGTTCCGATGTTTTTTCGAATTTTTGCAGAATTTCATAAATGGACCATCGATTTTTGCGAATTTTTCCCTTACATTCCATAACATTCTTGCCTCTTTTTGACAGTTTTTCAAGTAGACGTTCAGAGAAACGTAATTGAGATATCGGTATTAATCCGGTATTAAACGGCATTCTCTAAGTCTATGAAAATTATTTTCAATCCCCCCCCCCCCCCCCATAAGTTTTCGTGACTCACAATAAAATAAAACCGACTCTACGGCTGTTTGGGATTTCGTGGATTTAAGCGCTTCCGGAAAAGTGGCCATAAGGGTCGATTTTTTAAATTTTACTTTCTTGCTGTTTTAAGGTTCTATTTAACGGGAAATTTTCCGCTAATTACGAAAAGTGCGGAGTTTTTATCCAAAGCTCAAAACTACGCCTGCGCTTTTCGAAAAACGGATTTTTCCGCACTTTTGGCGCTTTTTTATTTTTTTTAAATGCGGCTTTCGGGAAAAATAGTGTATTCGTATTCGGCGTGTGAAAATTAATCAGATAGTTTTCTCATTCAATAGACGGAATACTTCGGTTTTTATCCAAAGCTCAAAACGCCGGGAAAAATTCGAAGAACGTATTTTTCCACGCTGTTGGCGTTTTTTAATTTAAAACAAAAACAGTACGAGGCTTTTGAGAAAAATCGTGAATTTGTATTCAGCGTGTGAAAACTAATTCAACAGTTTTCTCGTTCAGTTGACCGAATACTTCTGCGAAATTTGCCAATCACACTTACCTCTTGATTAACGTTACTCGACATTAAAGCCGTCATGCACACCTTTCATTACTGATCCACAACCATAACTTTTCCGATTCTCCATAGAAGATGAGATTGGTGATTGGTCGAAACTATACGGTTATTGATAAAATTTGGATGATGTGTGCTTAACGGGCTTTAATCTCGTGTGGCGATCAAACGTCGTTCAAAAGGAAGCACTTTCGGTCAATATTGATGAGATAACGTCACTCTCTATTTGTCCACTTGGCTGGATGAGTGGCTCCGATAACAGTCGATATTTCGACAAATATTTGCATGATCACATGTAAACACTTCACCGCAGATAAGAATTAACCGCAATCAAATTGAAATCAGAGAAGATGGACGCTCAAATCTGAACAAAACTAAACAAAAAACAACATCTAATACCTGCAGAACTCGAAAAGTTCACAATTAGTCATGCAGCGCGACCGAGGGCATTGAAACTCAGGAAAGTATGAGTGGAGAAAATATTCATTATAAAAGAGTGCACGTCTCGTTAGAGTAATAGTCAGCGATAATTTCGGTAACATAGGCAACGAGGCGTTTTTCCCCTTTAGGCGTGATTTTTATTTAGCACTTGTCTTTTGGGTTAAAGTGAATCCGAAAGAGAAGTACGTTTTTTAGTGATTTTCATGGTTTTTTAAACTAGCAATCAATGAATAGAATTCATTCAAACTTTAGGAATATTTTATACATATTTTGGAACAAATATCGCAATTTTTTCGAATCATTTTGTCTGAAAATATGGAACACGTAACCCGTTTCCCATCGGAGGTCGACATCAGACTTTGCTATTTGTGTACAGTCTGGAAGCTCTAGTTTTCATCGGAAATCAATACGATTTGAAGATTACTTTAAAAACATATTTTCCTTCTATATGAACCTAACTTTGACAAAAAAATGGAAAGTACTGTTTTTTTAAACCATTTAAACAACAAAGTAGGATTTTAGACATTACTTTATAACCTTTTTTGGTAAAAAAAAAACTTTAAACGAGGATATTACCCTAATATTAGGTTCATAAAGAGCATAATTGTATTTTAACAACCATTACTGTATAACATTATAGGTTGGAAACGTTTTGAGCTAGAGTACACAAATTGAAAACAAGTCGTTTCGAGAAAAACGCGCATAAAAAAACGACCGAAAACAAAAAAGTCAAGGCGGTAATGAATTATTTATACTACTTGCTTTGGCTACATATGCTTGAATAGTTTTACTAACAATTTATGGAATGAGAACAAATTCAAGTTTTTTGGCCATCTAAGCTGGTTACCCTCCTAAAGGCAGTATTCTAGTCTAGAAAGTTGATTAAATCGATTTTTTGGCATTTTCTTATAACATAGACTCTTAAGAATGTGTCCTCAAAAGAAAATGCAAAAATTCCTAATATTTATGCCAACAAACGAGACCAGAATAGGATCAACCGGTCGGAGCTACGAAGTTCAGATGCTGCTAAGGAAGCTAGAACTGCTCATAGGGAAGAACGAGCTTCATAAAATCATCACTTCGGAGTCGAGAAAGGGACACTTTACCAAGCAGGAATGGCTTATCAATATAACGGAAGTATAACATGCTTCCTCAAGATCAACTGTCGTACCCCATCAATTCTTCAAAGCCACCTAGAGACTTTTCTCTTCCACGCTGAAGGCTGTCTCCGACTGTCATTGCACTCTTTTTCCTCGTGCGTGCGGGTGAAACCACACGTGTTTTATCTCTGAATTATTTTTATCGAAAAGTCGAGAGACCGTGAATAGTAAACGCGGAAAATGTAAATCAACGGACAGCGAGAATAAGGAATGGTCTCAACAAACGAATTAAGAGATTGGAAGAATTACGCCTGAGAAAAGGAAAAAGGAAAGAACGCAGCAAGTCTCCGTTAAAGATTTGTTTTATGGCCGCTTCTCCCTTTTGTTTCTAGCGCGTATTTAATCCTGAGGTTCGAGTTTCTCTACAGGAAACTATGATTAAGAGAGACTATCGTATATGAACCTTGAACCTACCTGTTCGAACATTACCTTTTTGAACATATAGGCATGACACAGTCGCCACGATAACCTGGCCATTTTTGAACAGTTCCGCGATATTGGACGACTATTATCGGATTTGCAATACGATGAATCAAATAAGAGAAAGAATGTAATATTGGCAAACCTGAACGCGTCCTTCAAATATGGACTAAGCCGTAAAAGAAAACTCGAAATTCCCGCCCGCCGATCACAAGAAACCCAACGACAAGTTTCTTCAATGGCGGGTGGGAAAAAACAACAGACCACGAGGACTCTGCTAATATTATCGCTGCCAGACTTCGTTTATTTATTTCAAATGGAAAGACTTAACTTCCGATCAGAATATTGTTTTGTGGATACAGGGGTATGAGAGACCATTTGAGTCCTACACAGTTCAAGTTAATCTGCCGAATGAGCGCGCTTTAGGTTTAAAAGAACATTTGGAAACTTCCAAACTAATTTCGAAGCTATTGGTAAAGGGTTCCTAAATCACATATCTCTTTGGTTCCAAAATCGGATGACACGTACCGCCTTATTCTGAACCTTAAAGAATCGAACGAGTTTGGTCGTGCAAAACATTTTAAGCTCGAGTGTCGCAAGGCAGTTTTAAATTTGATGAGCGATAATTACATTTCGATACAATTACCAACTTTTTGAATTCACTTGTTTACCGTTCGGTCTCGCTACGGCCCCATATCTGTTCACAAAAATCTTAAGACCAGTGATGGCAAACTTAAGACAAAAAGGGTTTACATCGGTCATTTATCTCGACGACTCACTACTCTTCGGCAAATCTTACGATGGATGCCAAGAAAATATCCGCTCTACTCGGTCACTTTTAGAACAACTCGGTTTCGTTATCAATATAAGGAAATGCCAATTGATACCGTCATAAAAGTATCTTGGTTTCTGGTTCGATTCCGAAAAAAATACCATCGAACTCACACAAGAGAAAAGAGATTGACTAAAAAGAGGAATCGAAAAGTATCGGTCGATTAGAATTTGCAAACTTCGCGAATTTGCTGAGTTCGTAGGTCTAATTGGCTCGTGTTGTCCTGCGGATTAAGCATGGATTAAGGCGTACAATCGCATTCGACAGAGCCCGTTATTTAGCTCTAAAAGCGAACAACGGCTCCTATGACAGCCCTATCACCTTAGACAACAGTTTGCGTATGGACCTTGCGTGGTGGAAAGAGGTTATTCTCCATAAGAACAACTTTACTCAACCACTCAAGCTTTGTCGTGAGATGTTTACAAACGCCTCGTTGACGGGATGGGGAGTCACCTGTGGGCAGGCAAGGTCGCATGGATTTCGGAATAAAGAAAAACGAAAGACCCACTTAAACACACTGGCACTAACTACACTTTTTTCGGCCCCAAGTGTTTCGTTAACCAACTGACAAACTGATATTCTATTCTGTTCGGATAATACCACAGTCATGTGGTATATTAATAGAATGGGAGGAGTTCGACATGTGCGTTTAAATATTCTAGCCGGACAAATTTGGGACTGGTGTGAAGAGCGCGGAATTTGGATCATTGCGTCCTGTATCAGCTCGACAGATCATTTCGAAGCAGATTTTGAGTCACGGAGATTAGAGCCGGAAACGGAATTGTCATTATCGAACATGGCGTTTAACAGAATAGTTCGTTCCTCCAGACTGGTTTGACTCCAGATCCCGACCAGATTGGACTCTTTCACTAATCAAAATGCAGAATATCGAAACACTCAGAACGTACATAAAGATAAAAAATTCGGAAAAAATAAAGACTTCCGCAGTCATCAGAAAACAACCTCTGCCAATTTTGCCTTTTTATGATCAGGAGAAAATGTTTCGTGCCACGACTACGTTAGAATCATATCTGTTGAAAACCAAAGGCCTGCGTTGTTATACAGAGTAACTATTTTTATCGCCTCCAAGAAGCCTCATAGGATAGGTTCCTGCTAGACTTTATGACAATGGACAAAGAGTATGTTAGCCAAAAGTGGCCTCTACATCCAGAATTTTTCAGCGCGCAGCACTCGACATGCATCGACATCAACCGCAAAAATGAAGGATGTCAGTATTGACAATATTAGATCGACTCCAGGATGGGCAAGCAATTCACAGACCTTCGCTTAATTTTATAACTTACCTGTTATTAATGAAAAGGAGGCATTTGCTCGGGGAATTATGCAGTTATCACTCATATTGTCTCGTATATAGTTTAATTCAGTATATTTAATGAATTCTTAAAAGGAAAAAGCACAAAATACATGTTGCCGTAAACGACTTTGAACATCTAGAGTTGATTTTGAGGAAGAATCGCGAAACATAATCAGACAATTACACGAACTTACCTAAGTGAAGTTCTATCATAATTGTATAGAGCGCCTCTCCCGAAAGATTAGTCCCGCCCTATATATACATATATATATATATATTTTTTTTCAAACCCATATTTGTCGTGGACAATAGATATATCCAAATGTTATGACAACGCTTTTAATATATCTAGCGTTTGTAATATATAAAGGAAATATTATATATAAATTTAATATATATTTAATATATATGACAGTCGGAGACACCCTCAAAATGATAGAGAAAAGTCTCTGGGTAGCTTTGAAAAATGGTGGCGATACCTGAAAGGGGAAGGGGTACTACAGTTGATCTTGAGGAAGAGGCGCTATGTACGATTATGATAGAACTTCACTTAGGTAAATTCGTTTAATCATCTAATTATACGACTTAGATAGTTGCGGTTGTCTGAAATTGTCCTCGAAACCTTGGAAGCCTTTTTCTCGAAACTACTTTTTTCAACCTGGTTGACATAAGATGTCGAGTTCTTTTCAACCGATTGACTTTAAATTTGGTATGGATTTTCAGTATATATTCCTCGATCGTCCTTACCTCGGGCATTGCGGAATTATTATTCCCACTACTTAAAAAATTTACTTAAAAAATAGGGTAAAACTTTTTTTTAACTTTTCAGGCAATCGCTTTTAAACGTTTTTTTTCTCTTTGGTACCTGGAATAATGACATTCTTATTGAGCAAGAAACTCGGTTTCATTTCTGTTTGAGATAAATGGGAGCTTTGGACTCATATCAACCGCCTACATTATTTTTTTGTAAGCTATTGAAACAAAAAAAAACTGTAAAAAATGGATGGTAAAAAATATTATATTTTTTTACATATCATACTGCCTTAAGTATTTGAAAAGCTATATAAAAAAAGAGAAACGCCTTGAGAGAGAATCGGGAATCTTTTTATTATTTTAAAACCGACAATTTTTTAATTGTTTTTAAGTCTTTTTCTTATCATTTAGGACTAGTGTTCGTTATTAGTCTAAATTCTATTACTTATTACTATACTAATATCTAATAATATAATAGGTTATTTACACACAGATACTCACACACACACATGTATATATGTATATATGTATTGAACATTAAATATATACATCAAAATTATTCTAAAATTGATTTATCTAAGTTCTATGTTCTAATTAATTCTACATTTATTTATTATTTGTTAACCGGCGCTTCGTTATTAGACTGCGATTCCCATCCATATTTTCCAGCAAAAATCATGCCACCTTACGGCGAAAAACGAGCCTATATCTTGTTATATTTGACAGGTGTCAATCTTTACGCGTGCTTCAGTCTTCCCTGGCAATCTCATGATTCGGTACGTTTTGTGCGGCGTACCAACATAATGTCTATTTATCGGAACATCAATTACGCCGTATGTGAACTATATAATGGTTACGTACGTAACAAGAGAGCGTTAGAATATAATTGAGGAGCCGCATGACTCGAGCGCTGCAACTTTGCGCATATATCTCCTACGAACTATCGCTTCGGCGTTACGAAATACAAGTACAACTATACAGTGAAAACTCAATTTTTCTCGGGATCTCGAAATGGACTAAATGCACAGCGAGTCGTGCAGAAATCATCGCATAGATCGATTCAAATTGGTGTAAGGAATTCGGTGAATATGTAAAAAACGAAAATCGGTGAATATGTAAAAAAAACATGAAAAACATTGACAACCAAGGCTGAACAGGAACCGTAAAATAGGGTTAGTTTGAACAGGTTTTGGAAGTTTTCTGTAGGTAACTTTTTTTTAACATCCTAAATTCGAACTTTCTTGCTCCAATAGAACAATGTGCCCTTTGGCTATCAAATGTAATATTATATCTATTATACATGGAATTAAATGAAGAACAACGATTTTTTACAATCAAATTGTCATCGTTATTAAGGGGTTTTCTCACTCTAGATGGTTGAAAAAATATTAAAGATATTGATATCAAAGTTGTTACACTTAATAAATACACTTTCGAAATACATTTTAAAAAATGTATGTATTTATGTAATCCAAACAAACTTTAAACCCGTTTTTTCTCGAAACAACGTTTTTCGACGACTCGTTGATAAAATCTTCGCAACTACTGAACCGATCCTCATGAAATTTTAACCACATATTCTTTACAACTATAAATATATGAAGGATTTTTTGAAAATGTTGATATTTGCTATCTTTTTGCCAAAAACGGTGAAAAAAATACGTTTTTTTTTGTTTTTTTTTCAAAAAATGTCCGCCATTTTGTTATTTTTGAATATTTAAAAAAATCGTATGACATGCGCTATAGCCATTAACATACCGAATAGAAAACCGTTGAATTTTTTTGTTTCGGATGATCCATCTCCGAGATTTCATCAACAGCGCATACCTACAATTTTTTAGGACATTTTTTTATCTACCATTTTCATCTATAAATAGTGATTTAAATAAATAACAATCTTTTGTTATGTTTTTCGAATGTGTATTTATTAAGTGTAACAACTTTTATATCAATATCTATAATATAAACCTATCCAAAAAAGATCATGAAAATAGCCTTTTTAGCGTCTTAAGTGGGAAGACCCGTTAAGGAAACATTTTACATAAAAATATCATGTACCCCATGTACATAGGGTACTGTAGGTACTCAATCACTCTTACAATTATCATTGAGATCAAAATCAACTTTAGCGATATTATAATAAACTTGAACACACTTAAATACATTTAAATGCGCACACATTCAAATCGTATTTTGGTGCGCTGTCAAAGTAACCCCAAAAACTGTCAAAGTTACCCTCAATGTCAATTCAAATCCCGTTTTACGGTATGGAGTCAGACGAAATCGTTGCGCAACTGTACACTCGCTTCGTTCCATTGTGTCCATGCAATTCAATTCACTGTCTTTAGTTCATTTTCAGCCACGTGTGTCTTTGACGTGTTTCCCATATACGCACGCCACGTTGTAACTCGACGCGTTTATCGACTTCCGGCAAACTCGGAAATAATCGTGCGCGTTCTTCCCTCGTGCACTGTTTGATTATCGTGTGGGGAAATTTCTTTTTCACCACTACCCCGTGAACATTTGATTTGTCATCCACCTTCATGGCTGTAGATCGTTATAATGGCATATTTTTCTGGCCTCGGCCCTCGAATTTGATGATCTGCCGTTCTATGGCTCTCTCCCCTAATCGTGAACATTCGTAGAGCAGTGTCAATGTCACTTGCTTTACGCGACATTTTTCTCGGTGCAAAAAACAACGTGCTTCTTTTATCCGTGCAGCAATGACAGAAAAGAGTAAACAAATAATTCGATATTGTAATACAAATCGAATAATTGGAGTATCGTGTGTCTGAATTGCTCGTCAATGGGCTCACGTAGGCCGGTGGATACTTTTATCTTCACCCATCGAGCAGGCTCATCGGCGGAATTTTTGCGCAATGCGGACGAGAGTTTCGCACGGGGTAATCCGAGCATGTTTAGTTCTTTATGCACTGAGTTATATAGACGAACACGCACCGAGCGTGTTCACGGTGCATTCTGGTGGATCGGAAACGGCAGAGAAAGGCCGAGTATCGTCATCAGGTATGAAGCCTCGAATCAACACGAGTTTACGTTCACTTGGAAATCCATAGGCATAAACATCCTGTGCTAACATCGCATTGGAATGAACAGCGATAATGCATGGTAACAATAATATTTCCAGTTTCCTCGTTCTCGTAACAAGGCGTTGTTTTTTATAATTTATGGCACACCATTCGAATGAAAAATCATCTCAGGGAAATACTGGTCTTGTTGGCGGACTTGCCAACCCTACGGATTTCCACATTGCTGACCGATCCTATCGCTAATGGGAAAGTGGACTTTAGGCAGAAGGGCAAGTGAGGTCTCTTAATAGCAGAAATAAGGCCGGATTTGGGGGGGGGGGCATCAGAGGCAGCCCTGGGGCCTCCAGGGCAATTTGATGGGCAATGGTACACAAAATGGTATGAAAACAAGCGACACGTATTTTTTTATATCTGCGAAATCCGATTTTTAAGAGTTGAACCGCACCCTCGGAAATTGGGGTGTTTTTCGTCGATAACGTTTTAACGGTACGAGGTATGAAGAAAAACATTCAAGTTGCAACAATGTTTATTTTTTCGTGTACTATACATTGGAAATGAGAATCATAACGTTGTCGACGAGGAACGAAAAAATACCCCTATTTTTGAGGGTGCGTTTCACTCCTTAAAAATCGGGTTTCTCAGGTATAGAAAAATACGTATCACCTATTTTTACCCATTCTACAAGCAAGCCAAATTTCATCGAAATCGGAGAGATCGACCGCGCGACCTTTCCATGTGAGTGACAACCATTCCAGGGATCAGACGGAAAAAAAGTTTTCACCGTTTGATGAAGTACTTTTTTCAATAACATTCCAACGCGTATTTCTGTCGAAAATAATCAACAACACCAAACACATTGAATTCTCTATATAAGAATATATATTCCCTAGATTATGACGTTTTAAATGTCACGTGGATTGAGTAAGCCATTCATTTGGTAAAATGTTGGTGGTGCATCCGGAGAGAAGTAACATTTGTTTACTGATATTGTTTTTTACAACTGCTAAAAAAGGCCTACGAAATTGAAATGAGGATCCACAGAGTCCTAATCCTTGTTTGGATTTGTTTTGGTTATCAAGCAAATCCAAACAACCACAAACGAACTCATACCCACCCCCACACGCACACTTACACTACAGATGTTAAAGACTCTTCCAGCTCGTGGTTCATTCTGGATAGCGGGAGAATGGTAAAAAATAGTGTTCTAACCGAAAAATGATGAACGTTAACAAACAAAAAAATACCCACCCAAACGGTTCATTTAGGCGTGACGAAATTTTTGGTAAAAAGAAAAAATCGAAAAGCGATCTTAACGGCGCCATTTTGAATTTCGCACCAAAAAAGGATTTTCTCAACGTCCACCCTTAAACCCTAAAAGTTTCACTATACGTAATAGTTGATCAGTATTTTTCGAGCTAAGCCAGGTGTAAAATTATAATGGGTCACCCGGTATAGTTACACGCTATAGTATAAAGTTACAATGGGGATTGAAGTGGAATATGGTGGGGAATGTAATAAGGGGAAGGACCCTATACGAATGGAAGCTACGATAAAAAAATATATACATATCATAATTACGCAATAAAGTATATAGTTACACACTTAAAAAAGTATTTATTTGCATGAATCAATGGGAAAACACAATGGTAATCAAAATTATCTGATCTCAAGAAACGCCTCCTTCCTTGAATTCTAACGTATGTATGAAAAAATATTTGGTGCTTTTTTGTTTAACAAGTGTTTAAGTTCAATGTTTTTCCACGTTGGATTTTTTAACGATTATGAAAAAAATATGTTCACTTTTGAAGAATACTAGGCGCCTGCTACTTCTTCGTTGTCCCAGGGCCTCCGCCGCTCCAAATTCGGCCCCGAATGTGAGCGCTGATTTGAGGAACGATTCCTGATTTGCTGTATACGGAATGAGTGACGAGCCAAAGTCACCCGGGTAGACAAGACTCGGGAAAACTACGAATGTTGGATCAATAGCCCACGCATCTTTATCGTACTTCCCTCCACTAGTTTCAGTAGAGCAAGAACGGTACCTCAGCTGTGGAGTAGAATTGCGCATTGAAGGGTGCCAAAATCTGTCGTATGTGGGAAAAAATTTTCGTTGCTTTTCTTCGTGCTAGGCACTCAGTCAAATATGGGGTTGCGTGACTCTTGCGAGTTTTATAAACGCCGGGGTTGTTCATTCCGGAGCGAAGGGATGAGACAAGGAACAAAGGGCTAAGGGTCCTAGGCGAGGCGCCTACGGACGCACAATGAAAGGGGATTCTCCAGACCTCGAACGGACATGTCCTGATCGGCATCCTAAAGACTATGCTTGTCAAGGCGGGACACCACTGTGACGGGTGAAAAGAAATCGTTTTTTTTTTAATTCTCTCAAACACATATTCAAGAAGAGAAAAGAAATTAAAATTAAAATATTGAAAAATGACCGAGTGACAGACGATTTGGTGACAGCAGGTAGCATAGCGGCGAGACGGATTACGTATACTCAAACTTTCAATAGCGTTTTTTTTTTCATTCTGGCCGGAATCATAAGTTTACCTATAATTGTCCGATTCTGAATTTTGGAAAACCAAGATTTCCGTAATTGCAATAGTTATCGTCGTAGGTAGCTGTTTTTTTTTGAGAAATTAAATATTGTAAATATTCATAAGTAGGGCTAGTATGAGGCTAATTTTTGTTTGGGATTTTTTGGAGTTGTTTGAGGTTGTTTGGGGTTGTTTAGGGTTGTTTGGGTTTGTTCGAACCCTTGAAGAAAATTAGCCTGATTCTAGCAGGAGCCCCACTTCCGAATATTTACCAATATTTTTTAAGCCCCTCAATATGAACAAACATTTCGTCAAAGTTACACTTTTATGTGAACACGCGCTATTTCGTGAAATTTGTTTTTCTTTGAAAAATGGCTACATACAACTAAAACTGCATTTATATAGATTATAAAACCTTCTCATTTTTATTCTTCAGACCAACCATTGTCAAGTCATCGATCCGCCTGTTGAAACAACATTTTTTATACAAAGGCTCTATTATTCCTCAATAACGTTGTTAATTATTAATGTGTTAAAATAAAAATTTACACGAACTAAGTTTAATCTATGCCTGATATAACATACCCTTTTCCAAATCCCAAATAAATAATCTAGTAGATGGAAAAAAAATGGCAAAAAACTACCGTTTTCTGCCCGTCACCGTGGTGTCCCTTAGGGCGGAAAATGTTTTACGGGAGGAACCCACCCTTCAAAGAAAGGTGTCACCCCTTAATTTAATTTAATTCTCAAATTTCTATAGTGGATTTTCCATTTTGTTACGTTACAAGAATTTTGGTTTTGTTTTATTCTGATCGGTGGACTGCTTGTGGATAAAACGGCAAAATCATCCCTCGAAACGCCCTTCTTTAAGGGGCGGTTTCCTGTCTTGAGGGGGGCGGTACCTTTGGCCGCCGAAAAAATTGCTGATTTTCGTGATTTTTTTAAAGGAAATTCAAAAGGAAAGGATTTCTTCACCATTTTCGAAACTTAGAGTATGTTTTATTACTATTTTTGGCTGTTACATGGCATTTTTTTCATTAATCTTTAAAAGTGGCGTAGGAATGGCACGGCCTTCTAAACGAGTTGCGGCGGATGTTGTTAGACAACCTGATACGTGGCGTCGGCGGGATTAACCTGAAAAAAAAACAACGAAGATTTTTGTTCCATTAATACTCATACGCAAACTATGATTCAAGAAGAAGTGAGAAATGTTGAAAATCCATGAAACGGTACGCGTTGAAACAAAAAGATTGAATATTGCACAAAAATGCCTATATTTTGCAATTAACCATACGCTTTTTTTGTTTTTCAAAAACATTTAAGCTCATATTTTAGACAATAAGATTAGAAATATTTAAACCAAATTTCATCAGAATCGATCGATTAGTTTTTCAGCTATAGGTCGCGCCAGTTTTGAAAATACAATTCGGAAGACCATGCCATACGTCAGCCATTGTTGAAGATTATTAAAGAAAAAATACTATCCAATGGCAAAAAGTAGTAACAAAACATAGCCAAAGTCTCAAAAATTGTGACTTTTCACCTTTTTTGACTTCGCGCATGTTTCATTGCTACTGTTGCTGTTAGATGTAATAGTTAGTCTCAAAAATGGTGACTCATCACCAAAAAAAAGATTTCTATCTTTCCTTTAAAAAAAATCATGAAAATTAGAACATTTTTTTCTCGCCTAAAGGTACCTCGCCGCTTAAATCTACTAATCAAATCAAATCTACTAAAGTATCGTAGAATTCTCACTATACAAGAGGACTGCATCAACCAAAACTTTCGTTGTAACATCCTAAGATTCTAGGCTCCCATCACTTTTTCTCCACATATCGTATTTCCATACCATCCATTTCATTGTTGTGTGGAAACAAGTTAAGGATGTTGAGTCCCATATCGCAAATGATGATAAAATTCTGAAAATTTGGTATGTTTTCGTATGAAGTATTTCAGAGGTCGTGTAAAAATATCACGACAATTAGGAAGCTCGTTATTGAACAATTAACATTCACACATTAAATGCTGTCTTATGGAAACTGATGTAACTTTGCAATAAGTTTTTTTTTGACCTCTCAATTTTGTAATATCTACAATATACTGAAAGCAACGGAAACAAAACGAAGTTTATTGATCTTTTTTTTTTATTTCGCTTAAAAATTGTTCTTAACAAAATGTTAATTTTTTAATAACGAGCTACCTAATCGTCGTGAAATTTTAACACGACCTCTTAAATACTTCATACAAAAACATACCAAACTTTCAGAACTTTCTCATCATTTTTTATTTCAACCCTTAAGGAGGTTAAAGTAATGATGATAGAATTCTGAAAATTTAGTATGTTTTTACATGAAGTATTCAGGAGGTCGGGTAAAAATTTCATGACGATTACGAAGCTATTTATTGAACAATTAACATTAACATGTTTCATAGGGACTCAACATCCTTAAGTCCGCGGCCATACGATAGTCTGGAAGCGTTTGTGTGCCCACAAATTGGTACGATATCGCACGATACTAATTGCTGAATCATCAGTCGCCAAGTGAGTGACTAACAGGAAAGAGTGCAGAATTCGAGGATGTCACGTAAATATCGTTTTTTATTCCGGACTACGACGCACCACGCGACCATGAAACACAAGGCCAAGGTCTCCAACGTCCCAACCGTCTCCGTCCCAAAGGTCTCCAACGTCGCGTGGACGAATCCTTACCGCGCTGGACAATTCGTTTAATTGCAGGGTACAGTACACAAGCGGGGGCCATTTAAGGATGTTGAGTCCCTATGAAACATGTTAATGCTAATTGTTCAATAAATAGCCTCTTAATCGTCATGAAATTTTTACACGACCTCCTGAATACTTCATGTAAAAACATACCAAATTTTCAGAGTTCTATCATCATTACTTCAACCTCCTTAAGGGTTGAAATAAAAAATGATAAGAAAATTCTGAAAATTTGGTATGTTTTTGTATGAAGTATTTAAGAGGTCGTATTAAAATTTCACAACGATTAGGAAGCTCGTTATTAAAAAATTAACATTTTGTTAAGAACAATTTTTAAAAGAAGTAAAAAAAAATTATCAATAAACTTCGTTTTGTTTCCGTTGCTCTCAGTATATTGTAGATATTATAAAATTGAGAGGTCAAAAAAAAAAACTTATTGCAAAGTTACATCAGTTTCCATAAAACAACATTTAATTTGTGAATGTTAATTGTTCAATAACGAGCTCCCTAATTTTCGTGAAATTTGTACACGACCTCTGAAATACTTCATACAAAAACATACCAAATTTTCAGAATTTTATCATCATTTGCGATTTGGGACTCAACATCCTTAAGGTAGTATTAGCGGATTAAATATTCAACGGAAAACCCGCAAGTTTTCCAGTCCGAAAAAAAGCAAAATATGATACTGTTTGGTATAATATGAGGGGTAAAAATAAGTCTCCGCCGTTTTTTTGTCAAAAATTGTTATTTGTAAAAAACAGCGAAAAAAACGCGTTTTTTTTACTTTTTTCGTTTTTCATGTGCCACTTTTTTATTTTTCGATAAAACTTTATATCCGAGGGTCATTCTGTAGCTGGTGTCATACTGAATCTAATGGACTTTGATTTTTGGTTTCTGACAAGCCGTTGGCGAGTTGTGATGGAGCTACCTAGCCCACCTATTTTTGAGGCGTTACGTTAAACTATACTTTTTGTACTTAAAGATGAATAAAAATGATTTAAAACTTTTTAAAATGTATTTCAAGACTTTATTTATCAAGCCCGACAACTTATATATTCATATCTGTTATAAAATCATCGAAAAAAAAATCGCCAAAATAGCCTTTTTTCGTGGCTCCAAAGTGGACTGGACCCTTAAGAACCTAAAACTTTTGTCGTTGCATTGAAATCGATCGCCTCGATTCGGCCCCCCGGATACGAGCACAGCTGACGATATGCAGCGTTGCCAAATTTACGCCAGCTCTATAGCAATGACAGCCGCGGCTAGCGAACGCGAAAATTAGTCGATTCAAACGATAATATGTACTCGTAATGTCCCATAACCTATATGTTTTATAGAACATACGTCACCGCGACGGTTTTTTTTTATTTATCGCTTTTGCATAACGCCGTACGTAATCGCGAACTATTATTATTTCCGTCTCAAAGTGCGATCCGCACGGATTCCCTATATGCTGCGGATTAGATGCATTGATTTAGTGATTTAATTACTATTGTGAATACAATAGTAATAGGCAGGCTAATTACGCAGGCTACAGAGCCTGCGTAAGGCATGCGGAGTTTTTGCGGACGTCATTCTGTACGTCTATACTACAGCATATTAAAAAATTAATTTTTTTCTTCTAACGACGAAGTTCATGCACATGCCACCTTAAGAAAAGTCCAAATTCCGGCTCCCTCGTTGAAAGTCCTACGTTGTAATTTATCGCGCCTGACGCGCGATGGAGAACAACTCGTCTGGAAATAAACTTATGCAACTCGTCCATTGCTGCAGCAGTCATCGGATAAGATCACTGCCGTGATTCCTGATCGAATACTTTGTATGTGACCAGCTGTTTTCTGCAGATCCATCGTTGATTGCTTGTTTCTCTTACAAGGAACATTACTCAAGTTTCCGCCTTCAATTTTGTTGAAACTCATATATGTGATGGAGCATTGAAAACTATTAGACACGTAATTTTTTTATCGTCGGAAAAACGGTGTTAAGATGATTAAGGTGATTTTAGTGATTTTTTTTTTTAAGAGGAAATGTTTTTTCACTATATTTGAGACTTAGGACATGTTTCATTACTATTTTTAGCTGTTACATGGGATTATTAGCATTGAAAGTGATTTTCAAAATGCATGTGTTTGTGAGATGGGCTGGGTATGGGGGTCTAAATTAGCTAAATGTCACACGAAACTAACGCTACCCCCACTCTACTACCACAGTGTTGTAGTAGAGTGGGGGGGACTGGCGACGTGCTGAATGTCTGTGATTGATTGAGAAACGCCTTCTCCCCACCCAATTTTCATCTTTTTATCAATTTAACCATTATATTATAAGTTATATTACAAATATATATTAAAAATCATAGAAGAATTATTATACAAAGAAATGTAAACAAAGTCAAATAAACCCAAAACACATCTAAACGAACCCAAACAAACGCAATGTACAAACGCGCCTTAATGTATGAATATTCTTTAAAAAATAATAAAAACCAACTAATATTATTTACATGTACCTGTTTTTTATTGCCCGAAAAGTCTGGTTACAGACGTTTCGGACAATTCAGGACTTCAGGAATTTCGGACAAAACAGACTATTCAATGCCATGAAATAGTTGCACTTTGCGAAAAATCTGTAGATTTTTTAATTAATCTTTAAAAATGGCAGAATATAGCACGGTCTTCTAAATTGCATTTTCAGAACTGACATCACGTACGGCTAAAAACAAATCGACCGATTCGGATGACATTTCTCATTCACTTAGGTAGACAATAAGGTTAGAAATCTTTCTAACCTTATTGTCTGAAACATGACCCTCCTTATTCTTAAAAATAAAAAAAAAGTATTTTTATTGCAGAATGTAGCTATTTTTTTCAGAAAGTTCAATCTTTTTGTTTGAAAGCGTACCATTTCATCGATTTTCAACATTTCTCACATTTTCTTGGTTCATGTTCTGCGTATGAGTATTAATGAAAGAAAAATCTTTGTTGTTTTTTTTTCAGATTAATCCCGCCGAAGCTACGTGTCACGCTTGGGAACAAAATTAACTTAAGGGGTGACACGGCATCTTTCGAGGGGTGGTTTCCCATCTTAAACCCGTTTTTCCGCCGATAAAAAAAATATATGTCTAATAGTTTTTAATGCTTCATCGGAAATGTAAGTTTCAACAAAATCGAAGGTGGCCACTTGAGTTATGTTTCTTGTTAGAGTCGTACAGCCCCTGGGAACCCTTCGAATTTCGACACTTTCATCCCCTCATCGTTTAGCTTGGCTTGATCCTTAAATATTGGAAAACAACGTTCAGCCCGTCAAAACCCATGTCTCCCTGCCAAGTCTCTTGACGAAAAGACGTGAATGAAGAGTAGGAAAAAAATCGAAAGAAAACGTTCGTAACAAAAAGAGTTGATCGAGCTGCGGCTATATGTCAGCTCTATCGCGAGAGCACCAGAGAAGCTTGGCAATCGTGACGCGAATACTTTAGCGAGCTACAGCTTGACGTCACCGAAGAATTCTGGCTGCACGTATACAAGTGTCGTGGAACGTCGCGAGAGGTGATGCCGTGACGGGAGAAAAGCACGTGCTGGGGAGCTCCAGTGTATTAAATGAAATCGGCTTTCGATGAACGATAAGCTGTAAGTAGCAGCGCTCGATTCGAGCACGGGACTTGTCACAGCTGTTGGAACCACGTGTGGGAGTTACACGTTGATCGAATAATTTTCATTAAGGGGTTACCCCCACTTGCGATTTTGAAAAAATCGTTTTTATTTATTGCATTTTTTTGAAGTATAAGTATCTGAGAATATGTCCTGAAAATTTCAAGTCGATCCGAACAAAATTGACTGAGATATGAGCGTTGAAAGAGAAGAATCCGTTCTTCGTGTAAACTGAAATCGAAACTTTAAACGCGTTTTTCTCAAAATGGCATTTCTGAAGTCGGTGACCAAGATTACTCGAACACTAATGAACCGATCTTCTTGAAATTTTGCAGGCGTATTTAATATATAAAAATGTAGTCTTTAATCGTTCGATTTTTTTTTTCGAAAAAAATGTCCGTTATAGCCAAAAAACGGCCGTTTTTTTTCGTTAAAATCGAACCATTAACTTTGACTGTCCGCCATTTTGTGAAAAATAAATATTTTTTAAAATCCTTCGATTAAAGACTAGTTTATACTTATATTTGACTAAATCCATCCGCATTTTTTTTTCAGATGATCCACTTCGCCGCAATGTTGGTCACCGCAAACCGTGTATATAAAAACATTATTTCATTGACGGCCATTTGCCACTAAACAATGTAATATTTTTCAATAAAAAAATTACTGTAAGTTCTTCAAGATGTGTTCTTTGAGATGGTATATTGATCGATTAAAAAACTTTTGTAGTTTTCTTTAAGAAAATTCATGAAAAAGGTCTTTTTTGCGCTACAAGTGGGGGTAACGCCTTAAGGGCATTCTAGCGCTTGTCGATTTCGAATATTTTTATATGAGAACGACGTATTGCGGGAACTTGTTATTATAGGCAGAATTCGGGGCCGATTTATTTCGGATCGGAAGATCGCTGTCCGTCTCGGTATGATTCACCTCAACCGTCAAAAGAGGTTTTACGTTCTCTTTTTTGGCAAATGCAGCAACGTAAAAAGAGCTTGAAAGGTTTTAAACTTATTTGACGAACGGAATGTCACGGATTGTGTCGGGTGTATGGTACGTTGGAAGATTTTCTTGCCCACACTATCTTGCAGCGTTTTTTCTACATTGAAAAAAGAAGTTTAACACTTTTCGAAATAAAAAAAACTTCTCGTTCGCTACACTATTTTAGGAAAAACAATAGTTATACATTTTTCCAAAACGTTCCCCTTTTCACACCATACTAAACCATTTTTTTACTCAAAATAAAAATGTATTTAATTTTAAAAAGTGATAAAAAACTTTCCCTTCGTTATACTATTTCGAACATTTGTTTTTGAATAGTTGTAACATTTTTTTTAATCTTTCACTTTGCCACACGATTTCAAACTATTTCGTTTTAAGTTTTACATTTATTAGAAAAAATATTTTAGAACTTTCTTTGCCACGCTATCGCAATGATTTCTTTCACTTTAAAAATAGTTTGAAATTGAGATAAATTTCAAAAACCTTTCCTTCGCTACACTTTTTAGACAGTTTTGTTATATAAAAAAATAGTTATTCTATTTCTATAAAATGTTTCCTTCGCCACACTATTTTTAACAACTTTTTTCATAGTTTTTAACTGTTAAGAAAAAAAAATTTAACTTTTTATTTGCAACACCATTCTAAACCATATTTTATATAAAAAGAGCTTTTAGTATTTCTTTTAATTCCGCTAGTCTAATATTCCGAATAATTTCATTGTCTCGAACGAGTTCTAAATTTTTTTTAATTAAATTAAAAAAATTCCTTCGCCATGCTTTTTTAATGATTTTTATTGCTTTGAAAAATAGTTTGATATTAAAATAAATTTCAAAAACCTTTCCTTCGCTACACTGTTTTAGACATTTTTTTTAAATAAAAAAAATAGTTGTTTTATTTCTATAAAACGTTCCCTTCACCAACCCATTTTTTAACAACTATTTTTCATAGTTTTTAATTTTTAAGAAAAAAAAAATAACTTTTTATTTGCCACCCCATTTGAAGCCATTTTTTTAATAAAAAAGAGATTTATGTATTTTTCTTTAATTCCGTTACCCCACTATTCCAAACAATTTTATTTTTTTGAATGAGTTCTAAATTTTTTTATTTAAATTTAAAAAACTGTTCCTTCGCCACACTATTTTAAAAACTAATATTTTTAAAACAATCGTGCCTAATTAAAAAAAAAATCTTTCATTTGTCCCACTATTTTCAAACTCGACAATTAGCGAAGCATATCGATGCCATTTCGTATTTACTTTCTCGCATGGCATAACAAGTGGAAAAAATCGCGAAAATATGTGTTGCGATTGCACATTTCCTTAATCTCTAATAATACTCATTACAGTACTATCGTAATGAAATATCATAAATTTTACGGTCCATGTGTACGATAAATCGCAATAACAAACGTAAAATAAATAATGAGTGGATCCCCTTTATAAAAATCTTTGACCCGTCTCTCGTACTCTGCACTGATCCATCCAGAAACTGCTGGAATCGCTCTAACGCTATCGTAAACATATCGTGACCGAGCGATTGTCACGTCAAGCACGCATTCTGCATTTTAATCATGCCCGCAGGTTGAATGTGAAACAGCAATTGCGGTACGACGCGAGATCTCGATACTTCTGCGTGCACCAAAGCGCGACACGTGGAGCCATTGAAACAGACGTAACCAAAGTAAGCCGAGCTTACCTCCATCTAGATGAAACTAGCATCGATTTTTCTTAAATATTCAATATAAATGTTCATCCAAATAAGCAATGCATTTTTTCCATAACGTTGAAGTTTGCCTCGCTGGAATGCAACGTAAGGTCTTTGAAAAAAACAACCTGTCAGTGGCGTATGTCATGTCAAGGTGATGGACAACTCTCTCCGTCAATCCTAGAAGAAGCATTCGGGGGTCATATGGACCCCACGCCCATTTCAAATTATGCTCGTGAAATAGTAAACCGTTTTTTCGGATTCGAACGAATACGAATAAACTATTATCGATAATACTTGCATAAAAATTCGTTTACTCAATTATCCTTAACTTTACCCATTTCCGAATCTCCAGGAATTGGTAATATTTTTTTTCTGGTAGTATATTGTGTCTATTCCAAAACCCCGTTTGATTTTTTTTCAATCGGTGGTTTAGAAAAAAAATGCGATTTTTTGTTTGAAAAAAGTCATTTTTGCATATTTTTTACACTTTTTCTTTTGTTTAAAGGACTTCTTCGGGACTTGCGGTTTTTTTAAATTGACTTTAATACACACCGTTCTCGTCCTCATTTTTTTTAAAACGAAGGGCTTTATTCTATATAAACCCAATTTCTGTTTATAGGAAGCGATCTAAACCACGAAATGGGCACCAGAAATGGGACGCCTCGTCTAGGGGTAAGGCATTTTGTCCAATTTTATGACCAATAATAGATTTTCGATGTGTATGATCTTATTTTTTAACAATTCTAAACACATATTCTAAGGATTGCGATTAATTTGCACCCAACGAATATCATTATATTGGAAATTTGTGATCCAAATTTTGTTTTTACTGAGAGGTTATGTCGCCGTTTTGCGTGCAAATTATCCAAAATTTCCGTAATAGCAGTTACTATCGTTGCACGTAGCCTTTTTTCTTCTTTTGAAATTGAGTATTTTATGAGCCCTCGAGTATGAGTAAAAAATTTGCCAAAATTGCACTTTTTTAAGACGCTCTATACGGTATTTTTTTTCGAAAAACGGCTACCTACAACGTCAACAACATTTATATAGATGATAAAACTTTATGTTTTTGTTTTTCAGAACAACCAGTGTCAAGTTATCGATCCGGCTGTTGAATCACATTTTTTATACAGAGTGTCTATTGTACTTCAATAACGTTGTGAATTTTTCATTTTTTCAAATAAATTTATAAGAAAACGCGATGTATATTCGAAGTGTGTTTAATAATAGAACTTTTTCCCAAATCCCAAATAAATAATCTAATAGACAAAAAAAATCGGAAAAAGCGACTCTTTTCGGCCCGTCACAGCAGTGTCTTCCCTTAAGGTGGAATGTACATTTAGACGGAAAAAAATACGCAATTTTCAGGGATTTATTAAACTTAGAAATATTTATTAAACTGTAGGTATACTGTAATAGTATATCTAGGTATACAAAACTATTTTTTAAATTCATTTATCAATGTTACAGAAAGATTGCCGTGGGAGTTGCGAATTGGCCTGCAGTCTAGCTTCCCATAGATTTTGATTTGCAAAAAAATTCAAACATTTTTTCAGTTCGAGCATGTATAGTTTCTATTTGACAGTGATTAAAATGAAGAAAATTCAAGTTTAGGAGAATGGCACACATTTACAAAAAGAAAAACAACATATCACGCAAAATTTCTGTAAAATTTGGTCTAAAGAAGTAGTTTTTAAATAGTTTTTCAAAAACAATTCTTGTCTAGTAGAAAGTAGCAATATTTTCAATATTTCTACCAAATTTTAATTCAATCGGCATAATAGTTTTTGAGTAATCCTGCACTCCAATTTCGAAAGGGATTTGCAGTTTACGCCTCTTTCGAATCTGACCGGTGAGGCACGGTGAGGCGTTGCCAGGCGGTAACGTTTAAAGTTTTCGAATTTCGCTTTGAAACTTCGCGAAAATGTTCTACATATTTTTATTATTATATCAATCTTATCGTTTTTATTTAATACACGTACTATATTATTCTTTCTCTAACTTTATTGAATAAAATTAACTTAAAAATTAATCTATTTAATAAAAACTTCAATGTTGACAATATGAATAGTGTAATAATAATTTGATGTATCTCTTCATTAAATGTATTACTTTTAAACAATCGAATTATTTAAGATTTTAAGTAAAAAAAACTATTAATCTTCGAAAATTAAAATTGAAACTTACTTTTAAATCTTAATAACATTATGGTAAAGAAGAATGACTCTTTTTAATAAATGCAAAATTTATTACTTAAATCAGACACATTACTCAAACTTTCATGAATTAATATATCTTTAACCTAGTAATTCAATTTTTTTTAACTAAAGTTTTTTCGAAAAAGATTTTTTTTACAAACCAAGATATTGGTATTCTTTATTTTATTTTTGGAATATGATCTGGCATAATAGGATCTTCATTGAGTTTATTAATTCGTATAGAATTAGGTAACCCTCGTTATTTAACTAATAATGATCAGTTAAATAACTCCATTATTACATCTCATCTCAATCTAACGTTCAAAGAGAAAAAAAACTAATTTTTTTTATTGTTGTAACTGTACGAGATGTGATAAAAAACATAAGGTGACTTTTCAAATTTCGCGACCCGACTAGAAATGTTCCTACGGGACAGACTAGAGCTGCATCCGGCATACCGTGTATTCCGTACCATGGCACGTTACAGGCCGCCAGATCAGAGCTTTACCAAGCGTGAAACGCTATTTTGAATCCGGCCCTGACGCGGATGTCGGTGGCGTAACTAATCCGTATACCTTTTCAGGCTCTGAACCGGCTGCCGTATCTATGCCGGAAATGGAAAAAAAATCCAAAAATTACGAATAAACAAATTCTGGTAGTATTTTTTTGTTTTCATACGCGTTATTTATGAACCTGCCTATATGATAATTGGAATAAAACGTATATCCTGCCTTGGTGAAGTTTTTTACCTACCCTCGAAATTGAACCTATACGTCTCCTAATTCCAGAGCTGAGCGCGCTACCTATTTAGCCACTCCAACACTTGTGTAAACCTTCTTTTTTTCTTTGCATATTTTTATCATTCCAATTCTATTCTAAAAAACGGCAATAATTTTATTCATGGGGTTGATGATTGCGTCGTTACAATGCAACAATAATTTTTCTTTCACCGGATTTTTTCTGCCTCTTTAGGCTGTGAAAATAAATCACGTTTTTACATATTCTCATTAGAGTGTTACGACCGGAATTTGCAAAAAAGGCTTCTGATGATGATTTTGTGAAAAAAAAATTTTAGTTGTGCCAATAAAATTTAATTTTATCGATTTGATTGATTACCTTTCAAACCTGCCTGGTCAGTGATCCGGTTGCCGGAACAACATTTCCAGTGGGGGAGCTACACACATTCGATTTTTTTTTGTTATATTGGTACAAATGTCCCCAATATGTATAGACATTATCAGCCATTTTGCATGTTTTTACTTTGTTTTTGACAGATATAAAAGTTAGACGTGTTTTAGATAGATATTGGTGAATAAATGAATATTTTTCGAGACAAATAAAAATTCCCCTTATTTTTTTAACAAACTTCGTATATCCCGCCCAAATAATTTCTCCAAGTTCATGGTTAGCCTTGTTTCGAGGGATTACTTGAGTTTGAGAATTTAAAAAAAAACATTTTTTAAATTTTATCATCGAATAGTGCAATATATCTAGTAAAAGTCTAGGAGCGAGAGCCTTTGGGAATTTCCCCGTTGGGAAAGACGACAGACCGGGAGCGACGCAGGTATATCTAATTTTTCTCAAAACACTATTTTCGAATTCACTGGACACGATTTCTCAAAAACTAATGTACCGATCTCATTGAAGTTTTGCACACTTCTTCAAAATAGCATTGACTAGTGATTGAACGAAGGTTTTTTTCGATTACAACTAATTTTACAAGGCTATACGTAGTGTAAACTGTACGAAAAATGAAACTATTTTGCATACAACTTTGCCAAAAATTCAAATTTGATTTTTTTTTCAAAATCCTCCGTTCAATTACGACAGCTACACTTTTCTACTAACAGAAAAATGGTTTTTAAATTTCAGATAAAGGTATCGTGAGTTGTCTTGACCACCACGAGGACATTTTTTCAGGGGCCTCCGGAAACCAGGTCCCACCGGCTGAATTTCCCAAATTTTTGGATGACCATTTTTTGCAAATATCGTCGAAATGTTGCTCTTTCGTGTGCTTAACGTTTTAAATAAAATAATCTATATATTATATTTTGAAAAGAATCGAGCAAATATGCTTTTTTGACTTCGAAATCCACGTAACCCTCCCTCAAGGCGTGAGTAATCTCAACATCTCAACTCACCGAACCACTTGGCAAAAGAATCTTGCTTGTGGACCCCCACGACCGAAGCAACTTATCTCACGACCCCTTCGTCTTCTACTTCCCTTACTCGCCGGATAAGCGAAGCGACTTTTTTTACAGAACGAATACATGTTTGGAAGAATGGTAAAAGCTCCGATGTACGGAGATATTTTCGTGGGTATATACAACCCGACAAAACAGAGATATATGTTTTGGCGTCTTTCGGTCTTGACCCGGTGCACGCGACTTATCGATTGTCCCACGGCACTCTGTATAGACCAATGCATACGTACGTATGTACACCGACGTGCTTATCAGGAGCTTTCGCACACGTACTCCTCTGGTTCCATTTACACGGGTATAACATTTATATATACGAATTTACGTGGGCGCAAGTCCCGGATATGCCGCTGCGGAAAAGTTGGGTTGAAGCCTGAGCATACGTACGGAGCCCGACGTCACTCTCGCATTGAGCCAAACGACTCTACACAATTACAAAATATGCAACGTGTCCCGAAACGTTTTTATTCAACTTCATTATCTCGGTCGAACTTCCGAAGAGGGTGCCAATTGGATTTTCGTTTGCTCAAAGGTATATCTTTATGTGGGCGGTAAAGATTGTAGTCTTTTTTTTTGTTGGATATCCTTCACGTCGCCCAAACCGTACGGGCTGATTGAATTTTTGTAAAATATCAATTTTTTATTTTCGATGGATTCTCGAAATTTAACATTTAAAAAAATATTCTCCGACAATAATGTCGATATGGATAAATATTCGGAAGCAGGACTCCTGCTAAAATGAGGCTGATTTTGGTTTGGGTTTGTTTGGGTTTGGTTGAATCGCTGAAGAAAATTAACCCGATTGTAGCAGGAGGCCCACTTCGGGGTATTTACCGCGATCTGTTCAACATTGAGGGAGTGATGGGTGCTTATAGGTAGATTCCGCGAACTGGTGAACTATAAACGCTTTTTTCTCAAGATGACTCTTTCAAGATCGGTGACCACGATGTCTGAATAATCGCTGCACCGATCAACTTCACATTTTACGAGTTGTTTTACATATCAAAAAGCAGTGCTCGGACGAAGGAATTTGTTTTTTATGCATAGTGTTTTTGTGTCGACGACAATGGAGCGTTTTTGTCACCGGAAATCGATAGTTTCACATCGAGGCCATTTTTACAAGCTTTTACATAGGATGACTTTCTGTCAGATGCAAAACGGAAAATCGATATTTCACCCGTTTCCCGACTACTTAGAGCTCTGAAATTTTTCAAACACGCATCTATAAGGTGACAATGCATGATTCAACTTGAAAATAAATATTCATAAGATTTTCAACTTTTCATGTAAAATTAGCGATATCTAATCATCGGTATAAAACCTCACTGACACATACAAACAAATTCGTAGCCGACTGTGTTCATATGTGAAAAGTTTATATGCAGCAATTCGTCGTAACTTCAATCCCAATTACAGTCTTTGTTATGTTTCACAAGCATTTCATGTTCCTAACGTACAAAGTCGTAAACTGGTAAACTACTAGTAACAACTAACTAGTACTTAAGATCGATTAAAGACTAAGAATTTCCTAGTATAAATAAAAGTAGTATCATTTCCTAGCATGAATTTGAATGAAAAGTAGTATCATTTTCTAGTATGAAAAAGTAGTATCATTTCCTAGTATGACTAACAATTTCCTAATATAAATAAAAGTAGAAAATAATTTATACGTAAGAAAAATATTTTTTAAAAACGAGCTCTCATTTAATGTACTAAAAAGTAGAGTATAATTTTTCTACCATGTCTCCTATATGGGACTACAAATGGAAGCGTGGGGCGCTCTAAATTTAGACATATAATCCTTAATTTACACAAATCCTTTGTCACATCCATTAGCTCCGTTAACGTAACCTCAGATTTCTTAAATAAAAATCCCGAAACTGAGTATAAACGTGTGACAATATTTTTTCTCTAATTACTAGTGTCAAATTAAATACGGTCAATGAAACTGCATTGATCAAATTTTTTAAACATTTAAAAACCTTAGCGCCCTAAGCGTTTATTTATAGTCACATATAGAGGGCTTGGCAAAAAAAAATATTTTCTACTTTTTTTATTTACCATATAAACTTATTTAT
Source organism: Ophion costatus (assembly GCA_951751655.1). Classification (NCBI taxonomy): domain Eukaryota; kingdom Metazoa; phylum Arthropoda; class Insecta; order Hymenoptera; family Ichneumonidae; genus Ophion; species Ophion costatus. Next base: position 13,735,171 of record OX632366.1, on the reverse strand, counting down.
TTACCATATACTTTTATTTACCATATAAATCTTTCGAAAATCAATATTTTATTAAATCCGTTGTCCAAGCACTAGATAATTTCATGCAAAAACTGAATACGTTCGATGTTTTTTTTTTAATTTCGGATCGGAATCCACGACATGTATCGATATTTTTCAATAGAAAAATTGTTAAGTACACCAAAAATCTGACCCTTTAAAAAAATCTTGAAAACCTACAAACATTTGTCCAAAAAAAAACTCCCGGCCGTGAGCTGGGTGTAACCCGTAATTTTTTATTGCCCGTCACGAGGTACACGTCGTTAAGCGATTTTTCATTCTCGCGATGCAAATATAGCTTATTTTCAATGAGAAATGTAACACTTTATTTCGTTCAAAATAATGGAAAATAATTCATGCTAAATAATTAGATCTGTTAAAAACCGACACCGCTGGATAGGCAGAGCTAAGCAGCGTTGTGCATGGCCGATACTTGGAGCGGTGACCGCTTAGCCGTGCATCGGCTGGCATATCAACCAGCCAGCGGAAGGTCAATACTTCTGAAACCTTGCTGTAAATAATTGAGTTAAAACGTCTGTGCACCAGAGAATCAGAAGGATATGGGGCCGTCTATACCGGTTAGGGTGGCACAATTTTGAGCTCTATTTTACTTCCCTTTTCTCACCATCCAATTATCTTCTTTAAAGAAAAAAATTGTCATGGAAGCTGCAAGCGGTCAGAAAATATTTAGGGGTCGCTCAAGCCTCCCAACAATTCAAATTTTCATTTAAAAAACGGTCTTTTTCGTCCCCTTGAATTTGTGACCCATGAATTTTATGCTTCATAATTTTCAAATTAACCTCCTCAAATCTCTAGTCGGCCAATGAATATTTAGTGGTCTCTCAAGGTTGTCGAAATTCGGAATTCCCGCCAACAAATAAATTTCGCATGTACCTTGTAGCATGAAAACAAAATAAACACCAAAGTGTTACATTTTCTGAATAATTAATTATAATAATTGGTAAGAAATACCAATTAGACGATACAAGGTTTGTTAAAAAAATAAAGATACTTATACTTCATTTTTTTGAAGTATAAGTATCTGAGAATATGTCCTGAAAGTTTCAAGTCGATCCGAACAAAATTGACTGAGATATGAGCGTTGAAAGAGAAGAATCCGTTCTTCGTGTAAACTGAAATTGAAGCTTTAAACGCGTTTTTCTCAAAATGGCATTCCTGAAGTCGGTGACCAAGATTACTCGAACACTAATGAACCGATCTTCTTGAACTTTTGCAGGCTTATTTAAGACATAAAAATGTAGTCTTTAATGGTTCGATTTTTTTTTCGAAAAAAAATGGCCGTTTTATAGCCAAAAATGGCCGTTTTTTTCGTTAAAATCGAACCATTAACTTTGACTGTCCGACATCTTGTGAAAAATGAATATTTCTTAAAATCCTTCGATTAAAGACTAGTTTATACTTATATTTGACTAAATCCATCCGCATTTTTTTTTCAGATGATCCACTTCGCCGCAATGTTGGTCGCCGCAAACCGTGTGTATAAAAACATTAATTCATTGACGGCCATTTGCCACTAAACAATGTAATATTTTTCAATAAAAAAATTACTGAAAGTTCTTCAAAATGTGTTCTTTAAGATGGTATATTGATCGATTGAAAAAGTTTTGTAGTTTTCTTTAAAAAAAATCATGAAAAAGGCCTTTTTTTGCGCTACAAGTGGGGGTAACGCCTTAATAATGAATAATCCAAACGCGTCGTATGCGTCGAATGCAGACGCTGCGTGGCCGGAGTGAGAGTAACGCGGGTGACTACTAGCGCCCCTCGTGGAGAGGGTCAATAAGGAGGACACGCTTTTCGAGGAGTGTCACCCCCATGGTCGGTACACATGTCTCAACACATGTTAAGATTATCAGCCATTTTGCATATTTAGTTTGTTTTTGACAGATATAAAGGTTAGACGTGTTTTGGCGTGCTTGGCGATTTTTTGCGGTCGATTTGTGGCAAAACAATTCATGGCTTTTGCATCACGATAATGCACCTAACACACATCGTTGCTTGTTCTTGATTTTTTGGCCATTAACCACACCGTAATCATGCCTCAGCCACCGCATTCACCGGACTTGGCAGCCTGCGACTTTTTTCTGTTCCTAAAATTAAAAACACCCATGAAAGGCCGGAGATTTGCGACGATTGAGGAGATAAAGACCGCATTGCTGGGAGAGCTCAAGGTCATACCAAAAAGCGCATATCAATAGTGCTTCGAGAATTGGAAAAAGCGCTGGCACAAGTACATTATATTTGAAGGGGACAAAATAGATATTGATGCATAAATAAATCTTTTTCGCGAAAAATAAAAAGTCACCTCATTGTTTTAACAAACCTCGTATATGTTATTATGTATTATTATTGTATTATGGCGTCGCTCGTTACAGATTACAGCTACGAGTGAACCGCAGTGTCACTAACGAAACCAACTGTGGGACGCATTACATGCGCGAAAAACAGCTGTCATTTCAGTTTCACGAATAAAACGACCTCTAATTTTGTTTACGGACACGAGCTTTAAAGAATTATTTGATCAGTTCAAAGATTATAATTCTTGGGTGAGAAGTGTGAGGTATATTTGAAAACCTGTTTCTAAAGAAATGAGGGTTAATTGTTTTGAGAATTTTACAAGGCGTCAAATAAGACAAAAATATAGTGTTTAAATGAATGAATATCTGGGATATATGTGGCTGAGATATATATGTTTAGATTAATAAATATTTGGGACATACGTGTGTGTGCGTGTGCGTGTGCGTCGTGTGTGTGTGCGTGGCTGTGTGTAATTCGATAGATCTACTACATTAACTAAAAAAAAAAATTATTAAAAAATTCGATATCTCGAAAACTAATATCGATGCCGAAAAATTGTATTCTTCACTTTCGATTTGTCTCGTCGAGATACACAAGAATCCATCATTAAATCGCGGCGCCACGGTTATCGTGAAAACTGCCTTCCTTTGAGAAGGGCAATACGTAAAAACCCGCAAAGGTATACGTTGGAACTCGGGAAATAGAAAATTGAATCTGTTATGAATAAACAATTGCCGCGTGTAACAATATATCATTGGTACAGATCTACAATTACATGGCTTCGTATGAATTACATTGAATTACATTGCATTACATTGCTGCGTGCAAAAATATATTTAACAAAGATTAAATATTACAAATATCCTGAATACTTGTTAGGCCTTATCGGCTAGTAAAGGATCGCCGTGGTGTCGTGCGTTATGTTGCAATCGCCGTTACAAGGGCAATGATTACATTATGTGTAAGCTGTAACCATTCGTGCATTAGTACTCACATGGTGAGCCGCTCATAAAAGTTACTCGTCACGCGAACACTGATCGATCATATTGACTATACTTGGGCGTCCATTTTTTTACTGGGTCTATCCGGAGCACAATTTATATTATGCTGTGATCGATTCCACATCGATCACCGTAACTCCCCGAGAGATCCGTGTCATTTTGGAAATTTATGACTTCCCGGGAAACAACAATCTTACACACATAGCAAAACGGTTTAATGGGCTTTACATATGTCCTGGTTTCGAATTACGCCATGAACGACGTGTGATAAGAGAGCTTTGAATATTTAAATGCCCTATTTATGGGTACTCGTTTTGTTCAATCCCCCGAAAAATATTTACAATCTTTTACTGCGTTGTAAATTATATTTTAAAAAAACAACTCTTACAAAACAAATTCATTTATAATTGACTATGGATTTTTGCAGTGAGAGCCCGCTGTGGCGCGTAAAAAAAGCGATGTTCTTGTTGCATTTCCGCAAAGTATACTTATTGAAGGATGTGTGGGACAAAATTAAAGTAAAAATATTGAAAATTGACCTAACAATTGCGATTTTCTCGAAACGACTTTTCTGGACCTGGCGGGATCATAACTCTGGCAATAATTGTCCGATTTTCAATTTAAAAAAACACAAAGTTTTTGTAAATCGTAATAAAGCTTTTGTTGTAGGTAGACTTTTTTTTGGAATTTAGTATTTTTTAAGCCCCCGAATATGAGTAAAAAATTCATCAAAGCTACACTTTTACGAAAATCGGTTATTCATATAGATTATAAAACTTTTTTGTTTTTATTTTCCAGACCAACCACCGACAAGTTATGAGTCAAAATTTGCAGGAAATAAGTTCAATGTATGCTTAATAACATACCTTGTTTCCAAATCATAAATAAATAATCCAGTTTACAAAAAAAATCGCACAAACAACCTTTTTCGGCCCATCACGGTGCCCTTCCTTAATTAATGTACATAATAATCTGAAAACATGCAAAACACTCGAAATCTATTTCAAATTCCACCAACACAAATCATCTATTCGAATATTTTATGTACACGTAGCTGATTACTCCATATGAATTATTACACGATTGACATTGTATAAAATGCAAAAAATAAATATACGAATGTAGTCGATACATGACTAAAAAATAATATTTTTCCATCGATATTCAGCAAAGCTCTCTCAGTGGTTATATTAATAATATGTACACAGACCAAATCCGTTTGATTGATTTATCGCCGTCAAACAAAGCAAAACTCATGCTTGCACAAGCGGTGGTGCATACGTTTTCGTAAGCTATCGATTTATGGTCGGATAGACACACACGACACCGTTTATTAAAGTAGACAGAAAGGGATCGGAGTTAAAGTTTGCGATCATCAAATCGGAAACTAGATTAATCAATAAATATTTATTATTATTATTATTATTATTTTGGACATTTATTATGATTATTATTACTATAATTTTCGACATTTTTTCAATTTTTTTAAGGCCACATTTATTGATCATTTTTATGTTATAATCACTTACATTTTATGTTCGTATCCAAGTGAGTTTATTAAGAATGTTGAGTCCCAAATCGCAAATGATAATAAAATTCTGAAAATTTGGTATGTTTTTGTACGAAGTATTTCAGAGGTCGTGTAAAAATTTCACGACAATTAGGAAGCTCGTTATTAAACAATTAAAATTCACAAATTAAATGCTGTCTTATGGAAACTGATGTAACTTTGCAATAAGTTTTTTTTTTGACCTCTCAATTTTGTAATATCTACAATATACTGAAAGCAACCGAAACAAAACGAAGTTTATTGATAAATCTTTTTTAATTTCTTTGAAAAATTGTTCTTAACAAAATGTTAATTTTTTAATAACGAGCTTCCTAATCGTCGTGAAATTTTAACACGACCTCTTAAATACTTCATACAAAAACATACCAAATTTTCAGAATTTTCTTATCGTTTTTTATTTCAACCCTTAAGGAGGTTGAAGTAATGATGATAGAATTCTGAAAATTTCGTATGTTTTTACATGAAGTATTCAGGAGGTCGTGTAAAAATTTCATGACGATTAAGAAGCTATTTATTGAACAATTACCATTAACATGTTTCATAGAGACTCAACATCCTTAAAGCAAATATATGAACTACAAACATGTAGATTCATGTAAAAACATTACAATCATTTCGGCGCAGTACCAAATCTATCATCTGCGTAAATGTCAGAAAGGTGATTTCTATTAAAAGTATCCCGAATTAATGCCACTGCTGTACACACTCGGGGATTTTTTGCGTAGAACCCTTTTCAATTGAAACCTTTCCTATTACCCCTACCTCCCCGCACTTCGCTAGTCGCACCTAACGTTCTGTTGTGTCCACAGCCCTCTCAAGGCCCAATATACATTTACAACGATCGAAAAATCGAATTTTTTCGACGATGGAACTACACCAGGTGTTCCATTTTAATCTTACATCTGTTTTATTTCGAAAAATACTGCTTCGTTCGAGTATTGCGTTTAATGAAACTTTTCGGCGTCAACGGGGGACGTTAAAAAACATCTTTTAGTTCCAAAATTCAAAACTTTGAGATAGCCAACATGTTTCTCTCCAATGGGATCATGAATATTTTTCACCAAATCATTTATCAGGCCAAAACTAACAACTTTTGTGGAAAAAGTTTTTTGACAATGTTTATAATTTTTAGATCAGCATACCATTTGTTTTTACTATTTTAGAGCTGCTCAGAATGTGCTACGGGAGGGGGGGGTACAGTCTCCAACATCCCTAGTGTAAGTGCGCGCGTGTGAGTTTGTTTAGGCTCGTTCGGGTTTGTTCGATAACCCAAAGGAACCCAAACAAGTCGTAAGTATCTGCAGATCGTCACTTCCGTTATCAAACAAACCCAAACAAACTCACACGCACACTTACACTTGGGTTTGTTTGATAACGAAAATAACGAGCCGCAGAGACCTAATCCTTGTTCGGGTTTGTTTGGGTTGTCGAACAAGCCCAAACAAATGCAAACAAACCCAAACAGACACCCGCATACGCGCATACTTACACTAGTGATGTTGAAGACTTTACATCCTCGTAGAACATTCTGGATTGCGCTAACATAGTGAAAATAGTATTCTAACCTAAAAATTATGAGCGTTATGAAAAAACTTTTCCTACAAAGGTTGTTAGTTTTTGCCTAATGAATGTTTACGTGAAAAACAATTTATGATTCCATTTTTTTCAAACATGTCGGCCATCTTAACGTCGCCATTTTGCATTTTCAATCTAATTTTTTTTTTAACGTCTCCCTTTGAATCCTAAAAGTTTTATTATACTCAATACTTGATCGAAGCAGTATTTTTCGAAATAAATCAGGTGTAGTAAGACACCCGGTACATGTAGAATATTTTCCCAAAGTTTCAAAGCGAAATTTGGAAAACTTCAAGTATTACAGACGCTCGGGTCAAATATTACAGATGCCTCACGGCTCGGTAAAAAGTATGTTGCTGGCGTTGATGATTTGCGCTCTTCGGGTAATCGGAAACAAAAAATTCAAAAAGATTCTTTATCTGTATGAGTGCCGCTATCGCCCGAACTAGCATTATTATTTTATATTGCAAAATAACAAAATGGCATCGTTTTTTGCAAACTGTTCGAAAAACACGTTTTTTTTCGTCATAATTCGTGCGAAAGTATAAGTTAAAATGAATATTTGTTAAATAATTTTAGCTCAGGCGATATCCATACATATACTGAATATGCAGTAAATTTTTTACCCCGATTGGTTAAGCCGTTTTTCCTAAGTCACCAACGCCAGGTGAAAAAAGTCGTCTCGAGATAAACGCGTTTAAGGATGTTGAGTCCCTATGAAACATGTTGATGTTAATTGTTCAATAAATAGCTTCTTAATCGTCATGAAATTTTTACACGACCTCCTGAATACTTCATGTAAAAACATACCAAATTTTCAGAATTCTTTCATCATTACTTCAACCTCCTTAAGGGTTGAAATAAAAAATGATAAGAAAATTCTGAAAATTTGGTATGTTTATGTATGAAGTATTTAAGAGGTCGTGTTAAAATTTCACGACGATTAGGAAGCTCGTGATTAAAAAATTAACATTTTGTTAAGAACAATTTTTAAAAGAAATAAAAAGAAATTATCAATAAACTTCGTTTTGTTTCCGTTGCTTTCAGTATATTGTAGATGTTGTAAAATTGAGAGGTAAAAAAAAACTTATTGCAAAGTAACATCAGTTTCCATAAAACAACATTTAATTTGTGAATGTTAATTGTTCAATAACGAGCTTCCTAATTGTCGTGAAATTTTTACACCTCTGAAATACTTCATACAAAAACATACCAAATTTTCAGAATTTTATCATCATTTGCGATTTGGGACTCAACATCCTTAAAGTGTAAACTTTTGTTTTTCTGAGAACGACTTTTTATACTATAGTATAGGACAGTAATATACTATACTGTACTAACAACAGACTAGGAATATGCAGTAAATGTACAGAAGTATACGTCTATATGTGTATACTCAAGGATAAATTCAAATCAGGTGATCCCAATAGTTGCCATGGGCGCGCAGCGGGTACGTGCTAGAGCGCGCGCACCGAGCGCTTCTACTTTTAAGCACTGCGCTGTACTGAGTCGATAAAGTGAAAATCGACTTTACCAGAAATTGGATATCAATTCTATGATGGGATAGAGTTGAAAAATGCAAAAAATTAAAATTCGTTTCTTTTTCTTCATCTCGTCGCAGTAGAATAGAAACTGTGGAAACCCCTACCGGTATAAACAGCCCCATATTTTGCTGATTGTCTGGTGCAGAAACGTTTCAACGCAAGTATCTACAGAAAGGTATCAGAAGTGTCGGCCTTCCGCTGACCGGTTGATGCTCCAGCCGATGCACGGATAAGCGGTCACCGCTCCGAGTATCGGCCATGCACAACGCTACTTAACTCGAAGGACCGCCGAAGCTGAAGCGAGGGAAAATAAAAATCATAATAACGAAGATATTCGCAAAGAAAATCTACGAGTAAGGCATTCGACTTGTTCAGCACAAGTCGATCGAAGCTACCAATGGGTCTGTTTTACATGTTCGCTATATCCTCGTCACAAACCTCTGGCCAATGGTGAATTCTAAGGCTGGAGCTTCCGCTGGTGACCCTGACCGACTTTTAATACGCGGCTGTCGAACGCCTCAACGTGCCACGAGTAACGTTATCAATCTGCATATGTATATAGATCGATCCTACGGATGTGTTCATTGTACGTATAGCTCGACGTAAGTAGGCGGTAGTCGCGAGCGCCGAGTAACCATTGTTCGAAAGAACAAACCGTTCCAAGTTTTTTTCAGAAAATGTTACAAAATTAATTCATCATTATAATTTTGTACTCCAGTGATTCGTCTAAATGTGACCCAATCAGAACCACTCCATTCGCCATATTCATATTATTAATAAAAAACGCGCTTTCGAAAAGTGTGCATAAATCACATAAGTCTTGATGATTGCATCGCTGGAATGCAACGAAAATTCTTCCTTTTTCATTATACAAAATACTTTTTGCAGATTTAGATTCTAGATCTCCAAGTGAGCGACTTAAAAAATGATTGAGGGATTTTCGTAACGAATGTTAGCCAAAAGAAATTCGTGCAATTGAAAAGTAGTCAGTTCCATCAGTTGGTATTTCGTTGTCTGATTCAGTGTGACGCGAAAATAAAAAAAAATCAGTTTGTACTTCGAATTTCGACTGATTAGAGTTATGACTAAGTCTGATGGCCAATGTACACTTTTAGCCTATCAAACAAATCAATAGTCCTGGAGTCGACGTGAGGTTTATCCATCTGCTGGAACCCATGTTTCCAAAGAATCGAATTTTTCTCCCCCGATAGAATCATAGAAGCGTTCATTTGCAGGCCCAAATATCAATAACGTTCCCGGGGGTATTCCACCAACGATTATTTATCCGTTTTGATGGAATTCATTTCTCATTATCGACAGTCCCATCGAGCGAATGATGACAATTCACTTACAGTAATTGGTTCTTCGAGGCGACGACAGGACCCGCAGTCGTATTTTCCGTGCAAAGTGCTAGGTTAAGGATGGCCTTGTACCATTGTCACTTGTCATTGATTGTCCGCCAGGAGCCCCTCTCCATTATTCATCCGTCGTGCCATCAAGCATACATTATCGCGATAGCCTCGGATACCACGATCTCAGTGCTCTCGCGGTCAATTTCGTTTTGTCTCGTTGAAATTCATCTCCACTGACGTAAGGTTAATTAGGCTCAAACTAGGCACGCCTTAAACACGTGCAAATCTCGCTCCGCGAAACAACGAAACGAAAAGAGCCTACGAAATTTTAGAACCAAGGCATGCCTTTTTTGTTTCTTCTTTGTTCGAACAGTGGCCACTGCACATCGTTATTTAGTCGGGTAGGCGAATAAGTATTTAAACATCGATACGTAGATCTATAGGGGCCTGCTCATTTGTATAAATAACGCGTAGCGTGGATGAAAGTAAATGTCGAGGTGGACTATACATGTATGCGTTTATGCTCGCACTGTGAGAGCCACCAATCGGTAGCTGGCTGCTGCGGTGCTTTCGTCCTTGAGAATACTCCGACCGATATGTATGTGTCCTAGAACGGTACACCAGCTAATATTGCACAATATTTTATCGCCCGAGCTTTTTCTAACCGTCGGTTACTCTGGTCTGCCTACTCGGCAATGCTAGTCAACGCCACTGACACGAAAGCTCCTCGGCAAAGCCTGAACGCAAATTGAGTGACAAACACATGCACACTCGTAGGAGATTTTTCAGAGGGACGAGGTTCGTGTTCAAACGACGGGACGTCAGAGTCGGGAGTCCGTGAACCTGCACCGGAAACACTGACGACCCGATGCTCGGATTGATGGCCAAGTTGACGCCAGGGTCATGTTGGCTTGAGGAACTTCCAGACTAAAGTCGAAATGCTTGGATTTAGTTGAAATTTATGTCACCGAGAGAACGATTCTCGGTGTAGCGACTGTTCGAAAATCCAGAAGTTTCACAACACAGTTTCGGAGATTTTTAATGCCCAAGTTGAAGCTTTGTTCATTTGGTGATGACGTGACACCTTGGAAGCACTAGTTATAAGGCTGTAGGGACGAAAATGATTTTGAAATTTAAATTGAAAACTGAGTACACCGTCATTATAGTGTCAGGGATATCGTGTGAAAAAAATCGCGTACTTTCTCTGCGTCATTTTTTGATAATAGTCGAAAAAAGATCGGAATTTTGAGCTCGAACGGTATTTCTTCGGACGTCAACCTCGTTCGCCAATTTAAACGCTTTTTTTTATCGGAAATACGTTTTCAAAATATTTCATAAACTGCCTCAAGCTTTCTGAAATATTTAGGGTTCTTGTCAATGCACAAATATTGTATTCGATCGAAGGATTTTTATCCCGATGTATACTTTTGATTCTATGAACGAAAAATGCTAATTTTTTCGCGAAAAATGGGATTTTTCGAACATGCGTCAACTTTTGTAATTTAAAATTTCGGAAAATTTCTTGATTAATTATAGGACGAACTAATATTCTAACGAAGTCTTTTTGATTTTTATATATTAAGGATGTTGAGTCCCTATGAAACATGTTAATGTTAATTGTTCAATAAATAGCTTCTTAATCGTCATGAAATTTTTACACGACCTCCTGAATACTTCATGTAAAAACATACAAAATGTTCAGAATTCTATCATCATTACTTCAACCTCCTTAAGGGTTGAAATGAAAAATGATAAGAAAACTCTGAAAATTTGGTATGTTTTTGTATGAAGTATTTAAAAGGTCATGTTAAAATTTCACGACGATTAGGAAGCTCGTTATTAAAAAATTAACATTTTGTTAAGAACAATTTTTAAAAGAAATAATAAAAAATTTATCAATAAACTTCGTTTTGTTTCCGTTGCTTTCAGTATATTGTAGATATTATAAAATTGAGAGGTCAAAAAAAAAACTTATTGCAAAGTTACATCAGTTTCCATAAAATAACATTTAATTTGTGAATGTTAATTATTCAATAACGAGCTTCCTAATTGTCGTGAAATTTTTACACGACCTCTGAAATACTTCATACAAAAACATACCAAATTTTCAGAATTTTATCATCATTTGCGATTTGGGACTCAACATCCTTAAATAACCTGGTTCAGAAGAGCGTTGCTCACCGCAAAAGACATTTTCGAGAGATGCTTCCCGGACATCGACGGTAAACCGATGAAAATTAAATATTTTTAATCAGAAAAATACTTTTTCAAGTACTTAAGTGCCTGGATCACTGTAAACGTCGAAAACTGAGTGACTTTTCGCGATTTTTTTGGGCGAAAGAACAAGTTAGAGGATAATAATATTCACCGATGATATTAGTCATATCTTCAAGTGTACAAAAAAACAAATGATATTAAAAAATTATACAAAATAGTGACGCTGGAACCATTCTCGCGAGGCATGCTGAACTTCAGACGTTCTGCGGCACGCAGTATAACTGATCTAAATTCTGAATATGTAAAATAATTTTTTAAATTCTACTAATTTACATAGGTATAGCTGGAGATGTTGAAAATATGAATTTTCGTGTAATTGGCAAGCATTTAAAGTAAAAACTCAATTTTCGACAAAAAAAGGACAATCATTTGTTAATAACTAATATTATAATTAATTAATGGGAAATCTCGTACGTATTTTTCTTCGGAATGTTATTCCAAAGATGTGCTCAAAATATGGAGTGAAAAGAATGAAAATTGTTGGAGTTATGCTGCGTGCCGTTTTGAAAAATTGTGTTCCGAGAAAAACGGTCTACATCTCGCACACGGAGTAGCCACAGCCACCTCAGGCCCACACGGGCCTACGGACTTTTGTTTCACAGGTACCAAACTTGTTTCCCCTTATTCTAGATGGTTCAAAGCATCTCTTAAGCGAATTTGAAAAATCAATTTTTTGAACATTCTACTGTGGTGTTACCGCTTAGTTGTTGTAGGAATAAATTAAACTTGAATAATTGAACTTACCCCTTAATTTTTGTAGGAATCAATCATCCCGGTTTTTTATTTAAAAAATGAGCTGTTTTCGACTATTACAACTAGGCCCGTTAAAGGGAATTTTGTTTGGATCACAGATTATTGCAAAATTCTTTAAAAAATAAAACTCAGCAAACAGGACGGAATTCTCTTTCCCTCTTCCTCCCTTCCTTTCCTTGTCTGTGATGTTTTTCTTTCTCTTAAGGAGTTACGTGGGTTTGAACATTGCAAAAAATCCATTTACTAAATTTTTATCTAATAATAGAATATGTCTAGAATATTCTCCCAAAGTTTTAAGTCAATCGGAGTAAAAGTCTCGGAGAGAGAGCTTTTGGGAATTCCCCCCGTTGGGAGTAAGGCCGGGAGCGACGCAGGTATTTTTTCTCAAAACCCTATTTTTGAAGACGGTGAACACGATTTGTTCAAAACTAATGCAATAATGATCTTATTGAAATTTTGCACCCTTCTTTGAAATAGCATTCACGAATGATTGAACGAAGGTTTTTTTCGATCACAACGAATTTTACAAAGCTATGTGTAGTGTAAATTCTACCACAACTTGAACTATTTTGCATACGGCTCTGCCGAAAATTCAAATTTTAATTTTTTTTCAAATCCTTCGTTCAATCACGAAATGTACTTAGCTAAAAAAAATGGTTTTTTTTTTTATTTCAGCTATAGTTATGATGAGTTATCCTGACCACCGCGAGGACACTTTTTTGGGAGTCTCCGGAAACCAGGTCCCACCGACTGAATGTCCCAAATTTTTGGATGAAAATTTTATGAAATATTGTTGAAATGTTGCTCTTTTTGTGCTTAACATTTTGAATAAAATGATTTATATATTATATTTTTTGGTGTAGAGAAAATCTGCATTTTTCGGTTTTAAAACCCACGTAACCCCTTAATTCGGCAATCGTGTCTATATTTCACGACCCTTCGTGCATTCCTCGTTACACTGCGGCATTTTTACCCTTGAAAAGAAATTAAAGCTTGACGACCGTGTAATTTTCGTAGCGAATACACGAACACCGAAGAAAGTTTTTGCGGAATCATAAAGCTGAAAATTTGCGCTGGGCATACGAATACTTAGCGATTCAGATGCCACAGAGAATACTCTGGAGAACAAGCAATTTTCCATGATTTCTTTATAAATACGAAACGAAACAATCAAGATCTGGATTTTTGTATTTTACTATTTCCACTTAAAAAACAAAAGAATGATAATGGTTCAATAATACGAATGTGGTGAAAGAATCAGAAGCGAAGGAAGTTGGAATTATTCGAGTTCGCCCTCTGCTTCGACACTCGTCATTCGTATCAACTTTTTTCTCCCGCAGGATAGTAGTGATAAAATGTTTCATCATGAATAAATGGCATGTGATCACATCTCGCCCACGCTGCATTTTTCATATCCCCAATTGAATATGACCCTGAAGCTCACATCGTTGGAATGCAACGATGTTTTTTTTTCTACTGTCATCATAATCTGAAACCTTTTTTTGCAAACTGTGGTTGTAAATTTCGAATAACGATACGTATAAACGTTTTATCGCCTTTCACATCTTAAATAGGCCAAAAAATTATGAGTAATTGAAAAAAATATCGATGCATTTCAACGATGGAAACTTCGACGTCACATTGAACTAATCCTAATGGACCTAAAAAAACCCAAACGAACTTCTATCGAATGTCTATCCCTCATGCTCTGCAGTCATCGTCACTATTGCTGGCTTCTTCGCAGCCACAGTGCCTTCGTGTCTCTTTCAGGAGGTTGAAGCATTAGCCACAAACCAAGATGCAATTTGACAAAAATATATATTAATGTCCAGACTATGCGGACAATTTACGAATTGTTTATAATTTTTTCACTACAAAACACCTGAGATTAAACATAGTTCAATGTGTGCAATTTTACGGGCGGTTAGATACGCAAGACGTTCACGCTACGGGTGACGTAATTTTTTTGGCCATTTAGCACCAAGATAAATCATATCTAATAACAGATTAACGCAAACTGACCCGTTGCAAACATTGAGAAAGAAAACGTAAAAAAAACTTTGAAAAGAAGCTTTTATTTAAAAGTTAGTGTACTAAAAAGTAAAAAATAATATTCAGTAAAATTGACAATTCAAAACGGTCCAAGTCCAAAAAAGTCCCTTTCTTACTCACTCATCATAGGTGCAAGTACATAAAAGGTACATATACGTAGATATTCTTAAAATATGACACAAACATTTTGAAAGTTTAAAGCTTATTTCGGAAATTTTAAAGTAGTATCAGTAGTTAAGACGTTTGACGCCTCGAGCTTTCAACATTTATAATTCATATTTTTTAAATGTCTACGTTTATGTACCTTTTAAGTACTTGCACCTATGATGAGTGACCAAGGAATGGAGTTTTTTATTTATACTGTTTTGATTTCCCATTTTGCTGATCATTATTTTGACTTTTAAGCCAAGTACCGTTTGAATGACAGCTTGTTTGAAAAAAGTTATTTACGTTTATTTTATTTTATACTTTTTAGTATTAGAATTTGTTTATTTATTTGCCATGCCATTCAGACGTCGACGGAATCAAAAACCTTGCCTTAGGTTATAAAGGTTTCGCGAGAAACTTTATAATAGTGTAATTATAAATAGTGCTCAAGTCAACAAAGTTAATGAGCCCAAACTCGATTGTCCTACCATTTGCCATTAGGAAATTTCAGTTCCCACCTCCCACCACCATTACCAGACTCTCGTTATCATGTGTAATGAAAATTGCTCGTGATAACAAAACGAGTGAGCACAAACTCGACTGTCCTAGTATATGCTATTAAGAAGTTGCATTGCCCACCTCCCACCACCATCAGACCAGCTCCATGGTACTATATTATTGCATCATCACCGAAGTTACATACGTATGTCAAAATTCAGCCAATTCGGAAGCCAGCAAGTGCTCGAAAAGTGGATTACAACTTTGAACTGGAAATACAGACATACGAACGAAGCAAGTTAAATAAAAGCTTCCCAAAATCCCATTTTGCCCATCGTAAACCATATATATTCAATATTGAACCATCAAGGCTTGATGAAAGATTACGAATCTTGGCTGGCGAATGAAGATTTTTATATTTTATTTTCCATATTTGTGTTGTCATAGAACATATTTTTTTATGCATTTATACAGTGAATCGCTAAATAAATATTTTGTTTTTATTGTTGGAAGATTTTGGTAACCAAACTATGCCAAAAGAAATTAAAAGAATTCAGAAGCATTCGTTTGTTGCATTCCAACGATGCAAACTTCAACCTCATTAATGAAGAGCATTGCTGCCAACCTCAATGTCCGCGCAGTCGCCGTATTTCGGCAACTCTCAATATTAATTAATGATAATAATAAATAACTTCGTGACATTAATGTGAACAGGCATAGGGGAACTCGGGGCAAGACGAATACGCGGGGTAAGATGAATCTTAAGCCCTCCCGTTGAAGTTTGGAGGGCGGTGTGGTGAATGAGGGTGAAAGGATCGTCTGTGGCGGAAGCACACGTCTCGAGAGATAAGACAATATCGATTTTTTGACAAAACGATGTAATTTTTGGTTAAGCTTAACACCGTTTCAGTTTATTTGAGTTGCTGATATTGATTAGAGACGGGTGCGTAAACACAATGAAAGTACTAATTATTAATATAATATGAACGGTTTGTCAGAAGTTTTCAAGATTATTGCGCGAACGTACCACTATTTACGTTAGAAAGCGTGAAATGAAACTAATAAAGCATTTGGTTCCTCTTCACGCGTTACCCCCACTTGTAGCGCAAAAAAAAAGGCCTTTTTCATGAATTTTTTTAAAGAAAACTACAAAACTTTTTAAGACGGTCAATATACCATCTTAAAGAACACATCTTGAAGAACTTTCAGTAATTTTTTTACTGAAAAATATTACATTGTTTAGTGGCAAATGGCCGTCAATGAAATAATTTTTTATATACACGGTTTGCGGTGACCAACATTTCGGCGAAGCGGATCATCTAAAAAAAAATGCGGATGGATTTAGTCAAATATAAGTATAAACTAGTCTTTAATCGAAGGATTTTAAAAAATATTCATTTTTCACAAAATGGCGGACAGTCAAAGTTAATGGTTCGATTTTAACGAAAAAAAACGGCCGTTTTTTGGCTATAAAACGGCCAATTTTCGAAAAAAAAAATCAAACGATTAAAGACTACATTTTTATGTATTAAATAAGCCTGCAAAATTTCAAGAAGATCGGTTCATTAGTGTTCGAGTAATCTTGGTCACCGACTTCAGAAATGCCATTTTGAGAAAAACGCGTTTAAAGTTTCAATTTCAGTTCTTCAAGTCACGGATTCTTCTCTTTCAACGCTCATATCTCAGTCAATTTTGTTCGGATCGACGTGAAATTTTCAGGACATATTCTCAGATACTTATACTTCAAAAAAATGCAATAAAAAAATCGATTTTCCAAAATCGCAAGTGGCGGTAACCCCTTCAGCCGGTGTTTCTACAGGTGAAGAAAAAGAACTTGCAAATTGTCAAATTGATCTGGAAGCAAGATTATTCATACTAATCCTACAGATCTTAGACGATTGGCTTATCAAATTGATGGTATTGAGAATGAAACGACCTTTATATGCGAAAGATGCCAATAATTCTTGTCCCATCATTATCCCAGCGCTGTTTCATCTTGCCCCGCGTACAGGGTAAGATGGGAAAAATAAAGGTTTAATTAAAAATATATATTGTATGGAACAAATCAGAAAGCCTGATTTTTTTGCTTCTAAAGCTAAAAGATCAATGAATGTTGATTGGTTTAAAAAATAATTAAAGTTGACTGACTCATATATGTATTGCTTTATTTGAACATGAGATTAGCGTTATCATCTTGCCCCGACTTCCCCTAATTATAAATTACTCAAAATTTCATTCTGAGTTGTATAAAACATTCGGTGACGTAGTTTTTTTTCGCAATAATCATCCATAATGTTATACTTTTTCAAGTTGGTAGTAACACAAAAGTTTCTCTCGTTTGCGTGATAAAAGTACAAAAATGCATTATTTGGCCCTTTAAGGAGGAACAATCACTTCCACGGGGTCGAAAAAGAGTCTAAATTTATTTTGCCAACAACTGCTCTGATTGATGTTTACTTATGTTGATTATTCGTATTATCGATTATAGTGTGCCAAATGTTGTGGTTAGTGAGAAACTTATTGCACGTGAGCAAGTAAAAACTGAAAAATTAGATTGTCAACGACTCGGTAGTAATCTTTGTAATAATAGTATTAACATATCCACCATAAAAACGGACTAAAAAGAAAAAAAATCAGCCGGAAACCTATTAAAAATAGGCTTGAATTACCTCAGCGGAATTAACACGATAGGCAGAACAATTATACATATTATTGTTACGTAATACGTGATAAAACTCCATAAATTGTATGCATATTTTGTGGCGGCTTCTATTCAAATTAATTTCAAAACAAAACTGCATTTTTGTGAGGTTCATTGACAAAAAATTCATAAACCTCCAGAGAAAGCTTCAGAGAGCAAGCGATGTTCCCAGAAAAAAAGACTGACAAAGAAAAAAAATGTACGACGTACAAGAGGGTTAAATGGATCAACGTGAAGTTTCGTTCACCTTTCACCTCCGCTGATTTCCGCTTTGTTCTGTAGTGCCCTGCTCCCTCCATCGCGTAGTACATGTCGAGCGATGCTACTTGATGAGGGATAGGGAGACTGACCAATCTTCGAAGCATTGTTGCGAGAGTGCCATGTACAAGCTCGACGATTGCACTTGAAAAAAAAAAAACAGACATGGATGCGTGGGAGTGTTCTTCGGCCACCGTGAATTTGTCTCGCGCCCCGCCGTCGTTTGCCGGCTCCATCGCCCCATTCTCTTTCGACCTTTAGCGCCGAGGTCTACATTTCGTTGGAAATAAAGGTCTAGCCAGATTCGGGTCACGTCGCTATCGATTCCGAATAATTGCATTGGAGCCACCGCGAAACAAGTGAAGCTGATGTACCGAGGGACCATTTTATCGAGAACGGTGAAAAATTATAATCATTCGATATGCAGGATGTGTATGCAAATCCCGAAAACGAAAAAAATCGCGGTTTTGCGGCATAAAAGGAGCGCTGAAAGTAACCAGGCTTCGCTTGAATATTTCCGGCAATATTTTACCATACGACACGATTTTTATTTTTTCGGTTGACGAAATAAAACAGTGGGGACTATTTTTTGAAAATATAACTGAGTTAATTATTGAAGAATTTTCGGAAATTCAGTTTTTTATTTTCCCGTCCTACAGTTGTTGAAAAATAAATGACGAAGGGTCGCAATGCAGTTGCGCGTGACGATAAATGCCTATTCTTCCAATTCTTTACTCGTATTGGTATAACTTTTATGATGAACGATATCTTACCTTTGCTTCAAACGTGTCTTAAAATAGTCGGTGAAATATCCCCTTGGTCGACAAAAGTGTCCAGTTAAAATGGATAACAAGTTCTACGATATATGTTTTTCGATCAAATAAACGTTACGATAAGAGTGTACAGCAAGATCTGGAAAATCGGCGCTTCGTGACTTGATATGGTAAGAATCCTGACAAACTCGGAACAATAATTACTGTAGCAGATTCAAAATTATCCGATTAATTCATAATCAGCCGATTGAAAATAACATAAAAGCGATAAAAAATTAATAATCCAATAATCAGCGAATTAAAAATAATAGAAAAACAATAAAAATGCATAATCGTCAAATAATCAGCAGATTAAAAATAGTATAAAAACAATAAAAATGAACAACCATCAGATAATCAACAGATTCAAAGCAATATCAATACAACCAAAATAAATAATCATTAAATAATCAGCAAATTAACAATAATATAAAAACAACCAAAAAAGAATCATCATCAAATAATCAGCCGATTAAAAATAATACAAAATCAATAATCATCAAACAATTAGCAGATCAAAGATAATCAACAATATTCGAAATATTGTTTTATAATATTTTGACACGCGTAAATTGTGGTGTGTAAAGAAAGAGAAACAGCTAATGCTTCCAAACCGATACCGTTCCCTTCAATTTATAAAAACTATAAATAATAACGACGTTGAAGTATGCATCGTTGGAAAGCAACGGAAATGATTTTTTTTTTTCACAAATTTCCTTCATCCACATTCAAGCTGCAAAAATGACAAAAACATTTTTTTTAATTCTTATTTAGCGATCTACAATAAATGGGTGAACATTATTTCGAATAATAATGAAAATAAGAAATTAAATAGAATTTCCGTTGCATTCCAACGATGCAAAATTCAACCCCATAAAAAAAGAATCGCTGATTAAAACTAATGGTAGAAATTCTAGAATTAGAAAGAAAAAAATGGTCAATATACAAGTAAATGACACAGATTTCGATTTATCGTGAGAATTGATGTAATCGATTTTATCCTCCTTTCCTCTTCGTTATACATAGCACAACACTGTCGAGTCAAGCGTTCGTGTACACACACACTCGCGCACACACACGCACGCACATACACCCATAAGTTACGTGATTATAATTGGACGAGTTTTTCCGCTGCCGACGGCTTCTCTTCGTTTATTCCCCTCCTTCTTCTCAATCATTTTCGTATTGCTCTCAATAATTCTTGTTGCCGTACAATCAACATGATCGCGACAACAGTTTAACTTACTTAAAGTCTATCGAGATTCAGGATAAATTGACTAGCACGCTAATAAGCCGATGTACAAATGAAGTTATTAATTACATGCGTAGTATGACGGTATCAACGACGTTCGCATTCTCACCGATGAGGATCGTGATAATAATAACGATAATAATAACATTTATCGGCGAAGTGATTTTGTTTGTTCTTTTTTTTTTAAGCGCATAGGCAGATCAATACTGGCATTTAACGCAGTAAATGTAATAATAAGAGAGTCAAATATCACAAAGTTCTCTCTGCGTTTCGCGTACACAGAAATTTACAAACACGCCCAAACGTTTCGGAATAAAAAGAGTTGCGCAAAACGAGATCGTGGCGGCCGGGCAAGTCTGCTGCGTTTTCATCTAGCTTGGCCACGTTTTGGTTTCTTTTCACGAGGTTGAAGTTTGCATCGTTGGAGTGCAATGAAAATGACTTTTTTTACTTTCCCGAATTTTTTTGTGCTAATTTTAGCTGCCAAAATGCGTGAACCATTTTTTAAGATGCTCGTTGTGAGATCTGGAATTGAAATTCGCAAAAACAAAAGTTCGTTTGAGTAGTAAAAATAGTAAAATGGTAAAAAAAAATATAGTAAAAAAACGAAAGTAAATTTATAAATTTTCGTTGCGTTCCAACGATGCAAGCTTCAATTCCATTTCTTTTCGCTGTTTCGTGACCAGCTTGAAGTCTTGCAAAGCTGAAAAGCAACGGATTTTTTGTATCGCTCCAATTTTTGGCAGCCGATTTAGGTTGCGAAAATCGCCCAAAGTTCGTTTTCGTATCCGCATTAGATATCTACTTGGATGTACGAAAAAAAAATGCATAGTAGTGAAAATGAATGAATAAAAAAAAATTAAAAAAAATCGTCCTTGCGCTCCGAGGAGGCAAACTTCAACGGCATATTTCGTAAGCTTATCTTCATACCTTGTCCCATTATAATCAAATTTGCACTTCTCACCCGAATCGGTGCGCTATCTCGTAACATTAAGGTATCGAGACGCGAGCGTGCTCCATTAATTTTAATACATCTCTTTAAATGTATATTTATCATTATTTTTTTGTTCCTCCTGTTCTCACGAGGTAACTATACTATCTTTCGTACATTTTTCGTTCGATACCCGTTCCGGTTTTTTGTTCCCCCGATACGAGCACGTCTCGCGTCTCACGTCAAGTAGCGATAATGTGAGAAGATGAAACTAGAAGGAACAGTAAAAAAATCGCGTACCCGCACGCAGTATCGGAAAAGGCAACAGACGAGGAGAAAAGAAAAATGAAAAGAAGAATGAGAAAATGAAAAATGCACGAAGATTAGTAAATCTTCGTCCATTGGTCCATCCGATCAAGCGCGTACTCTCGCACTGTGCAACTCTCGTAGCCAGAGATGAGCGTCGTTCGGAATAAACATCATTGAAGACATTGAGGGTTGATCGTTGCGACGGTGAAGTTTGCATCGTTGAGGTGCAACGATATTTTCTTTTTTCAACTCTTGCTCTATTTTTATCATTGTCTAAAGCCTTATTTCCAAATCAAGGTCATAAATTTATCATTTAAACAATACGTAAAAACGATTAGATTTTCGTATCCTAATTTGGCAAGAAAAAACGTTGGGTCGTTAAAAAGAATGAATTTTCGTTGCATTCCGATGATGCAAACTTCAACCTCATGATCATTGTGGCGTTGAAGCTTCCATCGCTAGGATACAACGGATATCAATTTTTGTTGCTCCACTTTTTTTGTGGCCGTCCAAACTCTCCGATTTCGTTGGAATTTGGCATGCTTGTAGAATGACTAAAAACAAGCGACATGTATTTTTTATATCTGCAAAACCTGATTTTTAAGGGGTGAAACGCACCCTCGAGAAATAGGGATGTCTTTTCGTTGTTCGTCGATAACGTTCTCGTTCTCATCTCCAATGGTACACGAAAAAATAAACGTTGTGGCAATTCGAAATTTTTCCATATCACGTACCGTTGAAACGTTATCGACGTAAAACACCTCTATTTTCGAGGGTGCGTTTCACCCCTTAAAAATACGTGCGCCGATTTTTGCCCATTTTACAAACATCCTCGCGACCTTTCTTAATGGAGATTTACGACGTCAATTCGTAAAGTCAAGACTTTTGACAACGACGAGGATATTTACAGAATTTTAAAAATCGTTGCAAACTTGAACGCCATTGATCATTTCGTAATCATCATTGAAGACGAATTGGTCAAAATTTTAACTGATCGGTGTGTGAAGCAAAAAAAATGGTTTCGAAGTTTGCATCGTGGGACCGCAACGCGAATTGATTCTTGTCAATTGACATTTCTGCTCGATCGATTTAGGCTGTGTAAATCAGAGGAATATGCTTACGTATTCTCATTAGATATTTACGACCACAATTTGCAAAAAAAAAAAATGTTTTCGATCACAATAAAAAGAAAGGAACGATAAATCGTTGCGTTCCAACGATGCAAATGAAAACATCATAACAAAAATACATAAAATTGTAACTTTTTTATGTACAGATGACTGTCCATCGTGAAATAATTCGTTGTTGTTTATTAACGAAATTTGCCGATCGTCGTATCCCAGCCTCCGCTAGTCGCAGTTGTCCTTTTTATCTTGTCTTGTGATTACAGCTTCGTTATCGTCGTTATCGTACGATGTATAACATCGATTTATCTTACGATATTTAACACTGTTTTTATCTTATGTATATTTATACAAGATCAATTCGACTTGATTGATTTTATATACAAGTTGTCGTAGCAAAGTTTCGTCTTCGTTCCTTTCACTCTATCGATCTTTTCGTTTCCCATTCATCTTCCGTAACGAAATTGGATATACTCGCGACGCTTTTATCTGCAAAAAGTATCGCCTGTCCACGCGCCGTATCCCACACGACTGCAATGACCGCTTCCACTTCGCTTTTTTTTAATGATTATGTACAACGTGACACTCACACATCCATTTTGACGCGAAAAATAAAATACTAAGGCCTGAGAGCTCGACGCTTTCTGAGATTCAGCGGAAAAATAGTTTTACGTGTCTAGAATTAAAAAAAAAACAAGTTTTTCCTCTCATTCACCTTTCGGGTGAAAATCGAGTCGAAATAATTGCCGATAATTACCGGAGAACCGGTAAGTATCGGTAATTATTTCGAGCAATTTTCTTATCTCGCGCAACCATTTTTAGAACCGTCACTTCTGAACGCGAACTCTTCGCAGTCCTCCAATGTCGATTGACAGAGAGATAGAGAGCCGGGAAGAGAAATCGCGATTGAGGGGGAAGAGAGATTTCCAGAGCAGTCGATTGATTCGACGGATTATCCGTAACGCGATGTTCAGGTTGCGGCCCGCACAAAGCTGGATTCGCTGATTGTGAGTCAACGACCGTATATCTTTGCGAGTATATGGGGTTGACGTTTGCATCGTTGGAACGCAACGAAATTTCATTTTTACATTTGAACTTTTTTATGTTTATTATCATACAATTACTTTTTTGTAGATTTATATAAGAGACCGCTGAATAAATATCTTAAAAAATGATTACGGGAATTTTGTAGAATATGTCGAAATAAATCAAGGGACAACACCGCTCTAGGATTTTCGAAAAATCGTTTTTTTGGCTTAAAAAATACTTCGGGGTCATAAAAACAATATGCAATTGTCCTGCAGCGAATTTTTTTTTAAGTTTTAGTTATCTATTTTTGACGGATTCTCTTTTGAAACATTTTTTCAAACTAAAATTCGAAATTACATTCTTTATGGGAGTACGTAGCCGTTTTTTTAATTATATGTAAACGTTTTTTTTCTATAAACAATTTACTGCTTATTTTTTTGGCGAAAAATCGATGTATTTCTTTCAAATTGCGCCATTTTTTTTCTTTAAAATTTGATTTCAAACAATTCCTACGTAGTCCCATAGCTAATAGTATATAGATTATAATTTTTTTTTTGGTTTTTGTTCCAGGTCTTATATTTTACGAGAAAACCGTCCGTCCGTAAAGCTATTTGTGAACAACTCGTTTTTCAAGATGGGCTCTGCTGTGGCCGTTTTGTATGAAAATTATAATTACATTTTTTTAATACTTAATATGTGTTGAATAAAACGTCTCAAAAGAAATCCTATTCCTTTTTTCATACGCCCGAAATAAGTTGTCAAAGTTAGGCCTTATTTTCTGCCGCTGGAGTGGTGTTATCCCTGAAAGGAATTTAGAAATGCGGATTTTCAATGCATTCCAACGACGCAAACTTTAACCTTATATGAGCTCACAAGCTGAGAGATATGCGCTTCATTGTGTTACTATATTGGTGTTGAAATTTGCATCGTAGGAATACACCGAAAGTTCTGTTCAAGGCGGTCACCCCATGTGACAGGCCCAAAAAATCAAAAAGAAAATTTTCGAAATTGACAAAAAAAAAGCCACAAAAAAGCGAACAAAATAGCTGTCACGTCGGGTGACCCCGTTATTTTTGTTTTATTTTTCATTTTTGGTACAATCTATAATCTTTTATAAATAAAAACCGTCGATCTCTTATCAGGATAAGAAAAAGCGTTTGAGTGATGTTCGTACTCTAAATCAGCGCAAGAAACGAAAACGATAAAAGAAAAGTGAACTTTTCGTTCCATTCCAACGATGCGGGCATCAACATCATAAAGTTTGCATCTTCGGGATGCAACGCAAATTTATTTATTTATTGCTTCATTTACATCGTTATCTAGAATTCTTTGCAGCTTTTGGTTTCAAATTTTGAATATGGATTCTCAAAAATGTTACAGTGAATTTCGTAGTCTAAATGTAAAAAAAAATACGGGAGTGGGAGAAAAAGAATTCGTCGCATTTCAATAATGCAAACTTCAATACCATGTATTACTCCACTAATTCACTCGAACGATTGCATAGGGGGAGGGGGGCGAACCGCCCCTTAAGGGTGTATTGCCCGTACATTCCCTACCAAAAGTGAGTTTCGGTGAAAATTTGGAGTACTTTGCGATAACATTAAAATTTGAAAAAAAATCAACCGTATTGAAGATGCTAAGAACATTGGTTTTGAATAATAAGAATGCCAAACATGTATAAATAAATTGTTTAAACAAATATTCGTTCAAAAAGTCTCCGGTAAACTCAATTTTTTGTGACATTAAATTAATTATGATATCTTTCTAAATACATCTGATTTTTTAAAGAATTTTCTCTCTCTTTCGAAAAACCCGTTTTTGGAATTTTTCAGAGGCTGTACCTATGACACTGTTCGTTCAATACCCCGGACACTTCTTGGATTTAATATGGGCCATTGCTCCGAAAACATATTGAAAATTTGTGACTCTGTATACATTTTTTTAATTAAATAAATTTCATTTAAAGTAGAAAGAAAATTCTAAAAAGGTTCATACCTATTCAGAAGAATCTACGAATTCGTTTTATAACATAAAAAAAAAGTAGTTCAGCGGATATTTTTTGAACAATTTTTGTTTTCAACAAGCTACTTGTAAACTTTTTGCATTATTATCACCGGAAATTAATGTTCTTAGCATCTTCAATGGGGTTGATTTTTTTCAAATTTCAATCTCATCGCGAAGTACTCAAAATTCTAGCCGAAAGTCACTTTTGGTATTGAACAGTACATCTTTAAGACGTTCGGTCTCATCCTTTGGGTAGTCAATAAAGTGTTCCTGCCTTGGTGTCAGTTCCACCACTGCCGAGTGTAATTCGAATATCGATGGGACGTTTAGTAAAAGTCTTTTCCGTCTCGTTGCTCATGCACTAAACGCAATTGCAGGCTTACTTTTCGCCGATATTTCGCCTTTTTTCAACAGCCGTATCTTTGTACAAAATAATCGTAGAATTAAAAAAAAAAATTTATAAAGCGCGCAACTTTATCTTTAAAAATCGCGGTTCAATACAATTCCCGCGATAAAAAAAAATAAAGCTCATAAAACAACAGAAGACAGGAATGGAAACATTACGCAACTTCAATTGTACATGAGAAACGGATTTTGTTTTTCAGAAAACCGTGTCGACCGTTGAAAGAGCACACATTTTCAAGATAGTCGTGACGGTCCAAAGTCGGAACATGCTTTTTTTACCAGCCGGAATTTTTTTCAATTTTGCCTTTCGTCGTTTAACAAAAAATAACTTGATAAAAAAAATGCGATAATTATTGTCAACCTCGATGATTCACAGATACTTTATTTGGGCTTCAAAATCAAAATTCAATCAAATTCAAAAAAAAAAAAATCGTTTTTTGATTATCATTCCACGAATATTTCCTACGGAGATGAGGCTGTTGAAAAGGAGGCCAAATTTTTGCGATAAAAAGCAATCTTTCCATTGTCGCGCTCATAGGGGTAGTTACAACCACGTTAGCAGACATCCCGAATGAAATCATCGGTAGAGCGAATTGGCTAAGGATGGCATTTCATTTTACCATTTTTCGTGGCACTCAGATTGCATGCATGTAAAATATTATGCAACACCAAAATTCGGATCTATGGATACGTATACGCGATGTATTGTGCACAAACATTTTCCATTACAAATAACTCTTCCAATTATAGTTGTTGATGGAACATTATTATTATTATTTGTTACAGGGCTCTTGGTCCGCTTTGTCTTACATTGAGAGCAACCTCAAACCACCTTCTACAACTTCACCTCGCGCGTACGTGAAACGCGTGTTACGAGACTTTAATCAAGCACGACTTGTAATTATCTTCTCAGGGAAATAAAAACATTTCGTACGCGCTATACTTACTCCCGAGGTGACGACAATGATAACAATGATAATGATGATTCAGCAGGTGATCTCTGACCGAATCTATATTTACAACATTCGCTGCAGGGTTATATAAATAAACTGCCAGTCTATATATATATATATATATATATATATATATATATATATATATATATATATATATATATATATATATATATAAACACACATACACACACGAGGGGGCTACCGGCTCCCGACACAATGTAGAGGCTCGACGTTCCCAATTTCATCAAATTTATTGTATCCCTTGGTACAAACCCAAACCGTCCTCTAATTTATATGGTATTGAATTTTGCATCGTTGCAAGGGAACGAAAATCATTTTTTCATCGTATCGCCTAATTTTTTCTACACATTCAGGCTACGAAGATCACTGAACCATTTTTAAAAAACGTTATCAGAGATACATAATCTGCAACTGCAAAAAGAAAGTTCAAATAGTGGTGGAAATAATTAGATGAGAAAATAAGGAAGAGTTTCCGTTGCGTTCCAACGATGCAAACTTTAAGAGTGAATTTATTGCTACCTTCGTTTACTTTACTCAGTAGTGACAGGATACGTGATATCGTTATGATCATTGCATCGATAAATCTCGTTTTTATCTTTTAAATTCATTTTTCAATGGGAATATTTCGTTTTTAGTGAAGAAATCCCACATTTTGTAATGACTCGTTTGTTTTTTCTAATCTACGAAATTCAGACTATGGAAATGATCAAGGGGATCAAGGAATGTGTAGTTAATTAGTGGCCAAAGTTATATGTGTTTACACAGGGTGACGATTGTAAGGTGGCCATATGGTTTTAAGGGTCTAGTGCGGAGATTTTGCAACGCAGAAAAAGAAATTTCATAGTTTTCCAAGTCCCTTAAGAAAATATAGCGTATTTTTTTAATAACTAGTAATTGCCAAATAAAAGTCGACCATCCTAAAAGATAAAATTTTATTTTGAGTTCACCAGAATGAAGATAATTCAATTCCGAATACCAAACACTCGTAAACAAAAATCTTAATGGAATTGAATTCCATTTATTCACTTTGAAAACGATGTTGAAGTTTGCATTATTGGAACGCAACAAACATTCATATTCATATATTTATTTCCTTATTTTTATTATTTTATATTACAAATTAGCCTTTAGAGACATGCTTGAGTCATATTTTGAGTTGAATTTCCAGGCTCGGAAAAAAGTAGTTTTCATTGTACTCCAACGATGCAAACGGCAATCTTATCTTTAAAATGCATCTTTGATCATTTTTTTCTCCATGATACACGAAAAAACGATTCCCACGAGTGTTTCGCATTCAGAATTTACTTATCTCTCAATCTGCTGTACTCAAGCCGGACTTTTGATTTTTTTCCGACAATGCTAATTTTTTCTAGCAGACAATACTTGAAAAATTGAAAATCACATTTATCGCAATAAAATCGACCGCAAAATCTCCGCTTAAGACCTTCAAAGACCACACGGCCACTTTATGGTATCCTGAGTATCAAAGAATACTCCATTTTCCAAAGAACCTTAAGGGGATACGTGGGTTTGAAAATGACAAAAAATCCATTTTTTAAATTTTATTATTTAACAGTGCAATATGTCTAGAATGTTCTCCCAAAGTTTTAAGTCAATCGGAGTAAAAGTCTAGGAGAGGGAGAGGGAGAGAGAGCCTTTGGGAATTCCCCCGTCGGGAAAGACCGACCAGGAGCGACGCAGATATATCGCATTTTTCTCAAAAAACTATTTTTTAAGTCGGTGGACATGATTTCTCAAAAACTAATGCACCGATCTTATTGAAATTTTGCACACTTCTTCAAAATAGCATTGACTAATGATTGAACGAAGATTTTTTTCTCGATTACAACTAACTTCACAAGGCTATACGTAGTGTAAATTGAACCAAAAATTAAAATATTTTGCATACAACTCTGCCCAAAATGCAAGTTTCAATTTTTTTTTAATACTTCTTTCAGTCACGAGCTATAATTATCTAGTAACAGCAAAAAATGGTTTTTCAATTCCGGATAAACCTATCATGAGTTACCTCGGCTACTACGAGGACACTTTTTTAAGGGTCTCGGGAAACCAGGTCCCACCGGCTGAATTTCCCAAATTTTTGGATGAAAATTTCATGAAGTATCGTTGAAATGTTGCTCATTTTCGTGCTTAACATTTTGAATAACATAATTTATATATTATATTTTTTTTAATAGAGAAAATATGCTTTTTTGGCTTCGAAACCCACGTAACTCCTTAAGGGAGCTTTCCAGTGTGAAATTTTCAAAAAATCGATTTTTTTTTTTTTGCTTTATCGAATAGTATACACTCTTCCGAATATTCCCTGAAATTTTCATGCCGAAATTCAGATTATTTCGGTTACTGTACAGCATTTCTTGGAAGAAGGCAACGGAGCGCTACAGCTACAGCGAAACTTTGAACGCGTTTTTCTCGAAACAGCATTTTTCAAAACGGTGTCCAACTTGGAGGGCAGAGTTTTAAAGCTATCGAGTTGAATTTTTTACACAATATTCTTAACGTCATTGTTTATCGTGCTATGGAAGCTTTTTTTTTTTGACATCTTCCTATTTTTTTGTAAAAAAAACTGCCAAAAAAATGCTAAAATCGATACTTTTTGTTCAAACCGGCGCCATTTTTGCAGAAAAAAAAAAAGCCTCCATAGCACGAAAGCCAATTATATACCGATCAATAATCTTTTTGTGTTTTTTGTTTCAGATCAAAATTGTGACCCCCAACGTGGACACCACATCCAAGTGCATTTTCCGCAACAATTGTTTCATCATTTTTATAGATATTAATTAATAAATAAATCGACCTTTAAAAAATTCTTTTGTATTCTTCAATACCCAGTTAATATACAAAAAAAAACCAGACCGATTAGAATATTTTTTCTTTAAAAAAAAAAAAAGCGAAAAACAGCGATTTTTCGGGCTGTCACACTGGAAAGCTTCCTTAATGACAAAAAAATGAACTCAGCGGCCTACGACCATCGCCGATTAATAAACGGATCGGAAATTACGAGTGGCGAAAGTGCCACGAAGAAAGAAGCACCGGAAGATCACATTAAAAATTGTTTTCGGGTGCTTTCTAGTACGAGCCGATTTGTTTTCCTCGAGGACCCTGTGGGAATATTTACAGGAGGATGACCAAACGAGCACGTTGATAATTTCTCCACCTGGTCTCTCCGTTGGCACGGTAAGTACGGTAACCGCAATGAACGTATCGCCGAATTTCAAGGTATCCGGAGTAAACTAGTTTGATGAAACTCGAGACCCAAGCTCCCACAAATAGAACCACGGAAGAACGTGTGAAACGAAATGACCATCTCGTCTATTCTCTTTCGCCTTCCTTGAAGTTAAGTACAGCATGACTGCTCGTATCTCTGCTAATCGTGTAGTTTTTCCGATGCCGCGAAGAACCTCGAGGTGTGACAATTAGATGAGGTATAAAGTAAAGAGGTCACGGGAGGCTTTTTCGAGGTATGACTAGAAGTTTCTTCAACGATGATGACGTTGAAGTTTACATCGTTGGAACGCAACGAAATAGATGACCCCTCCCCCAATTTCCTTTGGCAAATTTGAGATACGAAAATCACGCAAACGTTTGTTTCGAAATCTCGCCTAGCAATCTACAAAAGAAATTTGCAAAATACGACTGGATACTGATGATAATAACGAATTAAAAAGAACTTTCGTTGCATTCCAACGATGCAAACTTCAACATAGTCAACGATGAACGTATCGCTTTAGCAATAAGTATGGTAATAGTAATGATACGATAAATGTTAAAGCGAATGGTAATCGACAAACATTATTTTTTTCGCCAAAATCGGCTGGTTGGTCACTTGAAGTGTGAATAAAAATGACTCATCAATTGATGCTCGTTGAAGCTCATCCTTTGCGTAACGTTTTTCTTTTCCTCGCCACTATTATTATCCTCGCTTCCCATCTTGACAATACACCTAAAATAATCATTATTATTATGCCACGCTTTATCGTCAAACGTTAAATTTATATTTAAATTACTCTTGAGCTAAGCTCTCTGGCGCGATTTTTTTTTATTGCAGTACGAAGGCCAGTCAGAATTATTTTAGCGCCCGATATATATACGCATACCTCACTGTACAATTCGGCAATGACGGTGCCAAACTCATCAGCCGTATGTGCATGTGGAACTTATGTACAAAACGTGTGAAAAATTGCGAAACGTGAACTCAACAGAAAAAATTAGCGGCAGTAAGAAGCATCAGGGAAACGGGCGTGAAGAATCGATCGTAATCGATTTTTTTTCTTCGCTTCTAGAGATTCAAAAGATTGCGCGAAATTCCCGCCGAGTAAGTTGGAGGCCACTCTATATTTGTGCAAAAACGCTCACAAAATAGCGCGAGTTTAATTGTGCCTTAGGGTCTTAGAAGTAAGGTTTCATAAAGGGGAAAAGACACATATGCAATTTATCAATGCCGTTTTCAAGTCTTTCGTGCAGGGAAGCCTCCTATTCGGAAGATTTCGCGGCAGTTCAAAACTATCGATTCGTCTTATCTTTGACGATAAAATGGTAAAAATAATTCGTTTTTATATTTCAGAAAATGAAAACAATGTACAAAGATTAACAATTTCAGACCAACAATCGTATTTCTACTGTTTTGTTAAAAATATACACTGAATTGAATTCTTGAATTTTATCTTGTCTGGATTCTTTAACTCTATGAGCAAACAGAGAAATAATTCAAAAGTGACCACAATCGAGTTTTCTATTACTTTATTAAAAATATATACCGAATAAAATTTATCAATTTTTCCTTGATTCTCCAGCCCTTCAATTTGTGTTAGATTTTGCAGACCCAGTGGGACCACGTAGAGGATCGATAACGTCAGCTCAGTTTTGAAAAAGATTATATTGAAGTTTGCGTCGTTGGAACGCAACGAAAGTTCCGTAGTCCAATTTTGTTTGGCATATTTAGGCCTCCGACATCGCTTAAACTTGTTTGAAGATCCTTTTTAGTTATTCACGACCTAAATATTTAAAGAAATCTTTCGTATAACGAAAATGAGCAAAAAATGAACAAAATGAGCAATAAAAATAATGAACTGGAATTCCGTTGCATTCCACCGATGCGAACTTCAACATTGTTGAAAGAGGACCTTTTCCTCGTGGTATCGAAGTGTTCGCCGTTGGAAGGCAACGAAAAGCTCCTTGGTTTCTTTTAAATTTCTTTATTTCTATTATCCAGAATCTTTCTTCGTCGGATTCAGGTCGCACATTCCTAATACAAAAAGAAGGTTGTGCTTTTCATTGCCGAAGAAATTGGACATTACGAGAAACGAAATTCCGTTGCATCCCAACGAAGCAAACTTCAAGACCATTTTTCCGCAAACCTCACCAACAACGAAAACAGCGATTTGTTGAAGAAAAAATCGATTTCTCAGAAAAATGACTGATGGTGTTATTTTTTGGACCGTCTTCGTCTCGAAAACTATCGAAGATTTGTTCGATTTTTCCGAATCAACGAAGAATCATTGAAACCTTTACCGGAATGTTTTGCACAGGACGTTGTTTTCCTAATCCGTAAGTGAAAGGATAACGAGCCGTTCCGCTCGTTTTCACGAAGTCTACGCTAAATCCTATAATTGAAAGCTCCGATGAAGCGAGCGGTATCCTAGAAGCAAATTAGAACCTTGAATGCCGACTAGAGTCAGTGGAAAATATTTGCAAACTATGAACATTGGAAATATGCTGACCGGAAGTTGTTTTATTCTCATCAACGTGAGCCGATCCTTGCGAGAAGATCGCGATAGGTCAGATGTCAGCGGAACGAATATTCACAAAACACTTCAAAGCGTATCAGTCCACCCCGTATACCAACGGAGAACAGTCGCAATTTTCGCTGAAGTTTACATCGTTGGAATGCAACGAAAATTCTTTTTCATTCTCCTTTTCCTCCATTTTTATTCTCATCCAAAATCACTTCCGCTAGATTCAAGTTGTAGGTCTCCAATGAGGATCTTAGAAAAGTTCGCAGTAGGTTTGATTCGCCAGAAAAAAAGATTGGCGATTGGAAAAAAATTATTTTCCTTGCGTCCAGACGTTGCACACTTCAACATCATCGCAATAAAAAACGTGCGTACGAACTGCAAGAGAACTGAGTTGCGCTTAAGTTTACGATGAACACAGCTGAATCCATAAAAGTGGATCAATCGAGAAACTCTCGGAGGACACTTGTCCGTGCGAAAAAGAAGTTTTCGATAGAAGGCTTATGGATGGAACCTTAACGACTGGCCTTGGCAAGTCTTCGAAAGAATCAAGATGTACAGCACGTGGTTATTTATTCTCTCACTCCCTCTCATCTTCTTCGTTGCTTGAAATATGGGCAAACGTCCCGTTCGCTCGGCAAATATCGGTCTGTCAGAGCGAAGAAGAGCCGAGATGGAAAAAAAAAACACCGCAGCATCACCGACAACGCAATCCATGAGAATGTGAGAAAAGTCAGGCAAAAAGCCTCACAGCCTTCACCTAATCTTCACCTAAAGTACGGCTGTCAAAAAAACGTTTCCCATACGAAGAAGCTGAAGATAGTCTTCGATCTGCCGTGACAGTAGTACGAATAAAAATTCCGTTTTCAACGGAGGAAACTCTGCGTATCAATTACGACTTGGGAACACGAGTTGGTAACGAACAGGGCGAAGCAACGTCGAGCTGCCACGCCCGTTGATATAAAGCTTATTTTTTCCTCATTCGCAAAGGGAAACAATTATTTATCCCGAAGGAAATTAATGGAACGTCCCACGCAATTTGTTTTTTACGTTCGAAAAAAAAGTAAAGCGTGAAAGATAATGCAGACGACATTGGTCGACAGCAGGATGTTTAAGGGGTTGCCTAGTTGTAGTAATCGAAAAATCACTTTTTTTAAACCGATATATATTGACGGTGCATCATCTGAGGAGCTGGCGAACAAAACCAGCCGTGTCCATGAATTACTTCATTACAGAAGAAGTCAAAAAACAAAATGACCAAATAGAGATCAGTTGGAATTTTTTAACTTTAATACATGAAGGCTTTATCGAAATGTAAGCCTGGGCCTGGCTTCGGTTCAATAAAAACACTAACCATTTGATTATTTTTATTTTTATTGTGATATTGAAGTTTGCATCGTTGGAACGCAACGAAGTTCAGTAGCCCGGACTTTTTTGTCCAATTTGGGCTGTGAAAAAGACTCGAATGTTTTTTTAGCATTCTCACGAGAAATCTAGAGCCCAAATTTGGTGGATAAGATTTTGAATGATGACGAAAATAAGAAAAAAATGTTTTTTTTTTTTAATTTTCGTTACATTTCGAAACTTTAAACGCTTCTTTTCCCGAAAGTACGTTTTCGAAATCGGTAAGCAGAAAAACTCGAAAACTACCGCATCGATCTTTCTGAAATTTTTAGGGCTTCTTCTAGATATAAAAATATAGTTTGATCGAAGGATTTTTTTTCCCGATGTGTACTTTCGATTTGATGAATGAAAAATGCCCATTTTTTCTGCAAAACACAAGACTTTGAACACGCGCTATTTTTTAACAATTTGATATTTCGGACGTTCTTCCGTTTAATCATGGGATAAACTAACGTACGGTAGAGCCTCGATTATCCGAATGGTAATTTGGTTTATTCGAAACGGCAATTATCCGAATGGCGATTTGGGGTATCCAAAATATCAATTATATAAACGATAGTTTTGCTCATCCGAATGCTTAGTTAATCGAACGATTCCGCCCTATATATTGTTGCTCGATTTGTACGCCCCCTCCACTTTCTCGATCTGCGCTCGCGCGCACTTTGCATTCCGCTAGCAGTCGAGATTTGGCAGCAAAGAAACGAGCTTCCGTTGTGGAGCAGAAGAAAAACGATGGCTTTTTCAAAAATAAATTGATAAAAACTCAAAGATGTACGGATGTTGATTATTTTTAAATACATATTTAACTTCGTTCTATATCATCAAATGATAGAATGGTTATTTTGAATTCACCATAAAACATACTTATATTATTAACCTATTGTATTTTTTGTATTTTTGTTTGTTTATTGTATTTTGTTTATTGTATTTTTAAATATATATATTTTATCATATTGAAAGAATCAAAGTTTTTTTCGCCCACGGAACATTGCTGTTCGGTTATTCGAATTTTCGATTATCCAAAAGGCGCCCGGTCCCAATTGATTCGGATAATCGACGCTCTACTGGACTAACGGCATCTGTTCGATTTTTTTTTATATTAAATAACCCGGTTCAGAAGAGTATTGCTCAGCGCTAAAAATACTATATTCGACTGTTACAACTAGGGGTGACCCCTTAATTATAGTGGTCCGACTTGGGCAATAAATCATCGGAAAGTTAATATCACAATGAAGACCTTCCTGCTTATAGGTAGCGAAAAGCATTCGAAAGTGCTCGTTTCCCGTTGAATTAAAGCCTCAAAAGATCAACTTCGCTTTCGTGTGGTCTTGAAGAATATTCTATAAGAGCGAAGCTCTTTTCTCTCAAAATATATTTATCACGTATCAGACCCACACTCGAAATATAGGATGCTGTGCAATTACGATGACCGTGTGATGCGAAACTACATAACGTTAATCAAATAACAATGGAATCTTCTCAAGAATTTCCACCAAAGCATTGTATCCCCAAACGAAGAAAAGCAGGCAGTCTTGAAGTTTGCACCGTTGAAATCCAACGAAAGTTGTTTCACATTCTTTTTCTTGCGTTTATTGTTATAAAAAAACGCTTTTCCATATTTAAATTGCAGCTCAGCATCTTGAAAACTGATTGCGGACTTTTCCTAGCGAAGACTGCCGAAAGAAATTGAGGCAATTGAGGGAAAAAGTAGTCACTGCATACGAAACGATGCAGGCTTCAATCTCATGCAAAATACCCTAATGTCGTCGAACCTAAACGTTTTCCTTCACTAGATAACATTGCCCACAAGTATTGAGAGCCACGTATAGTTTGTATTCAGTGATCGCAAAATATACGCTAATCACTGGTATACGAGGAATTTGATTTTTCACACTTTCGATCACTGATGTGGATCAAACAACGGATAGGTGGTTGCTTTTTTTCGAGCTGTCAGTATGGAATGAAATTGGAATATTTGCCATCAATGAGACCACATTTCTAAGATCAAATGATATTCTCTCTCCCCTCTCCCTCCTTTCCGTCCTTCCCTCACTTCGAGCTATCGAGCTATTTTCACTCTCGAACATGGTACGTGTTATACGGCGGAAGGCTATTACTGTACAAGAGGATATAGTGCTGCGATCTCGTCAGGCACGTGCACGAGCTCGATTTACACCTAATCCCGAGAGCCGGTCAAGAGCAAAGGTAGTAAAAGAGTTGTTCCGCAACACGATTCCTCGAGAGTGCGTTGGCCAAAGTACATACCGTAACTCGCTCACGGTCATAAATAAAAAGGCTATGCCATACCCCGATATAAGAGACACCTAAGACAAATTATCCTATGAGAAAAATAAATGGATATTGACCGTATTTAAGTATCGCAATTTCGTGCTTTTTTGATACCGCGAGCACGTGTCCAAAAAAATGTGACGTACAAGCAGCGTACTGCACGCCCATGACCTTTGCTTTGATTAGTTTTCGAAAAATTGTTATCCACGAAGCAACATATTCTGTAGCGATTCGTTTCTTTTCCCAAGATCCTTGAACTGTTAGCGTATTCGTGAAAAAAAACGAGGGTATCCTCTCAGTCGTAATTGGATATACTTTCCAACTCTGATATGTATAGCTTCCTCCTGGCATTCCACTCGCATCATTCGAATGATCTTTCGAAAATCACTCGTCCATTCGTCATTCGTATGAAAAAGAGGATGAACGTGAGTGAGAAAATGTCGAAGAGAAGGTACATTTTTTTGCAATCTGTAATCTTAAATACGATTGTTCGTTCTGCCTCTCTGCCTTCCTTTCGCTTTGTCCCTTTGCACGAGATCTACACTGAGCAATGGGATATTGCAATTTTAATATCAGCTCGCACCAGATATTGCCATTGGTCACTGAAGCGCGTCTTTATCTTCTATATCTCTCTCCATTGCGGACTAAAAGGCGTGGTATCGTAAATTTCCGGGCATATGATGGAAATATTTGCAAAAAATTATCGACGCACTTGCGCAATCTCAGGGGAACATCCGATGTTTAAAATGAGACTGTAAAGTTTGGATTTGTTTAAAAACTGGCTAGTTTTGAAACGAGTAAAAGAAAAAAAAATATCTCGCTCGAAAAATACGGAAGATATCAGACTGAAATCTTGAAAATCGAGCAAGTTCCAATTGCATCTATCGAGAATAATTGTTTTGAAGTTTGCATCGTTGGTACGCAACGAAAGATCGTTTTTACATCTTAATTTCGTTATTTTTATCGTACAAGATCCTTTTTGTGAATTTATATAGTAGACGGGTAAATAAGTATCTTAGAAAATGGTTGCGGGATTTTTATGGGCGAAATATGCGAAAATCAATTAAGGGGTTACCCCCACTTGCGATTTTGAAAAAATCGATTTTTTTATTGCATTTTTTTGAAGTATAAGTATCTGAGAATATGTCCTGAAAATTTCAAGTCGATCCGAACAAAATTGACTGAGATATGAGCGTTGAAAGAGAAGAATCCGTGAATTGAAGAACTGAAATTGAAACTTTAAACGCGTTTTTCTCAAAATGGCATTTCTGAAGTCGGTGACCAAGATTACTCGAACACTAATGAACCGATCTTCTTGAAATTTTGCAGGCTTATTTAATACATAAAAATGTAGTATTTAATCGTTCGATTTTTTTTTCGAAAAAAATGGCCGTTTTATAGCCAAAAAACGGCCGTTTTTTTTGGTTAAAATCGAACCATTAACTTTGACTGTCCGCCATTTGGTGAAAAATGAATATTTTTTAAAATCCTTCGATTAAAGACTAGTTTATACTTATATTTGACTAAATCCATCGGCATATTTTTTTCAGATGATCCACTTCGCCGCAATGTTGGTCACCGCAAACCGTGTATATAAAAACATTATTTCATTGACGGCCATTTGCCACTAAACAATGTAATATTTTTCAATAAAAACATTACTGAAAGTTCTTCAAGATGTGTTCTTTAAGATGGTATATTGATCGATTAAAAAAGTTTTGTAGTTTTCTTTAAAAAAATTCATGAAAAAGGCCTTATTTGCGCTACAAGTGGGGGTAACGCCTTAAAGGAATTCAGAAATATTCATATGCATTACCCTACAACGATGCAGTTTTCAACCCCGTGGTACTCCCCGTGGTCCCCCCCCCCCCCCCCCATTGTACTCCGAAACTCATTCATTCTAGACAAAATGGAACGCTGATGAGATCACTCTTAGATTCGTCTATCCTGGCCTTACAGGCACTTAAGGCTCTAATAAATAACGATAATGAGCAATGTAACAGGGATAATGAACAAGAAATCGCATCGTGCACCCAATTTACGAAGCTGGGTGATCCTAGCCAGTAAGAATGCGCCAGCTCGTCTAGTTATCACATTTATCCGTTTCATTATGTAATTGTTTCATGGAAAGAATGATCAAAAACCGAATTCAGTTGTTCAGATCATTTTATTTCATTAGAATACTGATTTCCTTCGTATGTTGTGTCATATCAATGTCAGACGAGGCTAACACATAACCAGGTAGTTGATCCGACTTTGCAACTTCCACGCGGTACACCCTCAGTACCGCTAGGGCCAAGGGGAGTTCAACATCTTTACAGAGCCATAACTTTCGTGTTTTTCAATAACGACGAGTTAAAGAATTTATACTCGTCTTAAAACCCACTATTCGTTGAGAAATAGAAACTGTGTTAAATACATTTAAAAAAAGGTGTCACCGCGAGATTCGGTAAACGCATCGACCGAACATGTCCCTATCTAGCTGCCCGTTGAAACCGTCAATCTTATGCAGTAAACGTTTTTTCATACGGCTTCATTTACGCAATTTATTTTACGTGTGCAATTAAAATGCGACACCTTGCAAAAACGCACAGAGAAACACGCGGTCATGCGGAATTCGCTTTCCGGCAGGGTGGGCATTTATTTATTTACTAACTACAAACATTTTCATACCTTGCTTCTTTCTAACTACCTGCCTATAGACGTGTATATTCCTACCACTATTCAATATCTTGAAACTCTTCGTTTCGCCAAATCCAACGTCTTAATTTAAGGTATGTTTGCCTTACTCTCCCCCCCCCCTTTCCGTCCCTTCCATTCGTTCCAGCTCATCCGACTACACTTTAATGATTTGTCTTATTTGATTCCCTCTTGCACCTATGCAATAGTGTGCAATTCATAGATACAAAGCTTCATTTGTTTTTACAAGACCTCGGGAAAAAAGAACGAGGAAGTTGTAGTTTTCGAGCTCGCCAGGTAACGTTGAACACATGAACTGACATACAGACTGGTTGAGCGCTGTCCTTGCTTTGGCAAACGTAGAGGCGCCTTTTAATCATAGCGACGAAAAAACAAAGTTTAAAATTATGCGTTCATATCACGGGAATATGCTACGTGTCTTTTTCTCAAAAATCATTTCTTAAATTATTAGAAGCCAAATTATTACCTTGATCTCGTGATCATCTTCAATAATAACAAATGACAATTGGCTCGGTCCTTTCCAGACACCTTTTCCCTTCTTCTTGAACTTTTTATAACGAGCGCGGAATTCCTGACATCGGATACCATAGCATTTTTTCTCACGGATCGTGACTCGTTGCGCGCACATGTTCGTTGAGAAAACCATCCTAAAGCGTGTAGCCCTCGCTTTTTGCTTTTTTCAGAAGCTGATCTCATGCGCAACATTTACACTTCGGACACTTCGCCTTATGTATAATATATACATAACACCATGTGTACATCAATCGCTCGTAACCAAATGTACATTCCACAAAAAATTAGTAGGCTCGAGGATAAGAGAAAAGGCGTTTCAGCCTGCTGAGGGGGCCATGAGTGTGTCCGAATGGAAGCTGCGAGCCGAAGGTCATGAACCATTGACGATCGTCATCTCGCGAGTTATCGACTCGTCGCGCCAACTAATTGTGGCGAATTAGAATAAGTGGAAGGAAATTTCACACCACCCAATCCGTACGCTACGTTCAGTTTCGAGATTCAATTGCGTTTAGTGGTTAAAGCATAATTTAGGAACTCATGAGAAATCAACACGGCGTCAATTCTCTCAAGGCTAA
Organism: Ophion costatus; assembly: GCA_951751655.1. NCBI lineage: Eukaryota > Metazoa > Arthropoda > Insecta > Hymenoptera > Ichneumonidae > Ophion > Ophion costatus. The sequence goes on along the minus strand of OX632366.1, from coordinate 13,695,011 downwards.
AGCCACGAAGACTAAAGTAGAGGATACCTAACTCCGTGCCCTAACGCGTCTCCAAAACTGTGACAAACCAAGCTTCAATCCAAACGGTGATCGTGCAAGATCATATGCCTTCGTGTTCGTATTATTTTGGGGATTGCCCAGCTAGGATCCCCAGCCGCGACGCGTGAAGCTCATGAACAGCTATTTGCGAAATATCATTAAACTGCGCACCAACATTGGCACTGGATGGAAAAGTTACTCCCGATTCTGGATTGCGAAACCACAAAGTCTACAATAAGCGCGATTAGCGATTAACTGGAATCAGCATGCTCTAAAATAGCGAAACTGTGACATGGTCACTATGTTTATGTGACATGGTCAGCATGACTAGATGTGTCTAGGTGTGGGTTCGTTGTATACTGAGCGGAGCCATACGATCGCAGCGAAGCCGGTGGCAGAATATCGCCCTTAGGAATGCCACAATTCCAGGGACGTTGGTTTCCGCGTCTAGGTTGCCTGTTCACCAAAGCGTCTATGAGCATAGCCAAGAAAGAACAACCAATAGAATCGCCCGGCTCGGCTCCGTCGGCCACGAATTCAGCGGTTGATTGGTTGATTTTTCCTGCCTCCGCTCCTCTCCGCTTCGGTGGACAGGCGGGCCTACCGATTCGGCCTAGTCTAGTCTAATCTTCGCGGCTGAATCCCTCAGCGCAGTGTCACATACGGGCAGTAAAAAAAAAATCAAGATGAACATTGTCAATCATCCGTCACCCACTGCTCCTTCGATTCAGACATCAAGAAGGATCGAAGGTTTTCCCTCTATCCATTGGGCCGTGAAAGTTTGAACTTTCCATCAACCGCTCGATCCTTCTCGAGCGTCCCCGAGCGGCTCTTTGAAAACTTCGGAAATCAATCGTATCGGACGATGTACATTCCGTCTATTCCTAAGTCGTTCGGTTCGTGATACAAGAATACCCTAGCTGCTTCGTCTAAAATATTGAACGTTTCGCTCCGAACTCCAGTACGAGTGATCTCGGGCAGTATATATTCGTGGTCGTTCGCGTCTCTCTATCTCTCGCAAGGGTTCGCCCCCAAACATATTCACATTCGTAACGCACGCCTTATGTATAGTATATACATGCACTCCCCCGTTTCCACGTTCCGTGCATACACAGGCATACGTATATGTACACGTATACGTGTGGGGAGGATCGAAGTTCGTCACCGGAAGCGGCGGGTTCCCCTCAATATTTAATTTTCGCCTTGACCTCTTCGGCGACACCGCCCCATCTGAGCTTGTAGACCCTCGACCTCCACTGTATGAGAGGATGCAGCACAGCCTGAAGAAAGAGATAGGGCCTGGTCGTCTCGCTGAGCAGCCAGCCGCAGACGAATTCCAACTTGTTGAAGGGCAACGGGCTGTTCTGCACGACGCACAGTAGTGTCCAGTCGAACATGAACCACAGTAGAACGTGAACGAGATAAAATACGAGTGAGTCCCAATCGAAGAGGACACCAGCGGCCCACGAGGCGCAAGCCCCTAGAACGAAGCACTCGCTGAGTGGCTCGAGGAGTATCGTGAGTGGGAGCATGGCGACTCGTAGTTTCGCCCATCTTTTGAGCCTCGCTTGAAACGAATGCATGTCGCAATGGCCGCTGTTCTGCAGCGCAGGCTGCGAGCAAACGGTTATCCTCCAGCCGCGATCGGTCAGGGACTTGGCGTAGAAAAAGTCCTCGGCGAGATAAACGCCGAATTGCTTGAGTCCGCCGACCTCCTCGAGGGGGGCTTTCCTGAGCAGGGCTGACATCCCCGTGTGGCAATTGATCCTGAGGCAATCCGCGGCCAGATACATCCTCGACTGCACAGTGCCGAAGTAAATTTTCTCGTAGGAGGCGGCAAAGCCCTCTCTGTCGCAGGTGAACGGCAGCTGATGAACGAGAGCGACGTTCTCGGTCATGTAATTCACCATGTCCAGGAGGGTGTCCTCCTTCATCCGTATGCCGCTGTCGCTTATGAGCACGAGCTCGTGCTTGGCAGCCTCGTAAGCGGGATGCATGTTGTTGATCTTCGGATTGACGCCTACCCGTGAGCCGCCCACGAAAAGTCTCGCGTCTACGTGCGGATACTTCTCCATGAGTTTGTGTACGAGCATGAGTGCCGGATCGGACTCGTCCTCGACGCAAAACAGCAACTCGTACACCGGATAATCCATGGTGAAGAAGGTCTTGAGATTGTTCGAGAGATTCGGATCGACACCCATGAGGGGCTTTATAACCGAAACACCGGGCAACGGTACCTCGTAGCTCGGCATAGTCGTAGTTTTACGATGAAGCTTCCAGCGGCTGGCTACCAGCGCCAGCACGTGCACTATCCACATACCCAGCCAGAATATCATGAAAAATATCGCAAACCCGTACAGGGTGTACACCATCGAGCTCATGTTTGTCCGGAGCCTCGATTAATGCTGAAACGTGCAAGTCCGTAGGTCCAAAGTGTGACAATTGGCGAAACCGAAGGATAGCGTTTCGAGCGATAGGTGTGTTTCCCGCGCTGTTAGTTCCGATGGGAGGCGACCCGACGGTGCTGCCACCGCAGCGACGACGACGCCGCCGCCCCGCTCGCCCGCTTCACTTCCTCACGGCCGGTCCAGCGGGACGGAGGGCGCGCGCGAATGAAAAAAAAAAACAACAATCTGCCGCTCTCCGTACACTTTCCCCGTCCGTACCACTCGCCCCCCGCCGCTGCCGCCGCGCGAGCCAACCCGGGGATCAACCCGGTCGAGAGCGCGCGTCTCGAACGAGGCACCGTTCCTCTTTTTATTTGAATCTCGTAGTCTCGGGACCCTTGAACCTGCTCGAACGGAATTTCTGCATTACGCACGATTCTCCCGCAGTCTCCCCTCGTCTTCTTCGTTTCGTTCCCGTGCCCGCCCACGTCACTTGTCCCTGGCGAAAACGCGGGGGCGAGTAACGGCGATGCGATCTCTTCGTCCTTTCCCTCGATGCAACGAGCGGGTATTGGCACAAAAAGCGATTCCGCCTCTCGTCGTCTATATTGACGCTCTCGCGCCGCGTCTTCTTCCTCTTCCTCGACGTCACCAGGAGCCGGCACATTCACGCGGTTTTTTGGTACTCTTTATCCTTTATTTCACACCGAACGTAACCACACACCCCCGTCACCTTCTCTCAACCGCCTAGATTCGTCACGATGCAACGTTGCTTTTTCACGCGCTGTCGTACGTGCCTTTCTTCACGACCAAACGTACACGCGCGTCTCGTTTCCTCCGAAAGTCCTATCGCCCGATCTCGAAGAACGTTTCTTTTTTCGCAAGATTATTGTGGTATGATTTTTATCGTTATTTATCGTTATTGGTTGCCTCGGTGTTTGGTTACGATGAATATTCCGATGCCGCAAAGCCACCCGACCGGAACATTCGAGATTTTCCTCTCCCACCCTGCTAGAAATCCGTTAAAAAATACCCCACCATTTATCACACTGCGTTTTCCTTCCGGCTCGTTTCCCCCTCCACTCGGCACATGGCCCGTCACTTGTTTTTCTTCTTTTTGTTTTATCGCTCTTCGGCAAGGGTATCTCCGGCGTAAGAGGGGAACCGATCACTGGGGCTCGTAAGATGCGGCACGCGTGGCCAACGAATTCCGTAGACACCGGTCCGCCGAAAGCGGCATTACCGCACACACAGGTGCGCGAAACGCGCACACGCGGCTCAAAAAACGACGGGAAAAACAGCGGAGGAAAATCGCTGGGATGTGAACGTTGATGAGGCGGGGGGGGGGAGGAAAGTGTTTCGCCCTTTATCCGTGCGCGCAGAACGCAGGGAACACTCGCGCCAGAGATGCCTCTCCTGGACTCTGGAGAGACCCACCGCTTCTTGCGAAACCGCGGGAGCCTACACTCGGGGAAAACGTGACTCGTTTCGATCAACGAGAACTCTCAAGGCGAACCTCTTTACTATCCAGGGGCCAAAAAAACACGCCGGTCGTTTGGAAAAATTCTTGATTTGGACGTTACGGATTCCGAAAGCCGTCAGCTTGGGTTTCCTTTGCTACAGATCGAGGGTACACACTGATGCAGGGAGTTTCACTTGCGAACGTTCTTTCTTCACCGCGCGATCGTAATTCCGGGAAGCAGGACGCAACTTTTGTACTCTCTGCAGCTTTCCGGCTACTTTTCGGAGGGCTCGATAGAGCTCGGACTTTTTATTCACGCGTGCGGCCTTTTGTTCGCGTAGTCGTTTCATACGCGGAGGAGAACTGGGCGCGCTAGGGGTCACTCGGGAAATGCGACGGTCTCGATGGGCGCATAGCTCGCGGTACAACTGACACATGTGACAACCGGTAGACGAGTGGCGGCGCAGGTTGGGAGAGAAACTCGATGAAAATATCGAACGCTGCTTGCCCCCCCCCCTCCGCTCGATTCGACGCTTCTTTCACTTCGAACTATATGTTTTTGCGTGCACGGCGCGTCGCTTTTACAGCTGTACTCTCTCTCTCTCTCTCTCTCTCTCTCTCTCTGTCTCTCGTTCACGGTGGAGGGACACACGGGCAACGATCCGTCGACGCGCAAGAACGCCGAACGTAGGCGGCTCGGCACGGCGGCACTACCTAAGCAGCCGCGAGCGGCAATGACTGCGCCTTCTCTATTCTCTCCCCTCTCGAACCACCTAGAACGTTTCGCCTGGCCCCCATAACCTAACCAGCCGACCCAAGTTTTCATACTGGCCATTCGCTTGACAGTTCGGCTCGTAATCTTTCGGATACTTTTTGCGTCAGTGTGGTTTTGTGTCGTAAATTCATACGCAACGAGATGACGAATCCTCCCACGCCACTTCCGCGCATTTGTTTCAACGGTTGCACGCTGGAGTGTCGGACATTCAATTTTGGCTTGACTTTTCGACCGCTTTACGAAAAACGAACGACGCGCTTATGGCGATTGCGACGATCGAAAGGTTTTTGAACTGGTTCAACGGGTTGTGTCTAGTTGTAACAGTCGAAAACAACTATTTTTTGGGATTCTTCAAATAGAAAATCGCGGTGATAAGTTTCTACGAGAATGAGGTATTCGAAGGAGTCTCATCTGAAGGACACTGTAATTTCGTATTTAAAAAAAATGGCGCGTGTTCGAAGTGACAATTGGTTTTTGCGAAAAAATTGGGCAGTTTACAAGCTTTCATTTAACTTCACTTTCTGTGAGATGCTAAACGGAAAATCGATATTTTACCCACTTCCCGACTACTTGGAGCTCTGAAATTTTGCAAACATCCATCCGAACGGTGACAATGCATGACTCAAGTAAAAAAAAATATTCATAAAATTTTCAACTTTTCATGTAAAATTAGCGATATATAATCGTCCATATAAAATTTCACTAACGCATACAAACAAATTCGTAGCCGACTGTGTTTAGATGTGAAAAGTTTATATGCAGCAATTAGTCGTAACTTCAATCCCAATTACAGTCTTTGGTATTTTTTACAAGCATTCCATGTTCCTAACGTACAAACTCGTGAACTAGTAATCTACTAGTAACAACTAACTAGTAAAATCAATTAAAGACAAAGGTAGAAAATAATTTGTATGTAAAAGAAAATATTTAAAAAAAATCAAGCTCATATTTAATGTACTAAAAAATAGGCAACATTTTTTTTACCAAGTCACCTATATGTGACTATAAATAAAGGCTTGGAACGCTCAAAATTTAGACATGTAATCTTAAATTTACGTAAATCCGTTAACATATCAACTATGTTCAATTTACTGTTAAACAATTGGTCAAAAAAATTTTTTCTACTTTTTAGTACCTCAAACAAAAGCTTGTTTTTTTTAAATATTATTTTTACATAAAAATGTTTCGTTCATCGAATCGATAAAATTCGGGGAAAAATCCTTTGATCAAATTCTATATTTTTATATGTAAAAAAGCGTTAAAAATGTCAGAAATATCGATGGAGTAGTTTTTTTTATATATCTTCCCCACCGACTTTAAAAGCGTATTTAGGAGAAAAAAGCGTTTAAAGTTTCGAACGACGCTCCGACGGTTTTGAAGGGTGTCCAATATAACAGCCTATAAATCTGTCAATTTTGATCCGATTACCTTGAAATTTTCAGGGACAGTTTATAAGACGATATAACGTCAAAGTAGATTTGTTTTGAAAAAAGTGATTTTTCGACTTTTACAATAAGGCATAACCCCTTAACGGGTCCACCGGAAGATTTTTAACTCTCCAGATAAGAAATCTATGGCGATGGCATTGCAGATTAGAGGGAAAAAGAATTTTCTTTTGGCTAAATTTTAGTTCAAACTCCAAACGCGTTTTTTTCAAAAATGCTTTTCAAACTGGCCGGAAACTTAACTCAGCCGAATATTCACCGATACACTTGAAATTTTGAATCTTTTTTCTCAGATGCATTTTTCATGAAACTGCGTACGGAATTTGCGATTGGTTATTAACTTTTTCCTTTTATAAACGATTACTCGTGATTTTTGCTCATAAATGAAAGTTTCCATTCAAATCTACCGTACTTTCTTGTAAAAAAGTTATTTTTCCATTTCCGTGCGCAGTCCCGTAGATTTTTGTATGTACTCTAGAGACTTTTTCGGTTTCGTTGTTCTAGGTTAAAATCTACAGAAGTCTGTCCAGCCTGTGATACTCCGGTACTCCGCGGTTTTAAATTCTGACGCCGCCATTTTCGATTGAAAAATTACAACGAACGTTTTTGTACGCTCAAAACTATGTATAATAAAGTTTCTCAATTCGAATTTCACCTGCTTTTATTGTACTCGTTGGAAAAATCTTAAAGCCAACCTTCCCGATGTCGACAAAAATCGTAAAGGAAACCCGGTACTGACACCCTAATTGGATACCGTAACGTATCAACTTTCGGCAAACCCTTGACCTTAAATGTTTTTTTCATCGGCCATCGCGTGCCGGACGTTTCCATAATTCAATTCGTTGCAGTCGTAAAAAATCTTGTGACTCAACTGTTGTCTCTTTCTCGCAGTCACGCGCATGTCCCGCCTCCAGGATGGCGCGCATGCGCCTACGCATGCGCGGCTTACGCGCGCGAATATTAAATTTGTCTTTGCGTTCGCTGGCACGAGGAATTTAATTGTCAGTGCCGGAAACTCGTGCTTGGCCTCCCGGATAAGTTAGATAGGCGTTTGCGTTCTAATTGTTCGTTGTTAAATTGTACCGGTACTTTTTGCTGATACTGATGACGCAAAAAACGTTTTAAAATGGATAAAAAAATTTCTTGCAATTAGTTCCCAAAATACCCACCGATTATCCGGATAACTATATCCATGTCGATTATCCCCTTTGGGTGAACCCGATTATGTTATCTGCATTAGTACACTCAACGAGGGACGGAGAGTAGGATATTTCGACGATTTTGAAACTTGCGAAAAATGCCTCGAGGCACCGTACACGATAGCGAAAACGTCGTATCTCGAAGTTCCATTGTGATGTTCGTGATATATATAGATCTTGCGGTAGGCCAGTGTTAAAGGACCAGTGTAAAATTTTCAAAAAATCGTTTTTTAATTTACATTATCCGATTGTATAGACGGTTATAAATATGCTGTTCAATTCTTGGGGCGAAATTCGAATTATTCCGGTTGCTGCAATCTTCCTCAGGAAAAGGGATTCTTTATCTTGCCATAGCAAGATAAAGAAAAATAAAAAGAAAGATAAAAAAGATAAAAGATAAAAGATAAAAAAGATAACAGATAAAAAAAAGAAAGATAAAGAAAAATAAAAAGAAAGATAAAAAAAATAAAATAAAGAATTTAAAAAAAGCTTCCATAGAAGCTTTTTTTAATTCTTTATTTTTTGAACAAAAAAAGAGCTTACTTTGAAACATTAAAGCCTTTTTTATGCGAAAGCACGTTTTCAACGCTGGAGAGCAAAATATCTCGAAAATCACTGCATCGACTTTTCTGAAATTTTTAGGGTTCTTTCTAGATGTGAAAACATAGTATTTGATCGAAGAATTTTTTTTCCAATGTGTACATTCGATTTGGCACACGAAAAAGGATAATTTTTCCGCAAAAATCAAGACTTTCACTTGGAACACGCGCCATTTTGTTTCAAGTTGATATTTCGGAAATTGCTTCGATTGATCATAGGATAAACTAATATACTAACGAAATCACGTGTGATAATGTAGGGAGGGACGGAAAGAAAGGGTAAGTATCCTAAATGCAGAATATACCACGAGGCAAACAAAAGTTTGAGGCATATCTGCGGTCGTGGGGACGCGAAAAGAAAGATTAATAAAGTAATAACGAAGAAACTGTAGCAGTGGTTAGGGAATAGTAAGATGGTGGTATTAGAGCGCAAAATCGAAGCACAACTATTGGGAGTACAGATAAGTCTCCGCCGTTTGACGAAAGATAGACCAGGAGGTTATGTTTGAAATTGTCGGATGCAAAACGTCATATCGTAAGGTTGGACATGTGGCAAGACTGTAACCTTGAAATATTAGCGATTTTGTATCAGCATCACATAATGTTTTTCGTGCGAAAATATCGAGTTTTGCGTCGAATAAGCGTCATTGGCGGGAACCTTTGATTTACTGCTTTAATTTGAAGAAATCTGCAGCTGAGGCGCATCGGTTGCTTGTAGCCGTATATGATGAGACTGCTTCAAGTGAGAGAGAAGCTGTCGAAGGCATTTGTATTCTTAATATGTAATTATATACCCCAATTTGAAGAACTAGGAACTTAGGGTAGACATAAGAAAACTGATGTAAAAATACTATTGTAAAAGCAGGGTTGTTACGCATTATTGACCCAGAAATTCCCTGATACTAGTCTTTGTAAACGTTACAAACGATACGGAAAAATTATATACGTATAAATAGCAATGACTGATTTTGGCGGGAAAAAAAACAACATTTTTAACCGACTTGAAGAAACAAAAGAAATTCTCAACTCGATCCTTCTATTGAAGAATTATGTTGAACTGGATAACATAATATTTTTAATGCCAAATATATGGAAATTTGATCAAATTGATATTTATTTTTTTTAACTGCAATTCGAAACAGTTTAAACATTGTAAAGTAAAAAAATGCATTAAAAGCAAATACAGAGCCTGTTCTTCATTATAAACAAAAGTTTGTACGCCGGTGAAAATAAACAAAAAATAAATATAAATACTTATCTATAATGATAATGATGTGGTTGTGTATCGACAGATCGAATGCAAATGTACATTTTGTACAAATGTAGCTTTACAGTAAATTAGTTTTTAGATTTTCAAATTCTCAAAGTTTGGCACTGACATATCTTTCTTTTGTGTGTAATGAGGAATAATATAAATATTAAAGGGTGGGGGGAAAAATGTCGAACGATCGATATGCAGATGGGCCAAAATGTCGAATTCGAAAATGCCGAATGTTCGAATATAGATGGGTCAATCTTACTAGAGTCTGTAAAGTCGAAAATAACAATTACGAATATGAACATCTCGGAAGTTGATATATAGCGAAAAACAAAAATCAGATTTAATAAATTAGCGAAAAACACAATATCGATGGGCCTGCATGCATAACACCAAATAATTCGAGACGACAATTCTCCGAATTAAAAACATTGCGACGGTTCACAATGCAGAAAATCATTAAAGCGAACGGCCAAAAAGTCGAGTGGTTAAAATCGCGAAGGGTCAAAATGTAGAACGGCCCGGATGGCGAATCGAGCAATACGTTACTTGCGCTTCAGAGTGAAGCTGCGAGATGGCGCTGTCGGTCAGTCGGCTAAAATATCGTAAGGCAGTCATCCCACGTGACGGGACCCACCACGTTCGTCATTTTGGCCGTTCGACCTTTCGGCGTTCGACATTTCGGGCCATCGACATTTTGCGTTTCGATTTATTGCTTTTCGCCATAGACGATATTACGCATATTAGGCACTCGCTATTTTCTGTTTTGGAAATATGGGTGTTCTACATTTTTCGATTCTGTATTTTTATGTTCCGAATTGCAGACGATCTGAATATTCGTTTTCGAATAAATTATCTCTCCAATAAATAATGGTTCGATTTATAGTCATTCAATTTTTTTATCAGTCGACAGATAAAATTTCGAATAATTGAACCTTCGTTATTTTGAGAGTTCATAATTCTACCGTTTCGAAATCTTTGTCATTCTACATTTGGTCATTCGACATTTTTACCCCCACCCATATTAAAGATATACAAAAATATTTATTTGTATACTGTCCAGTTTTTTAAAGTCGGTTTCATTTTTTGTATCTCTTTCAAAAAGTAAATTGTGAGAAAATTCCAGAAAATTTCCAAAATTCCCTGATTATTCCGGGAGGAAAGAAATTCCCTGAGTTTTTCCGGTTTTCCCTGTTGCCCATATGCGTAACAACCCTGAAAGGGGAAGGGAAGGGCACTCATGTAAACAGCCTCAAAAGGGCATACTTTACATAAATTCTCGTCGGACCTCGATATAACGAAGCTTCGTCCATTTCCTTCCGATAGACACCTGAAACCTTTATACAACGACGTAATAATATACATAATGCTCTAATTGCCAATTGCTTGTAAAAATTGTTCAAACTTAAACCGTTCTTTCTTTAAAAAAAATATCCCTATTTTCAACGCTATTCATAGTAATATTATATTTGTTTTAAAGAACATTTTAAGGTACATAACTTCGGTATTAAGAATAAATAACGAACTTCTCTAGAGATTCGTTATATCGAGGTTCGACTGTACTCCTACACTACTGATTCGATAATAGATTTTTCGAGAGTTCCCGGACATCGGCTGTAAATCGCTTATAATTGAATATTTTAACACAAAGAAGTCAAAGAGAATTCTTCGGGTGACACTTTTTCAAATAGCTAATTATTTGTATTGAACGTATCACGATGTTCAATTAAATTTTTTTTAAACAGCTGTTTCCCACTGTTGCAACTAGGCATTGCCCGTTAACCGTCGCTCCGAATGCATCCAAATGAACGACTGCGAACAGTCGTTCATTTAACAGGGTAAAAAAGAGGCTTCCGTTTACATAAAGATTTATTGCCTAATATCCTAGCGCGTAAATTAGGGTGTGTTGAACTGAGCAAACTCAGGCACGGAATTTCTTGAACAACGGATGTTTGTTGGCTGTTGAGGACGAGGCGGATTTCTTGTACTCGTAATAAACGGCGTCGTCGGCTCCTGACATCGAAGCCAAGTTTCCAGCCTTGCGAACGATCTGTAATAAATAAATAAAAATTAAAAATGTATCTCCTAAAAGGACGAGGATATATAATCGTGCGCATTGGTTTGTCCAATTACTCAACGTCGAAATAATCCTCGATTGGGAGCCAGAGGGTCGGGTACATAATACACCGGAGATTAGCGCGGGCGCGCGGGCTACCGTCTACAAATACAATTGAGCAAACGGCGCTGTCGACTGAACCAATATTGTGCCCGGTGGAAGGGAGAAGGCGCGGAGGCACTTGACTTTATAAACAGTGGCACTTTGCTCCACGGGAACTCGTTCGGGGGAGAGATAACCGTGGTCTTTACGCGCAACAAACGATCGCCCGATAACGAACGCTTCACACGCGTTTATTTACACAAGGCTTTTGGGCAATGCCTTTTAACTTGCCGACGAGGCGACCAGTGAGATATGCCCCATTCAAACATTCCGTAATCGCTAAAAATTTGAGACCGGCCGTTGTTTTCCAAAAATAGCCTAACGATGCATTTTTATTACAATCGTATAAAAATTAATTTTCATCGGGCTTTTTTTAACCCTAGGACTCATGTACGGGGTGGAACCCCAGTCGACTTTCAAAGTGTGCTCCGTGATCACAATTGAGGGGTTACGTGGGTTTGAAGATCTCAAAAAATCCATTTTGCAATTTTATTATCCGATAGTACAATATGTCTAGAATATTCTCCTAAAGTTTTAAGTTAATCGGAGTAAAAATTTAGGAAAGAGAGAGAGAGAAAACCTTTGGGAATTCACCCCGTTGGAAAAGACCGTCCGGGAGCGACCCCGGTATATCGCATTTTTCTCAAAACACTATTTTTGAAGTCGGTGTATTATATATATATTATTTATATTCTTCAAGTTTTAATTTTCATCATGAATATTAATTATATACTATTTTATCAATAAACGAAGTGGATAATATACGAGAACCCCTTGCAAACATTATTTTTGAATTCCCATTGACGTTTTCCGTATTTCCATGTTCCGTAGTTTCACCATTTTCATATCCTAAAATAAATATATATTTTTGGTATATATACTTTTCCAACGAAATATAGTTTGAGTAATGTTTTTCAGTGAACTCAATGAAACTCTTCTAAAACGCTGTACGACACTTGAGGATCTATCGATTACAAAACAAAAATTGAATTTTTTGTTTGAAAAATGCGATTTTCTGTGATTTTCGACCTATGTCGAAGTTTAAACGGGTATTGCACTAAATAAATTTTTATGAAATCGGATTTGTTCTACACCTTTCTCTGTCTCATTGAAAAACGTAGGGATTCATGGACTGACGTTTCTCTATACTCAGGAACTCTCTCTCAGGAACACGTGGGGTGGGTATGGGCTTCAGCCATGAGTTGGATGGTAGATAAAATGATACGTCAGTTCTAGAGTTAAATATGCACGGCAATTTTTTACACCTTACCCAATTGCACGTTAAAATTTGCATCGTTAGAATGCAACATCCTTTTTTACTCCTTTATCATTACCAAAACCTTTTTTTGCAAGTTATGACCGTAAATCTCTAGCCAGAATTCGTAAAAGCATTCCAGTGCTTTTCATAGATTAATTCGGACAAAAAAATGTTTTGACAATTGAAAGCGAGCGAATTTGCGTTGCGGTGGAACCGCTGCAAATTTCACGATCATATTTCATCGACATTGACGTAAAACGATGTCGTCCGTCGACTTCGAAAAGCAACATTTTTATGGCGTTAAAGTTTGCGTCTTGTCAAGAAAGTTCTCGTCGATTTGTTATTTTCACTATCGTCCAAAATCATATCTTGCAGATTTAGGTTGTAGATCGCTAAATAAGAATCCAAAAGAATGCGTATTTTCCTCAGTTCAAATTTGCACTAAGAAGATTCCGGGAAAAAAATCATTTTCGTTCCGCTCCAACGATGCAAACTTCAACGTGATAAAGTTTTACTGCAAATATCGGGCAGTAATGACAAGTGTGAAAAAAATGATAGAATACATTCTTATGCATTTTCGCCCACGGCAAATTCCCTTCGACATAAGATTTCAAAGTTGTCGAATTTTGAATGGCTTCGTTGTCTTCCTAAACGCAATACTGTGACATTGCCCTAATTTGAAGCTTGCTGTACTAATTACTGCAACCACGGGATAAATTAAATGGGATCCAAGCGTATGGAGTGTTATTCGCGAACAATACGAGTGAGGCCGCGGTCTAATAAAACTTTTACACGATTTTATTAGATTGGCAGTTGGGAAGTAGAGAGGAACGACTTCATAAAGGTTATATCTAGGTATTTTGTTTCCAAAGATTGAACTTCCGAGTCAAAATCGTCAAGGCTGATCATTTGAGGTATCCCTTTCGCTAACGGCAGGCTTTTGTGAGGGCATAAGCAGAGCCCTTCTTAGTCATTGGTAAACTACAGTTACGCTTAATAAAAAAAAAGTCACGATCAATTCTTGCATGCAACGATAAACTGGAATAAAAAATGCGCGCTAATTTAGTAGATTCAGACATTTGTACATTTTCTCTGAGTTACGGCTACGTGACTTCTTCTACTAGTCACATTTATCCAAGTTTGGTCATTATCAATCAAGTCGAGTTTTATTTACACACCTTTTAAGCACATTTTTTTACAAAATGCTATATTCTCTTACGTCTGCCTTAATACATACACTTTCGAAATACATTTTGTTAAATTCTATATTTATGTAACCCAATGAAACTCTGAACGCGTTTTTTCTCGAAACAACGTTTTTCCACGGCTTGTTGATAAAATCTTCGAAACTACTGAACCGATCCTTATGAAATTTTAACCACATATTCTTGACAACTATAGCTATGGCGCAATATCTTTTTTGCTAAATATTTGCTAAATGATACAGACAACGCACAGCCTAAACCTCTGAAGGTAGTAACATGAAATTTGGTAGATGTGTTCCTTGGAAGGTGTAAAAATGCACTAGGAAAGGATATTTCCAAAATCAACTCTCGAGGGGGTGATATGGGGTGTAAAAGTATGTATGGAAAATTCCTTGCGTGCATCAACGCAGGCGACGCCGCGGTTGGAAGCTAGTGTTAGATATATTTGTATCTGATAAAATAATTCTATGCTATGCCTGTATATATTACAAGTTATAACCCGAAAAACCTCAAAATCCGAAAGCGCGCGCTTTTGGAAAAATCAACAAAACAAATTTTGAAGTTTGTTGTGAGACTGACCTGTCGAGGTCCTTCTCCGGGTATTCTCTCTTCCTCGGCGTCCATGTCACTGGCTGACAATACTTGTTGCAACAATTGACCCTGTTCCTCTCGGGTTTTGTACATCATATCTTGCTCTTCCTCCATACCGGCCAGTTTCGTTATCACTTTGTACGCGTAACCCTGATTGACGAGGAAACGCTGCCGTTTACGAGAGTAATTCATCTCCATCGTGTCCTGGGATACGAGGGTGTAGAAAAACGCGTTGTACTCCTCGGCGATCGCGCCTGCGGAGAAAAAAAGTTAATCGTACTAGAACGATAATTAGCAGAGAGATTAACAGAGAGAGAGAGAGAGAGAGAGAGAGAGAGAGAGAGAGAGGGAGAGAGAGAGAGAGAGAGAGACCATGAGATATGTTCTGGACGATTTGCCAGTAAATTGCGAATTGCTTACTAATTTTACTAGTGAATAAGATTACTGTTAGGGGCTGTTCATTTATCACGTAAGACAATTTCGGGGGCGGGGTCCGAACAAGTCGTATTTTTACTTACGTGGGTGCAAGATGGGGGACAGCTCTTACGTAACATCATAGAAGTTCATAGCATTTCTTCGAAAATTGAAAAAGAGCGTGCCTTAGCCACATATTCAACACGGGGTAATGAAGTTATGTGCCACGTAAAACACAACAATATTGACATCGTTGAATGTGTGGACGTCAACGACGCCATTGTCATAAATGAGATAATGGATCCAACACGGAGCAGAGACGTTCCATTTGCTGATTGGCTGTTGAGCCCCTGGACTGATTCACAAAATAGAAACGTTGAAAAATACACGTTGAAGCATTACTTTTCTATAACACAAACCAACGCATTTTTATATTTTTCCTACTACATTTCTTTATAATTTTGGTAGATAGTGATCTTATGTAAGATTGAGGGGGGGGTCAACTAATTTTATTTTTTCTTACATAGAGGGGCGGGGGGGAAGGGTCAGGAAGTGGTTAAAATTGTCTTACGTAATAAATGAACAGCCCCGTAGCTGCAGGATGCGGTAGAACGTCAATAATCCGAATTAGTTGTGACCGAACCCCTTCCGGATTTTCGAAGGGAAAGGAACTTTACCACCAGCCCCCGATCTGCGATTTTTCCGAGCGGTAGCAAAAACTTGACATTGGCGCCACCCCCACCCCCCCCCCCCCCCCCAGCGTTTGAGGTTAAGGGAGGAAATCTCTTTAGACGTCCGAAAATGGGTCATTTATGGTGAATTTTTTTTAAAGGTGATAAAATAATCACATTTAAAAAATGTGACATTTTATTACAACTTTCAAGCGATAATATTTGTTTTTCTTTTTTTATCAAAACAAAATGGCGGCGTCATAAGGTATTCCTTTAGGCGTCTTTTGAAAAAAGTTATCGGTCGATCCGGCTGAAATTTTGCGAGGTTTCTCACTATAACATTATTGGAAGGATATGGGTATAAAAATATAAAAAAGTTTAAAATTAAAAATGAAGTAGGCTTTGAAGTCGTATTGGCGCTTTGAACGAATATTCACTTCGTGCGATTCTTCGCCAAAATCTAATCCGGATTATCGACGGTCCGGATTTTTGCCATCCCAATTATTGACGCTCTACTGTATAAATATTTGGTCGTGCTCTGCTTTTCTCTTGTCGCGAAAACTGACCTTTCTTAGCTCGGAGAATACGACCCAATCTCTGAGCTTCCTGCCTTCTCGATCCACCATGCGACGATATTTGTATCAGAACATTGGCTTCCGGCAAATCGAACGACGTGTCGGCAACCTTACTCACGAAAATCGTATTGACTTTCATGTTGAATTTAAAATTCTGCAATATCTGAATCCGTTCGCTCTGGAAACGAAAGACAAGAGCAAGTTGGTGCGCGGATTGTTGTATACTTTATTCCTCATCATACAACGCTTTGCGCTTTTTGTAGCCCACTTACACGTTTACACAGATGCTCGTGTATACTAGTCCTAAGCCTAATGCCGGAAAAAATCCGAACTTCCAAATCTTATTTCTTACAGATAACTTTTTTTATACGGCCTCTTTTGTCACGCCAATAACTGCTGGTTCAGCTTTTAAGGAGAAGTTACCGTTCATTACGATGAAAAATACGATTTTTTAAATCACTTTTCATTTAACTTGACTTTCTGTGAGATGCGAAACGGAAAATCAATATTTCAATCACTTCCCGACTACTTGTGAGCTCTGAAATGTTGCATCTAAAAGGTGACAATGAATGAAATAAAATTCGAATTTACTCTCCATTCATAGAAGAATAAAATACGTTGGAGCCCATCGCCAAAAGTATTTATTTTATATGAAAAAAAAACATACCCGAAATTCATGCATTTTTCATGTCTCTCGACGGTAACCTGTCCTTGAATCTATTTGCCGCAGTCTATTGATCTTTCCTTGCTAGCCTACCGAAATCCCTTGGGTGTATGTTTCCTTGATTATTCCCCCTTTTAACCTTCCAATCCACCAGCTTCTTAACCTTGCTCGTCCTCTTACCCTTCTCCACGTGTCTACCCCTTTTACCCAGTTTCTGTTGATTTTCTTCCTTACTTTACATACTCCGCACGTCCAGTTTCCGTAACCCTTATTTCCCGCTTTTCATATGTTACCACACCCGAGTCTCGCCCATTCCTCCTTGACTATTCCTCCAGTACCTTCCTCCTCCCAATATATTGCCCTTCCCGGCGTCTCTTTTATCTCCTTGTAGTCCTCACTGAAAGTGGACCTATCCACACCTTCCCAATCCTTTTCGACGTCTTGGTCGCTTTTCTTTTGCACATAATTCTCTAAAATTTTGCCGATTTCCTGGATACTTCCTCCGACGCTCATCAGCTTCACGGTCCTTCCTTCCCCAACCTCCCGTATTGCATCCCGCAGTCTCCCTCCCCATTTCCACTCGTTTTCATTTAATATATACCTGATTTCTTCTCTCAGGCAAATCTTTGGCCATCTTTCATTTCCCGTGTCCATTATTCGTAGCAGATAGTTTAGTTCTTCTCCTTGCCTCTACCCGAATGCTTCTCTTATCTGCCTCCATCTGTCATGAGTAATTCGCCGTTTTTCTGCCACCCCCATCACCATCTTCACATATCTCCCTTGCAGCTTCTCTATTTCTTCTCTCCTTCATCACCCCCATATTTTCATCCCGTATAACACTTCGACCTTCACCAACGAGTCCCACCTTCAGTCATGAGCTGCAACCTATGATTCAGTCCGTCTGTTTTTGCTCTCTTCAAAGCCTTGTTGCCTCTAAAGCGCGTATAATTAATAACTTTAATTGTAAGTATGTGTCCTTGAAACTTTTGCTTGACGTTTTTCATTTATTGGCGAAAATACGTAGGGTCGAATCTTGTCGGAAGAAAAAATGTTTTGTTTTTTCTCACCAAAACTAATTATTTTTCGGAAATAATTTGACACGCGAGGACTTAATAAATTAGTTTTTTTTTCTCGTCAATCTGGATACTTAAATTTAGTCATCGTGGAATTCATAAACACTATGAGTGGAAAAAGTGTGAGTCGTTGGCTGTTGAAAAATTTATGATCAGAAAGTATACCTGACTAGTTGGACCGTAAATGTACGGTTTGTTCATCTTTATAGCGTAATGTTTCAACGCGAATACGTTGTCCGAGAAGACGATAGTTTTGTCGCCTCGTCTCTCGTGATAACGAACCAGGTACTGGCAAGCTCGAAATTTGTTAGGATTCATGACGTAAAGCAGCTGAAAAAGATTTTTTCGGCTCGTCAATGATCGACCGAGAAAATATGCGTGAAATTTGTTATCGCGGAGATTCGATCTTACGAGTTTTCTGCTCATCTTGCACGAACGACTGAGATATTCCCGATAGAACTCGGGCGTCATGGCGCACCAGACCTCGGCGCACTGTACGCGCGCGATGAATCCTCTCTTCTGTAGTTCGAGCCAGTTCGCCTCGTAGAGCTTCGGTCCGATGAGAAAATTGAGATCGGCTATCTTGTCGTCCTCGCGCAATAAAGTAGCGGTAAGGCCGAGCTTACAATGGGACTGAACGATCGTCAAGACACGACGAAACATTTTAGCCGGAATCGTATGCACCTCTATTGACAATAACAATATTTTTAGCCTGTGAAAATTCGCAATAAAAGGCAATTTGTAGAATGATGAAAAATAAGGCGATGCAAAATAAAAAGAAAACGATCGCTGCGTTCCAGCGATGCAAGCTTCAACGCCATTTGGCCGACAGGGGTATCATATTTGAACTTTTCGTCAGGGCCAGAATCCGAATTTCTCCTGATGCTTGGGATGCATTAGTATCATCAAAATATCCTTGGGATTTGCGATTGTATTTGGATCTTGTTCTATAGATTATCCAATCAATGGAGAAGTGTATTAATCATTTCTAGGCCTTTCGTATCCAATTATTATTCCCTAGAGTTTCGTTGCCACTGTGAACGTTTATGATTTCGTGACATTCGTCCACCCCGTTGTCAAAACCAAACCACCCTCTGTACTCGTCACCCTCGGGATAAAAAGTCTAAAATTATTCAGGCCCATAGAAATTAGGGAAAGCCTCCAAGTATAATTATTGAAGTTACTGCAACGTGATTGTGGTCGGAAAAACGGTTTATCATTTTACAAGGTCTATCAGTTGAATTTGACCCTAGCCCAATCATTTTACGACTATCAACTGTTGGCATTGGTATTTCTAAAGTAATGATTTTCAATAAACAATATAATCATTCACAAACGCCTTAAACGTAATACACTTTTTACTGAATATCAAGAGGGGATCCCACAAGGACGATTAAAAAATTGATTCTTTCTGCAATTTTTCAAAGTATACATAATCAAAAAAATGTGAAAGTTAAGATATTGTGCAACGATTAACGTATTATAAAACTTTCAATCGCGTTTTTCTCGAAACGAATTTTCTCGACCTTGCCGGTATCATATTTCTAGCAATAAATTTACGATTTTTAATTTAAAGAAAAAACAAAATTCCCGATATTGCGGTAGCTATTGTTGTACGTGAACGTTTTTGTTTGTTTGAAATTTAGTACTCTTAGCCCTTGAATATAAGTAAAAATTTCGCCAAAATTACACTTTTTTAACAGCCGCCATTTTGTAAATTTTTTGCTCGACAAAACGCCTACCTACAACGCGAACTACATTCATTTAGATTATAAAACTTTTTTATTTTCATTTTTCAGACCAATCATTAACTTATCGATCCTGCCGTTGAACCACATTTTTCATAGTCTCTATTATACCTCTAATTTATTTTAAAATAAAAATTCACACGAAATAAGTTAAATGTATGCTTAATAACACGCCTTTTTCCGAATTCCAAACAAATAATCTAATAGACAAAAAAATTAGGCCCGTCACAGTGGTAACCTCCCTTGAAATTATCTCCGTACCCAACAATAATCTACGAGACTTTTTTTTCTTCCTTTTACGTTTAATCATTTTGCCCTGTCGATAATTATAGTGAAAAACCAAAGGCTCACCGTCCAACACCATTATTCCCCACTCCTGATCCTGCAGCCATTTCATCGTTTGTTCAGCCTCCCAGGAGCGTTTCTGCGTATGCGTGATCATGGAATACGTCGTGACCAATATACTACAGTTCATCGGTTTGTCCTTTGCTTCGCTCGTGAATCGACAGATCATCGAGTCGTCGGCGGTCGACCACATTTTAAACTGTTGCTTCCATTGTTCGACGGATACGCCTGAATTGCAGAGCACCAAGGCGCGTTTGCGAACGGTACAGCAAGCTGTCACACCGACCAAACTTTTTCCCGCACCTTCGAGCACGACAAACGTAACGAATGTAGAGACGTTAGAAACGACAATACGAATAAGGCCATCGCAAAAAAGATTTTTTCCATAATTTGTATGCGTTCGGAGACTTTTCTTTTGGCAACTGTGAAGTCGGACTTTTTAAAAGATGCACAATTATCTTTTTATTTATTGACAAAAGCAATACGCGGATACTGTTTTTTGCTCTTTTCTAAACGTTGATTGAATTCAATTTCCTCCATAGCCTGCTTGAGCTACGGGTGTTTGATTTTTCATTACACAATAAATATCTATCAGGACGTTCAGTAAGTCCTCGCTGTTTTGCAAATAATGGCGTTACCAGAACTGCGTGCGTGTAGTTTAAAATGGTACCGCATCTACAAAGAAGATGCGAAGATTAATATATAAGAGGGTATAAAGACACAAAGATTACAATCATATACAAAAAAAAATAAATCGAAAAAAAACTCCAATTTCCGCGAAAAAGATTTTTTTTAATCGCAAAATAAAACTTTCAACGGTACAAACGTTTCTCTTTGTGATCGTGCTGATCAAAAGGATTTAGCTCTCAATGGGTCGCGGCCCATTCTTCCGTACCCCATATTTTTCTCCCCCTTAAGGTACAAACGAAATGAACGGTGGTACAATCGGGTACAAACCGAGTACAAACGAATGCAAGAAAAAAAATACATTTTGTAAAGTCGGTTGCCACCTTCACATTTATATAAAGAACTATAAGTAAACTAGAAATTCAATGTGTCATTTCGCCGACGTATGAACAACCTTTTTTTTCATAGTGTCAAGCATGTCAAATTTCGTACGCAAAACGAATATTTGCGGGATATTTAACTGTACTACATGACTTTAAAAAAATCTGCAGCTAAAGCACGCATAATTCTTGTTGACATTTACGGCGAGCATGCCCTGTTGGAAATAAAATTCAGAGTTCGGTTTAGACGCTTCAAAAATAATTATTCTGATGTGCTGAATTTTAGGCATTACTTCGTGGAGACTCGTGTCAGACGCACAGAACTTGCTGAATCATTGGGAGTTGATCACAGGATAGTTCCCAAACGTTTGAAAGCACGAGGAACGACTTTTTCAAATAACTCATTAATTTTCACGAAAAAAAACAGCGAGAACTTATTCAGAATGTCAATAATTTACAAAATATTTGTAAGGATGATACCACACGGAAGAACGATGACTCCGGATCTGGCGCGGCCGTTGCCGAACATTTTTCTCAAGCTCTTCTCCTGATAGGGTCTCAAAACAGCGGACGGTTTCAAGTCGATGCTTAAATGAAAAAGTGCTTTAAGGCCCACGCGCAAGCAAACCGATGGTTTTATATCGGCAGAGGGAAATTTCGCAGTGAAACGACCAACGATGCCGTTTAACATCGAAGCCATGATTTCACTCACTTGATGTCCGGATTAACGGTATCATTTCTAAAGTCGTATTCCGCGAGCAGTGGATGCTCAAGTTCGATGCATCGCTTCTGTATGACCTCGATCTTTTCCTGGTTTACCTCGAAACTGACAGTTTTAAGTTGCTGGTCCTCTTCCTCGTCCTCGTCATCCTTGTCAATTTTGCTCAAATAGGTAGTGATGTCATTGGGTACCGCGACCGTTACTTCTGCAGGAGTTTGCTGATCGCCCGCGGCCTCGGCTGTAGTGGAGGTTCCCGGTACAGCCGGTACGTTCGTGAGTGGTTTTGCGCCAAACTTTTCACCGACGATGCAAATATTGAAGATGAAAGTTGTCGGGTGCGCGTTTTTATTGTTATTCGTTAAATTACCTGCATCGCTTTCGCTTTTGCTTGAACATTCGTTATGAAAGCGTCCTTCTCGGTCGTTTCCTCCACATTTTTTCGCAACCTGCACTCCTGTATCACCGGATCTTTCAACAATTTCTGCAGCACTTCCGGGTACGGCGATTCGACGAAGTACTTGTTGTGCTTCAGCACCAGCTTGACCTAGAACGAATTACGAGCTCGTCTAGCAAACGTACGTTTTGTCCAAAATAATTGTCCGCTCGGCACGTACTTTTCCGTACGATAAAGTACACAACTTTATGAATTCGACTATTCCGTCGGGGATGCTCGTTTTGCTCAATCTCTTCAGATACTCGATAATGTCGTGCGTTTGAAGACCCACGCTGACAGCCGCGTACAGAGAATACGCCGTTAGCTTGTACTAGAGAACGAAAGAAGGTTACATTTTGCCGGAAAAAGTTCGTAGCACGCCGACTGTCTCGCACTGGGGCAAGAAGCGGGCGTGCTTTAGCTACTTTTCAAAGATGACATTTTTTTATAGTATTTGATCCTTCCTTGGCACACTGTGGCATTTTGACCCGGACGAATGTGAAATAAAATACTCACTATCCTGAAACTGAGGATTTTCAGAAATGTTTTTACCAGTCAACTTTATACTTTTCGTATTTTAATTATGCAGAAATGTTCAAAATGCAGAAACGTTCAAAATGCATCCCAAATCTTTTTCAATAGTAGGCGACCGACGGTCTGTAAAGGGTGCGTGGATGAAGTTCTATCCGGATCGAATTGACCCGGTGTTTGAAAGCCGTGGTCAAATATAAGCGCGTCAAGAAAGGGTTTAATAAGTTAGTGCGAAAAAATAAGATCCTTTGAACCAACATACGTTGTTTGAAGTTAAGGAAGAAGACAGTTCCAAAAATCAGCTAGATTCGATTACCATAATAATGTTTTCCATTTTTTTACGTGAATAAATTCATCTTTTAGTGTTTAATACTTTATAGTGTAATATAGTGTAATTACATACTATACGCATGGTTGTTAAGCATTATTGACTCAGAAAATCCCTGACTTTTCCACGTTTTCACATAGGTTTGGCAACTATTCCAGGAAGATTGGGGTCAAATAAAGAACATCGTTTTTTTAAGATCAAATATATAAAAATGTTAAATATTAAAATTTAAAAAAAAACTGAAATGCGAAAAAGTCTAAACACTGTAAAGTGAAAGAAAAATACATGAACTGCAAATACAAAACCTGTTCTTTATTATAAACAAAAAATGTGTTGTCGGTGCCAATAAATAAAAGATCAATCGTGTTCATTGACAAATTGAGCCCAAATGTATGAAGCTTTAGAGTAAAGAAGTTTTAAGTTTTTTATTTTTCAATATTTGGCACCAACTTTTTTGTATGTAATGAAGAATAGTATAAATATTAAAAATATGCAAAAGTATTTATTTTTATACTTTTCAGTTTTTTTTTTAGTCGGTTTTATTTTTCGCAATTCTTGGAAAAAGTGAATACTGAAAAAATTTCAGAGAATTAGTCAGATTCACTGAATTTTCTTGGTTATCCCGATGTTCCATATGCGTAACATCCATGATAATACACGAATCAGATTTGCCAATAGAAAAGTTAATTTCTTTTCATCAAGTGTCACTTACCATGCGTCAGCAAATTTTACCCAAAAAATTTAATTGAGGAGGCTGTGGCTTCGGCCTTTGGGGACTTACTTCGTGAATGTGTTCCGGCCGGCACACTGGTTCCGATATAGCGATGAGGAAGTCATGTGCATGTTTGTAGACGGGAGAAAACGATTCCAAGAATATATGTCCGTTCGGTGCCTGAAATAATGATTTCTATACTGTGCCGCTTTTCGCTCATTTTATCAATTCTGCTACAGCAAAGTTGGGCATCTTCTGAGCAGCCATAACTATAAAGCAGCCGTTGTTTTCGAAGCTCCTGATATATAAGAACGTGGCCACGAATACTTTTTTAGTCACGTTCGTGTCGAAGAACGCATAAGAGGTTTTTATTACGCGTCTGGTATGCAACTAATTATGATGTTTCGTTACGAAAATTATCAGATTTACTCACAACCCAGAGAGGTCGAGAGTTGTGGTCGGGTTTCAGAAGCATTTGAGACCTGTAATCCTTTGCTCCGAATTCATCCTCAACAGCACTCTCATCCTGCTTTTCGACATCGTTTTTTGCCGCGTCCGGTATACCGTCCGTCTCGGTACCCTCGCCGTAATCATCCTCGTTGTACTCGTCCTGATCCTCCTTCCGCTTCTTCCACTTGCCACGATCTTACAAGTACCGAAAACACTCTCGTAACACGCGAGAAGGGCGATACGTGTTGCTTTTTTAGGTTACCTACCGTTGTCCTTTTTGAAACGCTTGGGTGGTCCCATTTTTGCGTGTCTTTGGGTTTGACCGTTCTCGAACGATCATAAATTGACCATTTATCGATACGACGGGTAATTGTGAATTGTGGGAGATTGGATTCGCATTAAGATTTGCTTAATTGACAGTTAGAATGCTTGGGCCGCTAGGTTGAGAAAAGTGTCGCGCACGGTCGGCACGGTCTTACATCAAAGAACATATAGTACATGGAACAACAAGCCTTATGGCATGGAGGCTAGAGTGGAGGAGTCCGATCTCTTATGGAGAGACTTAAAAAAAGTGGCTACAAAAATGTGGAATACCGGGATGGCGCCACTATCGCTAAAACCTCGAGACCGAGCTGGGTGTGACAGAGACGGAACAAGTCAATAATGAGAAGTGAGCTGTGCATGAGGCAGAATGAAACTTGAGAAGTAGGCTGCGTGCGAGAGAGATGTAAAACAGTGCAGCCAGTTGAGCGCGAAAGTTACCCTCTCTCTAGTCCCTCGCGCGCCCATCACCCAATCATAGTAGCGCGTGTCCGTGAGCGAGCGACGCTCGGACATTTTCGGAAAGAGCCGAGTGCCGTCGAACTGTCCCGACCGCGCCTTCGGCAGCTACACCAACACATAGACACGCTGAGCACGTTCATGTGCGGCCAAGCCGAACGAAGGCTTCGAGGGAAAAAGCAATCTGAGCACGGCCCGCGCGCGACGTCACGCGACGGCACGCGCGAGACTTTTAGATGATTTCAATGCTTATTTAGCTCTTGATTCTCTGCGTTATTAATGTATACAAAAAAATGTATCGCGCACTCTGAACGCTTATTTTTTAGTTTATACGTTAATTTAAATATAATAATAAATCTAAATTACAACTTATTTATCTTCTAAAAAATTGTTTACGCTTTACTCACACCCGTCCTTATGCCAAATAAATTATAATTCAGAAAAGTAAGTGAAAATATATTTATATTCGTATTATTATATTAATTCTCATACTTTCATCAAGCGATAAAGTATTATCTCCAAAAACAAGTCAATCATCAATCGGGCCGCCAATCGTAACTACCAGAAAGTACATCTTCAACACAAGTGATAAGATGGTCCCGTTGGTAGCGTTCCTGGCTTCGGTCCGTAGGGGCGCAGGATCGTTCCTCACGCTCAGCGCTTTTTTTTTTAATCATGGTTACTATTAATTTTTATTTGATTAGTTATTTTTATTAGTTATCATATTTATTTTAATTAGTTATCTTTTAGTACCGAAAAATTTATCGCGCACTCTGACCGCTTAATTTATTCGTTTTTACGTTAATTTAAATATAATAAATCTAAAATACAACTTATTTATCTTCTAGCAAAATGTTTGCGCTTTACTCACACCCGACCCTATGCCAAATAAATTGTAATTCATAAAAGTAAGCGGAAATATATTTATCTTCGTATTATTATATTCATTCTCATATACTTTCATCAAGCAAAAAAGTATTATCCCCAAAAACAACCATCCATCCGACCGCGAATCGTAAGTACCAGAAAGTGAACATACATTGACACAAAAAATTAAAGGAGCAAGAAAAGTTGAACTTCGTCGAAAGTGTTCGTACAAAAAAAAGGATGTTAAAGCTTCAAGTTTCTAGTTTTAGTTCCGACAATGATTTTTTTTTGAGAATCACTGATTGCGCGGTAGGAAGAAATATCACGGCAAAAAAAATGTTGCAAATTTTTACGTTTTTCAAAGTTCTGCACGTGTTTTGGAGATTTTTTTCGGACTTGACCAATATCAAGGTCATTGAGCCCATTCAATTCAGTTCAATTTGCTTCTTTTTTTATCTCCTTACGACCATTTTTCGCTGATTTCGGCCTCCTCGTCGGCCTCTGAATGAAAAAACGTCCTTTTGTCTTCAGTCATCGATATCTCGGGAACTAATGGTCGTACGGGAATTCGACCGGCAATTTTGGAAACGTGAATGCATACTCTACAAGCTCTGATTATTATTGTAGGTTTAAAAAAAATTATTTTTGCCATCAGTTTTAAAAAAGTACAAAAAATCGATGTTTTCTTGTTTTTTATAAAATCCACCGCTACTTTGCAAATATTGCGATAAACACTATTGTTTATGGACGGTCATTCGGCTCAATATGTCCCCAAGAGATATGCAAAATTCCAAATTGATCCGTTCATCGGTCTTTCTTGCCCGATTGACCAAAATATGAAAAAAAATTAAAGGAACAAGTTTCCTCCTTCTCAGAAATCATTTCATGATTATTAAGAGGAAAAACAACTTTTCACTACTTTTCGTACAATTGGGTATTGAGTACGCATGAAATGTTGGAAAAGAACCCTGAAAATCATATTGACTAAAAATTTTCGATTTTTTTTTTTTTTAATAACAAAAATGTTGAAATTTTTTTGTTTATAAAAAAATCTATTTCCATTTTTTTTATTTTTTTAATGCTGACATTTTTTTCGATTCAACATTGTACCGCCAGCATTAGAATTACCCAAAGTGTACGTAGAATTACCCAAAGCGTACCTCCCCGTGGTATGCTTTGGGTAATTCTGATGCTGGCGGTACAATGTTGATTTTAAAAAAAATTTCAACATTAGAAAAAAAAAATTGGAAACTGATTTTTTTATTAAAAAAACAATTTTCAATATTTTTTTTATGAAAAATTTTTTTTTTCGAAAATTTTTAGTCAATATGATTTTCACGGTTTTTTTCCAACATTCAATGCGTACTCAATACCCAATTGTACGAAAAGTAATGAAAAGTTTTTTTTCCTCTTAGTAATCATGAAATGATGTCTAAAAAGGAGGAAACTTGCTCCTTTAATTTTTTTTCAAATTTTGGTTAATCGGGCAAGAAAGACCGATAATCGCATCAACTTGGAATTTTGCATGGCTCTTGGGGACATATTGAGCTGAATGACCGTCCATAAACATTAGTCTTTATCGCAATATTTGCAAAGTAGCGGTGGATTTCATAAAAACTAAGAAGACATCGTTTTTTTGTACTTTTCTAAAACTAATGGCAAAAATAAAAAATAACAGTTTCACCACAATAATAATCGGAGCTTGTAGAGTATTCACGTTTCCAAAACTACCGATCGAATTCCCGTACGACCATTAGTTCCTGAGATATCTCAGCGAAAAATGGTCGTACGGAGAAAAAAAAGCAAATTGAAGTGAATTGAATGGGCTCAATGACCTTGATATTGGTCAAGTCAGAAAAAAATCTCCAAAACACGTGCAGAACTTTGAAAAACGTAAAAATTTGCAAAATTTTTTTTGCCGTGATATTTCTTCCGACCGCGCAATCAGTGATTCTCAAAAAAAAAATCATTGTCGGATCTAAAACTAGAAACTTGAAGCTTTAAAATCCTTTTTTTTGTACGACCACTTTTGACAAAGTTCAACTTTTCTTGCTCCTTTAATTTTTTGTGTCAATGTATGTTCACTTTCTGGTACTGGCGATTCGCGGTCGGATGGATGATTGCTTTTGGGGATAATACTTTATTGCTTGATGAAAGTATATGAGAATGAATATAATAATACGAAGATAAATATATTTCCGCTTACTTTTATGAATTACAATTTATTTGGCATAGGGTCGGGTGTGAGTAAAGCGCAAACATTTTGCTAGAAGATAAATAAGTTGTATTTTAGATTTATTATATTTAAATTAACGTAAAAACTAATAAAATAAGCGGTCAGAGTGCGCGATAAATTTTTCGGTACTAAAAGACAACTAATTAAAATAAATATGATAACTAATAAAAGTAACTATTCAAATAAGAATTAAGGATGTTGGGTCCCAAATCGCAAATGATGATGAAATTCTGAAAATTTGGTTTAAATTTGTATGAAGTATTTCAGAGGTCGTGTAAAAATTTCACGACAATTAGGAAGCTCGTTATTGAACAATTAACATTCACAAATTAAATGCTGTCTTATGGAAACTGATGTAACTTTGCAATAAGTTTTTCTTTTGACCTCTCAATTTTGTAATATCTACAATATACTGAAAGCAACGAAAACAAAACGAAGTTTATTGATACATTTTTTTTATTTCTTTTAAAAATTGTTCTTAACAAAATGTTAATTTTTCAATAATGAGCTTCCTAATCGTCGTGAAATTTTAACACGACCTCTTAAATACTTCATACAAAAACATACCAAATTTTCAGAATTTTCTTATCATTTTTTATTTCAACCCTTAAGGAGGTTGAAGTAATGATGATAGAATTCTGAAAATTTGGTATGTTTTCACATGAAGTATTCAGGAGGTCGTGTAAAAATTTCATGACGATTAAGAAGCTATTTATTGAACAATTAACATTAACATGTTTTATAGGGACTCAACATCCTTAATAGTAACCATGATTTAAAAAAAAAAAGCGCTGAGGGTGAGGAACGATCCTGCGCCCTTATGGACCGAAGCCAGGAACGCTACCAACGGGACCATCCTATCGCTTGATGAAAGTATGAGAATTAATATAATAATACGAATATAAATATATTCTCACTTACTTTTCTGAATTATAATTTATTTGGCATAAGGACGGGTGTGAGTAAAGCGTAAACAATTTTTTAGAAGATAAATGAGTTGTAATTTAGATTTATTATTATATTTAAATTAACGTATGAACTAAAAAAATAAGCGTTCAGAGTGCGCAATACAATTCTTTTGTATACATTAATAACGCAGAGAATCAAGACCTAAATAAGCATTGAAATCATCTAAAAGCCTCACGCGTGCCGTCGCGTGACGTCACGCGCGGGCCGTGCTCAGATTGCTTTTTCCCTCGAAGCCTTCGTTCGGCTTGGCCGCACATGAACGTGCTCAGCGTGTCTATGTGTTGGTGTAGCTGCCGAAGGCGAGGTCGGGACAGTTCGACGGCACTCGGCTCTTTCCGAAGAGGTCCGAGCGTCGCTCGCTCACGGACACGCGCTACTATGATTGTGTGATGGGCGCGCGAGGGACTAGAGAGAGGGTAACTTTCGCGCGCGATCTGGCTGCACTCATGCGTATTCGATCCTCTTCCATCTCTCTTACACGACATCGATACTCAGCTTTGGCTCGAGGTTTTAGAGATAGTGGCGCCATCCCGGTTAGTCCACTTTTTGTAGCCACTTTGAAATGCACAGATCGGCCTCCTCCCACTCTAGCCTCCCTGCCTTATGGGACGATTTGGCAAGATTTCTTGGGGGTATTTCGTAGTTATCCCCTCAGCCACCTAACGCACTGCCTGTATCGGTGTGCATGAAAAAACCTCACCAAAGTTAGCCCCACCACTTTGACTAATCGAACTTTTTTTTTTACGAATCGTTTGGTGGTCGTTTGGTAGCGTTTGGTAGTCCCTTTAAATCATTTGGTAGTTCTCCATTTTTCGAAAAATCGATAACCAAAAATTCGGCAGTAAGTTGGCCCCCCCACTTTGACTAATCGAAATTTTTTTTTTAAGAATCGTTTGGTAGTCGTTTGGTAGCATTTGGTAGTCCATTCAAATGGTTTGGTAGTTTCCTGTTCTTTCGGAAAAGCAAAAAGAAAATTCCGATCCATGAGGTAGGACGATAGGTGGCGGAAAAAGACTCGATACCAACGCCATTTATGGCCGAAACGTCGTATATAATCGCAACCAATCACAGCCTTCCGTTTCGGATATACGTAATTTCTTTCGGTTCGGTTGGAGTTTATTAAAAAATTTAATTCGAAAATGTTGATTCGTTTGAATTTCGTTTAATTCATTTCCCAGCGACTTCTCCGTACTATCGTTCTTGGATTTAGTTGACTTTGGAGTCTAAATATGAAAATGACACATCGTTCTGCCCCTGCGGCTTTTGGCGACCAACCACAGCCCACTATTCCTGATACGCACATATTTTGTGTTATCGTATTTGAATGATCGACTACCAACCGTCCCGAATAGAATACCAAACGCTATCGGATGTTTTCCTATCGATCGCGACCCATTTGAACGTAATCGGACAAGAAAGAACGATTGAATCTACGCTAATAAATAGTTCTGCCAGTGTGGCTTCTGGCGACCAATCCCAACTCTCCATTCCCGATTCGCTGTATTTTACGTTGGCGATATTGATTAATCGACTACCAAACGTCCGGAATACAATACCAAACGCTGATTTATTTTTCGATCGATTAAGTCTCATCACAATGAATTAGCCACAAAATAATGGGTGAATTTTTGTTAGAAATTCCTTTTTCCGCTGCGGCTACTGGCGACCAATCGCGGCTCACCATGATCAACTGAACGGTGAGCTGTGATTGCTCGCCACAAATCGTGGCCGGCCAAGAACCTATTTACGCAGGGTCCCTGATTATTTTTGGCTAATCCAGTTCTTAATAAGACTCGATTGATAGAAAAGCATATGATAGCATTTGGTATTGAATCCGGGACTGTTGGTAGTCGATTGCTAAATTATAACGGTGGATAATACTTGTGGGTGCTGAATGGAGGGTCGTGATTGGTTGCCAAAAACCGAATTTTCTGGCCAATTTTTTTGTACGGAAAACAAACAATTTTGTTTAGCGGAAAACTCTGTCTCTAATCGATTTCGATACGCTACCAAACAACGGGCCGAAAACGCAGGACGGCCATTTTAATGAATGAGATATCGCCGATCGAAGGAAGCGGAACGCAAGCAGTGCAGCCAGATCGCGCGTAAACGATACCCCCTCTTTAGTGTCTTGCGCCCCCATCGCCAATCATAGTACCGCGGGTCCGTGAGCGAGCGACGCTCGGACATCTTCGGAAAGAGCCGACTGCGGTCGAACTGTCCCGACCGCGCCTTCGGCAGCTACACCAAACCATGGACGCTGAGCACGTTCATGTGCGTCCAAGCCGAACGAAGGCTTCGACGGAAAAAGCAATGTGAGCATGACTCGCGCGTGACCTCACCCAACGGCACGCGCGAAGCTTTTAGATGATTACAACGCTTATTTAGCTCTTGATTCTCTGCGTTATTAATGTATACAAAAAAATGTATCGCGCACTCCGAACGCTTATTTTTTTAGTTTATACGTTAATTTAAATATAATAATAAATCTAAATTACAACTTATTCATCTTCTAAAAAATTGTTTACGCTTTACTCACACCCGTCCTTATGCCAAATAAATTATGATTCGGAAGAGTAAGCGAAAATATATGTATATCCGTATTATTATATTAATTCTCATACTTTCATCAAGCGATAAAGCATTATCCCCAAAAACAAGTAAATCATCCAACCAAAACCAAAAACATACCAAATTTTCAGAATTCTATCATCATTACTTCAACCTCCTTAAGGGTTGAAATAAAAAATGATAAGAAAATTCTGAAAATTTGGTATGTTTTTGAATGAAGTATTTAAGAGGTCGTGTTAAAATTTCACGACGATTAGGAAACTCTTTATTGAAAAATTAACATTTTGTTAAGAACAATTTTTAAAAGAAATAAAAATAAATGTATCAATGAACTTCGTTTTGTTTCCGTTGCTTTCAGTATATTGTAGATATTATAAAATTGATTGTAAAAGCCTCGCGCGTACCGTCGGGTGACGTCACGCGCGAGTCGTGCTCAGATTGCTTTTTCCCTCGTAGCCTTCGTTCGATTTGGCCGCACATGAACGCACTCAGCGCCCATGGATTGATGTAGCTGCCGAAGGCGCGGTCGGGACAGTTCGATCGCACTCGGCTCTTTCCGAAGATGTCCGAGCGTCCCTCGCTCACGGACACGCGCTACTTTGATTGTGTGAAGGTCGCGTGTGAGCCTAGCGAGGGGGCAACGTTTACGCGCGATCTGGCTGCACTGCCCCAAAGCGGAGTGCGCGATAAAATATATAGGTATAGCCAGAGTCGAGCCCGTCAACTAGATAGAAGCTAGATTAGAAGCGCGATGGAGAAGAGTAGCCACGGTATGTTTCTATCGTCCAGGCTTGACGAAAATCCGCACAAAGCGGTGGGCGCGATAACATATATAGGTATAGCCAGAGTCGAGCTCGTCAGCTATAGATATACTAGAAGCGCGGTGAATACAAGCACGACGATAGCTCGACGAATATCCGCACAAAGCGGAGAGCGCGATAATATATCGGTATAGCCAGACTCGAGCCCGTCAGCTATAGATATAGTAGGAGCGCGGTAAAGAAAATTAGCGATGTGTTTCTATCGTCCAAGGTCGACGAATATCCGCACAAAGCGGAGAGTGCGATAACATATAGGTATAGCTAGAGTTGTGCCTATCAGCTATAGATATACTAGAAGCGCGCTGAAGAAAAGCGGCAACGGTTTCGTTTGCCCTAGCTCGACGAATATCCGCACAAAGCGGAGAGCGCGATAACATATATAGGTATAGCCAGAGCCGAGCCCGTCAGCTATAGATATAGTAGGAGCGCGGTAAAGAAAATGAGCAATGTGTTTCTATCGTCCAAGGTCGACGAATATCCGCACAAAGCGGAGAGCGCGATAACGTATAGGTATAGCCAGAGTTGAGCCAGTCAGCTATAGATATACTAGAAGCGCGGTGAAGAAAAGCAGAAACGGTTTCGTTTGCCCTAGCTCGAAGAATATCCGCACAAAGCGGAGAGCGCGTTAACATATATAGGTATAGCCAGAGTCGAAACCGTCAGCTATAGATATAGTAGGAACGCGGTAAAGAAAAGCAGCGACGGTTTCGATCGCCCTAGAACGACGAAGATCCGCACACAGGGGTCGTCCATTAATCACGCGAGGCTCAAAAGGGGGGGGGGGTCGCATAACATCACGATTGATCACACTGGTTGGGGGGGGGGGGGGGGGTGTTGTGACATATCACGTATACTTTTTTTGGTAATTGCGCGGACAATGCCATTTAAATATACTGAGAACATATATTACTTCGTTTTTTACAATAAAATACCGTACTCTCTATACCTTGTGGCTGACATTTTTAAACAAAACGAATACACGCGATGTTACAGGCGGGGGAGGGTCCCGAGAACCTCACCACATATCACCATGGCGGAGTGGGTTCAAAAAGTGGCCTAAAAAACTTCACACGTTTGCCCTAGCTCGACGAATATCCGCACAAAGCGGAGAGCGCGATAACATATATAGGTATAGCCAGAGTCGAGGCCGTCAGCTATAGATATAGTAGGAGCGCGGTAAAGAAAATTAGCGATGTGTTTATATCGTCCACGGTCGACGAATATCCGCACAAAGCGGAGAGCGCGATAACATATATAGGTATAGCCAGAGTCGAGGCCGTCAGTTATAGATATACTAGAAGCGGGGTGAAGAAAAGCAGCAACGGTTTCGTTTGCCCTAGCTCGAAGAATATCCGCACAAAGCGGAGAGCGCGATGACATATACAGGTATAGCCAGAGTCGAGGCCGTCAGCTATAGATATAGTAGGAGCGCGGTAAAGAAAATTAGCGATTTGTTTATATCGTCCAAGGTCGACGAATATCCGCACAAAGCGGAGAGCGCGATAACATATATAGGTATAGCCAGAGACCAGGCGGTTAGCTATAGATATACTAGAAGCGCGGTGAAGGAAAGCAGCAACGGTTTCGTTTGCCCTAGCTCGACGAATATCCGCACAAAGCGGAGAGCGCGATAACATATATAGGTATAGCCAGAGTTGAAACCGTCAGCTATAGATATAGTAGGAACGCGGTAAAGAAAAGCAGCGACGGTTTCGATCGCCCTAGAACGACGAAGATCCGCACACAGGGGTCGTCCATTAATCACGCGAGGCTCAAAAGGGGGGGGGATTCGCATAACATCACGATTGATCACACTGGTTGGGGGGGGGGGGGGGGGTGTTGTGACATATCACGTATACTTTTTTTGGTAATTGCACGGACAATGCCATTTAAATATACTGAGA
Source organism: Ophion costatus (assembly GCA_951751655.1). NCBI lineage: Eukaryota > Metazoa > Arthropoda > Insecta > Hymenoptera > Ichneumonidae > Ophion > Ophion costatus. The sequence goes on along the minus strand of OX632366.1, from coordinate 13,660,755 downwards.
ACATATATGACTTCGTTTTTCACAATAAAATACCGTACTCTCTATACCTTGTGGCTGACATTTTTAAACAAAACGAATACACGCGTTGTTACAGGCGAGGGAGGGTCCCGAGAACCTCACCACATATCACCATGGCGAAGTAGGTTCAAAAAGTGGCCTAAAAAACTTGACATCATCAATGAACGACCCCAAAGCGGAGTGCGCGATAAAATATATAGGTATAGCCAGAGTCGAGCCCGTCAACTAGAGATAGAAGGTAGATTAGAAGGGCGGCGGAGAAAAGTAGCGACGCGGTATGTTTCTATCGTCCAAGCATTACGAAAATCCGCACAAAGCGGAGGGCGCGATAACATATATAGGGATAGCCAGAGTCGAGCCCGTCAGCTAGAGATGGCGTTGGTTATCGAGTCGTTTTCCGCCACCTATCGTCCTATCTCATGGATCGGAATGTTCTTTTTGATTTTCCGAAAGAACGGGAAACTACCAAACGATTCGAATGGACTACCAAACGACTACCAAACGATTCGTAAAGAAAAAAGTTCGATTAGTCAAAGTAGGGGGGCCAACTTACTGCCTAATTTTTGATTATCGATTTTTCGAAAAACGGAGAACTACCAAACGATTTAAAAGGACTACCAAACGCTACCAAACGACCGCCAAACGATTCGTAAAAAAAAAAGTTCGATTAGCCAAAGTGGGGGGGCTAACTTTGGTGAGGTCATGAAACAATACGCAGGCGTGCTTGGTTCACGGCCTTAGGTTCTACTGTATTTGCCATGGAGGCTTGGGTGCGTATTCGATCCTCTTCCATCTCTCTTACACGACACCGATACTCAGCTTACTTCTCGAGGTCTCAGAGATAGTGGCGCCATCTCTGTTCGACCACATTTTTGTACCCATTTTGAAATGCACAGACCGACCTCCTCCCAATCTAGCCTCAATGATCTATACGGAGGTATCCTAGTATAAAACGTCTGTTACGATTGTTATGCCGCCAAGCAGCCGTTCGATTCACGAAAACTTATTTTTCAGACGAGCATAGCGGCTGCGTTTCCATGCCCGTTAAACTTCGTTAACATCGCAAAAACGCGTGAATTTGGCAATAGTCAAGATCTCACAATGGAACTAAGTGGCAGTAACGGTGAGATGCTTAACAAATGATTAACATAAAAAAGTTTTCGAGCATAAGCATTATTTCGAAACTCCGTCGGCTTAACCTTACTTTGTACTTCCTACGACAGAAATCGGAAGAAGTCTTTTAATAATAGTTCTCGACGTCAGTCCGGCACAGAGAATAGTCAAGCAAGACGCAAGAGTATTGACTCATTGTCTCGACTCCGTGATTGTGTTCGCCAATGCTCATCTCATGCAAACGTCCACCAATGACCTGGCGCTGCTGGTGTGTCACAGCAATGGAGCAAAGTTTTTGTATCCCGATAAAAAGCCTGACGAAGTCAGACAGATGGATGGACAATACGAGAAGTTTACACTCGTCGAGTATAACGTGAGAAAAAAGTTGCAACAGGACATCGGAGATATTTTGAGCAATAAACAGACCAACAGTGGAAGTCTAATCTCCGGTGCTCTCACAATGGCGCTGTGCTATGTAGCTCGTCTGGAAAGGGAAAAACTCAGCGGCGAGAAAATCTATTCTAGAATTCTGATCATTACGGGCGGTAATGATTCGGTTACCCAGTACATGAATTACATGAACATATTCTTCACGGCACAAAAAATGGTCAGTAGAGGATTCGTTGTTATAAGACAACACGCGACAAAATGAGGAGCTTATAAACGAAACCAAACTTGTCCACGTTACGCAAACTTCGTTTATTTTCGGGTTTAAACACATTTTCATTAGCTCCTGAAATATTTTGCATCGAATTTGACTCTGAATATCTTAAGATAAGTTAAAAACTGCCATTTCAAGCAGAAACGAACTTGTCCATATCTGGCTGAATGAAAAAATACCTTTTTGACCTCTCCTTATAATTCATGGACAAGGACGGTTCTGTTTGCCAGCTCCTCAAATATGATTTTTTCAAGTAGCGCCGAAATGGACAAAATCTTCATTTTTAGAGTGTTATCCTGGATGTTTGCAGTTTGGATCAGGAAATGACCCTTTTGCAGCAGGCTTGTGACATTACGGGTGGCAACTATCTCAAAGTCCCAACACCTGCTGGCCTGTTACAGTATCTGCTGGTAATGTTTGCTTCTTTGCCTCCTTTGCTTCCACATAATCTATTATCTTCGGGACACTAGTGTTCCTTGGATGTAAAAAACACGAGTCCTCGTGCGCGTTGTTGAAAATATAGTGAGGTAATTTAGGTTTTGTAAAAAAAAGTCGTATGTACTTAGGCAAAAGGCATGAGAAAATGATTGTTGCGGAAGTTGCTCCGTTAACATGTCGATCGCCACACCCAAATTGACATGTACTTAACATACACAAGTTTACAATCACTTTGGATATAGCAAAATTTTCGATCGTTGTGGATAATTGCAGAGTTATATTAGAATAATATATTTCATTTTATAGAGCTATGTAGTGTAGTTCTTTATTTCCAAGTATATTGTTGCTTTTTTTTATACTCCCCCACTGGACATTGATACGCTTTTACCCGTTTCCTTCTTTTTTTTTTGTTGACATTTATCTTTCCGCTTTTTCTACTTTATCCTTTCTTACCATGCATTCAAAGGCTCTCACATGCACAATTTTTCAATCGGTTTTCCTTTCATTTCTTTATCAATTTTTCCCTTTAATGCCGCCCTCTTATAGTCTCTTTGCTATTTTTCCAAACCATCTATCATTTCTTTATTCATTTTTTCTTTGAGTTTCGCGAATTCAAGTATGCATTTCATACTTTCTTCTTCCTTCCTACAACACCGTCATAGAGTATCTTGGATCTCTTTTTACCTCCTTTTCCTACATTTCTTGGTCCATGTTTCTTTAGTTCTTCCCTTTTAGAGAGCTACACAGTATCTTCGTGAAATAAGAAATAATACGAATTTTATTATTGTAATATAATTTTGCAGTTATCCAGAGCGATCGAAAATGTTGCTATTATCGAAAGTGACCGAAAACTTTTGACCGGTAGTGTATCTTCAGACGAATCTGCGGTCATATGTGACCGACGTGGCAGTCATCGTGTTTAGACAAGCCTTTCACAAACGTGCTAGGTTTACAAGAATAAAAAAACGTAGAATTTGAGCGCCGAACGATGCTGGGGGGAAAAGAGTTCCTTCGGGGCCCTCCAGCCCTAGCCAGGCCTAATGAATCTGCAGGTTTCTTTTAAAGAGTATACATTTTCAGATTCAATGATCGATCAGAATAGCTATGGGATTCTTGTTACAAATTCTAGAAGACTTGCGATTCGATTGGCGCCATGAATTCTTATTGATGACCTCCAGTATTTGGATGTAATGAGAGGCTTAGCGCATGATAAATGAATGAAAATAAATAGACAATAAAATCATCTTGTTAAGGTTAATCAATTTTAATTATGAGAACCTGGAATCTTGAATCTACAAATACTCCCAAACTTGACATAACGCATTTAATCGATCAGATGAAATTTGAAAAATGACATTTCGAACAGTGGGTCTTTCTACCGGACCCTGAAGTGCGATCGAAGCTCGTTCTACCACCCCCGGTAAAAGTCGATTACAGAGCTGCTTGCTTTTGCCACCGCGAGCTTGTCGACATCGGATATGTCTGCTCCGTTTGTTTGTCCAGTAAGCTCAATAATTTTTATATCATTGTCAATACATTTATAATGTCATTATTAATGCAATGTGAACTTTTTTTTACAGTTTTTTGCAAGTTTAGTCCCATTTGTACAACATGCCAGTATGTACAGACACTCAATGAGTGTTACACGTTATCTCTTTTGATATATATCTATACATATATGTATACAATTATTCTATGTATTATATCAATTGTGAAAATTGGATGATAATGATATTTGTTTGGGTTTTCAGCACGTTGTTCAAGATGCCAGGACCAATGCCACCGAAGACAAAGAAGAAAAAGAAATATCCCGAAATAGTTCACTAAACTCGTACTCGGACATTTATTTTCGTTATGTACAGACATACAACCATATATATATATAACATAAATACAAAGGAATTTCTCTTTGGCACAGCCCTAATAATATAAAAAACCATTGCACAGATTCACTTCAAATTCTATAGAGACGTGAGTATAGTTGGTAGATAATCGTTCTCCTGATGTAGTGGGTTAATGTGTTTAAATCTGTGGTTGCCCCTCGTACAAAAATTTGTTTCACTCATATTCCTGCACTGAATATGTAGCCGAAGCAAGCCATACTATATTATGTATATATTCTATGAATGTATATTTGTAATCATCGTCATATATTAGGCATAAGGTTAATAAAATCAATCCAGGTTTCCAAGTATGAGAATTATGTAGGGTTATTACTTTTTTTTTGCATCAATGTTAATATATACTCGTCATTGTTATTCACGTTACGTCGTAATTGATACGATTATCCAGATGATTGGAAATAGGAAGAAATAAACTAATCTAAAACTTATAAATATGATTTTTCTTACACTATTTTTGTCACTAGACCCAGCCGGCGTTGAGAACTAGCGCTACAGCTGAAGAGGGACTTTATTTTAACGAGTGAGAATTCCGACGAGGCTAGTTTTTCTCCGCCGCTCAAGAGATTGCAGCGATTTCCATTTTGCGTTCTTGAAGAGCTTTTATGCGCTCCTCAATAGTGTCGGTGCAGATGAATCTGAACGAGCGAGCAATTGATAAACTATCGGTTATTCAATATTCTGAGCTGATGATATTCGTGCGAGACTAAATCATATGCAAATTTATAGTCCAAAATTCGCTACGTTTGAATCAGAGGGTCTTTTGGAATTTTTGCTACGCGAATTGTCCGCTGTTGTAGTGTCCAACTCGGCCACTCGCAGCGCTAGTTCTCTTACATCCTGACCATCCTGACGCGCGTGTAGGGCATATGTATATATACACACGCGTCACAAATCCAGCCCCCTGGCACTGCTGGGTCTACCGTGTCTCGTTATTGTCGCCACGTAAACTAACCCACCATGCGGCGCTAGTAGTCACCAGCATGACCCCCACTCCAGTCGCGCAGCGTGTGCATAATTTGCATTCGACGCGTCTGGAAAATTCATTGTTTAGAATAGAATTTAAAAGTATATGTGTATATAGAAAGGGATGCAATATTTACACTTGTTGCAATATTATGTATTTAAAAATATTTATTGAACGAAATAAACAGATAACATTAATATTTTTTAAATAATGGATTAGTCACGTTGTACAATGTTTTGCGATCTTTTTCTTGTCGAGATTGCTTTTTTTTGTTCTGCGTTGAGACGTGCAGAATATTGCTGCATCCGCATCAATACGTAATATTGTATTATGTGTAAAAGAACACTATCGGCGTGTTCTATACACGGAAAAGAGAGCTTTTCATAGTTATACACGTCGTCGAATATAGACTCGAAAACACGTGTTGAATTGCGATGAGCCACAAATCGCTCTTCTAATGTGATAAAATAATTACGATTTTACCACACTATGATTTTTTTTATTCGAGAACAATGACAGATCGAGAAAAAATGACGAAATAATACGGCGAGGTGCTTTGCGGAGTGGGGGTCATGCGGGTGACTACTAGCGCCGCATGGTGGGTTAGTTACGTGGCGACAATACGGGGACACGTTACTGTTAAGAGAATTTATCCCAGCGTCAGCCCCCTGCAAATAACACATCGACGTTCCATAGCATGGTGACTAGAGGTAAGGAGTACGAACGCAGTGTTGTCCAAACATTTGCAAAAGTCCAGACGAGAAGGGCGGTGCTGGTTCCCGAATGAAGCAACAACAGATCAGTGCCGTACGACATGCAGAAAGCACCCTGTGCTACTTCATACAGAGCGATAATTTGATCAAATTAGTTCATGCGATGATCATTAACTAAAACCAGTTCCGTACGATGTCCAAAAAGCACCCTCTGCTACATCATATGGAGCGATAATTTGATCAAATGAACCCTCAAACGATAACGGTGTTTTGAGCAACCGTTAAACCTAACGATGGGTCATCCGTTTTAATCGCTTATCTCACAATTTTAAAACTTTTGAAAAAATCTGAAAAAATTCGTTGGCCTTTTTTGAAACCTCAGCTAAATGATAATTTGTCCCATCCGAAAAAACATGAATAACAATTTCATGCAAAATACGGAGACGTGCAGTTCGTTTTTAGCTTTTGGCCCGGACATAAACGACCTATCGTTAGCGTTTGAGGGTTGAGTATAAAACCAGTTGGTCAAGGAAATTTGTACGTAGATAGATTTTTTATATAGATATAGATTGTTGTGGAGAATAATCACGAAATATAGAAATTGTTTTAACGTTTTCGTTACGAAAGCTGTAACAAACAAAATTTATTTGTTGAAACAAGAAAATTCATTAGAATTTTCAATGCAGACAAGTTTTACAAATTTTCACATCGTATTTTCGAATCGTATTTACAAATCATATTTACATATATTTATACATAATATTTATGCATCTTATTTACATATAATATGTACACAGTTTGATAGTCTGCAGGTAAAAAGATCTTACAGTTTTGATTTTTTCCTATTATCTTTCGTTTTGATTTTCTTTGCATTGTTATTTTCATTCACCGATCACGCTAGGGAATGTCCTCTCATGACGAGATAATAGTTTATCACTCTCTTTGTGAGCTCTTCTTTGTGTGCCTGACATCCCACGAACTGCAAATCCGTTTCATCGTTTGATCGTTTTCGCCGCAATCACCGTAAATTTATGTGACGCCGATACACAATTTAAAAAAATTAAATCTCACAACTCGTAAAACACGTTATTCGACAGTCGCTTTATCGCCAGATGGACGACAAGCGGGAATCATCGCTGTCGGAATGCGTCGGTTGCGTTTTTGTTTCTTGTCGCGCAGTTCAATTCGGTTAACTCGGGCAATAGCGACGCACGCGGTCAAACTAGTAACTACTACGGGACAGAGTTTTACGCAAGGAGACTAGATACCAGGAGACCAAACTCCCGTGCAAAGCCACTGAAAAAAGCGTCCCCGAAAATGGCTCCAACATAGACGGCGCTGGGGTGCTGCGGACGCTATGTATAGTAATATATTGGTCGACGAGGTGAAAGTGATCGGATGAGACTAACCTTACGACCGACCGAGCGTGACAGCAAACGTCAAAATTTCGGGCGATCACGGCTCGGTAATTTCCCCATGTCCATTTGTAGAAAAACTTTTTTGAAAGTATACTAAATATTCCGACTGAAAATTTTGTCGCCCGTACAGTAATTTATTCAATAATTGATGACAAAATAAATTTCCTTGTTCACTGAGAGTCTGAATAGAAATTACTATTTTTTCATGATAAATGTTACGAGCTTTATACCGTATTCGATAATTAAAAAATATTATCAGTTTTTCATTCTTGTAATTCAATTTCAGTGTGTGCAATATGGTGAAAGTGTGCACTCTACTTGGGTCGTACATACTGGTTTTGTACTCTGAAAAATGACACAAGAATTAGAAACTAAAGTGTTTGATTTTTAAAACTATGCTTTATCTGTACTGTATGCGTATTAATCAAATACCGTATCACTTGGTCTTAAATTTTATTACTCTGACACTTAAAGATGAATGAAGGTTAGGTACATCAACTGTGAACCGTCTTCATCGGACCCATGTTTTGCGTATATCTATACATGTGCTCCGGAGCTCCCCAGCGCCGTCTATCTCGGATACCGTTTTGGGGACGAGTTGAAAGGCCGAGTGTGGTCTCCTGTATCTAGTCTCCATGGTTTTACGCAGGGAGACTAGAGCAAAGGAGTGGACACTGTGTGCTAGCGATGTGGTTCCAAAATCAAGGAAAAGAAGAGTTTGTAGGTGGCGTTGCAATCGGCTTTCCCTTATATATAGATATACTCTCTTGCTTAGCTTTCCATCGGCTACATGCGCATGCCTAGAACCTTTAGCTACAAGTATCACTATACATCGGGGACTTGCGACCGCAGCGCCTTTTACGGTCACTTATGAGTCGGGATTTTGGGGCCGTCTTTCGCTGCTTATCTCCTATGGAGTGTCCACTCCTTTACTTTAGTCTCCCTGGTTTTACGGATGTTTTTAGATCGTGATGGCCGCAGGCGTTCGGACTCCTTACCACTAGTCTCCTTGGTAGAGAGGTTAGGTCGTCGGGTAGCTCTTCTACTCCCGTAGTTATATCCGCTGCTTGTCCAGGTTCTGAAAGGTCGGTAAGATAGGAGGAGGCAGGAAAAGAATTTCGCGTTTCGTCTCGGGTACAGTGACCGACTCATTAGAAGGGCTGTGTGACTGCACCCTGCCCTAGACGGGCTGGGTGTTAGGATCTAGGGGAAAGACGGTTGTTATATATTGGAACGCATGCCCCTGCGACCGCTTGTGAGAAACGCTGGAACGATGTAGCCGCGTTGCGGTGAGATGGTGGAACTAGCAGGACGGTCACCCAGTCAATGTAAATCAACTTACGAGGTCGATCGCTCCGATTTTGATGAAATTTGCCATGCTTGTAGAATGGGTAAAAATAGGCGACACGTATTTTTTATATCTGCGGAACCAGATTTTTGAGGGGTGAAACTCACCCCCGAAAAAGGAGTGTTTTTCGTCGATAACGTTATTGTTCTCATCTACAATGTTTAGTACACGAAAAAAATAAACATTGTTGCAATTTGAATTTTTTTTTTCATATCTCCTACCGTTAAAACCTTATCGACGAAAAACGAAAAACTCCCCGAATTTTCGAGGGTGCGTTTGAACCTTTAAAAATCGGGTTCCGCAAATATAAAAAAATACGTGTCGCCTATTTTTACCCATTATAAGAGCATACCAAATTTCATCGAAATCGGAGAGATCCCCCTCGCCATCTTCCCTTGTTGGATTGCAAGGCATAAAATAAAATGATTTGATGCACATGTGAAATTATATTTTACCAGTAGCTGCTGCTATCTCCGGCTTCGTTTGGATCGATTTTGTAATTGATAGAAATAATTCTTTCCCGGTACTCCAAAGACGTCTGTAGGTTCGTAAAGTATAAAAAATCATCGAAAAATTGAGTTTTATTGATCCTAGTACCTCTTTATAAACCACGTTCGTGGTATCGCCTTTTGGGGCTGAAATGACCAAGCTACCGACAGAGCTCAGTCTGGAACATTATGCTTCCAACCGGATCGTCAGTCAAGCATATGCTGTGTAAGAATTCTGGTACTTTCTTTTCCGCTTTCCATCGATTTTTCAAAATGAATCATGCTCTTGTTACTCCAACGTACTGTAACTTGGTTCAAGTAATTGCACGTTTGTTTATGTTAATTATCTCAAAGCATTCGCCAGTTTCGAAGAAAATAACGACAATAGACTGATTCTGCAGTATAGGGCACAAAGTTTTTTTTGTTGCAAAACACAATAAACGACGAAAACGCTTCATATCGATTGCACGTAATGTTCACACACACCAAATTTTGGAAGTATAAAGTACCTTTTACATAAATTCTACGAAAATGTAAATGGCACGTTGATATATACAGTGGGTGAAAAAAGTATTTCTACACGTCGTCTTCAAATTATCATTCGAAAAAAATAAAATGCTTTATGAAGTTTCTGTGTTCGATAGCTTATCCTAAAATATACATGCTGTCAGTTTACGAAAATCTTGGGAAAACGCGAACAAAAAAATAAGGCCAAATTAAAAACAGTTTCGTGTGAGATGTACAAATACTTATTTTTACCCACTGTAGATGCATTATTCAAGAAAAATGCGATGGCGTAATAAAACAATTGAATAAATTTGGAGAAAATAACAGTGATCTTTTTATTGTAAATCTGACTCAGCATCTTGCATAACACACAGCTCAGTGCCGAAATTCAAAGAGTAAATCGGCGAACGATTGATTTCTGAAAATTGGTGTGTAACTTTCGTAATTTGTTTTTAACGTGCAGTAAGTTGCCCGCGAAACAATAACAAGCTCGTTATCAAGCTAATATAAACCACATCCGAACACGGGCAGTCCGTCACCATCTCGATGGCCTTTCGTTTTTTCGCTCAAAACGCTTTGCAGTTTGTAATTTTTCGCAATTCTTCTTTAGCTTGAACTATTTTGCTTAAATTTGAGATTACGCTCGTCTGTTACGAATTGTACTCGGTGCCTCGTCCAAATTGAAACCCTATCAATGGCAAAACGATCGTTGAATCATAAACGATGTAAAAATTAGGTTAGTAAAGTGTCTGCCGTAGTGTAATTCTTCCCGTGCGGGTGGGTTTACGAATTCAAAACATTTCTCAAAAGCTAACTCACGTTTCGGTTTCCTTCGACTTTTATTGTGCATAGAAGCATTAGCCATTGTAAACAAAAAGGAGTTGACCATTCCTACGAAAATATCGAGGCGCCGAATTGTATGCATTTTTGCAACGAATAATGGAATATGAGGTGACATCGGTCACCCCCGTTAGGGCTGTGAGCGATAGCACATGTTTTATGTGGCATTTTTTATTTTGTTTTTTTTTTAATGGTTTGAAGGACCAGACTCGAAGCTCGCTGTCTGTCGGACGAAATCGCAGTAAATATATCGTAACGGAAACTCATGTCTTCGTCGCAAGATAAAAACAAAACCGATGCGATCGTTACCGAAATTTCAGAAACTATTCATTGGATTGAATGATTGACCTAGCCATAAAATGTCGTTGTCAAAGGCGAAGGATGAAATGAATGAAAATATCGAGGGTGAGTTATCGTTGAGTATTCAATCGTGATTACGATTTTTTCGCTTAATGAACATAACAATTTGTGCAAATTGAAAACTCGTCCATCACTATATCATTTTACGACCTACGTGTAAATGTTGCTCTCCAAAAAAACAGTTTTGCAATCTTGACTCGTCGAAAATCAAAGAACTTTTAGTGCCAAAACAAGTCACGCAGAGCAATGATCAAGTTTTGACATATTTTTGTTAGACATCATTGCAGTTTACCGATATTTGTCAGTTTAGGATTAAAACGTTTGGTTTATCGAAGGAAGTACATTTTTATCTTGGAAATTATCATTATTAATGACGAATTGAATACATTTTCCTTCAACATATAAACAAAGCCTCGAAGAGAAATGAATCGCAGCCTTCAAGGCGGGATATGACACGATGCGGAACTGGAAGCATTACGAGGTTATCAGCTCACCCACGTGCACGATCTATGTCCTCCCAAAAGAGCAAAATTCCGACAAACGTCGGTCCCGTCATACGTCCGGCGTCTTTGATGCACGCTCAGGTCGAGGACAATTCCCCAAACTCGAACGCTACGTCTACAGACGATACGACATTTGGTAAAGCTCAATCGATCAATTCCGGGCGATTTCCCGCTTCAAAAAGTCTCACGACAGCATTGAGCTCACCATTGACTACTAAAGCCAACAAATCGCCGAATAACTGCATCGGAGGTTCGACAATAATCAAACGCTCTTTGGAGAACCAATTTGCAACGAGGAAGAAACGTTACGCGAAACTGAAACAGGAATTAACCGCAAAACAGGTCTGCAAATAGAGATCAACGTAGCTGTAGAAAAAAACATTTGAAATTTCGCAATACCGTAACTTTAAGTATTTGCCGCGTGACTTTGCCGCCGTTAAGTGATAGAGCGATTTTTTTAGCCAAAGAAGCCGAGTACAGTTTTAACATTATGGATTTCTTCGGAATAATCGAAGGAGCCGAACAAAATTTCATTATGACAAACAACAAAGAACATCACTTAAGTGTCCGCCTTCGATTTTGTCGAAATTCATATATGTAATGAATATTTGAGAACGTTTAGACACGTATTCCTTTTTATTGGCGGAAAAACGATTTTAAGGGGAGAACTCACCGCTCAAAAAAGGCGTGTCACCTCTTCATTTTTTTTGTGAATTGTTTTATAGTGGATTTTTCATTCTTTTATATTAGAAGAATTTTCGTTCTTTGTTTTGTTCAGACCGGTGGACTGCTTATTGGTGGAACCGCAAAATCACCCCGGGACACATTTTTCCTTGTGTGCTATAAGAAAATGCTTTATCACATCACCGGCCAAAAGTTTGAGTACACCAGTCGTAATTTCTTGCCGCACTAAAAGTTAGATAGCGGAATCAAGAATTAAGATAATCAAATTTCCCAAGCAGCGTTTTAAAGGGGATAAATTTACCTTCATTTCGCCTTTTTAGACATTTTTTTAGAATTTTTTTTGGGCCCGGTACGCCTTTTTGAAAATTACTATTTTTCACCTTTTTTGCTTGTCTAAAACTGCCCGCATAACTTCTGGCGAATTTCTTCGCTCGTTTTTTTTCATGACAAACTTAAAGAGGGTATCGAAATCTACATTTTCCTTGCTTCGAAAGTTTCGTACGATTTTTTTTCGCCCCAGTATTGTATTTTTAGCTAAAAAAGCTCAAAAGTTTTAGAAAAAATGTCAAGAGGGTAATAAGTTTAAACTTTTGACCTTGTTTTTTCTACTTGAAAGAAAAAAGAAGTTCAGAAGTTTAAAGTTTCTTCTTTTTAATATTTTGTCTAGAATCCGATAGGTCTTGAGACACAACAACTCAACCGAGGATGATTTTCCGAGTTCTAGTCGAAAAAATTGTTGAAAAAATATTGACAAAATTCTGAAAAAATTGTTAAAATAATTTGTAAAAAAATTCTGGAAAAATTGTATTTAATTAAAAATGAAAAAGTAAACAAATTTTATTTCTTCATGGATTGTCCTAGACCCCATAATTCCCCATAATGGAGCACCTTCACTCATCAGAGTCCCGACCAAAAATTGTAAAAAAAAATTTTTTTTTATATCTGAAAAAAATCCCGCTACTCTTATGTGAACTTATGCAACTTTTTACCTTCTTCATATTTTCTCTGAAACCCCATAGTTATTAGACTACACCTATTTTTCTGAAACACATTTTTTTAGCTAAAAATGCCCTACCGGGGCAAAAAAAATTCTGCGAAACTTTCTAAAAAAAGAAAATGTCGGTTTTGATACCCTCTTTAAGTTTGTCATGAAAAAAAACAAGCGAAGAAATTCGCCAAAATTGTAAACAAATTTTAAAAAAGCAAGAAAGTCTCTAAGGGTTAAAATAAGGGTGGAAACTGTTTTCCGCCGAGTTGTATAATCATAAGAAAGTACCCTGGAAAATATCAGCTAGGTGAAAAAATGTTCAACCCTTTTTTGGTCAGGAGCCCCGATTCTCGACATTTACCACACTTTTTGACACAGGGCCTACCCTCATCGCTGAATGACAGTTTTACGCTCGAAATAGTGTAAAAAATGTTCAAAATGTTACGAAAAACTGTCAAATCAGTCAATACATTATGCCAATTTAATTATCAGTGTCACTAAAATGTCGACCTTTCCGAGCCGCTATATCTCTGTAAAAAAGAATCAGAGATTTTATATTAAGACGGAATGACACCTCATCGCGGTCGGTATGGTAGAACAGAATTATAGATACCCAAAAATCTCTGAAACGGCTCTTCAGATCCCGTCGAAACTTTGCCAAACGACGTCAAATAGATAGACGAACAGCTTCCAGCCCCTCAAATTTTTTGAATTTGAGAAAAAAAACGTAGATTGGCTTATCATGCGGAACTCGAGACCGAAAAGATGAAAAATCAGATGTTTGGCTAATGTCACGACTTAGAGAAAAGCTAGAACGGGTAGCCACATAAAAAACGAACAATTTGAGCTCTCAATCACTGCACTTCGTTGCATATCTTAGGAGAAAAGTGGTAATCTAGATTTGTCGTGTAATTGTTGACAATTGCGAGCAAATGTCGCCCGAACTTCGACGTGCTCAGTTCACGAGAATTCCGCGCGCGGCGCTCGCCTCGTGGTCTGCAGACGACGCGCATCGAGGCCCGTGGCAGCGCCAATAACGTCTCTCCACACCGTGGTGTAGACGCGCACCGACACGCACGCACACATGCGTTGCGTAGCGTGTCGAGGCCCGTGGAAGGCGAGACGCAATGTCTCCGCACGCGCGGCGACGAACGCGCGCGGTGACATCCGTCGGTGGGGCGCAGAAGCTCGATTGAGTTCTGCCCTACCGGTCGGAAGCCGGGGCCGCATCGAAGTTTCGCGTCGGGTGTCATTCCGTCTTAAAGCATTTGATCTTCGTGAATATAGATGTGAATATTCCTCTAATAGAAGGGATTAATTTTTTTTTTTTCAAATTTCTGGAGCTTTTCTGGTTCTGGGAATTTTTCCATTTGCGCCAACATTTGATGATCAATACACAAATTGAAACAATCCAAGCCGTATCATTTTACAGAAAAATGCCGCCGACCTTTACAGCGAAATGTTGCAACTTCGCGAAAAGATGATAACAAGCGGTACGAAAGATCCGGGCCAGGTTGAGACGATAAATTTTACATGTACTCCGGTTCAGGATCCCACAAAGAGTTTTCCGATTAACGCGCCTTCCGTTGGTGGAGATGGCGAACGAGGCTCTGCGCCCCATTTATCGGCGGCGAGTGAGCTGCGATCGGCAATACTGTCCAAGATTGAAGATCTACCTAGAGCTTGTCACGAAATGTGCAGCCAAATGCTGATCGAGCGTTCGAAATTTCTTGAATCGCTCACTGCATTCGAAGATGTGCAGGAGGCAGCAGATATTAAATCGAAAATTGACGAACAGATCGAAACCGTTAAAACCGAAAGTGCCCTCCTAAAGGCACGCCTCGAAGAAGCGAAACGCTTACACGAGATTTCGATCGAAGTTACGCAAAAATGTACCACCCTTTGGAACGAGCTCGAGCTATCTCGCGAAAGAATTCGCCAACTGGAAAGTGTCAAAGAAGAGGCTATCAACGCAATGACCTCTCAACTGGACGCTGCTGTGAACGAAAAAGAATTGGCAAAGGCCGAATGTGGGCGATTGAGGGAAAGTGAACTTACTTTGCAGACGGAATTGCAAAAATTACGGACAAAAATCCGAGGTCTGGAGACGAGAACTAACGAGGATGAGCTGAAAATTGGAAAGTTGCAGAGTAACGCGAAGAATTTGGAGATGCAATTGAAATCGAAAAGTTCGAGTGCAAACACACAATTGAAAGATATGGAAAAGAACCTGAAAAATAGTCAGAGTCTTCTCGCAAAAGCAGAAAAACAACGAGACAGCGTGCAGTCGCGGTTAGTACTTTTTTTTTTACTGATGCCTCATTACAGCTACATGACACACGCCTTCGGCCGCTTCGAAATTTTGAAATGGAAATTCTCCCAAACGGAACCACCAGTTGGAATTAAATTTCTTGTGCGCATGCAGGACGCTTGCTCCGAGAGCATGGTTCTCGCTATTTTCCAAAATTTCGAAAAAAAAGTTTCCAGTTTGCGGTTATCATGCGAAAAACTGTGAATTATTAACCATCGCATCGCATTTTTGGTAATCTAGCGAGAACCATGCTCTCGACAGTGAAAAAGCACACATTTTAAGCTTTGCTCATCTGTTTTCGTGAACAAATGGCGGAGAAAAGACATTCCGACATGTTTACGTGAATGTAGCAAAAATGTACCAACAAAGCTCAAAATATTGTGTACCAGATCGACAATTTAGTTCATCTGTTTTCTCACTGGCCGCGCAGCTCGCATCGATCGTTTTTACCGACCGCGCTCGCCTCCTTCCGGAACAGTTTGTATTTTTACAGGTCGAAAACAGGAGCTATAACCTCGAAAATTCATTCAAAATATATTTTATACGATGTGTTGGTGTGTGATAGAGTGAAAGAAAAAAATAATCGATGAGAAAACCGCTTCGACTCTTCGTCCCAGTGCGAAGCATCGAGACCGAATTCACGAGCGCTGCGCTGTCTGTCGGTAGCGCCTCGTAGTTAAAAACTGCGAGATCTGCGCTACCGACGTACCGAGAGGCCGCGTCGGCATTTTCTGGCGTGTGGCACATGGCCTTAAGACCAAGGACCACGAAGATTAATTTTTTTGTAACGAGGTCGGCTGCGACGTGTTGCTTTTCGGTTAAAAAAAAAGCAAAGTAATTTCGACCTATATGTATAAAAAACTTTTTGGTTGTAAAAAGATATATGCTATTTCTAATTGCTAAAAAAATTTGTTGCAATCGATAACGAGACCTTTTTGCATCGCGAAGGGGATTTTTCTGCATAGGTTATTTTCTACTGGCCGCGATTGACTAAATTTTCCTTCGGAAACGATGAATCACGATCAAGACTAACTCGGTTTTGGATAATTGAACATATCACATACGATTAATTAGAGCTTGGTTGAATGTAATCCTACACTATGTCGATTTTTTGGCAAACTCAGCGCCAATCATACCGGAAGCGTCACGTGTGAATGGTCCAAGCAGACGTAACGTGAATTTTTGCACGAGTTTCCGTTTATGATACTTTGTATTGACAGGTTGATCGAGCTCAAGAAGGATATTACTTCCAAAGAAAATGAGACAGTGAATAGGATGAACCAAATGTCTGATCAACTGGCTGCAGTAAATCTAGAACTCTCTAAAGAGCGTCAATTGAGGTTGTAACGCTTCCTTCCATGCGTACAGTTCGTACACTAATTAACTATCGTTCAGTAACATGTGCAAATTTCAAACATCTAAAGTTTCCCCAGTATCTCAAATTTTAATAAATCGAATCGTGTCAGGTGCACTACGACAATCCCAATATTATGATGTTTTTGTATCACTGTGGTGAAACTTTCATAAATTTGAGGAATCCTTTTATTCGAAGAGCACAAAATAGTGATACGATATAAAAAATTCGATTTCACGAAATTGGGCAATACGCTTTAGTGTTTTGTGTCAAATTGTAATCAAATAGCAGCTATGCTATAGATAATCAGGCCATAAGTGGAATGTACTATATATTTCTGGGAAATTGCAGAGGTGTGCTAGTTTTTAATGGAATCGTGGATGTAAAGCTAATAACCGCCTATGCAGACATGGACACACGCAGCAACAAACATCTTTTTCAATGGGGCTTTCCGAAATTAAATCACGTTCAAAGGATAAAAACACGATCACATAACATTTGCTGTGAGCTGACAAAAAATATATGATATTCGTTGACAGGCAAAACGAAATATCGAAAGAAAAGGAAGTTTGCAGCGTGGCATTGGATGAAAGATTGGCTGGGTGCATTGGAAAAGTGGCGATGCTCCAACGCCAAAAGCGAGAAATAATAGAAGCGATCAATCCTGCTTTGCTCAACAGTGGAAAAGATCTCGTTGGTTCATAACACAATTATATTTACCAACATACCATCTACCATAACGCGTAATATTGTAAATTAATGCCTTTTCTATTTTGTCGTCTTTAGGGATCTAAGGACGAAAGCAAATCGCACGAGAAAATCATAGAGTCGTTAACCAAAACGATTCATGAACTTCGGTTAAATTCCAAAGTTGCGTGAGTAGACTGACAAGTTCATTCCGTCCTTGGAACATATTCAACAATTGTCGATTGCAGTTTTTTTACGTTCCCAAAATAGTTTTTGTGTCGAATATATTGATAAAAAAAAGCAATTACGACATTCGAAATGTGTCGAAAATAAAAAGCATTGTATGTTCACGTTTTACAACCACGAGGAGCAAATTTTAAGCATCTCTAAAAGAATGTTTTGGTGTACAGAAGTTTGACGCATGATCTATAATTGGAACATACTTCGAAATGTAGGTCATTAATGTAACTCGAACGCGGTTTTAGTAACAAAGGTTCACGGTCATCGGTTTAATTGTTTTTTTAAAATATTGTGGTCACCGATTCGGAAAAAGTCATTCCGAGAAAAACGGGTTTAAAGTTTTACGGTAAATATTCGGAAGTGGGGCTCCTGCTAGAAACAGACTAATTTTCTTCCAAGGTTCAAACAACCCCAAACAACCTCAAATAACCCCAAACAAAAATTAGCCTGATTCTAGCAGGAGCCCCACTTCCGAATGTTTACCAGTTTTACGTCAGGTATATGCGTAGCTAAAATGAACCTACCTGTAAACGCTCATAACTCCCCCAATTTTTAACGGACCGACTTGAAATTTTCAGAGAATATTTTTGAAAGGTTCTATTACAAGAATCCGTCGAAAACGAAAAATCGATTTAAAAAAAAATTCCAACTAGTTGAAACCCCTTAAATGTTCTCTTTAAAGGGAGTTCATAACGACCAAATAACGAGGTAGATGCTGTTGGTATTTCATTAGAGGCAAAATTGTTTATTCTCATGGTTTCAAAATATCAGTCACCTCGAAGAAAAGTTGGAAGCAGACTTCCAACTTCGTCTTCGGCTACCTTTCCAGCCCGTATGTCTCGTGTTCGTCTTCCACTTTGCCTTGATGACGCATCTCAAGCGAAAGAAAACTTATAAAATCCTTGCTCACAGACCAAAAAGTCTGAAATATCTGGCAGTGTATTGATTATCCAGTAAAATGAACCACGGCACTGTTTGCCCTTCGGACAAAACGTTCTTTGGAACCAATATTTTATTTTCATTTAGATATGGAGCTTCTCAATTTGCAAAAACAAATACTCCCTTATTTTCCGGTAATAATCGTTGTTGCTGTAAAGTATGGAAGTTGTAATTATTAAATAAAACATTTTTTTCACCGTGAGCTTATTTGTTCCCTTATAATGAGTGATATTCCGTCGGGGGATGCTGACATTTTCCATTAAGGCGTTACCCCCACTTGTAGCGCAAAAAAAAGGCCTTTTTCATGAATTTTTTAAAAGAAAACTACAAAACTTTTTTCATCGATCAATATACCATCTTAAAGAACACATCTTGAAGAACTTTCAGTAATTTTTTTATTGAAAAATATTACATTGTTTAGTGGCAAATGGCCGTCAATGAAATAATGTTTTTATATACACGGTTTGCGGTGACCAACATTGCGGCGAAGTGGATCATCTGAAAAAAAATGCGGATGGATTTAGTCAAATATAAGTATAAACTAGTCTTTGATCGAAGGATTTTTAAAAATATTCATTTTTCACAAAATGGCGGACAGTCAAAGTTAATGGTTCGATTTTAACGAAAAAAGGCCGTTTTTTGTCTATAAAACGCCCATTTTTTTCGAAAATAAAAATCGAACGATTAAAGACTACATTTTTATGTATTAAATAAGCCTGCAAAATTTCAAGAAGATCGGTTCATTAGTGTTCGAGTAATCTACACAACGGATTCTTCTCTTTCAACGCTCATATCTCAGTCAATTTTGTTCGGATCGACTTGAAATTTTCAGGACATATTCTCAGATACTTATACTTCAAAAAAATGCAATAAAAAAGAATCGATTTTTTCAAAATCACAAGTGGGGGTAACGCCTTAATTTCATAAGTTATGGGGTTTTGAAGTTCGCGGAAACGCGTGATAAAATAGGGAATTTTCAAATATTTCGACGCCTATATTAGGGAGTATGAAGTCTAATACAATTGTACAACGTTGATAATTCTCGTGGCCCTAATGAGGGCCGATGAAAATCTTAAAAAGATTGATGTCGAAAAGTGTCGAAATTTCTATTCTTCCTTCATGGCTCCGATGACTTCGAAAATCATGTGGATTCGATCACGATGGTATGGATATTGACGCTTGAAGAAAAATTCACGAAATATAAACATATTTCACGATCACGAAATCATAACATGTCTCATCGTTCAAAAATGTATATATGTCACCTTTATAATGAACTATCTATGAGGAAACGCGTAGCTGATTAGCGACAACAAAGAATAGGCGTCGAAATATTACCTGTTTTCGGAAACAGGACAGTGTGGTCACCGAAATCAAAACATACATTGTTACCTTCATAATGTACTATGTATAAGGAAACACGTAGCTGTTCAGCGACTCCTCGAAATGTTTCCTATTTCTGGAAACTTCAATACCCCATAACATATGACATTAATGGAAAATGTCAGCCTCCCCCGCCGGAATATCACTTACTATAATGGAATAAACGCCATGGCGAAAAAAAAAATTACCGTCGTTTTTCGGAAAAGTCCTCATACGGCATAATCACCTTAAATATGACAGATTCCATTTTTCCCCTCGATTGCTCTCGCTACTTTTCTGCCGATGCATTCACATAGCTTAGAAAAAAACGAGGAGCTTCAGCGACGATTGTCCGAGATCGATGATTTACGCTTCAGCGTCGATGAGCTGACACGTCGTAACGAAGAACTTGAAATAGCGCTAAATCAAAAGCAGCTAGAAATAGAAGAACAGGACCGCGTTGTAAAAGAACGCAGAAACATTATCAAAGCTCGGGATGGGGCCATCAATCGGGATGAGGTCAACAACGGGGAGCTTCCGGGAGTGAAGAAGGCACACAATCAACGAGATAGACAACAGGTACCGTTCTGCATGCACCAAGTTACGTTTCCGTTACTATTGTCATAAAACGCAGTTTAACATAAGTCATAACATAAGCATATAATTAATAATCAACATACAAGTTTTCAATGTAGATGGTTTGAAGGAATGAAGAAAGGCGTTTATGATTAGGTTCATTTTTAATCCTTCCTTGACACACATATTTTTGGCCACGGCTTTGACACACTGGATCAATTGGACCCGGATAGTAATTCATCCACCTGCCTATAACAAACCTTCGTTCGGTTTTTTTTTAATCCGGAAAACACTTCAAAGGGTTTTCTCACTTTAGATGCTAAAAAGGCTATTTTCATGAATTTTTAAATAGGTTTACATTATAGACATTGATGTAAAAGTTGTTACACTTAATAGATACATTTTTGAAATACATTTTTAAACATGTATGTATTTATGTAACCCAAACAAACTTTGAGCACGTTTTTCTCGAAACAACGTTTTTCGACGGCTTGTTGATAAAATCTTCGAAACTACTGAACCCATCCTTATGAAATTATAACCACATATTCTTTACAACTATAGCTATAGCACATATCAAGGTTTTTTTAAATTTTGATATTTACTATTTTTTTGCTAAAAACGGTGAAGAAAACACGTTTTTATTGTTTTTTCGAAAAATTTCCGCCATTTTGTTATTTTTGCATGTATCAAAAATCGTATGATATGGGCTATAGCCATTAACATACTGAATCTAAAACCGTTTGATTTTTTTGTTTCGGATGATCCATCTCCGAGATTTCATCAACAGCGCAGACCTACAATTTTTTTTTGACACTTTTTCAACTACAATTTTCGTCTATAAATAGTGACTCAAATAAATAAAAATGTTTTTTTTTAAATGTATTTCGAAAGTGTAACAACTTTTATATCGATATCTATAATATAAACGTATTTTGAAAAATCGTGAAAATAGCCTTTTTTAGCGTGTAAGGTGAGAAGACCACTTCAACATTTCTTAATATGTCTGCATAACTAAAATTCGGAAAATATGTAATTGAATCGTAAAAATTATTGAAAACTTTCAATTTTGGGCGAGCGAGCATTTTATTTCAAATTCGCCCGGGTCAAAATGGCCCAGTTTGTCAAGGAAGGGTTAATCATCTTGAAACGCGGAAGCACAACCGTCTACGTCGGAGTGCGTGATAAATGTATCACGGGATACATATGCACACATGCGGCACCCGTACCCATCGATCGTATATGAGGTGGTTATGTTGAAAACCGCTGTTTTTTTTCGTTTATGAAGCATTTATTTTGTAAATATTTGTTGGGTTGCATTAGTCAAAGTCTTGTCTCTTGGATGTTACTATTTTCTCGCACCTATTCGAAAAAGCTGAATCTCACGTCGAATAAATGTCCTGTCTTATAACGGCATCCTCTATGGCGTGTTGCATTCACCGGAGCAAATGACAATAACTGTGGGCAAGGTCCTGAGAACATGCTGGGTCAGAGAGGACATCCTATTCCAGTTCCATAAGTGTTTTTCGTTACCGCCAATGCGTTAAAAAAGAATTCCCACGGTTTCCACTTCAACTTAATTTCAATCTCGCCTCGTTTGCAAGTTAAAGCAAAAAATGAATTAAGGATCAGCATTTCTTTAAGGGTGCACGCCACCCCTCAAAAAATGGCGTTCTGCCGAAACAAAAAAGGTCATACAGAATATTTTCACTCATTATACTTTCATTTTGACTGACTTTAAGGCGGTACGATCACTTCCACGGGGTCAAAAAAGAGTCTAAATTCATTTTACCCACAGCTGCTCTGATTGATGTTTACTTATGTTGATTATTCGTATTATCGATTATAGTGTGCCAAATGTTGTGGTAAATGATGAATTTATTGCACGTGAACAAATAAAAACTGAAAACTTAGATTGTCAACGACTCGGTAGTAATCTGCGTGATAATAATATTAACATATCCACCATAAAAACGGACTAGAAAGACAAAAACAAATTAGCCGGAAACCTATTAAAATAGGCTTGAATTGCCTCAGCGGAATTAACACGATAGGCAGAATATAATTATACATATTATTGATAGGTGATAAATGATAAAACTCCATAAATTGTTGTTTGCATATTTTGTGGCGGCTTCTATTCAAATTAATTTCAAAACAAAGCTGGGTTATGTTCGCCAAACGCATCAGCTGTTACTCGCGACGTTGCTAAGTTTGTGCGTGCTATTTTCGTTGTTCTGACCATTTTCAACCGGAAATTGAAACTTTCTTGTAACGTAGTGCTTTAACTACACGGTGAAGATTGATTTTCTTATTTTTCACAATATCTATTATATTCAATCTATCGAATTTAAGTTTTCCGCCGGGTTTAGTTGGATACGTGAGCAGAAAAACCACGATCACCGCACTTCCGGTTGACCGTCTCCATAAGACGACGCGCTTCGGTAACTCAACGTGCTCGACTTTGCAGTTTTATTGCGAAAAAACTAAACGGTCAAAATAGCTAAAATGTTGGCAATAGCCGCATAAAGTGTTCGTCAAAATCATATAAAAATTTCAAATCCGGAAGTAGGATTCGTAGTAATGATCGTCCCTCCTTAATTTCGGGAAAATCTGACGAGCCAGCATACGTCGGTGAGCGATACGCTGCACGGAGAGAATTTTTAAGTCATTTTTACTGTGAAATCACAGTAACTCGGTGACAAATGTGCAATTCTTCAGGTTTTTAGGAAATAAATTATAAATTTTCATGGAAATGAATCAAAATTTACTTTTGCGTAACAGAAATTTAAAATATTTTCCAGAATTTTTACTGAAATTAATAGTAAAATTTCATGAAACGTAAAGATTACGACAATAAGTTTAAAAAGTGCTAATATAAATGAAATTTTTCACTGGAACATTGAGAAATTTGCGTGTTTTCCATAAAAATTTAAAAAAGGAAGCCGAAATTTTCCGTGCGTCCACCGGAATTTTACGTTCTTTATAGTAAAATCAGTTAGGGCTAGGTCGCCTGACCGTACGCGTGAGCTCTGTGTGCGAGTGTGCGGATACGTGAACGCAAGCTGTGAGAGTGTGCTTCTGTATGACGCAGTATGACGAGCACGAACGACGCCGACCCGCGTTGCTTAGCAACAGCGGTACCGCGCATGCGCATTATAGTACGAAGCATGGGCCAAGAAAGCCTCGTGGTCTCGTGCAGTCTAACGTGTTCTACGCAAGAAAACAAAGAAACGTGAAAAGAAACTTCGATAAAAGACGTCTACAATGGTACGGAAAGATGATATGCTAAAATAAGTAGCAATCAAGAACACAAATGTTCAGAAATACAGTATATAGAGTATTTATTAAATCATAGGGAATTAATTTTTCGCTAGGGATTTTAGAAATTTCAAGTTTGTCCAAGTTATTTTTACTGTAGAAACTTGGAATTTTTGAGGCGGCCCATTGTTAAAATTCTACATGAGAATGTGTCAGAATTTTTACTGAAAGAAATGTAAAAAATTATGCTACTTGCTTAAATTTTTACATGAATGAAAGCAAAATATTAAAAGATAGTGTCAATTTTTGACTATGTGCACATTTGTCACCGGTTTCAAATTTTTAATGTAATTTTTACGGAGATTTCACCGTAAAAAATACTTAAAAATTCTCTCCGTGTGGCTCATCGGGCGCACCTGATTGCCCCGTCTTTAAAAATCAATAACAATTCAGGGACCGATCCGAGGCCCATACATACTTATATCAATCGACTCAGAATTTCACCCCCAACCCCCCATTTCAGGGCACTACCACCAGTCCTGGAACACCCTGTATATATTAAATCGTGCAAGGCGACGAGTTATTTTTAAATGTTGACTTTACTTTTTTTATGCTCACCCAAAGCCTTCTTTCTTGCGAATTGAGGTCTCAAATCTTCAATAAGAACACATAAACGCTTATGCGTGATTTTTGCAGTAAAAAAAACTTGACCAAATAAAAAAAGTTAATTCTCGCTGCGTTCCAACGATGCAAACTTCAACGTCATCTCAACCAGATTGCCAGGAAGGTAATTTCTCTACCATAGAAAAGTTAGAACCGCTCAAGCGGATTATTCGAAATTCTTCCAGGTAGACCTACGTACAGCCGAGAAAACGGAAAACGTTCAGCAATTGTATTCGATCCTCGAGGCGAAGCAGGTGCAGATAACGCGATTGGAGCAATTGGTCGAGCAAATGGAAATTCAGCAGGAGCGTGCACAGGAGCAACGTACTCGGTTAGAGAAGAAGATAGCCCAGTTTCAATTGGCGATGCACTACAAAAAGGGTCAAGGGTACGTTAGCCCGGAAAATCACGAAATTCCTACGAAAAAAATATCGAATTTACGTAAATCGTCTCAACAAAATGCCTGTCCGCCATTGTCGTGTGCAAAAACATTTCTATCGAGCTTACGAACAACCAGCCGCCCAAACACGCTGTCTTCCTCGAGACGTGCGCAGTGCACATCAGCAACGAGGCAGCCCTGCATGCAACGTTCGAAAAGTTTCAATTCCATTAATTTTAAGACGCGTTCCGTGCCGAGCGCCGTTTGCGCGTCCCAAATAATGAACGAAGTGGCACGTGCGCTGAAACGCGAGCGCGATTATGATTACCAGAAGCGTATTCAAGCAGCCGACGGTATAGCCGAGTGTCCGAGGAAAGATCGCCGAAAAATTCGCGCCGATTGTTTAGACGTTACGGAAGACGAGATTCGCGAATCTTTTTACAATTGGTTAGTCGAGCCGTGGATGTTCAGCGGGAAGCCGTCCAATGTTGTCGTTCCGTCGAACGATCGATGCGGAAGTCATTGGACGACCGACTGTTCGCCAAGTGCTGCGTTGTCGACTCGCGTAAGGACGAGCGATCGTTCGCGACATAGGCAGATTTCGACGAACGATTATAGCAGGGAAACGAAGTGCGAAAGTACCGAGCGGCAACGTGGTTCCGAGCGGGAACGGAGTTGCTTGGCTATAACACCGGACGTACCAACGAAAATACACACCGCGACGAATAATTCACTTCGGTCGCGAAAAAAGAGATCGTAAAAGCGCGTTTACTCGATGCAGATAATAAAATTCAATTGGTTCAACTCATAGTTTCGTTAAAAACTTATTTTCTTCACTTGACGTATCGAAATATATAAGCAACGCGTTCGCAACATTCGAGGTATGCTGTTTCGCGAGTAGTCAAGCCTGGCGAGAAAAAAGACGAGCGATATTTCGCTAGTTTTGTGATGGCAAATTGCAGAACATTGAGACTTTAATTTTTGGACGTAACATTATGAATTCTTCTATGGAAGGAACACTTGAAGTTGCAGAATATGATTGGATCTGGGCGAGGAAAAAATGTTGACAGAAGAGACTCTAGAAAGTGAGCGGTTATAGGAGTTGTGCGGGATATAAACTTCTGGATTGATATAGTGCTCAAATTCTACAGCTTCGTTATCGATCGATTTCGAATCCCTAATGTCCTCTGCCATTTGAGGCCTTTTATTCGAAGTACTTACTAAAATTTCATATATGCCACATTCGAAAAAAGATCAACCGAGCTACCAATCCATCCAGCGAAAAATGGAAGAGGACATTCGATTTTTAACGATACAACATACATGACACATTTCAGACATCTGCATGAAAATACATTAGTCACATCACCGTTGTGATTGATTGTGGGAGGAAATAAAAACTTTTGCATGCTTACCACTTTCGCCAGAGAAGAGTATGAGACGCGCTAGTTTCAATTATAGTTGTGTAATTAATTTTCGCTTTCCAATGCGTCGAGCTGCGGCGATAAAATTGCCGTACAAAAAAGTGTCCGAATTAAACGAAAACCTCGAGAGATATGCGTTGAAAGTATTGATTTTTGTAACAAAGAATACTTGTTGTTCTTATGACAATCGTGATAAATTTTGTAACAAAGAACACTTGTTGTTCTTATGACAATCGTGATAAATTTTGAGTGCCTGGAAATTACAATAGTTGTGGCATTTTGTTTTTGCATCTCTCTCGGTTTGAAAATCGTTGCTAAAAAAAACTAATTTTGATGATTGCATTTCACCCCCTAAAAGTGAAGTTCCGCGGATATGAAAAAATAGATGAAGATTTCCACCCACGCCACAAATATGTCAAGTCTCATCAAAATCGTTGTGCAGTGAGTGCAATGAAAATTGTAGAGTATTTGTAACAAAAACCCTACAGCTGGTAATGCAATCTTAAATGCTACCTGGAACATCTGTCATCCATTTTTGTAGAAACTTTTGGAGCACGCTTCACTAAACGGCCGCAAGGATCGCGAGCGTTCGTACGAGAGAGACTGAAGATGATGAATGGATGAGGATGACAGAGATAAACGATTGCGATCGGTACGGCCGTTAAGTGGAAGTCGTGTGATTTTGCCAACGAAGATGGAGTGTCATGGAAGAACGCAGTCTGTTCTTTTGTTCGAAGGTGAAACAGTTGGGATATGAGGATAAGCTTTACATGATTCACGCATATTCAGAGGTTATGTCCACGTGTATACACAAGCAAACACGTCGCTAGGGCCACCTCACCGCTAGGATGAAAGTTGGGCCTAACATCCTAAGTTCCCATGCTTTAAACCGCCTGTCTGCCGTGTACTCCTTTGATATTCGATCTTCGTTGATCTTAGAAAAAAAACTGGCTTCCGGGTCCTCCGATTTCGCTCATTTTGGAATATGTTATTCTTTATCGAAATCTAAGTGACACGAAGTTTTTTGCGGCGGCAGCAAAGCGATTTCAAGCAGCCAAATTTGCTTACCTCATATACCTTTAGTGTTATTTGTCCAGTTTTGCAAATTTTTAGTCGAGATATTTAATTGTACCTTCACTATCCTAAATGATAAATTGATAAAAATATATAGTAGTAAAAAATTGCACAAATGTTATAGCATAAAAACTATTCTTTATATTTCAATGAAATCATTAGCATTCGAGCAAGCTAAAATAAAATAGGTGAAGCGGATTTCTGCGTTTGTCGAAAAAAAATGTCAATTGAGGTGTTAACCCCTGTACGCTGTAGTTTCCGGTGCCTTCATTTGATTTTGTTCAGTTCAGGATATTCTTCATTGAAATCTAAATGGCACGTATATTTTTTTCCGGCAGAAAAACGATCTCGCGGGGTGAAATTCGCCCCCATGGTTAAACTCATTATTTACATTT
The DNA here is from genome assembly GCA_951751655.1 of Ophion costatus. Lineage (NCBI taxonomy): Eukaryota > Metazoa > Arthropoda > Insecta > Hymenoptera > Ichneumonidae > Ophion > Ophion costatus. The sequence continues at coordinate 13,633,143 of OX632366.1, read as the reverse complement.
CGATGAAGAATAACATATCGACGATTAAACGAAATTGAAAATATGAAATTGAAAAGGGGGCCTGTTAGTACCCGTCGCGTTACATGTGTAAAGACAAAAAAATATCAGTGGAACTATGTGTACCCTGGATATTTTTCTTCCAATGCGGAACCGACAAGCAACAAACGTTTAAAAAATACATCGTCAATTCACTACGGAAAAAATTCAATTCTCACCAGCGCGATCAAATAGGAATAACACCGTATTGTGACGTCAGAAAAATGTATTTCGGCAAGATGGTTAGACTTGTTTTGTTTCAATAACTCAACTCGTATAGTCTGCTTTAACAGGCCAGGCACTCTTCTTCACATAGTTGTGTCACTGCTTGCGTTTTTTTTTACAGATTCACACCAAAGATATTCCTTACAGGAGTGCCTAGCCGTTGAAACAGACCTACTCCATGTTCACCATGTCTTCAGCCAACATCTTTGTTTTCACAATTCTCTTTTTCTCTTTTGTGTTCTAGGCGTAGGGGCTGGCTCAGCATCCTATAAGGAATTTCTTAATCATCATTCAACGAACGCAAAGTTTGTACGCGCTCGCGAATCGGGATAACGTTTGGTTACCATTTTTAAAACTGGCTGTTAAAACATCGAAAAATTAATGCATTGTACAGTCCTAAACATTGCGTGTTCGTCATGATACACTCGTATCTCACGATAGCAATATTACTTGCTGTTCATCACCCGTGAACTTCACACGCTAAGATGTTATGCAATCATGAAAAAAAAATCCAGGATATCGTTGACGATAGTAACGTTCCACGTATCCCTCAGGGACCGAAGATTTTTTATATAATAGCAAATAAATGTGTACTCGATTGAATTTTTTTAAATATTTGTACTGATTTATGTACTCTATAATAAAATTGTGAAAAAGTATCTATAGATCGACATCATTTCAGGGGCTGGCGAACAAAACCGGATTATTCCATTGTACGTGAAATTGAATTTTTATATTCAAATTTTATCTTTGTGCCTAAAAACTGTAATTTCGCTTAAAAGGCAGATTTTAACAAATGTTTAGGAGCTTAGAGCCGAATTTGATTCAAACTATTTCGGGAGTTAATGAAGGTGTGCTTGAAACATACGAAAAGTAATAATCAAATCATTTTTACGTGGCCTGGAGAAGTCCGGTTTTGTTCGCCAGCACCCCATTTATGGACATGATTCTGTGAAGGTCATTAGCAGTTCGGTTCCTACGATTTTTGATATTTTTTAAATCGCAAACATTAATTAGTATTGTTTAAATGTCTAGTAAAATATCCTGATAGTTGCATAATAATCAGCGTAATATTTCTTTTAAAAAATTCCAAAAGCAGCGTAACTAGCAGCATCTGAAACTAAGCTCCCCCGTCAAGAGATATCCTACGAGGATCAAGATATCTGACGAAATGTGTATAACTCAAAATGCATACCCTAATTCAAAAGTTGAAACGTCTATTGCAGAGGTAAAAAGTAGGTAAAACTTCCTAAATACTGCGGTTCCTTCATCTTGGAAACGTGGGGCTGGTTCGGACGTTACCACCTATTCGAGGTACGATTAAACAGGGCTGGGAGAATGATGGGACACGAATTATTGGCATCTTTCGCATATAAAAGTGATTTCACTCTTAATATCAGCAGTTCGATAAGCCAATTGTCTAACGAGGGGACGGTCCGGAAGGTGCATCGAGTTACGGGCTCCCACTTCGCGTGCTTATAGTGTGGGTAAGTACCAACCAAACCCACAAAATTGTAGGTGCTAGCTCGGCTTGGTTTTCGAGAAATCGCCGGTTAAAGTTGGGAGCCCGCTTATATACCGTAGAGTTTGTACATGAATGATGAGGCGAGCAGCCCAGCGGCAAAGGAGTAAGCCTCCCTCCGGACGGCTCTGGTTCGAGTCCCGTCTATGCTATTTTTTTTCTTTAAATTATTGTTGAAACATAACTTATGATGATAAAACTCCAAGAAATAAATAAAAAAATTACCCGCCTTTTTTTATCTACACTTACGAATTAAATGTCAATTTTTTTTCTTCAAATCTCTTGCAATTTTCAAAAATGTTTTAAATAAATTAACTGCAATTTAATTTTTTGGATTATTTGATGTTTTTTCAATTTTTCTATATCTCTTTCGATGGGGCAGGGAATATTTTTAAAAATTACCAAGGAATATAGGAATTAAAAATCTGTTTTATTAATTAAACATTTCTTCTAGCAATGTTTTTTTAATATTCACGAGTACACTTTGACGGGTGATAATCATTATAAAAACAATAAAAACATTTATATTGCCGACACCGCGAGCATTGTATAAACGCCAACTCGTTTTCGTCGCACTCGCAGTTTTGTTTCTTGACTTCCGCCGGAAAAGCCACTGCGGTAACGTTGTTGAAAAATTCTTTTTCTGATGGGTCCAGATTCGCAGCACGCCAGGCATGCCTGTAACCAAATTAACGATAAACTTGTAGTGTATTGAATTTAATACTTGATGCGAGTCGCTGCCGCGTCTTTCGATGCAAACTATCCGAAAATTTGTAATGGAAATAATGCGTTATTCACATACCTTATCATGTTTCTATATACTGGAGCCTATCAACGTCAACGCAGTGGCTCTTGCGGCGGAATTGAGGAAACAAAACTGCGATTGCTACGAAAACGAGTTAGCGTTTACACAATGTTCGTGGTGTCAACGATATAAATGTTTTTATAATGATTATCACCCGTCAGAGTGTACCCGTGAATATTTTAAAAAAACATTGCTTGAAGAAATGTTTAATTAATAAAACAATTTTTAATTCCTATATACCTTAAAAAAAAAATTCATTGAATGACGGCTAATTTATTTTAAAAATTTCTTAAAATTCAAGAGATTTGAAAACAAATTGACATTTCATTCGTAAGCTTTGATCAATAAAGGCGCGTAATTTTTTTTTCTTGCAATTTTTTAATCACACGTTATATATTTCAATAATTGAAAAAAAACATACATAGACGGGAGTCGAACCAGAGCCGTCCATCTTACTCATTTCGCCTCGTGGTACGTTGTAAAATATTGCGGCTTTGCAACAGCTTGTATTCATCTTGCTCCATTGGACGGATAACGAATTAACAAAAAATCACGCAATAACCTTGAAAATTTCTGACGAACCATTCTTATTATATTATAACTGTTACTTATTATATTACAACTGTATTATATTACAACTATACACTGTTCGCACACACTGTTCAGTAGCTGGGCTTATGATTCATCTTACCCCGCGTATTCGTCTTGCCTCGAGTTCCCATATACATCCATATACCCGTTGTGCCGGCAAGTATTTTGTTTTATATATAGTATGTACATACAGAAGTAGTCAATGCAGATTATTTACCTGCAAGAATAGTTAACATTTTGATATATTTCCCTTGCATACTCATTTCTCGACGTATGGCCAGGCGTTGGCCGTTTAGAGAATGCACAAGTGGTCCAGATTTTTTAACTATTATTTGGGTAGGATACTTCTCGAAAACAACACTTGACGTGATCAATTGTTCATTCCACAGATTCCGAGGACAATAAAGATATATTTTTAGTGTTGAACATTCTTCCCAGTTGTGGCTGAAATTTCCCAGCAGGGCATTCTTTCGGATCGATTCATATGGGCGTTTTTAATGTCGATACGAAACCACCAAAATTAAAGAATCCCGGACAACTGTTATACGTATATTCCGTAAAAAAAAACTGTAATTTGCACACTTGCTAATAAATAACACAAAACATACCAAAGTGTACAATCAATTCCTCTTGTATGTTTCCCGCTGCACTATTGAGAGAAGATAATAAAGGTAACGAAAATTATAAGACATAAGCTGGAGCAGGCTGTTCCATGGGTTAAGGCGGTTGTACATTTACAACAATCAAAAAATCGATGTCTTTTTTTCTTTACTCGATCGAACTACATGTGTTGAATATTTCCCCAGAGCTTCCATGCGAAGTTCGAAAAATGTCGAACGTTACAGATCGTCAACGGTTTTCCTCACCGCTACAATTACTACTGTAATTGATAATTCGAGGTGGTTCGGAAGAAATAATTCAAAAATCGACTAACGTTTAACGTCCTATTTTTTTTTATGAAAAAGAGGTAGAATGTCATTAAGCACGTTGAAATAAGACATTTTAAGCCATTCCACCGTACCATTTCCGAGATATGAACGTTGAAAGTTGGCCTCAAGTACACGCACTCAAACGTAACCTCCGAAAAAGCGCCGGAAATGATAACTTTACGTAAAATTCAGTCATTTGACCCAACAAACAAAACTTCTCATGCGGCATCTGACGCTCTTTAAACGGTTATCGGAGCGTCAGCTGTGATTGCTAGGAAATTCCTAGACGGAAATTTACGAAGAATGCGATATGAAGGTCGCCGAATGCCTGCGCTGCAGGTCATGCTGCATTCAATAAGAATATAATAAAAAGAAGGATAAAAAAGAAAAGAAAAGTATGTTGATTGTAGATCTTAATTTTTAAAAATTGATTATTACGTATAGAAATATACGTATATAAATATTTGTTTGCTCAATGCGAGATTTTGTCGCGGAACGACCACTTACACGTAATTGTGCCATGTTTTGAAATTTGCCGAGTCGTTGAGAGGTGATATTTGAATTCTTCTAAAGTGAGGTTATGTAGCGTTGCCAACTGCTTAAAACATGAACTCACTAGTAAAGTCGACAATGATCAACCGAGTGCTCAATAACCAATGTCGATTGAAAGTATTTATGAAAAACATCGTAAATTTTCATTCTAATGAGTACCGAAATAAAAATACTTTTTTATGAGATTTCATCCTGTCTTTTAAACATTCGAAAGAAAAGAAAAAAAAATTGTTAAAATTGTCAGTTTGACTTGCGGGTTTTCTTCCGAACTATATTACTTTGTAACAGATTACTCAAGTAATTAGTTACAAGTGCGTAGTGCAATTAAATTCAAATTCTACGTAAACTTCAAACGCGTTTTTCTCAAAACTGCATTTTCGAAATTGGCGTGCAGGATTACTCAAAGACTATTAGGCCGATTGAGTTGAAACTTGGGAGAATAATCTATAATATTGCTACCATCTATTTGATGAGTATTGTTTTTGAGAGATTAGAAGAAAAAAAACTACTTTTTGAGCCATGTTTTACAGAAATTTTGCGTGAAATGTTTTCTTTGTAAATGCGTGCCGTTCTCTTAAATTTGCGTTTTCTACATTTTTGGTACTGGCAAATAGAACCTACGTGTTCTAACTCAAAAAAATGTTGAATTTTTTTTGCATATCAAAGTCTACGGGCTAGACTGCACGCCGATTCGCAACTCTCGCGGCAAACTTGCTGTAACATTCTGCCATAGCGCCGCCATTTTGATGATAAATCAATAATACAAAAAAAATTGTATACTAAAATATATTATTAAAGTGTACCTACAGTTTGATAAATGTAAAATAATTATTTCTTAGTTTCAAAAATCTCTCAATATTGCTCATTTTTCCCCGTCTAAATGTACATGCCGCCTTAACGCTTCCAGCTTGGTCGAATGGATTAAGGAACGCTCTCGTGTTAACAATAAATCTGTTTTATCTTCACCGATAACCTAAACAAGTTCTATGTAACATCCAAATTCCGAAGTTTTCGAATGCATCAATTTCTACAAAGTTGAATACTACTAGAGCAGTAGAATTTACACAAGAGTACAATCGGACGAGACCTACTTATCCATGGAAAAGTTCACGGTTTGTCACGAGGAGCGTGAGGGAAATGAATCTTTCCGGCACTTGACTCCCGCCTTTGGGCGCGATGAGAATAAAAAATTCAAATAACGTTCAGTCTCCCTCATTATCACTGCTACCGGAATACGCACACAGCATAGACAAACCGCTGACTCTTGTTTCCTGATCACTGCAAACTGTACTCCGGTCTAGCGAGACTTCCGTCGTTGCACTTTTATCTTCTTCAGCAACAGCGGGTGACGTCAAGTTCGATGCGATATTAACATCAGCACTGGCACTACCCAACACTGGTTCAGGTCCAACGATCGTCTTTTTCTTAATCAAGCTACCCAATGTGGTACGTAACGATGCTGCTGGCGCGCTCGAGGCCCACAATGTTTTCCGTTTGGCGACAGCACTTTGACGGTCATTCTGAAAAAAAAGCTTCATTGACTTTTCCGATGACGAGTATTGATAAGGCAACATGTCACGCTGGCCTAGCGGCCATGAGTTTGAGAGAGATAGCCGATTTGCAGATTCCTAGTCTTCTTCGAAACGGCTGATGTGCGAAATGTAATTCGTCTAGGAGAAAGAAGGCCGCAGGATTTTTACCGATCGAACGTGTGACGTATACCTTTGAGCATAGAAGATAATGAATAAAAACTGGAATTAAACATTGCAGAACTCATTAGAGGTGAGCATTGAAAACAATATTTTGCGTTGAAGTGCTGCTTGATGATGGGTACGCATTTTTTAAGTTCCAGACCGAGATTTTAATACGACGGTTTAAGGCCTTAGGCCACAGTAACGGATATAAAATCATGTGCGAATTTAACCATTTTTTTTCGTATGAATAAGTGATTCATTCATAACATTAATTACATATCTATTTAGTAAGAATATCAAGCTGCTAGAAAAAATATATATTTTTTTTTGATGTACAAAATGGCCGATTACTCGAAACTTCTCGAAACAATTTTTTTCCAATTGGCGTGAGAAATAACTTCAACAATTTTCACTCGATTTACTTCAAATTTAAAAGTCATGTTCCTAATTGCATTTCGCAGAGAAGTACGTACGGAATTTCTGATTAATCGAAAACTTTTCATTTTATGAGCAGTTATAACGAAATTTTTCACTGAAAATTCATTTCTTAAGTTCGAATACCTACAACTTTTGAGGAAAACAATATTTTTTAAATTCCTTACGTACTTCTCTAGGCATTCTAATGTAGATTGACGATAATTTTTGTGTTTGTTCTAGGTCAAAAATTGTGAATGCTAAATGTCACGCCGCGGAGCGCCTAAAAAAAAAGATAAATGAAAATATTAGTAGTCGGCCATTTTGTACATCGAAAGAAAAAATATTTTTTCTAACAGCTTGATATTCATACTACCAGATGCAGAAGTATGAAACCGGAATTTCCCTGTAGATGGTGCTAGCCATCAGTTTAGGGACCGTAAGACCGCTTCCGCAGCGCCATCATCTCCCTCTAACAGCTGACGAAGATTTTCAACACACAGCAACCCAAGTTCCCTACACCGGTATATTTTTCTATAACGTTAAACATGTCGAATTTTGTGCCTACAAACTACGCGAACAGCATTGGTTTTCTGTTATCATTTGAAAAAAACTGCTGCAGAATCGCATCGAATGCTTGTCGAAGCTTACGGTGAACATGCTCTTGGTAAAAAAACAGTGTTTCGGGTGGTTCGAAAAATTCAAAAGTGGTGATTTTGACGTGAGAAACGAAGAGCGTGGGAAACCACCGAAAAAGTTCGCAGACAACGAATTGCAAGCCTTATTGGATGAAGATGATACTCAAAGTCAACGAGAACTCGCGGATCAATCGAATGTGACGCAGAAAGCCGTCTCCATTCGTTTTTGTCATTTTTAAACAACGGCCGTGTAACTTTTACAAAAAAATTCCAGTTTCATATTTCTACACCTGGTAAATAGGTGTGTAATTACTTTATGAGTGAATCACTTTTTCATACGAAAATAAAATGTTATATTCGCACATGATTTTATACCCGTTACTGTGGCCTAAGGCCTTAAGACGACTTGCATCTCGTAGGTAGAGGATGGATATTGTTTGGACATGACCGCGATTGAACGAACGGAAGTGGGAATAAAACAGAATCAGATGTCGGGCGAAAGTTTCGTTTGCGTGAGTGCGCATGCTTGAATGAATGTGTATGTTGGTAAAATATTGAAATCGCATACTTTACGATTGGTAAAGTCACAGAATATTAGGCCGATTTGAAGAGTTTTCACCCCAGGCTCCATTATTACTTTTGAGATACCAACGATGTTGAAGTTTGCATCGTTGGAATGCAACGTAAACTCATTTTAATTCTTGTATTGCCTCATTTTCATTATCATCCAAAAATGTTCCTCGCACATTTAGGCTCAACATCTCTAACAAGGTTCCCGAAAAAAGTTCAAGTGATTCTGAAAGTCTAAAGTTACAACAAAAAAATTGGTTGCGGAACTTTCTTTGTGTTCCAACGATGCAAACTTCAAAACCATGGATAACATAGATAACATGACGTGTACCATCGTGCTCCGTAACTGAGCAGTTTGATGACACAAGTGCGTGCATTTTGCACAGAAAATCGTATTTTTCGGTTCAGCAAATATCATTACTTTGATCGAAGCTGTATATCAGTGATTAGGTCAGTAAAAATTTGCTACCAAAGTTCAATCTCAAACCGACTGCACTTTGAGCACACAAAAATATACAGTGCTTATTCTTTAATAGCGCATAAATTGTGTTTCCTGTTTTCTAAAATGTTGATAAGAAGAAACTGAACACAACTGCAATATCTCTTGTACTTATACAATCTCACTTTCGATGGTCTCACTGTTTTAAAGTCAAGCTTCATTTTTCGATAGTCACATAAAAATGGCGACTTTTTTCATGATTTCGTATGTTCGAGTTTCAATTCGTCGCCACGTTGTTAGAAACGTCATTTTAATGATCGACGATCTTATTCAACGAACGATTTAATAGCTGACGATCGTCAACGACTCGTATTTTTTGTTGACTTGAATAATTCCTTCGGTTTTTAGATTTCAAATGGACCATTCGAGTTGGAGAGTCACCACCGAACGGGGCGAAAAAACTTCATTATCTGCTGGCAGCCATGTTTTTCGTGATATTCAAGTTTGCATAGCTGGAACACAACGAAAATCAATTCTTTGTACCTGTTCAAATCTTTGTTTGGCTGTGAAAATCGCTCAAACGTTTTAACGTGTTCTTATTAGAGATTTACGACCTCAATTTGTAGAAAAAAGAAGGCAACCATACAAATATAGAGATTATTTGGCATATCTATATATAGCATAGAAGTTGAGCATACAAATGAAGAAATGAAAGGCGAGCAAATAAAATCGTTGCATCTCAGCATTTCATTTTCAAAGGCGCTCAATGTATGTACTTTCGTATTAAAAAAAATGCGTTCCTCTTTCCCCAATCGTTTTCCAACAAAAAAAATCAGAATTTGGGCATTTTGTTCGAGCCTCTAGGTAGATGCCCCGTAATTCTTAAATATTCGGATTCGGGTTCCTGAAAGGAGCATCTCAAAACCGCAATATGTCTTTTTAAAAATACAAAATACTTACAAGTTCTGCAGTGCCTAAATTTTGAGTTTCCTGGGATCCGCTAGTAGCTTGTTGACTACCAGCGCTTCCGTCGCTCCTCTTTGATACTTTCCGCAAGGGCTGACATGACTCGTCGTTCCGTAATTCTACAATTTCTTCCTCGACCACAGTACCAGCTATTCGTTTGTTTCCAAAAATGGATTTGATGTACGTCTCGTCCAGTTTCTCTTGTTTATCGATAGCTTGTTGCTGTGCAGCTTCGTTGTCGTATTGCGCGAGCATCCGATCGTAGTCGATGGTTTGTTGACGTCTATTAAGGTCTTTAAGTTCCTCCAACGATTCCAATAACTCCAATTCCTGTTTGGACTGTTGCGTCCTTTTTTCTAGAAGTTTCATCGGGTTAGTTGCCTCTTCCTCCTTTTCCTCGTCCTCTTCCCTCTGGGCTTGTTCCTCCGCAAGTTTCAGCGCCATGAAGTTTCTCGTCGCTCCAGCCTCTATCTCGTAATCGGTGTTCTTGGGATCGGTCTTGAAAGATATTTCTTGGAGGCATCTCGTACATTTGATATAAAACCGATATATTCTTATACCAAGATAGTCGTCCCCTTCTACATCCTCTTTACGCGCATTAAACTTCTTTCCTTTGTAAATGTATTCGCCGCAAGTTTTGCAACGCATATTGAACGGAGCCATCAAACGTACGGTATATTGACGATTGCGCGCTAGTTTCATGCGCGGGATCTTAGACGGATCGAAATCTGGGGGATAATATTTCTGAAAGAAAGAAGATCTTTAGTACCATGAAAAACATTTGAGTTAATGTTTTTTTATTTTTGGTAGGTTCGACATATAATATTGAAGTTTCCGGCGGAACGGAACAAAAGTTCAGTAGATTGATCGTTTTTTCGGCAAATTTGCGCTTGGAAGAACACTCCGATGTTTTTTTTTGGATCCTTATAAGAAATATGGAGCCCAAATTTGCTGGATAAGATTTTGGATGCGAAAATAGTTTTCTAATTTTTTAATTTTGTTGCATTCCAACGATGCCGACTTCAGCACCGTAAAATGTATTAAGCGTTCGATATTTTCGAAGCTTTTCCCGTTATTCGAGGTTCGTAACAAACTTGTTTTCATCCTTTTATATTTAGCTTCAAGAACATGTAAGGCAATAATGCCCACTTGTGGTGGCCAAACGTAATGCAAATTTCTATCAAAAAGAGGGTTAGAATGTTATTTGTTTCACTTACGTTTAAGACTTTTCGTTCCGACATTGTAACTGTGTATTCACAAAACAACAAGAAGAAACCGTATCGTCCTTGTTTTTACTTCGTGTATAATTATTAAATTATAAGAATAAAATCAATGTTAACAGAAATCAACAGAAGGACCAGATCCAAATAGTAGTACGTCTGCTGCGCATAATTTTAGTGCCCCGTCGAGCATGGCGCTTTTTTATAGCAGCAACGTAGACAGTCCCATCGAAGTACACGCGCACCTGTGTGAACATGGCCACCGATAATAACGCTCAAGAATTTTATTATGACGAATTGTGTGATGGGCATTTTTTTATCGACTTCAATAATTGTTGGAAGTTTTGTGGAACCGAAAAATAAAAATAAACGTTTTCGTGATATAAGCATTTTTTAAATTTCATCAAGTTTATTGCTCTACAAGTAGGGACATGTTATTCTTTATCACGTGAGCTAACTGAAAAAAAATAATTGAATAATATCAATAAATAGTTGTGTAGCTGCCACTCGAAGTTGCCTCCTCAGAAATGTGCCGTGGAACACAGAAGGCGCTCTAATTACCTGAAATGAAAATCTCAGAAGTTTTCCTACAAATATATTAGAGTTTTGAGACTAAAATCGAAATGCTTGAAGACGATTGAAATTTATATCACAAGGGATTGATTGAGGATATATTAACTGCGCAAAAATGAACCCATTTCACAAGATAGTTTCAGAGATTTTGAATGTTCAACTTGAATACATGGGACCTCGTAAACACTAATTATGGAGCTGTTGGGGCTGAAATAGTACTTTGATTTAAATTAAAAACTGAGTAAATATCGATGATAGTGGTGGGAAAGTCGTCTCAAAAAATTAAGCGGTTTCCCCATTTCATTTATTAATAATACTCGAAAAATATGTGAATTTTGAACTCGAACAGTTTGATTTCCGACGTTACCGAAACTCGAAATCATTTTTAACACGAAGCCGAAATGGCGTGTTCAATTGGATGTATTAACGCAGCCAGAGGGATCGTGTGAATTTTAAAATTGTGTGCAATTTCGTTACTTAAAGTCCATGACACATTCCTGCTGCAAATTGCGATACTGTATCACGTGACGCTTCTAATCGTATGTGGCGGTCCTGCTAGTTCCACCATCTCACCGCTACGCGGCTATATCATTCCAGCGTTTCTCACAAGCGGTCGCAGGAGCGTGCGTTGCAATATATAACAACCGTCTTTCCCCTAGATCCTACGCACAAATCTTTCCCTGCCTCCTCCTATGTTACCGACCTTACAGAACTTGGACAAGCCGCGGACAACTACGGGAGTAGAGAGCCAACGACTAAATCTCTACACGTATACGTCAGGTCCCTGTGACAAAGCAGTTTCAGCGGACCACAAAATTCCGCTCGCCGCCAAATGCCCGGCTCGCTCGCCCGGCCCCCTTCCGGCAACGATGCAAACTATATACTTTACGGCCGATATATATATATATATATATAGTCAACCGGGCATTCGATTACCAGCGCCACACAATATAGTTATACTCAAGCGACAACGCTGGGGATAGCTAGTGACCACTTTCTTACCACGGGGAAGGTCGGCAGTGTCAGGGCCCAGTGTCGGGATACTCTAACCTTTTAGCTACAGTTTTCGTTATCGTTAGCTAGCGACAGCCAATGAGAGACGCCCTTTCTTCTGTAATCGTGCATGCGATTGGCTGTTGCTTTCCAGCCGCATTTCAGGCCGGGAAGAGCATTTTTCGTGACCGGCTGACGACCGCTCGTTCTGACAGGATTTTCGCGGCCGGCGATATTTACATATGCATGTTATTCTTTTATCTTGTGCTCGCTCCTGTCAAAGTCGTGTCGTGGTCTTGCGCAGAATTTCGTTCGTGTCGAAAAAAAAAAAAAAAAAAATGGAAGAATCCTCATCAGAAGGTTCCGCAGAACGTTGATTTGATGTTTATGTTAGTAATGTTGGTTTTATTTCATCTTGATGTTTTCGATGCCCGCCCCGACCAGCAAAACCTCGGCTTCGCCTCGGTCTTGCAAAAGTCGGGCGGGCATCCCCCCCCTCTTTCGCTCGCCTCCCTGCGAGAACGACAGCTTCATTGCATTTCACGAGATGGCCGGCTGAGAGCCGACAGATGACAGCTGACAGCACCAATGACAGCATTCATTGCACGGAATTACATACATTAATTAGGCCCGTACTTTCGGCTACGGGATCAAGAAAAATAGTATACAACCCACGGCTCAAATATTGGATTTCCTGGCATGTGCGATGTGAAGGCCGCGGCGAAGCCGAGGGTCTAGGGTGGAACTTTCGGGTCTAGGGTCGTTTAATTTATTCATTTTTAGGTACAAAAAATTAGGTACAAAAAAAATTTATTCATTAGGTACCTAATTTATTCATTAGGTACCTAATTTATTCATTAGGTACCTAATTTATTCAATTCAATTTATTTAATTTATTCAATTAGGTACCTAATTTATTCATTCATTAGGTACCTAATTCATTCAAATTAGGTACAAAAAAAAATTTATTCATTTTTAGGTACAAAAGCTATAGTCTAACATAACGCCTCAAAAATAGTTGGGCTAGGTAGCTCCATCACAACTCGGCAACGGCTTGTCTGAAACAAAAAAATCAAAGTCCATTAGATTCAGTGTAACACCAACTACAAAATGACTCTCGGATATAAAGTTTTATCGAAAAATTAAAAAATGGCAGATGAAAAACGAAAAAAGTTTTGAAAAACGTGTTTTTTCGCAGTTTTTCACAAAAAAGAGTAAAAATTTTAAAACCGTCGAGGGTTATCTTGTTACGAATCATGTTTACTATAGGTGGTTCAAATTTCAAGAGAATCGGTTTATTAGTTTTACGCGTTTGAAGTTTATACTATGAAAAACTCTTACCTAAACTCAATCGCTAATTCCTGCACCGTACAAAATCCAATATTCCTGAATGTATGTACTCTCGAAAACAGTAAAAAAAAATCGATTTTTCGAAATTATCAAAGTGGACCGACCCCTCAATTGTGAGCATCAGGATTTTCGAAAGTATGTAGGTATCGTTATACGAAGACAGTAATTTTTACTAATTGTAACTGTATTGTCAACAAGAATCATATCATTGCAAACCTAGTTATCCTAATATACCTACGTTTGCAGAATTCACCGTACGGTTGACTGTTTCAAAATATTTGCCGACGTGAAGTGTTCGACCCACTCGTCCAATTTTAGTTTCAGCTGAGAATCTCCATGTGAAGAAACTCCCACGACCCCCTCTCTATTACTCTATCCTCCTAATATTGATCATTTTATTCACATAGTATCCAGTGTATTACTGGAATCGGCACTTGCTGGGGAAGCGATAGCGAGAGCAAGTTCGGAGAAAGTAAAATAATACATTAATTTACTGGTATCATGGAGCAAAGTTTTTCTCTACCTACTAGCTGACACGAACGATGAGTTAATTGCCGAAAAGAGCGGAGGCTGAATTGCACATTTACGTACTCGTAAATAAAACAATTTTCTACACCGTATAGTAAGGCCAATTTAATTAACAGATGCGACCTTTTGTACTCCCTTCGGACTACAGTATATATTATTCATTCGAGCTCCACACGGATATTTCCAGTTACGTACTCGTATAATCGTATATAACACTTTTCAATGTGAGATGTGTGCTGTAAATCCGACACGACACTCAGTAATGAGAAAATACACACCTTATCACGAAAAAACGTTTTTTTTTTATATACGTAGTATTTTATACATAATACACAGTTTGTATGCAGTATAGAGCTCAAAAGTATCAAAGACATATTTCCATCGATAGATCTAAATGTTTGAATAATTCCATTTAAAAAAATGTTCTCCGAAATGTTAGATATCAGTTCAATTATTCAATATTTATCGTATTTGCTGGTTTTTTATTTTACCAAATTGTATAAAGTCGTCGAGACCATAGATGGAATAATTTAAGGGGTTATATACAGTTATCATTTTCGAAAAATCGATTTTTTAAAATTCTGTTTTCGTAATATACATATTCTTATCAAACTGGCGAATATGCTCGAAGTTCACGCACATTTGTAATGACGTGTCAGACTATATGTAAAGTGCTTTTGAAACTTCAAACGCGCTTTTCGCAAAACTGTGTTTTTAAAGTTGATGAGCAAGATTTCTTGGAAACGGCTGAACCGATCAGTCTCAAATTTTAACACAGTCTTTTCAAGTATTTTTTTTTTAGTAATTAATCGAAGGTTTTTTCTCACCGATAAATGTTTTCCATTTTATAAACAATTAAAGGCCGAGTTTTTTGTCAAAAATCGATTTTCTTTTAGAAGTCGCCAATTTGTCCAAACTTATTATTTTGCTTATTTCTTCGATCAATCACAAGATAATCCATTATATTGACGAAATACTTTCGGTTTTTCATTTTAAATTATCCAATCCAGAGATATCGTGCTCACCGCAAGACGCCTTTTTTTAGAGATGCTCCCGGAGATCGCTATAGCAGCTTTCAAAATAATTATTTTTACAAATGAAAAATGTTAAAATACAGTTGAAAGTTACCACAATACGTGTACACATTTTTACGTTAATAGACTTGAAGGTTTTCTGAAGAAAAATTCTTGAAAAATCGATCTTTTTGGGCCTCCTGGAGGTTTGTATTAAAAAAAAAGGAATCCTTCCTCATAGAAATAGTCGATCTGGTCAGGAAACTTAGAGCCTCGTATCGAAGTTGCAGACGAGAATGAGTATGCCACGAATACTTTGGATATTCCAGACACGGCAAATGCCCTTTTGATTTCTAGGAAGATCTGCTTGGTCACGTGGAAATGGCCTATAGTGCTCTATACGCCAATTATGATATCTATCTCCGCGATGTTTATTCTATAGGACCCTCAGTCATTGAAATCGTAATTACATTTTTCATGTTAGTTTTTCCATCGCTCTTGGTGATCTTCGTGACCTTGGGGTACTTTTTCACATTAAAAGTTCCCTTAATACGAAATGGAATAAAACAACACGAAAATAGAACTGTGCGGGAGTCGTGGGAGATTTGCAACTAAGAGACGCGTACGTATTGCCGACGAACCGTGCTGTCACAGTGGTGACGTTCGTTTAGGCCAGGCACAGTGATTAACGTACACTCGTACCAAGAGCGGACAGTCGTTGAAAAACACGCGGTCGGGTCGGACGTATTAAACGTTTCTCTCTATTGAACATTGACGTGACGTGACGTGGTTGGTTGAGTTTCAAAGACGTTTCGTGCTCTGCTTGTTTGCTCTTTAACATAACAGACACCACTATAAGAGTGAGTATTATCAATTTGACACTCTGCGTATAGTACTATATGAACAAATGCTTGGTGAATTTTTGTTTTTGCGTTTGTGAGGAGTTTCAATGTATTCGACAACGTTGTAATACAAAATGGTGATGTAGCCATTTATCTGAATTAGACGATAAAAAAATGTAGGTGATTAATGAACTATTGTAAGTTATTTGCGTATGATGGATAGGAAACAAAACTAGTAAATATCCCGTTTGGAATTATGGTAAACGTGATCGTAGATGACTTACTGTTGCACTGAATTTATACGCACTCTATAAGAGCGCTGAACAATCTGCGGTAAAAACACATTTTAATGCGCACCGTGCCTTTTCGTCTGATGTAAAAATTACGAGAAATTAAGTGTGTGTCATACAATTAGCCAAATCATACCACCGAATCCCATGATGTGATTAATAATTCTAAAAATATAGCCCGTCAGCTTTCCAAATGGCAGGTTTTTTTTACGGTGCAAAAAGGCAGAAACAGGCCCAAAAATAAAATGTTTACTTTGTCTGTATGACATAAGGAGAAAAGAATATATTCCCGGTCCAGTTTTTTTTGTCAGTTTATATGCGAATTTCAGGCAGTAGTGTCGTTTGTCGTAATGTTGATTTAAAGCTCTTCCGGACAGTACCGGTATCATGTCCGACTCTCGGCGTAGAAATTGAAGCAAAGATGTCTCAGTACGGGTCTCTTTCTCTATTTGCTATGCTTAAGGAGTTTTCTCACTTTAGACGCTAAAAAGGCTATTTTCATGAATTTTTTGATACGTTTATATTATAGATATTGATATAAAAGTTGTTACATTTAATAAATACACTTTTGAAATACATATTTTTTAAATTTATTCGTCACTATTTATAGACGGAAATGGTAGTTACAAAAATGTCTTTAAAAATTGTGGGTCTGCGCAGTTGATGAAATTACGGAGATGAATCATCCAAAACAAAAAAATCAAACGGTTTTATATTCAGTATGTTAATGGCCATAGCACATATCATAATGCAAAAATAACAAAATGGCGAACATGTTTCAAAAAACAAAAAAAAACTGTCTTTCTCACCGTTTTTGGCAAAAAAGTAGATATCGAAATTTAAAAAATCCTCGTTATGTGCTATAGCTGTAGTTGTAAAGAATCTGTGATTAAAATTTCACAAGGATCGGTTGAGTAGTTTCGAAGATTTTATCAACAATCCGTCGAAAAACGTTGTTTCGCGAAAAACGCGTCAAAAGTTTGGTTGGGTTACATAAATGCACAAAAAAAATTTGTTATGTATTTCGAAAGTGTATTTATTAAGTGTAACAACTTTTATATCAAAATCTATAATATAAACTTATCAAAAAAATTCATGAAAATAGCCTTTTTTAGTGTCTGAAGTGACCCCTTAAAAAGAACATATTTTTATTTCACGCAATAAACGGATAGTATTCGAAATAAATCTGCAAATTAATTTAGCAGCCTTACACTGCACCGATGAATTTTACCCTTTCATGAAACATTGTTTCTTATTTTCTACTTTCAGATGATTCTGTATTCCAAACCGTATAGTTTTCTGATTCTTTTCTGCCTGACATCGATCTCCAATACGCTGAAGTGTGTCCATAAGCTAGACGGTATTTCAACACCCTCTTTGCCAATCGAAGGAAGATTCTGGATCACCGTTACGATTCTAAATCGCACCGAGGTCGTCGACGAATACATGCCGGATGCTAAATACACCGGTGAGTTATTCTATAGTATCGAGTTTTGAAACAACTAAGAAAAAAATAGTTTGAAATTTTTCTTTTGCGATAAAAACGCTTCTGCTATGTTGAACAGTACATGTAGGCGTAAGAATGTGCATGCACGTGTGTATGCACGTGTGTATGCACGTGTGTATGCAGGTGCGTGATCAGCGATGTCCAATCCCGATGCTTTTGTATCGAGAAACCGGAAGTAACGGTTTGTGCAGAAAAATTCTGAAGTCATATTATTCATTTTCTTAATATTTACATTTTCGTTTCACATTTTTTGAATTGTTATTTTATTTAATTCATTGAATTTATTTTAAATTAATTAATTGAATTTATTTATTCAAAGCTCCGTAATTGATGCATCCTGCTAAACGAGCCAAAAAAATCTTTAAGGGGAGAGATACCTTTAAGCGAGGAAAAATTGGTGGAAAAAGAAATAATACTTAAGTATAATAATTCTGGAAAAATAAGAATACCTCGAAAGATCAAAACTCCAAAAGTATTTTACGCGAACGACCGAAGTCCGAAAAGTCAAGACCATGTCAGCGAAAGTCTACATAATTGACTGTAAATAATGTAGAACGTATAACATTATTTAGGCACATTTCAAAATCAACGTAAAATCACTTCTTAATTAAAATTTTTTTAAAAAATAATTCGTCGATTTATTAAAAATGTTGAAACTTTTGAAACTTCCATAGCCGAATTATATTGACAGTGTTCAGATTTTCGGTATTTCGTGTAAAATCCTTTCGGAGTTTTGAGCTTTCTGATCATTCAATGTTCGGAATTTCAACCCGGCCCCATCTTGAATTTCGGAACATTAAAATTCGGAATTTTAAACCCATAAAAAATGATCCCTGAAAAATTATGAATCTTTCCTCTAACAAAAATCCTGAATATTAGCAAACGTTCCCTCGCCTAAAGGTATCGCCCCCCCCCCTTAAGTGTGCCCCTAGTGAAATGACATGGTGAGTAGTTCCGTCCGCGCAAAGGAGGCATCCAAATCGAAAGTTCGGCGTTCGTCTGTCAGATGTTTTGCCTGCTCGTGTTAATAAACTGGCGGCAATCGATTGTTGAACGACTGTAAAATGCTTGGTCTCCTAATCCATCTCTGGATATATTTTTCCGGTTAACTATCGAAGTGATATGCGCACCTATGGAGTCGTTTAAGGTGGTTCGGAAGAAACAATTTAAAAATCGAGTAACGCTTAACCTCCTATTTTTTGTGAGAAAGAGATAGCATGTAATTAACAACGTTGAAATAAAAAAATTTAAGTCACTTCACCGTCACCATTTCCGAGATATGAACGTTAAAAGTTGACCCCAAATACACGCACTCAAACGTAACCTCCGAAAAAATTATCGGAATTGATAACTTTACGTAAAATTTAGTCGTTTGACCCAACAAACGAAACTTCTCATTCGAATCTTCGGTTAATATGGAATTCACCTCCAAAAATTGTCGCTGATCCACCGTGCAATTTAGTCACAATAATTTATTAAATTTTCCTATACGGCATGTGTCTTTCTCTAAACGGTGATCGGAGCGTCAGCTGTGATTGCTAAGGGAAATTCCTAGACGGAAATTCGTGCAGAATGCGATATGAATGTCGACGAATGCCTACGCTGCAGATCATGCTAAATACAATAAGAATATAATAAAAGTAATAATAAAACGAAGGATAAAAAATGAATAAAAATATGTTGATTGTAGATGTTAATTTTTTTAAATTGATTATTACGTATACAAATATTTTTTTGCTCAGTGCGAGATTTTGTCGCGAAACGACCACTTACACGTAATTGTGCCATGTTTTGACATATGTCGAGTCGTTGAAAGGTGATGTTTGAGCTCTTTTAAAGTGAGGTTATGTAGCGTTGCCAACTGCTTAAAACGTGAACTCACTAGTAAAGTCGATAATGATCAACTGAGTGCTCGATAACCAATGTCGATTGAAAGTATTTATAAAAATCATCATAAATTTTCATTCTAAAGAGTACCAAAATAAAAATATTTGAGAGAAAAAAATAAAAATCGTCAAAATCGTCAGTTTGACTTCCGGTTTTTCTACCGAACTACCTTAAAAGGAAAGAGTTGGGAGCAGTAAATGAGGAACAAGCCACTCAACAAACTCACTTTTAGATCGACTTTCACATGTTTACGCAGTGAGAAATGATAGATCTACAGCCATGGTTTACGCCATATAGCCTGCTGAGGTCATATGTTGTGCGGCTCTATGGCTGTGTTCAAAGTCATTTTCATGAAATCGTCATCCAGGGGTCAACGTTTGTTTATTTTTTTGTCAGAAACTTTTTCGTCGGTTTCAGTGACAATCGAGAGTAAAAAGACTGGCCCAGAAGGACCCCAGCAGTTTACGAGATTCCTGTTAACTCTGGAAAACAAAAACGATTCTCTCACAGCCGGAACATTCGACCTTGCTGACGAGCTGTTGACGCAGTTCTCCGAAAAGTGTCCCAACGCAGTGGCGGAAAGTAACCAAATACCAAAGACCGATATCTCGGTTTTATGGACCAGCCCACCCGAAGGCAGCGGTTGCGTAGTTATTAGGTGACATGAACATTTTGCTTTACTAAGAAAAAGCCTATACATGTTCAAATGTTTTTGAAATTTACGAATGGAAGTAAGAAAATACACTGCCTCATGCCTTACTCACTCGTATCCTCTGCGGGTTGATTATTACGTCCGTCGCATTATCATTTTGAAGCATTCCTCACAGTTATTTTGCCACTCCTGCACTCCGATCAATAATTGCAGAACCAATGTAGTGCATATTTTTGGCTCCCTCTGTTATTCTAGTTTTCATTCCCTCGCAGAGGGAATGTTGGCATAGAGAATTCGACAAAAAGTGCCCAAAATGGCAGGAAATTGTTTTTATCCTGAAAACTTGGACTTTGGGGTTTTTGAGGGTGCTGATTACGGTACTGAAATAAAAATTTAGGAATTCACAATGACGAACAAATATGGCGAATGAAAATACAAATAATACAGATTGATTTCGATGAAACTCGGTACTCAAGCTTCATATATTTCCACCTATTTATTGTATTATGCTCCATGTTATTGAATCCACCATGAAAAATTCGTTCATTTTGAGTTCAGCATCACACCCAGCGTCCCCGAGAATCCCCGAGTACCAAGATTTATCCAAATCGAGCTGTTTTTTGCACTTTCGTGCGCCATATTAGATCCGCCATTAAAGTTTTTTGAATTTCGTGTTCAGATTCGTAATAAGCGACCTCGAAAATCCCAGAGTACCAATTTTTATCTAAATCGAGTAAAATTTTCAATTTCGGTCCGCCATTCTAGCGCCGCCATTTTGAATTTTCAAATTTAAAGTTCAGATTCGTAATAAGCGACCTCGAAAATCCCGGACTACTAATTTTCATCTAAATCGAGTAAAGCTTTTTATTTTTGTCCGCCATACTGGCGCCGCCATTTTGAATTGCAAAATTTTGACTTTAAATTCGGATTCAGCAAGCCCAAAAACCCCTGAAAGAGGCTCCGATTTCAAACCAGAGCAAGTTAAATAGGGAAAAAAAAGGTTGACGCATTATTGCGTCAATGCCACACAGGGCACGGAATTATTTGACGCACTATTGCGTCAATGCCAACGAAGCGGTTAATATTTACAGTCTGAATCATTTTTGCACCTGAGAAATATTCGAAATGCAATAATAATTCGTTGTCTTATGCCAGAGGCTTTGTTCAATGTTTTGAAAATTAATTTTCCACGATTTGACTCCTGTCTCTCGGAAACCCTAGACATGATACTTTTTCACCTAGAAATAAAATTACCCTGTAATTTGATAAAGTGTATATTACAGAGATCGTAAATATGTTAAGGGGTCATCTCACTTTAGACGCTATCAAAAGGCTATCATGAATTTTTTTCATACGTTTATATTATAGATATTGATATAAAAGTTGTCACACTTAATAAATACACTTTCGAAATACATAGAAAGTAATTATTTATTCATTTAAGTCACCATTTTTAGACCGAAATGGTCGTTAAAAAAATGTAGGTCTGCGCTGTTGATGAAATCTCGGAGATGGATCATCCGAAACAAAAAAATCAAACAGTTTTAGATTCAGTATGTTAATGGCTATAGCGCAAATCATACGATTTTTTATATATGCAAAAATAATAAAATAGCGGACATTTTTCGAGAAAAAAAAACAAAAAACGTGTTTTTCACCGTTTTTGGCATAAAAATAGTAAATATCAAATTTCAAAAATCCTTGATATGCGCTATAGCTATAGTTGTGAAGAATATGTGGTTAAAATTTCATGAGGATCGGTTCAGTAGCTTCGAAGATTTTATCAACAAGTCGAAAAACGTTGTTTAGAGAAAAACGCTTTTAAAGTTTGCTTGGGTTGCATAAATACATGAAAAATGTTTTTTTTAAATGTATTTTAAAAGTGTATTTATTAAGTGTAACAACTTTTATATCAATATCTATAATATAAACCTATCAAAAGAAATCATGAAAATAGCCTTTTTTAGCGTCTTAAGTGCGAAGTCCCCTTAACGATTCGAAATGGTCGACAGAGCCACAGTCGTGGAAAACGCAGAAAGCTGGTACACGGGTGAAGGAGATTTGGTGAAAACGATTTGCCAGGATCCGAAAGCAGTGGAAGATGATCCCGGCCCAATACTCCCGGAATGCTCTACCTGCGATGAAGCCAAGTATGAAGTCACTTTCGAGGGCTTATGGTCAAGGAATACTCACCCCAAGGTAACCAATTGCAATTATGTTGTACCTCTTGATTTATCCTTTTGAGGTCAAAATACCCACACGCTCTTAACTAACATAATTTATTAGTTATTACATTGCGTTTCTGTCGTTAGCTAGTCTGTTATACAATATCATATGCCTGATAAAAAATATGAAACTTTTGAAGGCGCATGCTCTGTTCCTGAGCTCAAAAGATCTTTTCTACATGAGATTTTTCAACAACCGCTCAAAAATAAATAAGTGAATGAGTCACTTGGAAATATTAAAAAACGTAAGAATTTGAGAGAAACCTAAGCTGGCGGTCGTCGAAAAATGAGCTATAAGTGTTGTGACCTAGTAGTGTAGTGGGTTTGTATACATATGTTGTAAAGAATATACTTTCTGCGCTTCGGATTGTCGTAATGGATCCATTTTTCATCGCCAGTGACAATTCGATGCAAAAAACCTTTTCTCCCGTTGAAGCAGCAGTTCACGTGTCAAAAGACGCCTCTCAATGTCCCATGATTTCAATTCACACGGGACCCAATGTCCTTCCCTCTGGATTGTGCCCAAAGTTTTAAGACGTTTTCGTACCGTTGATAAGTCAACTCCCAATGATGTGGACGATTCTTGAAGTGTCTGAGATGAGTCTTCATTGAGCAATGCCTCCAACTCATTATCTTCAAATGTTTTTCGGCTGGCCAGGTCGCTCCTTGTCATCCAACTCGAAATCATCAGCTTTAAAACGTGCAAACCACTTCCGACACGCTTGCTCAGCTAGAGCATGTTCACCATACACTTCCACTAAAATACGATGAGCTTCAGCAGGACTTTTGTTCTTATTAAATAAATGAATTGAAACTTTTCGCTAAAACACTTTATTCGGCACGAATGTTGACATATGCAATACATTTTAAAGTGTTGTTATTTACGATTCAAACGGAGGTTATGTACAGCAAATGACATTCAATGATAGCTGTCGGTAAGAACGAAATACTGTATTACCTACGCCATCTCTTGTAAAACGCTACGAATTAATTCTAACACCTAATGGATAACTCCAAACATAGCGAGACCTTGCTGTAATTCTTGAATCATATAGTCAATGGTGATACATGCAAAACCTAAACGATTTTTCCCGAGAATGTTTATTTCTATAGAGCTATGATATTTTCCTCATGCCATCGAAACTGATTTGTACTTGACCGCCAACTACGTTTTTCGAGATAATTATACGTGTATACAATTCTCGGATAAATATACCGTTAAAATATCACTAGAATGAGACTAGCGTTGCCTTGAGTTTTTCGAGAGCAGGTATAACAACATAATAAGAAATAAGTCAATCCAGTAGCTGAATATTTTGTCTTTAGTGGTATCTTTTTTTAGTACGAGAAAAATCGCAACTGTACTAGTTTTCGTAAAGCACCTAAATGATTTCCGGGATCCGCATTGCAGGATTTTCCCAGCAAGGGATGGTTGATACGCTTTTCCGACGTAATCGGGGCCTCGCATACTGTGGACTACAGCTTCTGGAAACATGGCGAAATTGCAAGTGCAGGACTACAACAGGTTGCAGAATTTGGGTCAACGAGGAAATTGGAATCTGAATTGAAGGGCAAAGTATAAAATCAATTATTATGTTGATCAGTCACCGCATTGAAAGGTTTTGCGATAGACACCAGCAATAAGCTGAACAAAAAATAATCTATCTACATATGGAATAACGTTTTCCAATAGAAAACTTCACTACACAATAATAATTCTGCTCATATACAAACTTTCATTGGTGGGAAGTTGTGATCAGCCCGAGATACTCATATCTCTAACACTCTAAAATCTCATTCGTGTGTGAGTTATAAAACTATTCGACCATGAAAAATATATTGTTGTATCCCCGGCTCGAAAACCCAGGATAGGAATTTCGAGATCGTTGGCAAAATCGAGGAAGTCAAATTCGTCGATTAGGAATGTAAGTTTATTCAGCGAGTTAGTCTCAAGTGTGAATTTACAATGTGTCAATCATATCTTAGGGCCGAACCATTCAAAAGCCAACTAAAGACTGACATGGTGACTGACCCTGGTACCTTCTCCTAATTCTCGACTCTGTTGTCGCCATTTGTTCTAAATCAAACATCGTACGATGATTGGTCAGCATGTGTCGCAATGTGACGTTTTTGGCGTTTGGACTTCGGCGGAAGGAGCACTCTTTCGCAATAAGGGCAGTAAACGGCCTGGAATGCTTCACAGGCCCTTCCTCGATCGATCGCTTTTACTTACGAGGAGACGCGATTTACGCGTCGCTTTGAACGCGACAAGATCATTTTTTATTCTAGGGTAATTATGCAGTACGAGGACTTTAAAATAAAACGACGGGAAATTTCCTTTTTCGCGATGATGTTGTTTATTCCATTATAGTAAGTGATCTTCCGTCGCGTGAGGCTGACATTTCCCATTAATTCCATATGATATGGGGTATTGAAATTTCCAGACGTATTTCGACCCCTCGCTGAACAGCTACGTGTTTCCTTATACATAGTATATATTATGAAGGTAACAATGTATATGTTTTGATTTCGGAGACCACAACTGTCCTGTTTCCGGAAACAGGTAATATTTCGACGTCTATTCTTTGTTGTCGCTAAACAGCTACGCGTTTCCTTATAGATAGTGCGTTATAAAGGTGACATATACATATTTTGGAACGATGAGATACGTTTTGATTTCGTGGTCGTGAAATATGTTTTTGGCTATGTTTGTTTTAGGCTTGCAACTCGCTTTTAGTTTTGTCGACCATGCGCGTGGTGGTTACCGCATACTGTATTCGAGAGTATATTTGACTTGGAATTCTTCGCCTCTCCACGTCGAGTCGTATTTAGAACGTAACATCTTGAAGAATGGGGAGGACGGCTTGACGCCGGTCGGGGTTTCTGCCAGTGTTCCCACATTACAGTCATTCGTTTGTCCTTTTTTTATATTCCATCTGCTTGTGCTTGCTTTTGCTTTGCGTCGCTTTGTGCTGCTTGGCTCTGCTTATTTTTTTGCTATCTTTTTTTAGAGAGGTACTTTCCTCTAAGCAGGAGGGAGTTGTGACGTGGCGTCATATGCTGACGTTCACTCGAAACGCCGACGAAACGCCTCCGCCATTCTCTTCCCATTTTTTTGCGTACTGCACATTTTCCCCAACATGTCTCATATCATAAATGATTCAAGGTAATTCTATCGCCAGGCTTCAACCCATAGGATTTTCATAATTTTTTTTTTGAGCTTCACTAAATGTATTACTAATCGTCTCTGTAAAACTTCAGGGGCGGTTGTCTACCTTATTAGAGAAAAAAAAATTATTATTGCGTATTTTTGTGAAAGGATTCCGAGACAACATACAAAGACCCGATTTCCGGTTGCTAAAAACGTGTATACGATAGTGAGAATCCGTTAGATTCTTAAAAATAATCGGATTTACATACAGTATTTACATACAGGATTACTTGCAGTAATCTAATGCTCTCAGAAAAAAGTACGCTTATCGACCTAATTTTGATGCAATATCAAGTTTAATAAGAACTTCCGGCATTGGTTTTATCACCGCTTGCTACG
Organism: Ophion costatus; assembly: GCA_951751655.1. Classification (NCBI taxonomy): domain Eukaryota; kingdom Metazoa; phylum Arthropoda; class Insecta; order Hymenoptera; family Ichneumonidae; genus Ophion; species Ophion costatus. The sequence goes on along the minus strand of OX632366.1, from coordinate 13,607,132 downwards.
ATGAAGAGACGTGACAGCAAGGCAACAGCTGTCTGTAGTCCTAACCTTAACCTAATTTTGGACCGCCAAGAATGTGCCCTAAGAATATCCGATTCTATGGTGTTTTGTGCGGTGAAGCCTCAAATAGATGCCTAATAGAGTCTTTAGGCTCATGATTTACGTCATGATCACACTCGAGGTCCTTGCGCAGCGTACGAGGGTTGTTTGAAAAGTCCGTGCAAAGTCAGAGAGCTGGCACTACTGGTGCGTATCGAGGTTATTTTCTGTTAGCAGCATCTCTTGGAAAAAAACATACCGAGTTCCAGCTAGATCGGTATATTTCTATGTGTTTGGCATTCGCTTGAACCGGGGGAGTCGATTGATTTAAAAAAGTGGACGAAAAAGAATTTCGTGCGTTAGTTAAACATTACTTTATGAAAGGCAAAACGCCTCAGGAGACGAAAGAGAAGCTTGATAAACATTATGGTGACTGTGCACCTTCGATTAGAACAGTTTATAAGTGGTTTCAAATTTTTCGGAGTGGCCATATTGGCACCAGCGACGCTGAACGTTCTGGACGCCCTGTTGAGGTCACTACTCTAGAAATCATTGATAAAATCCATAATATGGTGATGGATGACAGGAGAGTGAAGGTGCGTGAGATTGCTAGTGCTATGGGCATCTCGAATGAACGGATACATAATATTTTGCACCAACATTTGGACATGAAAAAGCTATCCGCAAAATGGGTGCCGCGATTGCTCACGATTGACCAAAAATGAAATCGTGTCAAGTGTTGCAAGGACGGGTTGCAGCTGTTCTAAAGGAATCCGCAGGACCTTCAGCGTCGTTTCGTCATCGACTATCTGAAAAAGGGTGAAACTATTACAGGCGTATATTATTCATCGTTATTGGACCGTTTGAAAACCGAGTTGCAAGAAAAACGTCCACGATTGGCCCACAAAAAAGTCTGTTTCCATCACAACGCACCAGCCTCAATGCCATAAATGCCTCAGCAGTTGTGGCCGCAAAATTAATGGAATTAGGGTTCCAACTCGTTTCACATTCCCCCTATTCTCCAGGTTTGGCTCCCTCGGACTATTATTTGTTCCCCAATATGAAGAAATGGCTGGCGGGAAAAAGATTTTATTCAAACGAGGAGGTGATTGCAGAAACGAATGGCTATTTTGCAGACTTAGACAAATCTTATTATACGGAAGTGATCGACAAACTGGAGCAGCGTTGGATGAAGTGTATAAGCCTAAAAGGAGACGACGTTAAAAAATAAAAAAGGTTTATCCCAAAAAATTAAGTAGTTTACATTTTTGCACGAACTTATCAAACGACCCCTGTATTATTGTTAGGTTTAATGGTGATATTTATATTTTCACGCGAAAGCGCTGTTTGTACAAACGTCTCAATATCCTCTACTTCGTAGCTATCCGTAGGTATCGTCAACACCTTATCTACCACGTAGAGTTTATTGTTGTCAATGTCTATTTTGGGAATGTTAGAGGTTAACAATCCCACGAGACCGAAAGTATAATTTTCGGTGGCGAGAGTTCGATTGGGGGTAAATATTGCGCTTCAAGTATGGTCGGTGAGCCAGATGTCGTCAAGGTGATACTGTCATTCATGATGCTGGTAAATTGACACCTGAATTCCACACCTCATTGAAGTGCGTGCATGTAGTTTAAGATGGTAACTCATAAAGAAATACTATAAGCAATCTTGAAATTCAGTGTATGTTATTCCGCCAGAGTGTATACTACGTTTTTTCATAGCGTCATACATGTCAAATTTCGTGCCAAAGATCGAGTAGTGCGGGGAATTTTACTGCACTGCTCTATTTTTTTAAATCTGCAGTTGAAGCACACAGAATCCTTGTTGAGACTCACGGCGAGCATGCCATTTCGGAAGCAACATGCAGACATTGGTTTAGACACTTTAAAAATGACGATGTTGATGTGTTGGATTAGAGGCAGAACTTCGTGAAGACTCATTCCGGACGCTAGCTGAATGTGAAGAATTATTAGGCTTTGATCACACAACAGTTTCGAAACATTTGAAAGCATTGGGAAATTTTTTTTTTTTTTTAATAAGTCATTAATTTTCGTGAATAAAGCAGCGAAAACTTGGACAACATCTCAATACATTCCAACGGTTTGAGATTTGAAAGCATCTTACCGTATGCCAAGTAGCTGAAGCAACGAAAGTATAAGTTGCCTAAATGATTACTTGAACCTGTGAGTGGAGTTTCGTATCATCCATTCAATGCGCTTAACCAAGTGATAGCACCCAGTGATGCACGTTCCAACTCTATATTTTATATTTGATGAAATACTTATATATAATGAATCACTTTTTCATACGAAAAAAAATGGATTTCTATTTTACACAAACCTACATTAATGTTATTACTGATATTAATATCCGCTCGAAAATATTTTAAATAAAGAATATTATTATTCTATTAAAATATGAAATAATGTATGTAAACGTATAAACTAAACGCTGTTTTTTACTTTCATTGATCGTAGAGCGACAAGATCCGAACAATAATAAAAGCCAGAGGAATAACGTATCCGAACGTCACAGGACAAACGTTTGCTGTTTTTCGCGTCGACAACAAACATCATTTGATGTCTCTGGTATCCATGATCGGTAACGAAAATTGATGTATTCTTTGGCCGTGCAATCGTATTTTTCGTACTTTAATTTCTTAAAATAATTTGTTCAGTACCATCTCCTGATTGGATCGTTGGAGTTTCTGGACTCGAATTGTGCCTCTCGAATCGCTCGTGGATTGAGCACAAAGAGCTCAATCTATATCCATACGACGTGGGTACTGACGATGGAATCACTTATACGGTATGCACACACACACACACACACACACACACGCGCGCGCGCGCGCACGGATCTGTTTCCCACAGAGTTCCCAACGCATTATTGATTTTGGACTCCTATTGAGAACATATACTTCCTGAAATATATTTTATGCTTTGAATATAGATTGTTCCATTTAAGGTCCGAATTTTTCAGTAGGTTTATTTAAAACCGCCAACATCGGTGCCAAAAGTTCGCCACTTGCCGTAATCAAAGGCTGTATAGTATAACTGAGTTGTTGATGTTCTTGATTACGCTGTTGTCTCCGTGGATTTTTATCCTTCTATTCCCAACATTCGACCTACATGTTGCCCTCAATTAAGTCCACCTTTGGCAAAATTCAAGTAAATGAATTTGAATCATTGTCCTTCAGTTAAAGTTACCGCAATTTCGCCTTATACGCAAAAGAAAACATTGTCATAGTGAAAACTCTTTTCGACCTCTCCTTGAACAAGTCATAGCGGAAATGCTTTAATCTTCGAGGGTAGTATCTTTGATAGGATCAGCGGGGTGGATTGTGCTATTAAGAAATCAGTATGGAAACGAAGTTCTAAAGTGTTCCACTTGCTCGAAATGGTCCCCTTGTAAGATGGTGGGGTGAAGAATCATGGACGCGTGGTTCGCGCCTTAAATGATTTTCATGCATCAATTCTCGATTTTCACCCCGTTTTTTGGCCACTGAGAAAATTGTTTCAACACAGCGGAAGGTTGATACCAAAGTGCTGTTTCTCGTGAGAAGTATAACTGTTTTAAGTGTCGTGAAATATTCTTTTTTCAGTCAGCTGACAGTCCGACCAATCCACCAGAACCAATAAGGCTAATAACTTCGACTTATCCAAACGACTCGAAATCTCCGTTCTACGATCCATCAGGATTGAATATGAAACCTATGGCAAAGCTTCATTTGAACAGGCAAAGGCTCTACGAGAAGACGTGCGAGGAGATATCTGAACCAAACAGCAACCCAGGTGAAAAGGGTAGGAAACGACACAAAAATAGCAAGTATTTCTTTGTTTTTTTACCTGTCCCATGCACCAATTATTTCAGTCATGGCCTGATTGTAAAAGTTTGAGTTCATTAGGAAGTGGTTCACGTACTTTGTATGATGGACGTTGGACCACATATCGGGGTAACATATGTGCGAAACAAAAACCGATTTCGTACACGTTTGCCATGGCTGTTACTTTGTCCGTGATTCTTTAAAGGCTTGGCCACGAACTACAGCGACGCGAGCTACCACGAGACTAGCGACGTGTGGCCTACGTGGCCGCGCCACGAATTCGAGAGTGGCAGCAGCGACAGTGGCCGCGACGAACCTATTAAAAATGGCGATATCAAAAACGGCGCGGTTCTGTCTCGAAACAAATTCGTTCTTTGCTCAAGGTATTCTTCATATGAGGCAAGGAATGCATCGCGTGAACAGAAAGAGAAAGATATCTGGCGAATTCTGTACGCTGTACAGCGAAATTAGGGATTTTCCCGATACAGTTTTTTTAGTATACAAGAACGAGTATACTCATTCTTGTATACTCATTCTTGTACAAGAGTATACTCTTATACAAGAGTTCTTGTATAAGAGTATACCAGAGAGTATATGTATAAGAGTATTGTATAAGAGTATACAAGAGTATTGTATAAGTATAAGAGTATACAAGATATATAAGAGTAATAAGAGTAATAAGAGTATACAAGATATATAAGAGTATACAAGAGTATACAAGAGTATACTCTTGTATAAGAGTATGTATAAGAGTATACTCTTATACAAGAGTTCTTGTATAAGAGTATACTCATTCTTGTATACTCTTGTATACTATGTACTCACGAACATCGAACCAGATTTGAAGATACGAGTAATTTTCAAAAGAGTTGTGACCCCTACTGAAAAGTTATTTCTCACTTACGGTAAGTAAAAAACTATTTATTTTCCATAATTTATTCGTACTGATATTTTCTTTGAGAATTTTTTCTTTCTTATGAAAATAAGTAAGGTACACGTGGATTTCATCATTATTTCGATAACCTAATCAGTCTAAGGGTAATCGTTTCATTTCACTTAGTCTGGAACCAAAAGAAATTGACATTAAATATTCGCATGACTGTTATCACTATTGTTGTAGGTGCCGTTATTTGTAGGTTCTGTGTAGTATCCGTAGATACGTCCATACTGATTGACTGAGATTTCGTCCGTTGGAGCGTGAGTCAATTTATTTCGTGGTCTCAATCTTTGCATGGCGTTTAACTTCTCCACCTCTGGCAAAAGGCTCATCCAGAAGTGGTAATCATCTGACCTAATTTCTGTATGTTGTTTAGTGGGACGTTTAACTGCTGGAAATTCCAATAATTTTAATTTCCTTTCTTTCAATTTCTAAATATTCGGGCCGAATTTCGTTTTGTGTAGGTCGGTTTCGGGAAGAATAAAAAATGTCCGTTTCTGAGATTGTACCTTAGACTCAGTAAGTAACTGAAACCATTGAATGTTCTTTCAACAAAACTTTAACGTTGATGCTAGCCGTCCGGTTGTCGAACGAATAAGCGTACGTTATTCGTCCGGACAGTGGCTAATTTCACGCAGTTCACGCTGTACAACACCCCAAACAAACAATCCCAAACACACAAACCCAAACAAATCCACTCAAACCCAAACATACAAACCCAAAATGACAAACGCACACAAACCACCCCAAAAAAAACCGAAGCGCAACTAAACAAACCCAAACAAAACCAACCAACCCGAGCCAAGCAAACACACCCAAAAACCAAAAACCAAACAAAGCCTACCAACCCAAACCAAACAAACCCAAACACAACTAACCAACGCAAACACAACCAACCAACCTAAACCCAAACAAAATTATGAAGATTTTTTTCGGATAACTACGTGTAAATTATTTTTCCGGATAGTTTGTTTAACAATTTAACACAATCTATCCGGACAATTATATATATGTTATTCGTCCGGATACTAGCTTACACGAATCACAATAATATGTACAGGCGTACATATTATCGTCTACCTTGGCAACAAATGGAAACTATAAATGAAACATATTATTGTGACAGCATTGTAGGTACTGGAAATACGGCGTGAACTGAGCCGCTATCCGGACAAAGAACATACGCTTATTCGTCCGATAGCCGAACGAGGAGATGCTCCGAAACGTTAAATGAGTTTTTTTCAACTGTATTTGTGAAGTTGGTGTCCGCAATAACTCAGAAAATAATTGGTTGGTCCCGTTTTAATTTAACACACATTTTAATAAGAATATTACTCTCTACTTGAGACCTATGCGAATACTTTTTAAAAAGTATTTATTTCATTGCTCACAAAGTATTTCTTTTATTACCTACAGGCCTGTAGGAATAATTTTTAAAAAGTATTTCTTTTATTGCCGAAAAAAAGGATTATGTACAATTTAAACAATATTTTTAAAACGTGCCATTTCTGTGATTTTGTTTTCTCACATTTTTTTTCCGTTTTGTTTCAGATCAATGCAAGCCTTACACCGCTTCAAAACTCACATCACAGCTTTCCCAGAATATAGTGAACCCGGCATTTAAATTATTTTATTTTAAAAAATGTTGTGACATTTAAGAATAACAATGATACCCTAATTTACAAAATTGTAAAGAAAACAGTTTTTTTATCATAAAAATTTACGCATTTTCAGCTGCTTAAGGCTATTTCGCCTTTTTATCATGCGCCCCGAATCCTTGCACAGCATTTTTAGTGGACCTGTCCGTACACAGATTGTATTTTTCGAGTGTAGTTCCGAAAAGCCCATACCGCTTTTTTCGTTGAAATTTTGTATACTTATGTATTTTGACTCGCTGAACACGAATATGATAATAAAAATTGGCCCAAATTTGATTTTCAAGATAAAAACTGAAAAAAAAACGGTTTTCGTAGTTTTTTTATTATTTTATTTTAACAAATGTTGATCGTAGAAGAAAATGTCTTCTACGAAAGTTGTAGCCCATCAAAAGATTGATCATTTATGTTCAATACAAATTTTGTCTTAAATCATTATTTTTCAAGAAAATGGGATAATACTCCAATAAGTATATTTTGCTAAACTCTATTAGTTTCGATGTTATCCAAGGTGCCCAACAAACCCACCCCAGTGTTCTACGCATCCCACGATTCCACGCACCCATCCGAGGTGCCCACCGCCCACCCCAGTGTTCTACGAACCCGACGATTCCCCGCACCCATCTAAGGTATTCAACAAACCCACCCCAATGTTCTACGCACTCCGCGATTCCACGTACCCATCCGAGGTGCCCTCCACCCACCCGTGTTCTAGAAACCCCACGATTCCACGCACCGATCCAAGGTGCCCGACAAACCCACCCGAAGTCGAAAAAACTGTATATTGATCTTAGAGGAAAATGTTTCCTACAAAAGTTGTAGATTATAGAAAAATACACATTTTATGTTCTATACATTTTTTGTCTAAATCTACAACTTTTGTAGGAAACATTTTTCTCTAAGATCAATATACAATTTTTTCGAGTTTTGACCTTGAAAATCAAATTTGCGCCAATTTTAATGATCATATTCGTCTTCAGTGAGTCGAAATACATAAGTATACAAAATTTCAAGGAAAAAGCGGTATGGCCTTTCGCAACTTTATCCAAACTTATGATTACACCCTACTTTATACAATGGAATATCTTTGGGAATGTCGAAAACGATAAAAGCCTTTATGGCCGATCTAAAAAAATGTAAATAAACGTGAATAGGTAAATCAAACCTTGTTATTTAGCTTTGTTATAGATATTTCTATATAAGTAAAGTCTCACACAATGCAATCAGGTATCAATTGCGGCACTTGTGTAAACTCTTATTTTCGCGATTCTTAGTTTCGTTCTTCGCGATGGCTGTTCTTATATGTATGACTATATTTTCATCGAAAACTGGCCGCAACTTTTATTGATTCGCTAATTCTCGAATAATCAATTCACAGAAGCTTGCAAGACTACTCAATGGGGTACATGGGGACCCTGCCCGCCCACCTGTGGAGGTCACCAATTGAGACAACGAAATTATAAAGATCCACTTACTGCAGCATCGCATAACTGCACAGTGCCGTTAACCGACAGACGATCCTGTCGACGAAATGATCCGCACTGGTGAGTTTACAGGCAAAATATATCGTGCACCGTAACATATAGTTCGATAATTTGCATTATACATAAAGCGTCGCTTTTATAAATCGATTTAATCTCGATAGATCGAAAATAGGGCGTTTTGGATTATTTGCCTTGAGAACCATTCTCCAATTGGTTCGAATTAAATATCTCGACTAGAAACGTGCGAACTGTGGCTGAATTTTACCCCCTTGAGGGGTCTTCTCACTTTAGACGCTAAAAACGCTATTTTCATGAATTTTTTTATAGTTTTATATTATAGATATTGATATAAAAGTTGTTACACTTAATAAATACACTTTCGATATACATTTTTTTTAATTACGTATTTATGTAACCCAAACAAACTTTAAACGCGTTTTTCCTGAAACAACGTTTTTCGACGGCATGTTGATAAACTTAATGATTAAACGAACCTTGGTGAGGTTCAACCATGATTGTATGAAGCGCCTCTTCCGAAGAGATTATAGATGTAGTACCCCCACTTCCCACACTGTCGCGACAAACTTTAAAGTTAGAGAAAAAAACACGACGCGGCCCCTCGTCCGTTGCTTCATCCGCCATGTCCGACTCGCGTCCATCTGTAATCTTCATTCTTCAAAGACACTGCCGTAACTTAAAAAACGGGTATCTCATTAGAGATGAAAGGGCGGGAGGGACTGATCTCTTCGGAAGAGGCGCTTCATACAATCACGATTGAACCTCAGCAAGGTTCGTTTAATCATTAATTGTATTTCACGCCTCTTCCTCGAGATCATAGATGTAGTCGTTTAAAGATAGTCACGGCAGATATGTTTATGGTACGCCTTTTCTGTTTCAATTTTATTGCATATTAATAACCATGTTAGGCTTAGCCATAAAAATACAGGGTCCATCTCGAAAGGAACGATATTGTCCTATACGAAATCTTAACAATTACCCTGTACTTGGTTTTTCAATACCGCTGCTGCAAATTTCCAATTTTCTATAGAAACACATCGATCGTAAAAACGAGCAAATGTCTCTGAGTCTTTTGACCAACCGGCCGTCTTTCGGATTACGTCAATATTAACTCCCTGACGTTTTGCTGCTAACGTTGCTGCATGGCGTGTGCTATATGCCGATAACACGTTGATATTGATGCCACTTTTAGTCGAAACTAACATTATCTACCAACTCAGAGTCTGTGTTCCTACGGCTTAATATGGTTTTTTAAAAGAAATAAATAATTTAACCTCTGAACCTCGCAAAGCTTTCGTTTTTCCTAAATAAGCTAACAGCACTGAGGCCACGCAGATCGGTTTATCATCAGTAAAAAACGGTAATCGTAGGACCGGCTGTTTTTTCCTCGGACCTGAAGTTTTAATTGAACGAGGAATTTTTATTTCCAAAACCTTTTCAGTTGCTCGATAAATATTTCTTGTATCAATAAGAGACAGAGTCTGCATTCGATGTCCCGTAGATAGTGCCAACAAAGTTACTAGCTTCAAGGTTAAGTTCTCCAAACTGATTTCATTGTTTGGATAAAAAGTGGATAAATATCGTAGCACAACCTTCGGGTCCCAGGTTGCATCATTCGTCGACTGATGTGTTTGACAACGTCGTCTTCAATGACGAGTTTAGGTTGGCTAAAATAAGCCCTTTCCTTGCCAGAGACTCTTCACGGTGAATTGAGGCGAGAAGCCTACTTCCATCACTCAATTTTTCGAGCAATTCTATTTTCTCTGGACCCTCCATTTTAAGAGCAATTGTGATTGCATTACCCAACGCTGCAAGGCACGCCGCAACCCGTCCTTGCTTTTCAACGATACGTTTGTCCCTCTTTAACGCCGTTTCTTGAATTGCAGCGGTAATTTCCGCGTTCAACTTCGGAACTACGATACAGTTACAATTCTCCGGGGCTGGATATTTTTCCTGTAGGGTCTAAACTTCGTCTGCCGGAAGTCCTTTTCTCACGATCTGCGACCAACGGAGAGCTATATCTCTGTGAATCGTGGCACTGTTTATCGTCTCCGATTCGAGGCGCGATCCAATTACTTCTAAAATCTCTTGTTGCGGCTCAATTTCGTTTTCCGGAACCTCCGGCGATGGTTCGCCTGCCTGCTTAGTTACGGTTGCATCCTCGCGTGTAAGAACATCTGCGGGATTAACTGCGAATGGCGTCGTTTCGATATTCATATCCCCCTCTGTACGTTTGCCCTCGACCTCTGAAGTCGGCCCGTCAACATTTTTTGGCGCGGGGTTTCTCGAATATCTTTGATGTGGCGAGCCCCGGTCCAGCGCATCTTCTGAAAGGACCTCAATTGAGCGACTTCTAGACCGTGAGCGTCTCGATCTAGATCGAGTTGTCGAACGTCGAGTTTGCGAACGTCTTCGAGTCTGTTAGCGGCATGTCCAATGTCGAGTGGGTTCGGGAGACAGGGTTCTGTTAGACGAACTCCGTAACGTCGATGAACTTCGAGACGGCAAGCGCTTACCTGTAGAATAATTGTTGACCTTCCAAGTCTACACCCAAGCGGGGAATTTAGCCATGTCAGCGAACGACAAGCGTTATCCGAGTCAAACTCAACCCTCGTGCGATTGAAACGTCTCCTTTCGTAAAACGAAAGGCGTACATTCTGGTAAGAGCCAGAAGCACAACGCACAACGATAAAATCGCTTGCGTGTTATCAACTGCGAGTTGATTCGGCACACGGTCTCATAAACTTTCCAAAAAGTTACTTGAGCCGATGGCGTCTTTTTTTTGTCAAACGAAAAGTTTGATCGAACCTCTACGTACGCCACTTCCTGTTCTTCCGGTCCATTTCTTTCTCCAAACGTCGAATCTTTCGTCTTATCCGTCGACTCTCCTCCTTTTCTTCCCATAAGAGCTCCTTCTTCTTCTTTTCTTCCTCATAAGAGCTTTTCTTTCTTGCCCATATTCACAATTTCTGATGCGCTTGGACAATCTGAATGTGACGACACGTGCACAAAGCGAAAGAATGAAGATTCAAGATGGACGCGAGTCGGACATGGCGGACGTAGCAACGGACGAGGGACCGCATCGTATTTTTTTCCCTAACTTTAAAATTTGTGGCGACAGTGTGGGAAGTAGGGGTACTACATCTATGATCTCGAGGAAGAGGCGTGAAATACAGTTTACGACTATAGCTATAGCGCATATCAAGGATTTTTAAAATTTTTGATATATATTTTTGTTTCCTGAAAATGGTGAAAAAAACACGTTTTTTCGAAAGTGGACCGCCATTTTGTTATTTTTGCATGAATCAAAAATCGTATGATATGCGTTATAGCCATTAACATACTGAATTCATCAATAGCGCAGACCTACAATTTTTTAGGACGTTTTTTAACTACCATTGTCGTCTATAAATAGTGACTTACATAAATAAATAAAAACTTTAATGTATTTTGAAAATGTATTTATTAAGTTTAGAAACTTTTATATCAATATCTAAAATATAAACCTATCAAAAAAATCATGAAAATAGCCTTTTTTAACGTCTAAAGTGAGAAAAAATCCGCGTCACAAATCGACATAAATCAGGGGGGGGAAGGCAGTGTTTCAGAATTTGGGCGATTATAGATTTTTTTCTCGCACTTGTTTTAATTCTTACATAACTATGTTTAGCAATTCACATCGAAAAAATTAGTGTTGACTTTTTGAGCAATCGAGTTTTAAAAGTTGATTTAATATTTACAATCGAGGTTAAATATTCGAAAGTGGCGCTCCCGCTAGAATCAGGCCAATTTTGTTTGGGATTGTTCGGGGTCGTTTAGGGTTTGTATGAGGTTGTTTGGGTTTGTTTGGACCCTTGAAGAGAATTAGGCTGATTATAGCAGGAGCCTCACTTCCGAATATTTACCCAATCGAGAACTACAGGTGCGTAGAAATACAGAGTAAGCGAATCCAATTGGATTGCCATAAATTTACGCCGAGGCGGACGATTTTGACAGCAATTGCATCAACAGAATTCGAAATATTACCTATTTCTGAAAACTTTAATACCCCATAATATATGGAATTAATAGGGAATGTCAGCCAACCCCGACGGAATATCACTTACTATAATGGAATTAACATCATGGAGAAATAAAAAATTTCCTGTCTTTTTTCGGAAAAGTCCTCATACTGCATAATTATTAAAAATTCTGAAAGTAATTCCATGGACGATGTGGAAATAAGCGTAAATTATAATGAAGAAACGTGCATGTTCGTATGTCTCATTCACCAGTATCGAAAAAGGCGAAAATGGCGCAGGTTTGGACAAACGCGAGTGTCAGCTTGAAGAGTGGAGTACGTGGACAACATGCAGTTCCACATGCGGTGACGGTTATCAGATGCGTTCTCGTAATTTTGTTCACAAAAAACATCGGAAGCATTGCCGTGCTGTACTACGTGGACCAGAACTTCAACAGACTGTCCCGTGCCAAATCGAACCATGTCCCGATCCGGAATACGATAACGTGAGTTCACACGTACAGTGATATCTTTTATGTATACATATACATTGCCAAATTGTCGAGGCGATTAAGTTTCGATGTGAGCTATCACTGACACGAGTCTTCGAATACTTCGCGGAGTGTGACAAACACTTGTTTACAAGAACTATTCTTCCTCCCACCTATACATTATTTTCGCACACAGAAATGTCCAGCTGACCAGTATCACCATTGGTCAAATTGGGCACCTTGCACCTCGACCTGCGGCGAAGGTATCACAGTGCGATCGAGGCAGCCAATTGACGAAACTTTCAAAGGTCCGGAGGAATGCAGAACACAGATAAGCAATTGCACAGCCCAAATAATTAGCTGTGATATTACTCTTCAAGAAGCAAATGGTAAGTTCCATCAACATCGACGTTTCTCGACAAATGATTTCTTAATGAGTTGAAAATTAACCTTCTCTAGGCACAATAAGTAGGAGTGATTCCGATGAAGCAATGTAACGAACAACACGATAGAATTTCTATAACTTTGTGGATTCGCAAATTTCCAGAATCTACCACAAGCGTCATTTTACGGTACTTAGAAACATGTGTCTGTTATTTCTAGGTGAAACGTAACCAAACGTGTTCCTTTCCTAATTTGGTTATATACACGTATTGTATATTTAATGTCTAAAAAAAGACCAAATAAAAGTATTCCACAATTCTACCTGTCATGAAGAACGTTCTTCAAAACATCAAACCTATCGTAATCATATCTTTTCGTTCTTTTTACGAACACGGCGAAGGAATTCGTTCCTTCCACGCGGATTTGGGTAGCCAGACGTTTTTTTTACATCTAAATTCATGATTAACTATTGTGCTCTGGAAGACTGGTTATCCTAATTGATGGGGTCAGATGCTGTACAGTCTATCGATCATCGTATACTTTTACCCAAGGACAGCGTTTTCTGTATATTTGAAAGACGCGGGAAATGTCAGGCGAAGAGACAAGTTTGGTTGTGACGACAAGCGCAAGAATAAACACGACTATACGAAGTGCCTAATTAGCATTGCAGCACTGCACATATATATGGTTACAACGAGCGACCCTGTCGCCAGCTTTTGGCAGGTGACTCTCGCTAACCGCTAACTACCCGAGAGAAAAAGCCCTGGTGCAAGGAGTTAATAGACTATTTCTGTATGTCTTGATGCCCAATGATGCTCGGTCCTCTATTGCTGCCAGACTAGAGTCAACAGTCGACACTGTCAGGCGAGGAATTTGAGTGGGGCTATACAGCTGTCAAAAAATAACGCAGGTGTCCGAAGGCCAGCTATGGCCAGATTTAACCAGCTGGCCATAAATCTGGCTTGATCTTGATGTTCAATACGCGTAGAGACTGCGAAAGCACGGCCTATCGATCCTGTTGGCCTGAAGGGTTTTCAACAAGAGGCATCAGAAACATTGCCACAGGTGCAACTGACACTGGCTTGGGGTAGCCAAGCGTTCATAGCGACATTGCTTTTTGGTCCGTCAGCTCTTCCTATCATTGCAAAGCAAAATTCGCCGTTCGTCGGATTGTTCGACCAACAAGGAATGTGACCTGGGGTCAAACCGTCATACCTTAATTTCACTCTACTGACGACTCGTTGCTGTGATCGCAACTTGAACGTTTAGCTCACGCACGTGCTCGATTGCCTGGTGGTGTAGCATGATCGTATACATTTGTTTAGGGAATCTCGAAATTCGTGGGTGCAACTCTAAAACCAATGTTCCTCCAATTTTACACGTGCATTGTTGAATATTGTTTACATTTTTACAGAGATATGCAACGAACCGATCGTTGTTGGAGATTGCAATGGCCGGTACAAAAGGGTTTACTTCGATCCGAAAACCGAACATTGTCATTTCTTCGATTACAGTGGATGCAAGGGCAACAGAAATAACTTTCTTACAATCGAGGAATGTAACAAAGTCTGCATCAACTATAAGAGTGAGTTTAGACGTAACAAAAAATAATAAAATTAAACTGCTTCTAAGATAAATTGAATGCACCGCTAGGAAAATTTGTGAATAATTTCCGGATGCTTTTTAACAGGTTACGCCACCTTGACTAACACAAAATGGTTTCTTGAAGTTTGTACTTTTCAGAATGTTTTGAACCAACGTAAAATGCATCTATTCGCGGACTAAGATTCAAATTAAGTATATCCTATAAGTCCCTGCGATCCTGTCGATATAAATTGAAGCCCGCGGATATGGATAGCAAGGCGGAGGAGGTGATTGAACGATTTTTTTTCACATTTAGAATGCTTGGAATTGGTTGAGCGGGAATTAAGAAATTTTGTGGAATAACAAATATCCCACCCCCCATTTTATATTCGGCTTACGACAAAATACGACACAACGTTCACGCTGAAGCTGCAAGGGTTGCAAAAAATATTGCCAGAAACATATTCAACGATGGGTATAACAATGACGATGCTAATTTTAAGGTTAAAAATTGGACCGAATGCTTACAATGAGAGAAACTACGAGGACATAGGATAAGACTACCTCTATCGCCAATTTAAATCTTCTCACTTTAGACGCTAAAAGAGGCTATTTTCATGAATTTTTAATAGTTTTATATTATAGATATTGATATAAAAGTTGTTACACTTAGAAAATACACTTTCTAAATACATTTTAAAAAATTAACGTATTTATGTAACCCAAACAAACTTTAAACGCGTTTTTCTCGAACAACGTTTTCCGACGGCTTGTTGATAAAATCTTCGAAACTACTGAATCGATCCTTATGAAATTTCAACTACATATTCTTCAGAACTATAGCTATAGCGCATATGAAGGATTTTTGGAATTTTGATATTTACTATTTTTCGGCCAAAAACCGTGAAAAAACACGTTTTTTTGTTTTTTCGAAAAATGTCCGCCATTTTGTTTTTTTTTTGCACATATGAAGAATCGTATGATATATGCTATAGCCATTAACATACTGAATCTAAAACCGTTTGATTTTTTGTTTTGGATGATTCTTCTCTGTTCTGTAAACATGCGATTTTGGTGGCGTGTTTGACTATCTAGTATCTCCGAAACTACTATACATTATTGTAAAAGGCTTTACAATATCGATATGATTGATTCAGCTACATCACAAAATCGGCGCACAAATACTAATGCTGCACCGAGAGCAAAGTACACGGTATTCATGAAAGACGCCCACGTCAAAAGAGGTGATAGTAAAATCCTGTATAGTTTATTGGCACCGTAATCAAAATACCGTGAACACAACTATAAGCGAAAAATATAATATCTAAACATACAACTTTGGTGGCGTGCTCGACTATTTATTATCCCCGAAATTTTTTTTACGACATTTTTTTTAACTACCATTTTCGTCTAAAAATAGTGAGTTAAATTAAAAAAAAATTGTTTTATGGATTTCGAATTTGTATTTATTAAGCGTAACAACGTTTATATCAATATCTATAATATGAACCTACGAAAAAAATCATAAAAATAGCCTTTTTTAGCGTCCAAAGTGAAAAGACCACCCCTTAAGAGTCGAACAAGCATAACAAGTGTTACGCAAATTATGGAGAGCAGATCAAAAAGTTGCGAAGAACATTGTGTCGTTCCTAGAAGAGACGCTGTATGGGCAAGAAGTCGCAGACAAAATTGAAAATTCACGTTTTATCAGACATGATATACACGTACGGTTTTTTTGCGTTTTGTTTAAACGACGTTGTTCACGGTGTGTGTCGAACTTTTTCAAAAAACGCTGGTCCGATTTACTTCAAATTGGGTACACATATTCTTCGTAAGATTATCTAGAGTGTAGTGGAGGATTTTTACGATACGTGTAACCCTTCGTTTATATTTAATATTTTTTAATCATCAACGTTTTGGGGCTAGAACCGAATGGGAGTTATACCGAACGCAATAATTTTCTTTAATCCCTGTTCTATACCACAGCTGTGTTATCACTAAACAAGACCATTGTTTTTCCAGATGAACCTCGGAAAGATTACAGCCATCAGCGCGCTTAACGGGACAAGAGCTTTAGGAGACTACGCATAACGAAATTGCTCTTTTATATTTGAAAACGAAATTTCTGCGAATTGTTCTTAAATATACGCTGTAAACATAGGAATTTGAAAGAAACATTTTTCGGGAATTAAATTTAGAGAAACGATCAAATTTAGAGTGTTAGTATTTGACAATTATATTTATACATGTTTGAAGTAACATCTTAGATTTCTTCCCAGCATTTATTGGAAATTGTACGTGATATTCGATATTGCGCAGGTAAAGACGCAAACATTTTTCATAGTCGGGCATTGTCATTGCGACTGTCCTTATTATCTGAAACAAACGGTTTTTCAAAAATTCTATTCTTCACGAATGTGGTTATCGTTCGGCCCTCTAATAAATAATTGTAGCAATAATTTACGAAATGGTGGCATTCGAAAAAAAGTTCTCTGTTTTTCACAATGGAATTTTTAATTCTCGCGGCCCGTAAAAATAGTGATTATTAAGCAATCGAATGATGGAGGGCCGAACGATAACCATCCTTTACATTGGTAAAGAATAGAATTTTAGAAAACGGTTGTTTCATATAACACGTACGGCCGCAATCACAACACCCGACGACGAAAAATGTTCGCGACATGACCTGCGCAACGTCAAATATCATGTACGATTTCGAATAGGATGCATTGAAAAAATTTAACACGTTATTTCAAGCATGTATAAATAAAAATGTGCAATAGTCACACTGTAGATTTAACCGTTTCCCTAAATTTCATTACCAAAAAAACATCTTGAAAATGGGTGCTCACACTGGAATAGGGGCTTAATTGCAATTCTTTCGGAGTGTCTCAGGGTGGAGTAAAACCTTAACAAAATGACTACGAGAAAAAGAACCGTATGCTACGAAAAACTATGTAGATTCCATCAGTAGCGCGCTGAGCTACCATATACCCATGCAATATTAGAATAGAATTTGTAGTCTTACGTGTAGAATTTTAAGACGTCAAGATACGTATGTACTCGAACAATGATTTGTTTCCCTAAAAACTGTTGTCCTGTTTTCACATCTTCATAATATGACAAATGCGCCGTTTCTTGGATAAGAAACACATACTCCCTAGAGTAACGTAACGGCTCTATTATGCGTTAAGTGATAATTATGTAATTCTCGACATCGAGACTTTTTTTTACCAATATCTATAATATGTAGAATAAAATCCGCTGGGAATCTAGATTTATATTCGCCATATGTAATTTCGTCGATCGCTACATTGGCCCTGCAACGGCAATGAGGGTTTAGTTTTTATCAAGGGATAAACAATCTGAGATCATCTTCGTCATCTTTAACGGAAAAAAATATCAGCGTTTTTCAGAATCCTGATATGTAGCAGCCGATATGTTAGGACGTTGAATAAGTTCACGCTGTTTTCCAACTGATGGCGTTACCAGTACTGCGTGCGTATAGTTTAAGATAGTAACGCGTCTATGAAGGAGTACCATAAGCAAGCTTGAAATTCAGCGTACGTCATTTCACCGAAGTGTAGACAACTTTTTTTTTCATAATGTTCAACATGTCACAATTCGTGTAAAAAAAAGTATTTGCTGGGTGTTTTACTGCACTACTTTATTTTCGTAAAATCTGCAGCTGAAGCACACAGTATTCCTGTTGAGACTTACGGCGACCATGCTCTGTTGGAAACAACACTCAGAGATTGGTTCTGACGCTTAAAAAAATAACGATTTTAATGTGTTGAATTCGAGGCGTTACTTCATGAAGAAGTGTTGATCACGCAACAGTCTTGAAACGTTTGGGAGCATGAGGAATGCTTTTTTTTACATAAAGCATTAGTTTTCACGAAAAACAGCGAGAAATTATTTAATCCCAATATTTTTGCCGAAAAAATGGCAGATGAGCAACGAAAAAAGTAAAAAAAAAAACGCTTGTTTCGCAGTTTTTCGCAAAAAAAGAGTAAAAATCAAAACTTTAAAACCATCGAGGGTCATCTTGTTGGGAATCGTGTTTTACAATACACGGAGAGAATTTTTAAGTATTTTTTACGGTGAAATCTCCGTAAAAATTACATTAAAAATTTGGAACCGGTGACAAATGTGCACATAGTCAAAAATTGACACTAGCTTTTAATATTTTGCTTTCATTCATGTAAAAATTTAAGCAAGTAGCATAACTTTTTACATTTCTTTCAGTAAAAATTCTGACACATTCTCATGTAGAATTTTAACAATGGGCTGCCTCAAAAATTCCAAGTTTCTACAGTAAAAATAACCTGGACAAACTTGAAGTTTCTAAAATCCCTAGCGAAAAATTAATTCCCTATGATTTAATAAATACTCTATATACTGTATTTCTGAACATTTGTGTTCTTGATTGGTACTTATTTTAGCATATCATCTTTCCGTACCATTGTAGACGTCCTTTATCGAAGTTTCTTTTCACGTTTCTTTGTTTTCTTGCGTAGAACTGCGTAGAACACGTTAGACTGCACGAGACCACGAGGCTTTCTTGGCCCATGCTTCGTACTATAATGCGCATGCGCGATACCGCTGTTGCTAAGCAACGCGGGTCGGCGTTGTTCGTGCTCGTCATACTGCGTCATACAGAAGCACACTCTCACAGCTTGCGTTCACGTATACGCACGCTCGCACACAGAGCTCACGCGTACGGTCAGGCGACCTAGCCCTAACTGATTTGACTATAAAGAACGTAAAATTCCGGTAGACGCACGGAAAATTTCGGCTTCCTTTTTTAAATTTTTATGGAAAACACGCAAATTTCTCAATGTTCCAGTGAAAAATTTTATTTATATTAGCACTTTTTAAACTTATTGTCGTAATCTTTACGTTTCATGAAATTTTACTATTAATTTCAGTAAAAATTCTGGAAAATATTTTAAATTTCTGTTACGCAAAAGTAAATTTTGATTCATTTCCATGAAAATTTATAATTTATTTCCTAAAAACCTGAAGAATTGCACATTTGTCACCGAGTTACTGTGATTTCACAGTAAAAATGACTTAAAAATTCTCTCCGTGTACGTGGTTCAAATTTCAAGAGAATCGATTTATTAGTTTTATAGATACGATGGAGCTAGACTTTGAGATCGTTGTTGCAAGAAAAACGCGTTTGAAGTTTACACTATGAAAAACTCTTACCTAAACTCAATCGCCAATTCCTGCACCGTACAAAATCCATTCTGATTGCTCATCATCGATTTCTTCAAATGAAATTTGCAAAATGAAAATTTTCAAAGTGGACTGGCCCCTTAACCCGAGACTTTGATTCGACCGCGACACAATCACTTCGATTCCGCTTGGGACTCGACAATTTCGGAGCTTCACTCGCTTGCACAGGAGACCCGAGCTTCCGGAATCTCCCACTCCGCACGAGGTCGGATTAAAATCCGAGATGGGTAAAAAGAGCTATAAATAGCTCTTTCTACCCTTTTTTACACATGA
Source organism: Ophion costatus (assembly GCA_951751655.1). Classification (NCBI taxonomy): domain Eukaryota; kingdom Metazoa; phylum Arthropoda; class Insecta; order Hymenoptera; family Ichneumonidae; genus Ophion; species Ophion costatus. The sequence goes on along the minus strand of OX632366.1, from coordinate 13,587,194 downwards.
ATAAAAAGGACTATTAATAGCCATCTACCAGGTATACAGGATATCAACAGGAATGATTAAAACAGAGACGTTAAACTTTGGCTCCGTTAAAATTGTAAACCCGGAGAAAATCGTAAACGATGTGAGCTTCATGAAAACAAAAAAAAGAAACGCGGGGCCATTTTTATCTTTGATTACTGCAAAAATTCATGTAAATCGTGCGACGAAGAATGCGATTTAAATGCTCGATAGCCTACTGCACCATTAGCAATTACGATTAAAGGTGAATCGTCGACTGCTACCTTGAAACGTAGTGATCAAACGTTACAAACAAAAGCATCAAAGACACGCGAGCCGAGTGAAACCAAATCGATATTGTTTAATACATCTGTGCAATAAGTGTTCTATCAGTGTGATGAAAAAAAAATCGGAAAGGCGTCAAGTACCCACTTCAATCTCGAAACGTTACAAAAATTCTCTCTAATCGATAATTCATTTTTATCGTAATTACCAACTCTCTAATCGATAGTTCATTTTTATCGTAATTACCAACTCTCTAATCGATAATTCATTTTTAACGTAATTACGAACTCTCTAATCGATAATTCACTTTATCGTAATTTGGTAATTACGATAGTTAAATCTTAATGAATTACATGTTTAATCCACAATTCATTGTTATAGTAATTTGGTAATTATGACGGTTCAATTTCAATGGATTGTACTTTTAAACGATAAGTCCATTTTATCATAATTTGGTAATGACGATAATTCAACTTTACTGGACTACGTTTTTAATCGATAATTCATTTTTATCGTAATGAGGTAACTACGATAATGCAATTTTGACGTATTTCATTTTTAATCGATACTTCAATTTCATCGTAATTACGAAGGTACATTTTTCAAAAACAAAAAAGTCGCAGAAACGAGCGATAAAAAATATAACGATAATATGAGAGTTTGAAGTAGAAAAAGTTCAATTCAGTTCTCATTAGTAAATAAAGTGAAATAAATTGTTGCGGCCAAATTAGAATTTTATTTCATATTCTAGATTCGATCGTCGTCAACAAATAAGTGTAGTCGGCGACTGAGTCACGCGAAAAAAAATGCCATTAAACGTTGCTATATCACGACTACGATCGTTTGCCGATAGATGCATCGATCTCTCGCGTTGCACAACGCAAACACCGTCAATTTTCACGAATATCGCGAACTCGCACAGTGTGCAACCCTGTCCAATCAGATAAGTGTACACGTGCCGTTTCGTCAACGTTTTTTGCGCTTGCAACCAGGCATCGAATGATAGTTCAGTTCGATCTCCAGACACTTCTTAGGCCGATGTGCAATTTGCAAAATTTTCTAAACGACTCAATTTAGTCAATTTTAGTCAATTTTCTAAATGACACAAACGATTCGGGAATAAACAACAGAAGACAATGGCGAGGAAGAATTTGCTTATTGTCGTATTTGTGACAATTGCTTGCGAAAAATTCGTGGCGAGTTGGACCAATTTAAGGTGGAACAAACGTTCGAATAACTTTCAACCCATTGGTCGTTTGTCGAGAGAGCACGAGCCCGAGAATTCAAATAACTCTTTGCGAAATGAATGGCCGAAAATTCGAGACTTCAACGGCCAACCTTTGAAATTCACATATTACGAGGTCCAATATAAAGTATCGCAATAGGAAAAAAAAACGTTGTATATAAATCGCGATTAATATTTTGTTTTTGATTCGTGCGGTTTGTTGGAAATATTTTTGCAGGATCTCGGCTTTTTCGAATACTACGATAACGACACCAAGGTAACAGGTGTTTGCGGCGACATCTGGACAACCTTAGCCAACTTTTTGAACTTCACGTATGTCTTTGATCATTTGGGATTTGAATTTACCGCCTGGGCAATATTTAGATGTGGAACATGTTTCTAGAAGTCCTCTCTCTCTCTCTCTCTCTCTCTCTCTCTCTCTCTCTCTCTCTCTCTCTCTCTCTCCTGCTCTCTCGCTGTCTCATTCTCCCTCAGGAACTGTACATAGTGGAATAGTAAATAGAACAGTGCACAGAGAGAAATGTATAGTATCCTCAACCATATTTCAACTATATTTTATATTACCCTGAGGGGACAATAATATTTTATAGTCATGGTTACTGCCGAAAATATAGGGTTGCTTATGATGTTTCAGCAGTTGTGTTAAGTATGATCAAATGATAACCGCAACCAACAATCTTTCAAGCATACGTTGTTTGTCAACGCTATATAATATAATAGGTTTTCATAAAATAGATGATTCCTTACACTATCAAGCAATAGTGGCTTTTACCATATTGATTGGTATGTCTACTTAATGTATATGATATTTCATAAATTCAAGGATTCAAACATTTTCAATTGAGAGTACTCCTGTATGATTGTTTATCATGATTTGTTATTCCCTGACTTCCTGCAATGATTCCTATCGAAGAAAATATTTCACCTATATGGAGATTCGAACCTACGACCTACTTATCTATATTCAGGCACGCTGCCACTATGCTACCGGGTATTATCGTATTTCGATCGTAGATTTGGCATAACGGATGAAAGTAATTCCAGCTGCATTTCCGAATAGCTGCTACCTCTGATATAGGTGGAATTTTGCACAGATTGCTTTTTTAATAATATATGTCACTGCTTAAATGGATTTTTGGCACGGCCCAATAGTTTTCGAAATATCGGATTCTAAAAACTGATAAATGAATGCGCTAATATATCTATATCGATAATAGCGTGCCACCGCTGTCTCCACTTTATTGACAAATCATTTACTTCTTCACTATACGATTAGCAGAATGTTGTTCGTATAGTCACTTTTCGTAAGATCTTGTAACAGTTTATACTCAACAAGTGTTCGTGTCAACCATATAAATAGTACAAACTTGCACTGAGAAAAATGTCCATATTATTTATAATATAAAAAAAAACGCCCATGGTAAAAGTGGGCATAGTAAAGTTCATATAGCTTATTGCTACGGCAATCATAATATAGTTAACACCACCATAAGCGTCTATCTAATCATGCCGTTTAGGGAGTGTGTTTCTTCTATCTAGTATCCCTGAAATAATTATTAACTACTGTGAAAGACTTTACAATATTGATATAGTTAATTCAGTTAATACTTTTACAATAGTTAGTAGTTTTTTCCGGGATAATAGATAGTCAAGCACGCCACCAAAGCTGAATGTTTAGATATATTTTACGCTTATAGTTGTGTTGATGACATTATAGTTACGGTGCCAATAAACGATACACGATTTTACTATCCCCTCTTTTGACGTGGACGTCGTTCATAAATACCATGAACTCTCAGTGCAGCATTAATATTTGGGCGCCGATTTTGTGATACTGCTGAATTAACCATATCGATATTGTAAAGCCTTTTACAATAGTGCATAGTAATTTTGGAGATACTAGATAGTCAAACACGCCACCAAATTCGCATGTTTACATATACTTTTCACTTATAGTTGTGTTAACCATATTATGATTGCGGTTACAATAAACTATAGGGTATTCGACTATACTCTCCTTTACCATGCGCGTTTGTTGTAAATACCATGCACTTTTCTCTCAGTGTGACAAGTATGGGATAAAAGTGGAAGGATTTAGCTCTTAAGGAGGTACGATCATTACTACGAATCCAACTTTCGGATTTGAAATTTTTATATGATTTTGACGAATACTTTATGCGCCTATTGCCACAATTTGAGCTATTTTGACCGTTTAGTTTCTTCGCGATAAAATTGAACAACCGAGCACTTTCAGTTACTGAAGCACGTCGTCTTACGGAGACGGTCAACCGGCAGTGCGGTGTTCACGGTCTTCGTGCTCACCTATTTAACTAAACCCGTTGGAAAACTGAAATTCGATAGATGAGATATAATAGATATTGTAGAAAATAAGAAAATCTACACCGTGTAGTTAAAGCACTACATTACAAGAAAGTTTCAATTTCCGGTTGAAAATGGTCAGAACCACGAAATAGCCCCCACAGCTTAGCAACGTCGCGAGTAACAGCTAATGTTTGACGTTTGGCGAACATAACCTAGCTATTTTTTGCAATTATTTTGACTAGAAGCCGCCACAAAATATGCAAACAACAATTCATGGAGTTTTATCATTTATCACCTATCAATACTATGTATAATTATATTCTGCCTATCGTGTTAATTCCGCTGAGGTAATACAAGCCTATTTTAATAGGTTTCCGGCTGATTTGTTTTTTGTCTTTTTACTCTGCTTTTAAGGTAGACATGTTAATATTATTTGTTAGAAAGACCCAGTCATTGACAAGCTAATTTTTCAGTTTTTATTTGTTCATGTGCAATAAATTCATCATTTACCACAACATTTGGCACATTATAATCGATAATACGAATAATCAACATAAATCAAAGCAGCTGTGGGTAAAATAAATTTAGAGTCGTTTTTGACCCCGAGGAAGTGATCGTACCTCCTTAAGAATCCGCAAGACCATGTGAAGAAACATAGAAAATAATCAAGAAAAAAAATGTTATTAACATAATACAATGCATTACAATGTAAATCAATAATATTGATTCAACAAAATCGCTAAATGCCCTAAAAAACATCGAGGTAAATATTCGGGAGTGGGGCGCCTGCTAGAATCAGGCTAATTTTCTTCAATGTTTCAAACAAACCCAAACAACCCCAAACAACCTCATACAACCCCATACAACCCTAAACAACCTCAAACAAACCCAAACAAAAAGTAGCTGATTCTAGCAGGAGCCCCACTTCCGAATATTTACCGACATCGATCTCTTCCCCTTCAACGAATCAATTCTGTCACGCAAAGGGGCAAAAAAAAATAAAAAGTCGAATTTCTTGTAATTGTACATTTTTACAGCATTATTTTGAGCAAAAGCGCGGAACCTTCTTTGGGTGCGTCAAACACGAATGGAACTTACACAGGTATTCTCGAACTCGCTAGACTCGACCAGACTGATGTCATACCCAAACTCGTCGTCTATATCACACGCCGCAACGCTGTTCGTTTCAGCACGGTTTTATGGATGTCCAGGCAAGGGTTGCCATAATTCAGCAGATTTCGTTGATTACTCGTAGAATCAGCGAAATGGGTTGGTTACTCGTAGGAATGGAAAGGGGTTTGAACTTTTTGAAACGACGAGAAATGGGGTTTTTGCAAAATGAGTATAAATTTTTGGTGCGAATTCCGAATTAAACAAATTGGCAAATAACGGGATCGCATTTTTTACTCGTGAATTAATCTTTGATTAACTTTTACTTATTAGCGATTAGGTTTATTAATCAGGTATAAATTATTTTTCTTATCAATAAAGGGGTGACAAATTTGTAAAATCATTATTTAATTGATTCACTGTGGTTATGAATCAATTATCTTTATTAATCCATTATCATTTCATCATTCTATTAATGAATCGAAGTGCGATGATGTTACTAATTGTAATTAATTTTTCTACCCAGTTTAAGAATCTTTGCTCATGGCCAATGGAAGAGCAGTCGTACCTGGATGTTTCATTTGCTCGGGACGGACGTATGGACTTCGATCTTTGTGTTCATCGTCGCTCTGAGTGTCGCGAGTGTCGTGACACAGGGATTATTGATACGATATCGGGGCAAGAATTTAAATGCCGAAAGTTTTTTCGATCACTTGTTTTACAGTTTTGCCACGTTGTGCAATCAACCAGGTGATCAGCGTTCAAATGAATCAAGTGTTTCTCCTCCCCTCTAATCCTGTGACCCTTTGATATAGAGATCCGATGTAACTCATAAAAATTGACATTTACTACTTTCAAGTCAAATGATTGTAGATACTGTCAGATAATTCGTACCGGAAAGAAAAGCCAAAAGACTTCTTGACGTAAGCAAGTTTCCGGCACCCAGCTGACCGTTCGTCTATTTTTCTGTAACTACAGGTAGTTCGTCCGATAGGAGTGGCAGCGGTTCGAAAATGTTGAATTTTACAATCTGCGCTTTTGCTTTTCTGACTCTCATTGCATACAATTCACGGTTGATTAACGAAATGACCCAGGAATCCTTCAAAGCGCCCTTCCACGATCTTGAAACCCTTATGGACAACACGAACTTTCATATAGTCGTTTTGGAGGGATCGGGAGCCCACATCACCATTAAGGCAAGCATGATACGGCCACATTCCTATCGACGTGCTGAATTTTGAAACATTTTTGTTCCGTACTTTTTCTGGCCCGTAATCATATCTCGTAATAATTAATACTCACGGTCATTTTTTTGTGTAAACACTCATTCCCATGGTGATTCTTTGGGCATAAAATTTATAGAAACGGTTAAATCTACAGTGTTAGTATTTCACAGTTATATTTATACATGTTTAAAGTAACATCTTGATTTTTTTCAAAATATTTTATTCCATATTGTTCACAACGCCGAACGATTAAAAAAATGTTACGACATGACCTGCGCAACGTCAAATATTCTGGACAGCTCCCAATAAGAAGCTTTGAAAAAATTAAGATGATACTTCCAACATGTATGAATGTTTGTGTAACTGTAAAATACTAACATTGTAGATTTAGCCGTTTCTCTAAATATAATTCCCAAAGAATCTCCCTGAAAATGGGTGTTCACGCTAGTGAATGGCCTTAAATATTATCTGTACCATATAGTATACGATACATGTATGAAGAAGCAGAAGTGATCGGAAATATATTAAGGGGCCAGTCCACTTTGGAGCCACGAAAAAAAGACTATTTTCGCGATTTTTTTTTGAGGATTTTATAAAAGATATGAATATAAAAGTTGTTGGGCTTGATAAATAAAGTCTTGAAATACATTTTGTTTTATTTAATTCTTTTTTATTCATTTTTAAGTACAAAAACTATAGTTCAACGTAACGCCTCCAAAATAGGTGGGCTAGGTAGCTCCATCACAACTCGGCAACGGCTTGTCTGAAACAAAAAAATCAAAGTCCATTAGATTCAGTACGACACCAGCTACAAAATGACCCTCGGATATAAAGTTTTATCAAAAAATAAAAGAATGACAGACGAAAAACGAAAAAAGTATTAAAAAACGCGTTTTTCCGCAGTTTTTCGCAAAATAAAGTAAAAATAAAAATTTTAAAACCATCGAGCGTCATCTCGTTGCGAATCATGTTTACAATATATGGTTCAAATTTCAAGAGACTCGGTTCATTAATTTTAGAGATACGATGAAGTTTATACTATGAAAAACTCTTACCTAACCTCAATCGGCAATTCCTGCACCGTACAAAATCCAATATTTCTAAATGTATGTACCTTCGAAAAAAAGTTAAAACAAAATCGATTTTTTGAAATTTTCGAAGTCGACTGGCCCATTGAACAAATCTAATATTATTAATATACATGTATATGTCAAATATATACGAATAGTAAAAATAAAATAAACTTAAACATTAAATATTATTAATTATAAATAATATACACGTACATACGAAATATTTGCCACGTAATGATTCTTTTCAGAGTCGTTTCGCAATGCCAATATTCGGACGTATCAAGACATCCCCACGGTTGACAGTCGTTACAGATGTCAATGAGCTGTACGACAAAGTTTGCGACAACCCGAACAAATATGTGTTTTTCGACTACGAGGATGCGGTCGACGTTAGAGGAACGAGAAAATGCAGCGTCGTGGCAGTAGGTGATTATTATTATCTAACACCAGTAGCTGCAGGATTCAGCCGAAGGGTCGTACACTGGAAGGGTCTCAATACGGGGTAATATTTCCCCCGACGTCATTATAAATATTGCACCAACACTTTTTTTTTTAATTAGTCATTTGTGTTGCATTTTGACACTTCACAGGTAAAATCATAATGGTGGGCTATTTTTTAAGCTCTGATAATGTTAATAATAATTCATAATAATTATTGTTATTTTATAACGCGACTCGAAATAATTTCGAAACGTTCGATAATCGCCCGAAAGAGAAGAGAATATTCATTTTACGAATAAAAACTTGACGATTTTCGAAGTGCGCCAATTTTCGCAAAAAATGCATACGCAGTATTGAGACGCGAACGACTTCCTTCAGGCTCATGAAATTGCGGGAATTCGGATTGTTGGACGCGATAAAGAAGCGTTACATGTCGAAAGCTGGAAGAGCATCGAAGACCCGACAGGCGAGCCGTTTGGTGATCGACTTGGATCACGTTTCCGTTACTTTCGGTGTACTGTGTCTGGGTATCGCAGCCTCCTTGGTCCTGTGCGTTGCCGAAAATATTTGTTTCGCCGTGAAAAGACGCGAGGCTATTCGACGAATTCAATCGATGAGAAATAAGTTGCGCTTTGTTCCTCCTGTGTCACTATGCCGTGGCTGTTTCGCGCCGCAAATTAAACCGGACAAACTACGCAGAAAATTTGTAATATAATATTGTGATTTCTGCAAAAAAGAAAGAAGATAGAGGTAAAGTATGGAAAATTGAACGAATAAAAACCACATGATTCATGTATACGAGAAACCAATATTCGAACACCACGTCATATTTAAATTCGCTGACTTTTTTAGTTAATTCTTTATGAATAATGAAAATATTGAAAAAATTTCGTGTTATGAGTTATTCGTTGTATTTGACGAAAAAATAAAATAAATTTTCAACTTTTGTAATCTTTACATTTTTGTAAGTATTGAATCATAGAACAATCGATTTTCTCCTTACAAAAATATTCGGAACCTCGATATATCTTGCAGGCCCGACATCGCCCGACGATGAAAAATGTTCACGACATGACCTTCGAACGTCAAATATCAAGCATGTATAAATAAATAAAAATGTGTAATAGTCACACTGTAGATTTAACCGTTTCCCTAAATTTCATTACCAAAAAAACATCTTGAAAATGGGTGCTCACACTGGAATAGGGGTTTAAATGCAATTCTTTCGGAGCGTCTCAGGGTGGAGTACAACCTTAACAAAATTACTACGAGAAAAAGAACCGTATGCTACGCGAAACTATGTAAATTCCATCAGTAGCGCGCTGAGCTACCATAAACCCATGCAATATTAGAATACAATTTGTAGTCTTACGTGCAGAATTTTAAGACGTCAAGATACGTATGTACTCGAACAATGATTTGTTTCCTTAAAAACTGGCGTCCTCTTTTCACATCTTCATAATATGACAAATGCGCTGTTTCTTGGATAGGAAACACATACTCCCTAGAGTAACATAACGGCTCTTTTATGCGTTAGTGATAATTATGTAATTCTCGACATCGAGGAGAATCAGATGTTTTTTACTAATATCTATAATATGTAGAATAAAATCTGCTGGGAATCTAGATTTATCTTCGCCATATGTAATTTCTCCGATCGTTACATTGGCCCTGCAACGGCAATGAGGGTTTAGTTTTTATGAAGGGATAAACAATCTGAGATCATCTTCGTCATCTATAACGGAAAAAATATCAGCGTTTTGCACAACCCTGATATGTACTAGGTGTAGAAGTATAAAACAGAATTTTTTTTTTAATTACACGTTTGTTTGAAAATGATAAAAAAACGAATGGAGACGGCTTTCTGCGTCACATTCAATTGATCCGCGAGTTCTTGTTGACTTTGAGTATCATCTTTATCCAATAACGTTTGCAATTCGTTGTCTGTGAACTTTTTCGGTAGTTTCCCGCGGTCTTCGTTTTTCACGTCAAAATCACCACTTTTGTAATTTTCGAACCACTCGAAACACTGTGTTTCACCAAGAACAAGTTCACCGTAAGCTTCGACCAGCATTAGATGCGATTCTGCATCAGTTTTCTTCAAATGATCACAGAAAACCAATGCTGTCCGCAAATCATAGTTCGTAGGCGCAAAACTCGACATGTTTTAAGGTTGTAGAAAAATATACCGGTGTAGGGAACTTGGGTTGTGTGTTGAAAATCTTCGTCAGCTGTTGAGGGAGATGATGGCGCTGCAGAAGCGGTCTCACGGTCCATAAACTGATGGCTAGCACCATCTATAGGGAAATTCCGGTTTCATACTTCTACACGTGGTAGCAGCCAAAATATTAGGACGTTGAATAAGCTCTCGCTGTTGTCCAGCAGCAGGCCATACCATAGCTGTATGTGTGTAGTTCAAGATGGCAAAGCATCTATAAAAAGGAGGCTGGACTTCAAAGTGCCGAGCAATAAATGTCGAGTGCGTCGCAAAATGTCCCACCACCGTACTGTTTCGGTAGCCATTTTCGTGACTAGGGGACGACGCAGAAGAGTTGTTGTCGCTTGGAAGAACAACGTATCCCCGGAACTTTGTAACCCGTGCTGCCTGCCGTGCCGGATAGTTAATTTTCATTGTAATTTGGATATTACGATAATTCACTTTTATTGGATTGCATTTTTAATCGATAATTCTCTTTGATCGTAATTTGGTAATTACGATAGTCCAATTCTAATGGATTGCGTTTTCGAACGATGATTAATTTCATCGTAATTGCCAACGTACGACGACTTTTTTTAAACATAAAGAAATCGCAGATATGACAATAAAAAATGTAACGATATTATAAGATTTCGAAGTAAAAAAACATTCGATTCAATTCTTAATAGTAAATAAAGTAAAATAATTTGTAGTGCCCAAATTAGAATACTATTTTATATTCTAGTTCCGATCGTTGCTAACAATAAGTATAGTCGGCGTTCGAGTCACGCGAAAATAAAAATGCCATTAAAGGTTGTTCTATTATGACGACGATCGTTGGCCGATAGTTGCATCGATCTCTCGTGTTGGGCACGAATAACACCGTCAATTTTCACGAATACCGCACACTCACCCCGTGCGTAACTCTGTTCAATCAGATAAGTGTATACATGCCGTTTAGTCAACATTGTTTGCCCTCGCAACCAGGCATGGAATGATATTTCAGTTCGGTCTCCAGACACTTCCAAGTCCGACGCGCAATTCGCAAAATTTTCGAAACGTCTCCCGTCCAACATACACGATGACACGAACGATTCGGGAATAAACAACAGCGGCAAATGCCGATACGGACAATGGCGATGAAGAATTTGTTCATTGTCATATTTGTGACAATTGCTTGCGAAAAATTCGTGACGAGTTGGACCGATTTAAGGTGGAACAAACGTTCGAAGAACTTTCAACCCATTGCTCGTTTGTCGAGAAAGCACGAGTCCGAAAATTCCAATAACTCTTTGCGAAATGAATGGCCGGAAATTCGAGACTTCAACGGTCAACCTTTGAATATCACATATTACGAGGTCCAATATAGTATCGCAATGGGAAAGAAAAAAGTTTCTATATGGATCCCGAATAATACTCTATTTTTATTTCGTGCGGTTTTTTGAAAAACAATTTGCAGGATCTTGGCTTTTTCGAATACTACGATAACGACACCAAGTCCACAGGTATTTGCGGCGACATCTGGACTACCTTAGCCAACTATTTGAACTTCACGTATGTCTTTGATCATTTGGAATTTTAATTTTACGTCTGTGCAGCATTAGATGTGAAACATGTTACTAGAACCCCGCCACCCCCCCTCTCACGCTCTCTCTCTCTCCCGCTCGCTCCTTCGGGAACTGTAAGTATTGCAGTGACAAGTACGGCGTAAAAGTGAAATGATTGAAGTCGTAAGATCCGCAAGAGCACGTGAAGAAACATTGACAATAATAATTAATAAAACATGTATAAACAGAGTGCAATAATAATATCCATTACAATGTAAAACAGTAATATTGATTTAAGGAAATCCATAGACACTGAAAGACATCGATCTCTTCCCCTTTAATGAATCAGTTCTGTCACACGAAAAAGCGAGAAGAAAAATATGTTTTTCTTCGAATTGTACATTTTTACAGAATTGTTTTGAGCAAAAGCACGGAACCTTCTGTGGGTACGGCAAACGGGAATGGAACTTACACAGGTATTCTCGAGCTCGCTAGACTCAACCAGACGGATGTCATACCCAAACTAGTCGTCTACACCACACGCCTCAATGCTGTCCGTTTCAGCACGGTTTTATGGATGTCCAGGCGAGTATTGCAGTAATTCCGCAGATTTATATGTTTACTCGCAGGAATAGCTTTTTCAACACGAAACTTTTCGTGGAAGATTTGAAATGGGAATGGGTTCAGGGCTCTTCGAAACGACGACAAATAGGGTTTTTTGCCAAATGTGTATGAATTTTTTGTGCAAGTTTCGAATCAAAGAACCTGGAAACTATCGGGGTTAATTCTTTTACTCGGGATTTTTTATTAATTAACATTTACTAATGTACGATTATTTCTATTAATCAATTATTAATTAATGACTACTTCAATCGATTGAGGAGTAATAAATATGTCAACTAATTGTTTTATTGGTTAACTATGTTTTTATGAACTAGTTATTCTATTAATAAATTGAAAATCGATTATGTTATTACTAATTTATATTTATTGTTCCACACAGTTACAGAATCTTTGCTTACGGCCAATGGAAGGGCAGTCGTACCTGGATGTTTCATTTGTTTGGGCCGGACGTATGGACTTCGATCGTTGTGCTCATCGTCGCTCTGAGTGTTGCGAGTGTCCTGACACAGGGATTATTAATACGATGTCGGGGGAAGAATTTAAATGCCGAAAGTTTTATCGATCACTTGTTTTACAGCTTTGCCACGTTGTGCAATCAACCAGGTGATCGGCGTTCAAATAAATCAAGTGTTCCTCCTTCCCTCTAATCTTGTGACCTTCTGATATAAAGATCCGAAGTAATTCATAAAAATCGACCTTTACTGCTTTCAAATAAAATGATTGTAGATTATGTAAAATAAGTCGTTCCGGGAAGAAAAGCCAAGAGGCTTTTTGATGTAAGCAAGTTTCCGGCACCCAACTGACCGTTCGCCTTTTTTCTTTGACTACAGGTAGTTCGTCCGATAGGAGTGGCAGCGGTTCGAAAATGTTGAATTTTACAATCTGCGCTTTTGCCTCTCTGACTCTCATTGCATACAATTCATGTTTGATCAATGAAATGACCGAAGAATCCTTCGAAGCGCCATTCCACGATCTCGAAACTCTTCTGGACAACACGAACTTTCATATCGTCGTTTTAGAAGGATCGGGAGCCCACATCACCATCCAGGCAAGCATGATACGGCCACATGGCTATCAACGTGCCGACTTTTGAAAAACTTTTTTCCGTAATTTGTCTGGCGCATTATCATATCTCATAGTAACCAATACTTAAAGCCATATTCTAGTGTGAACACCCATGGTGTTCTATGGCGATTTAAAAAAATTCAATTTGGAAGAACGGTTAGATCTACAGTGTTGGTATTTCACAGTTATATTTACACATGTTTAAGTAACATCTAAAAAACTTTCAAAGCATTTGATCCGAAATTGTACATAATATTTGATGATAGTCATGTCGCGAATTTTGTTTTTCGTCGCGCGTTGTGATGGTGGCTGTTTTTGTCGTCTGAAACAAACCTTTTTTCAAATTCTTTTCTTCACAACTGTGACTATCATTCGGCCCTGCAATCAAAAAAAAATCAGGAGTACTTTACGAAATGGCGACGTTTGAAAAAGAGTGCTCTGATTTTTATAATCAAATTTTCACTTCTCGCGGCCCGGAAGAATAGTAAGTATGAAGCAATCAAAAAAATGCAAAGCCGAATAATAACCACATTCGTAAAGACTAGAATTAAGAAACAAAATCGTTTGTTTCAGATGACAAAGACGACCGTACACAACGCCCGACGATGAAAAAATTCCCGTCCCGAATTGCTCAACATCAAATATCACGGACAATTTTGAACCTGGTGCGGTGGTCTAGTGTGGTTAGCGTGCTTGCCGGTAAACCTGCGGACCGGGAGGTCCCGGGTTCGAATCCCAGTCGCGTCCATTTCGTCGTGAAATGTTTCTTTTCGGCACTTCGCGGCGAAAGAAGACTAGCTCCACGAGTTTCATGGGTTTTCCGCAGTTTCCCTATGCCCATGACGGAAATGTCATGATGAATATGATGCAGAGGGGGAAGTCGCCTGCGGCCGCAAGGAGGGGAGGGGGATAGGGACAAAAAAGTGAAGAAAGGAGCGTAGAAAAAGAAACAGTGGAGGAAATAGTAGGTAACAAACGCGAACAGCGTGTACCTTAGGAAAAAGGCCTTAAATATTAGGCCTTAAATATTATCTGTGCCATATAATATAGTATACAATACATGAACGAAGAAGCATGAGTAATCAGAAATATATTTAACATATCTAATATTATCAACTCCGATTAATATCCATGTACAAATTGAATATCATCACTTACGAATAATATTGATGCCAACTCTAAATATTATTAATCAAAAATATTACGCGTGGTCATGTTAAACCAATTATAAATCACATACACGTAGATATGAAATATTAGCCACGCAATACTCCTTTTCAGAGTCCTTTCGTGACGCCAGTATTCGGACGTATCAAGACATCCCCGCGTTTGACAGTCGTCACCGATGTCAATGAGTTGTACGACAAAGTTTGCGACTACCCGAATAAATATGTGTTCTTCGACGCAGAGGACGCGGTTGCGGCTAGAGGAAAGAGAAAATGCAGTGTCATGGCCGTAGGTGAATACTACTATCTAACACCAATAGCTGCCGGACTGACCAGAAGGGTCGTACACTGGAAGAGCCTCAATACGGGGTAATATTTCTCCAGACGTCATTATAATTACTGCACCATCCCATTTATTGAATTAGTCACTTGCGTTGCATTTTGACACTTTACAGGAAAAATCATGATAGTGGGCTATTTTTTTACCTCTGATAATGTTAATAATAATTCATAATAATTATTATTTTATAACGCGACTCGAAATAATCCCGAAACGTTCGATAATCGCCTCAAAGAGAAGAGAATATTCATTTTACGAACAAAAACTTGACGATTTCGGAAATTGTCCAATTTTCGCAAAAAATGCATCCGCCGTATTAAAACGAGAACGACTTCGTTTAGGGTCATGAAATTGCGGGAATTCGGATTGTTGGACGCAATAAAGAAGCGTTACATGTCGGCATCTGGGAGAACATCGGAGACCCGACGGGCGAGCAGTTTGGTGATCGACATGGATCACCTTTCCGTTACTTTCGGTATATTATGTCTGGGTATCGCGGCCTCCTTGGTCGTGTGCGGTGCCGAAAATATTTTTTTCGCCGTGAAAAGACGCGAGGCTATACGACCAATTCTATCGGTCAGAAATAAGTTGCGGTTCGTTCCTCCTGCGTCACGATGCCGTGGCCATTTCGCCCCGCAAATTAAATCGGACAGACAACGCAGAAAGTTTCTAATTTAATATTCTGATTTCCGCAATGAAGAAAGACGATAGAGGGTAAAAGTATGCAAAATTGAAGAAATAAAAACCGCATGATTCACGTGTACGAGTAACCAAAATATGAGTAACAAAAATATTCGGACACCACATCCCCTGAAAGAAATTAGGAGGGCAGCCATACAAAATTCGGGGCCCATGAGGGTTTGAATATGGATTCCCTACTAGGGCTTTCCACAACACGATCGGACTAGGCCCCGACAGGAATATAACAGGGTTGGGTAATTTATTCAAAAAAGGTCGTAGCGAGGAAAATGATAAAGGGCCCAGGCGGGATTCATCAAGGCAGTGGTTGTTACAGGGCATACGATATATTTGCAAAGTTATTTTTAAGAATTTCTAGTTTTTAGACTTACTTCCATAGATGTGATATATTTAAAGTTTAAGGTATCGATAAAACACTAGGTTAGGTCACGTGAAATATACATACACGTGGAATTCGACTATAAATAATTTGCATTCTATAAACATTCAGAATGTTTGGAAAATAAATTTCGCAATACAACAATAGTTCTTTTTAAAAATAATTCATGCGTTCAGGAATGACAGCACATATTTACGTACATCACCGTTTGGTTGCTTTGACATTTTTAATTGAACTAATTTCCGTTGAATGCTCGTGACGGGATAAACAGCATCCACCGATTTTTTTGAGATAATTTGCCATTCGCAAACTTTAGATGACTTTGTTGGGTATATGAATACATTTGTTTTTTTTTCCACACTTTTGCTTCAATGTGCAAACTTCTACTTCAACAAATTTATATTCCGTTATAACGGACAGTATTCTCTGTAAAACTGAACTTTTTTTCAATTTTCTAATTTCGAGATGAATAATAAATAATCCTTTATTTGAAGAAAATAGTTTTTATTGTTGCAAAACACCTCGCTTGATATGTATCCACTAATAAAGCTGATAATTATAGGGCAGTAATATGGTTGCTTCATGGCTTCGATCGGGTTCTGTTGAGGCAACCAGTCGGGCCCTGATTCATAAGCCTCTTTAGGCCCTCGTCGACAAAGTGTAACGGGCATCCAAGGGACCTGGTCGGGTGCCGTGTTAGGACCCTTGCAGAGTAAGGGAAAAATAATCGGGGTCTAGTCAAAGCCCTGGCTGAATTCTTTCACGGGATCATATTCGAATTAGCTGACTTTTTTGTTAATTCTTTATGAATAAAAAAATATTTAAACATTGCCTTTTACGAGTTATTTATTATACTTAACCATCACGTATAATTAATTTCCCCCTATTGTAATCTTTATACTTTCGTAACTATCGATTAATAGAATGTTCGAATTTCTCGTTAAAAAATATTCGGACGCTCAATACATCTTGTAGACAATGTTTCCTATGAAACCAGGACTCGGGGTCAAACTAATATGTACAAACTGAGTAAGCAATTTCTAAGTTTGACAAACGGTTTTCTACATTTAGCATTAGTAGTAGACGTACAAGTATTTGACGAAAATTTGTTACAAAAACAAGAATACTTTCTTCGATGTGAGGCAACTCACGATTTTTCATCGCGAAAAGGGAAAATCTTATGGCGAATTTAATTTGCAATTAAAATGAAGTTAAAGTACTATTGCGGACATAGTGAAATGGTTCAATAAAGAAGATCGCATTGAATCTTTACCGCAAATAAAAATTGAACGAAAAATTGCATTTCATGTACCCAGGTACCTTTTTGTAAGTCACCCGAGGGATGTTCCTTGTCAGACAGTTTTGTGATTGCTTGACTCAATACTGTTTGAGCGTGCGTCAACGAATGCCGCCAGCAATGTGAAAATACGTTATATTTTACCGTTTAACAGATAAAGGCGAAAACGCAAGCCAGGCGGCTGAAAATGCGAAAAGTGTTTATGGTCTTTTTTTATGGATATTTATATTTATGGTCCTGCCACGTGTTTTCCTCTTTATTTAAATAAGTTTCACTGGAAATCCCATTGATTGATTTTAACTTCACTAAATAAAAAAGTCCGAAAATGAAACCTTTGAATTTTGGATATGTTATTTTCGGAATTAGGTTATCTAAAATTAAAATTGAATCCAATCATAGACAATTTCATTATACACTACATTTCGCGTTTTTCTTTCTTCCCCGTCGGTTATAGTGGTATATAGTATATAGTATATAGTATATAGTATATAGTATAGGTATAGTCGGAACTTCTCCCTCTATGACGTTTTATTGTAAAGCAATCGATTGCTCAACTTATACTCGTTCCATTTGGATGAAATATATACCATTAGCTTCGCAGCATTTTAAGCTATACAATATTTTCATCTGAAACAAATGATTTTCTTTTATTCTAGTTCTTACGAATGTGGTTATCGGTCAGCCCTATAACAAAAAATGTTGGCAAATATTAGCGAAATGGGGGCGTTGAAAAAAGAGTACTCTGATTTTTACAATAAAATTGTCCCAAAAAAGCCGCAAAAAAGAAAACCTGACATTTACATTTACTTCATAATCACATGATATTTACATTTATTTGATAATCACTCACAAAACATGTACTCACAGTATACATTTATTTAATAATCACTCACAAAACATGTACACGGAGAGAATTTTTAAGTAATTTTTACTGTGAAATCACAGTAACTCGGTGACAAATGTGCAATTCTTCAGGTTTTTAGGAAATAAATTATAAATTTTCATGGAAATGAATCAAAATTTACTTTTGCGTAACAGAAATTTAAAATATTTTCCAGAATTTTTACTGAAATTAATAGTAAAATTTCATGAAACGTAAAGATTACGACAATAAGTTTAAAAAGTGCTAATATAAATGAAATTTTTCACTGGAACATTGAGAAATTTGCGTGTTTTCCATAAAAATTTAAAAAAGGAAGCCGAAATTTTCCGTGCGTCCACCGGAATTTTACGTTCTTATAGTAAAATCAGTTAGCGCTAGGTCGCCTGACCGGACGCGTGAGCTCTGTGTGCGAGCGTGCGGATACGTGAACGCAAGCTGTGAGAGTGTGCTTCTGTATGACGCAGTATGACGAGCACGAACGACGCCGACCCGCGTTGCTTAGCAACAGCGGTACCGCGCATGCGCATTATAGTACGAAGCATGGGCCAAGAAAGCCTCGTGGTCTCGTGCAGTCTAACGTGTTCTACGCAAGAAAACAAAGAAACGTGAAAAGAAACTTCGATAAAGGACGTCTACAATGGTACGGAAAGATGATATGCTAAAATAAGTAGCAATCAAGAACACAAATGTTCAGAAACGCCGATGAAAAAAGTGTTTATTTTTAGGACGGATTAAATCTAGACGATCAACGGAATGTAAGTATCAATTTACGTCGTTGTACATGCCTTTATTCATAAAAGTTTTTTATTCGTATTTCATAATTTTTCGCTAGGGATTTTAGAAATTTCAAGTTTGTCCAGGTTATTTTTACTGTAGAAACTTGGAATTTTTGAGGCAGCCCATTGTTAAAATTCTACATGAGAATGTGTCAGAATTTTTACTGAAAGAAATGTAAAAAATTATGCTACTTGCTTAAATTTTTACATGAATGAAAGCAAAATATTAAAAGCTATTGTCAATTTTTTACTATGTGCACATTTGTCACCGGTTTCAAATTTTTTATGTAATTTTTACGGAGATTTCACCGTAAAAAATACTTAAAAATTCTCTCCGTGTATTCACAGTATATTAACATTTATTTAACAATCACTCACAAAAAAACTCTACCACGCAATTGTCGTAATTTGAGATTGGCTCTCTTCAACGCCAAATCCTATTATCCCGAGCCTTTGACGCTACCACGACGCAAACACTTTCATCCCGCTCTAAACGCGACAATTCGAGAACCTCGCTCGGACACGAGACCCGGGCCTCCGCAATCTCGCACTCTACACGAGCTCGGATTTTATAGCCCTTTTTACCGACCTACCCGGTACAGAGGAAATCAACAGGAATTATTATAAGAGAGACGTTTTACTTTGGCTCCGTGAACATTGTAAATTCGAAAAAATCGTAAACGTTAGTTGCTCCTTGCAAAAAAAAAGGGAAACGCGGCGCCATTTTTATCTCCGACTGATGCAAAACTTAATGTGAATCGTGCGATGAAAAATGCCATTTGAATGCCCGATAGCATACTGCACCATTAGCAAATACCATTAAAGGTGAATCGTCGACCGCTACCTTGAAACGTAGTGATCAAACGTTACGAACGAAAGCACCAAAGACACGCGAGCCGAGTTAATCAAAATCGATATTGTTTGATACGTCTGTGCAATAAGTACTCCATCAGTTAAATACAAATTCCGGAAAGGCACCAAGTACCCATTTCAATCTTGAAACGTTACAAAAATTCTCTCTAATCGATAACTCATTTAATCGTAATTTGACGATTACGATAGTCCAATTTTAATGGATTACATTTTTAATCGATAATTCATTTTTTTCATATCTTGGTAATTACGATAATTTAACTTTAATGGATTGCGTTTTTAATCGATAATTTATTTTCATCCTAATTTGGCAATTAACATAGCTGAATTTTAATGGATTGCATTTTTAATCGATAATTCATTTGTGTCGTGATTTGGTAATTACGATAGCTCAATTCTAGTAGATTACGTTTTCAATCGATAGTTTACTTTTATCGTAATTGCCAAGGTACGGAAATTTTTTAACATGAGAAAAGTTGCAAAAATGAGCGATAAAAATCGTGACGATATTATGAGATGTTAAAGTAGAAAAAATTCAAGTTAAGGATGTTGAGTCCCAAATCGCAAATGATGATAAAATTCTGAAAATTTGGTATGTTTTTGTATGAAGTATTTCAGAGGTCGTGTAAAAATTTCACGACAATTAGGAAGCTCGTTATTGAACAATTAACATTCACAAATTAAATGTTGTTTTATGGAAACTGATGTAACTTTGCAATAAGTTTTTTTTATGACCTCTCAATTTTATAATACCTACAATATACTGAAAGCAACGGAAACAAAACGAAGTTTATTGATAAATTTTTTTTTAATTTCTTTTAAAAATTGTTCTTAACAAAATGTTAATTTTTTAATAACGAGCTTCCTAATCGTCGTGAAATTTTAACACGACCTCTTAAATACTTCATACAAAAACATACCAAATTTTCAGAATTTTCTTATCATTTTTTATTTCAACCCTTAAGGAGGTTGAAGTAATGATGATAGAACTCTGAAAATTTGGTATGTTTTTACATGAAGTATTCAGGAGGTCGTGTAAAAATTGCATGACGATTAAGAAGCTATTTATTGAACAATTAACATTAACATGTTTCATAGGGACTCAACATCCTTAATTCACAATAGCAAATAAAGCGAAATAATTTGTAGCGCCCACATTTTAATTTAATTTTATATTTTTGTTTCGATCGTCGCCAACAATAAGTGTCGCCGGCGACTGAGTCACGCGAAAATAAAGCGATAGTTGCATCGATCTCTCGCGTTGCGCAAGGAAAACACCGTCATTTTTGACGAATATCGCGCACTCGCCCCGTGTACAATTCCGTTCAATCAGATAAGTGCATACGTGCCGTTTCGTCAACGTTGTTTGCGCTTGCAACCGGACATCGAATGATATTTCAGTTCGGTCTCCAGACACTTCCAAGTCCGACGCGCAATTCGCAAAATTTTCGAAACGTCTCCCGTCCAACATACATAATGACACGAACGATTCGGGAATAAACAACAGCGGCAAACGCCGATACGGACAATGGCGAGGAAGAATTTGTTCATTGTCATATTTGTGACAATTGCTTGCGAAAAATTCGTGACGAGTTGGACCGATTTAAGGTGGAACAAACGTTCGAAGAACTTTCAACCCATTGCTCGTTCGTCGAGAAAGCACGAGTCCGAAAATTCCAATAACTCTTTGCGAAATGAATGGCCGGAAATTCGAGACTTCAACGGTCAACCTTTGAATATCACATATTACGAGGTCCAATATAGTATCGCAATGGGAAAGAAAAAAGTTTCTATATGGATCGCGAATAATACTCTATTTTTATTTTGTGCGCTTTTTTGAAAAACAATTTGCAGGAGCTTGGCTTTTTCGAATACTACGATAACGACACCAAGGCAACAGGTATTTGCGGCGATATCTGGACAACCTTAGCCAACTTTTTGAACTTCACGTATGTCTTCGATCATTTGGAATTTGAATTTGACGCCTAAGCAGCATTTAGATGTGAAACATGTTACTAGAATCCTCTCTCTCTCTCTCCCTCTCGCTCTCGCTCCCTCAGTAGCTGTAAATAATGCAGTGACAAGTACGGGATAAAAATGAAAGGATTGATGTCGTAAGAATCCGGAAGAGCATGCGAAGAAACATAATAAACAAGAAAGAAAAATGTATGCACATAATTTAGTGCATTACAATGTAAATGAATAATGTTGATTCGACAAAATCCCTCAATGCCCTATAAGCCATCGATCTCTCCCCCTTCAATGAATCAGCTGCGTCACGCTTAGAAGTGAAAAACATTAAAGAGTAGAATTTTATTTTCGACATTTTCACAGAATTATTTTGAGCAAAAGCGCGGAACCTTCTTTGGGTGCGTCAATCGCGAATCAAACTTACACAGGTATTCTCGAGCTCGCCAGACTCAACCAGACGGATGTCATACCCAAACTGGCCGTCTACATCACACGCCTCAACGCTGTCCGTTTCAGCACGGTTTTCGGGTTATCCAGGTATTAACGATTATTTTTATGAATCAGTTATTAATTGATTACCAATTTAATCGATTAACGACTAATAAATATGTCAGATAATTATTTTATTGATTAACTATGGTTGTGAATTAATTTTTTTATTAATCCATTATTATTTTATCATTCAATTAATGAATTAAAATTCGATGATGTTAGTAATGTCTATTCATTTTTCTATTCAGTTTGAGAATCTTTGCTCACGGCCAATGGAAGGGCAGTCGTACCTGGATGTTTAATTTGCTCGGGACGGACGTATGGACTTCGATCTTTGTCTTCATCGTCGCTCTGAGTGTTGCGAGTGTCGTGACACAGGGATTATTAATACGATATCGGGGAAAGAATTTAAACGCCGAAAGTTTTTTCGATCACTTGTTTTACAGTTTTGCCACGTTGTGCAATCAACCAGGTGATCGGCGTTCAAATAAATCAAGTGTTCCTCCTCCCCTCTAATCTTGTGACCCTCTGATATAAAGATCCGGAGTAATTCATAAAAATCGACCTTTACTACTTTCAAATAAAATTATTGTAGATACTGTAAAATAATTCGTTCCGGTAAGAAAAGCCAAGAGGCTTTTTGATGTAAGCAAGTTTTCGGCACCCAACTGACCGTTCGTCTTTTTTCTTCGACTACAGGTAGTTCGTCCGATAGGAGTGGCAGCGGTTCGAAAATGTTGAATTTTACAATCTGCGCTTTTGCCTCTCTGACTCTCATTGCATACAATTCATGTTTGATCAATGAAATGACCGAAGAATCCTTCGAAGCGCCATTCCACGATCTCGAAACTCTTCTGGACAACACGAACTTTCATATCGTCGTTTTAGAAGGATCGGGAGCCCACATCACCATCAAGGCAAGCATGATACGGCCACATTCTTATCAACGTGCTGAATTTCGGGGAACATTTTTGTCACGTCATTTCTCTGGCTCATAATCATATCTCATAATAATTTATACTTAAGGCCATATTCTAGTGTAAACACCCATTTCCATGATGATTTTTTTGGGAACTAAATTTAGAGCGTCGGTTAAATCTACACCGTCAATATTTGACAGTTCTATCATACATGTTCTAGCAACATCCTACATTTTTTCAAAGCATTGTATTCGAAATTCTACCTAATATTTGATGTTGCACAGGTCCGGTCGCGAAAAAAAATGTATCGTCGGGCGTAGCGATGGCGGCTGTTCTTGTTGTCCGAAACAAACGTTTTTTTTTAAATTCTATTCTTTACGAATGTGGTTATCGTTCGGCCCTCCAATGAAAAAATGGAGAAGCAATTTATGAAATGGTGCCGCCTTAAGCTAGTTCTGTAGGTACACGTATGAGCCAAAAGTTTCGGTCGAAGCGTTCAAAAATATGGAGGACTGAACAACCACCACATTTGTAAAAACTAAAATAAAGAAAAAATCGTCTGTTTGGGACGACAAGAACGACCGCAAACCAAACGCCCAAATATCATGGACAATTTCGAATAAAATGCTTTGAAAGAAGTTAAGGATGTTGAGTCCCAAATCGCAAATGGTGATAAAATTCTGAAAAATTGGTATGTTTTTGGACGAAGTATTTCAGAGGTCGTGTAAAAATTTCACGACAATTAGGAAGCTCGTTATTGAGCAATTAACATTCACAAATTAAATGTTGTTTTATGGAAACTGATGTAACTTCGCAATAAGTTTTTTTTTTTGACCTCTCAATTTTATACTATCTACAATATACTGAAAGCAACGGAAACAAAACGAAGTTTATTGATAATTTTTTTTTATTTCTTTTAAAAATTGTTCTTAACAAAATGTTAATTTTTTAATAACGAGCTTCCTAATCGTCGTGAAATTTTAACACGACCTCTTAAATACTTCATACAAAACCATACCAAATTTTCAGAATTTTCTTATCATTTTTTATTTCAACCCTTAAGAAGGTTGAAGTAATGATGATAGAATTGTGAAAATTTGGTATGTTTTTACATGAAGTATTCGAGAGGTTGTGTAAAAATTTCATGACGATTAAGAAGCTATTTATTGAACAATTAACATTAGCATGTTTCATAGGGACTCAACATCCTTAAGATATTACTTGAGCATGTATAAATATAACTGTGAAATATCAAAACTGTAGATTTGGCCGTTTCTCGAAATACAGTTCCCAAAGAATCTTCCTGAAAATAGGTGTTGACTGTCGTATATTGCCTTAAACATCATCTGTGCCATATGATATAGTATACAATACATGAACGAAGAAGATTCAGTGATCAGAACTATATTTAATATATCTTATATTATCAACTACGACTAATATCCACGTACAAATTTAATATCATCAATTACGAATAATATTCACGCCAACTCTTAATATTATTAATCAAAAATATTATGCGTGGTCATGTTAAACTAATTATAAATCACATACACGTACATATGAAATATTTGCCACGCAATAATCCTTTGCAGAGTCCTTTCGTGACGCCAGTATTCGGACGTATCAAGACATCCCCGCGTTTGACAGTCGTCACAGATATCAATGAGTTGTACGACAAAGTTTGCGACTACCCCAATAAATATGTGTTTTTCGACGCCGATATCGCGGTCGCGGCTAGAGGAACGAGAAAATGCAGCGTCGTGGCCGTAGGTGATTACTATTATTTAACACCAGTAGCTGCAGGATTCAGCAGAAGGGTCGTACACTGGAAGAGTCTCAATACAGGGTAATATTTCTCCAGACGTCATTATAGCTATTGCACCATCCCTTTTGTTAAGGATGTTGAGTCCCTATGAAACATGTCAATGTTAATTGTTCAATAAATAGTTTCTTAATCGTCATGAAATTTTTACACGACCTCCTGAATACTTCATGTAAAAACATTCCAAATTTTCAGAATTCTATCATCATTACTTCAACCTCCTTAAGGGTTGAAATAAAAAATCATAAGAAAATTCTGAAAATTTGGTATGTTTTTGTATGAAGTATTTAAGAGGTCGTGTTAAAATTTCACGACGATTAGGAAGGTCGTTATTAAAAAATTAACATTTTGTTAAGAACAATTTTTAAAAGGAATAAAAAAAAATTCATCAATAAACTTCGTTTTGTTTCCGTTGCTTTCAGTATATTGTCGATATTATAAAATTGAGAGGTCAAAAAAAAACTTATTGCAAAGTTACATCAGTTTCCATAAAACAACATTTAATTTGTGAATGTTAATTGTTCAATAACGAGCTTCCTAATCGTCGTGAAATTTTAACACGACCTCTGAAATACTTCATACAAAAACATACCAAATTTTCAGAATTTTATCATCATTTTTAAGGGCAGATATACACCGAGGAGCCGGAAAAAAGGTCATTTGTGATTTTTTTCAAGGAAAACTGTTTGAAATTTCGGATTGGGGTTTTAAGTATCTAAAAGTATATACATTCAAAAATATGTTTAATTTTATTTATTTAAAAATATCAAAAATATACAAGGATATTGTATGATCCTAGGAGCGTCGTAAAAAAATCGGTACCCAAAATTTCTCGAAAACCAATGAACCCATTGCCTTGAGGTTTTTTGCGGTTATTCTACGCACCATTATCTAGTACTTGTTATAGGATTTTTTATCCGTTACTTAGTTTTTGTTTTATAGGCAAAATAATAACTAATTTTTGGCCTAAAAATCACTATTTATGTTCAAACGTCCGCCATTTTGTCATAAATCGATATTTTCAAAATCGGCTATGACAAGTACTAGATAATGGTGTATAGAATAACCACAAAAAACCTCAAGGCAATCGGTTCATTGGTTTTCGAGAAATTTTGGGTACCGATTTTTTTACGACGCTCCAAGGATCATACAATATCCTTGTAGATTTTTGATATTTTTAAATAAATAAAATTAAACATATTTTTGAATGTATATACTTTTAGATAAATAAAACCCCAATCCGAAATTTCAAATAGTTTTCCTTGAAAAAATTCACAAAAATGACCTTTTTTCCGGCTCCTAGGTGTATATCTGCCTTCAAATTAGTCGATTGCATTGCATTTTGACACTTTACGAGAATAATCATGATAGTGGACGAATTTTTAAGCTGTGAAAATGTTAATAATAATTTACAATAACTATTGTTATTTTTTAACGCGACTCGAAAAAATGCCGAAAAGTTCGATAATCGCCTGAAAGAGAAGAGAATATTCGTTTTACGAATAAAAACTTGGCGATTTCCGAAATTCGCCAATTTTCGCAAAATATGCAATACGCCGTATTAAGACTAGAACGACTTCCATCAGACTCATGAAATTGCGGGAATTCGGATTGTTGGACGCAATAAAGAAGCGTTACATGTCGGCAACTAGTAGAACATCGAAGACCCGACAGGCGAGCAGTTTGGTGATCGACATGGATCACCTTTCCGTTACTTTCGGTATACTATGTCTGGGGATGGCGGTCTCCTTGGTCATGTGCGGTGCCGAAAATATTTTTTTCGCCATGAAAAGACGCGAGGCTCTTCGACGAATACTATCGGTCAGAAATAAACCACGGTTCGTTCCTCCTGCGTCACTATGCCGTGGCCATTTCGCGCCGCAAATTAAATCAGACAGATTACGGAGAAAATGTCTAATTTAATATTCTGATTTCCGCAAAAAAGAAAGAAGACAGAGGGTAAAAGTATAAAAAAATGAACGAATAAAGACCGCATGATTCATGTAAACAAGCAACAAAAATATTCGAACGTCACATCATATTTGAATTAGCTGACTTTATTGTTCATTTCTTATGAATAAAAAAATATTTAAGAAATGCGTGTTATGAGTCGTTTATTGTACTTAACGAAAACATAAAATTAAGGGCGGGGTAAAGTTAATTCGGCGAAAAAAAGGCATGTTTTTAAGATTTTTTTTTGGCCTAACGAATAGTGTTCGTTTATTGAAAAATTTACATATAATAAAGTAACATTTGAACAACATTCTCCTAAATTTGCATTGCAAAATATTCAAAATTGAGCGAGTGAAAATTAAACCCCGGAGGCGCCTCGAAAAAAAGTTGGTTTGCGGTGTGCACCATAACTCGCAACAGAATCATCTGAAACAAAAAAAATCAAAATGCATTTGTTAAAGGAGATGTTTCTCGAGGTAATGACGGGAGGATTTTTTTTTTTCGATTTTTCGATTTTTCGTAGCACTTGGGAGCCAAAAACCCGATTTTCGCTAAAAAAAATCGGCTAATTTGTTGTTGAAAAATTAGTAATTATTAAGAAAAAACAAAAAAGCTCTCGACAATACCTGGTGAATTATGTGAAGAAGTACTGTGCAAAATTTCAAAGCGATTGGTCCAGTAGATTTTGAGTTATCGTGCACACGGACTTTAAATATGACAAGTCTCAGAAAAACGGTTTGAAAAACGCAGAAGAGTTTGGTCGCTTAGCGCTCATTGCACATAAGTTTGGGAACACTTCTCGATTGCATAAAAATCTGAGAAAATTCATGCATATTAAAGGTACTCAAAAGATTAATTTTGCATAATAATAATTCCAAAATGTTATTAACAAAATGATGAAAAAAAAAAATTAGTCAACAAATTTCCCCGCAACCCAATTTTTTTTCGTGATTCGTTCATTTTTCTGAATACGTATGAATTTTTTCAGATTTTTCAATAATCTTTGAATTTTTAGACATTCAAAATAAAACTCGATAATTTTCTTATACTCACTCAAAGTCGTCGATGCCAGGTCCGTAGAGCAAAAGGCCTCCATCAAGATAATCGAGAGCATCTTTTTGCGTTTGTGTACGCAAAACTCTTTCTTCTGTGTACACTAATATACACCAGTATGTGTATCCTAATATACACCATGCCTCGAATATACATAACGGGACCGGAACAGGCCCGTTTATCAAGAAATTTATTCGGGGTCGAAAAATACAATAGCGCGCCGCGCAGCGCCGCCCAGGTATAAAACCCGGCATGGAGCTATAGACGCTCAAATACTCATAACTTCGTCAATTTTCCTCCGATCGACTTGAAATTTTAACACAATATTCTTGATATATTATGCATTCGTTAAAATTTTTTTTTTTTAATGAAAAAAAAAATGTTAATACTTTACCCCGCCCTTAATTTCCCCCTTTTGTAATACTGTCGTAAGTATTGATGCATAGAATGATTTTCTATGATTCGTGAAATGATTTTCTATGATTCATAGAATGATATTCATAGATTCGGTTTTATCGTTAAAACAACTATGCGGACGCTCAATATATCTTGTAGACAATGTTTCCTATGAAACTAGGACTCGCGGTCAAACAAATGCTTACAAACCGACAAGGAACATCACTTTGGTGTCCTCCTCCGATTTTGTTGAAACTTTTTTACGTGGAAGAGTATCAAAAACTAAGAGACACGTATTTTTTTTACCGACGGAAAAACGGTCTTAAGGGGCGAAACGCCCCCTCGAAAATGAGGGTATTTTTCGTTTTTCGTTTTTCGTCGATAACGTTATCGTTCTCATGTCCAATGCATAGTCCACGAAAAAACAAACATTGTTGCAATTTGAATTTTTTTTATATCTCGTATCGATAAAACGTTATCGGCGAAAAACGAAAAACATCCCCATTTTTGAGGGTGCGGTTCACCCCTTAAGACCGTTCTTGCGCCGATAAAAAAATACGTGTCGCTTAGTTTTTGATACTCTTCCACATAAGAAAGTTTCAACAAAATCGGAAGAGGACGCACCAAAGTGATGTTCCTTGTATGTATTTTATGAGTTCGAAAAACGGTTTTCTACATTTAACATTAGTCGTAGACCTATAGCTATAGGTTCACTACTAATGCTAAATGTAAGTATTTGGCGAAAGTTGAATATGTATGTACTAATGCTAAATGTTGAGTCCCAAATCGCAAATGATGATAAAATTCTGAAAATTTGGTATGTTTTTGTATGAAGTATTTCAGAGGTCGTGTAAAAATTTCACGACAATTAGGAAGCTCGTTATTGAACAATTAACATTCACAAATTAAATGTTGTTTTATGGAAACTGATGTAACTTTGCAATAAGTTTTTTTTTTGACCTCT
Source organism: Ophion costatus (assembly GCA_951751655.1). Lineage (NCBI taxonomy): Eukaryota > Metazoa > Arthropoda > Insecta > Hymenoptera > Ichneumonidae > Ophion > Ophion costatus. The sequence continues at coordinate 13,558,074 of OX632366.1, read as the reverse complement.
CAATTTTATAATATCTACAATATACTGAAACCAACGGAAACAAAACGAAGTTTATTGATAAATTTTTTTTTATTTCTTTTAAAAGTTGTTCTTAACAAAATGTTAATTTTTTAATAACGAGCTTCCTAATCGTCGTGAAATTTTAGCACGACCTCTTAAATACTTCATACAAAAACATACCAAATTTTCAGAATTTTCTTATCATTTTTTATTTCAACCCTTAAGGAGGTTGAAGTAATGATGATAGAACTCTGAAAATTTGGTATGTTTTTACATGAAGTATTCAGGAGGTCGTGTAAAAATTTCATGACGATTAAGAAGCTATTTATTGAACAATTAGCATTAACATGTTTCATAAGGACTCAACATCCTTAAGAGGGACCTGTATTTTCTAAAACTCGAATGGATATTCCGTTGGGATTAACGATATTCTTGAAACGAAAACTATCTCTCTCCGAGTGCCCCAGTGATAATTGGGCCTTCTGCAATGTTTCTATGCAGTCTTTCTAGCCAAATAGCCTGTGGCAAATTTTCTAAGACAGAGCCTTAAGATGACAAAATAAACGATTTAAAAAAATCCCACCCTTTTAGGAACTTTTTCAGAATCGGCAACATTGCGAAATATCAAACAGCCGTAGCATCGGTTCTATTTGAGGGCTGGGAATTTCTCGGGAGGGTTAAGGACAGGATTTTGGCAGACTTCGATAATGCCGTTGGATTCAACCCATCTCAATTACTTTCCCCAAATAGTGGACTTTTAATTTTTTAACTTTGTTTTTTCCCAAGTCACACGCTGTTCGCGTTTGTTACCTATTATTTCCTCCACTGTAACTGGTTCGTTCCTCCACTGTGTCTTTATCTAACACTCCTTTCTTCACTTTTTTGTTCCTATATCCCCCTCCTTGCGGCCGCGGCCGACTTCCCCCTCCGTATCATATTCATCACGACACTTCTGTCATGGGTATAGGGAAACTGCGGAAAACCTATACCAATACAGCCGGTCATCAAGTTCGCCCCCCAGTCGTGGACTAGTCTTATTTCGCCGCGAAATGCCGAAAAAAAAACATTTTACCACGAGATGTACGCGACTGGAATTCGAACCCGGGACCCCCCGGCCCGCCGGTTTAATGGCAAGCACGCTAACCACTAGACCATCGCACCGGATCCAAATAGGGGACTTGAAAAATGGTCAAAAAAAAAGCAACGGTTCGCAAACATCGATGATCCGACTTTAAAATTCTGCCAAAAATCGAAAAATGCGCAGAGTTCAATGAACCGAACGGGATTTCATAAAGCAAATGATAAGGGAAGGAATGAACACAGTGGGGAGTTTTAAATCGGGGCAGTAAATGAATGATCGATGATTCCACGAAGCCACTAATTTTTGGCCGAAAACGGCAACAATTTTGGGCTTCAAATATTTTTTCTACCTATTTTTTCGATATATTTTTACCCCCTGAAGACGGAGTCGCCATTAAATTCACCTTGAACCCTTAATTCTCTGAGAAATCGTCGAAAAAGAATAGGAACCGTTTTTCGCGTTGTCTCAGCTTAATTTTCAGTTTTCGGCAAAAACTTGGTAGTACGGTATGCTATTTCACCCCCTCGAGCGTTGATTTTCGAAAAACGTTGGAACGCATAGGGGAAGGGGGCCCAATGCGGGCACCCGGCCTAAAGCGGGCATCCATATTACTAACGTTTTTTAACTTACCGCGGTTTCGCGACGTGGGGACGTTTCCCTCGTCCCGCCCGACCTGCCGCAGTCGTGAAGCTCAACTGCGACCGACTGTGCGGCTTGCGCGGCTAACAAAAAGAATTTCGCAATTTTTGAAAAAAAAATTAAGTGTTTTGTCTATTCGTGAGTAAAATAGACCAATACTAAAATATGACTATTGTTTTATCCCTATTTCACTTATTTTTAGACATTTTTGCTGTAAACATCATTTTGAGTGATGAAAACATCGAATGGGGCAAAAGGGCGAAGCGGGCAGGGCAAAACGAGCACGTGCCATAATATGTTAAAATACGTAAAAAAATGTTAAAACATGATGAAAATATTAAATTATGTTTACTGAATGTTGAGACGAAACATAAAAAAAAATAAAGTTTACTGAATGTTAAGAAGAAACGACCAAAATCCAATGCCACCAAAATAAAGATCATTGACTGTTAAGAAAATAAGATAAAGTTTTTGTTCGTTTACGATAATAATAATGTTGTGTGTGCAATAAAATATGTGGGCACATTCATAGTTTTTTCCCTTCCGATTTCTTACTTTATTCTTATTTAAGCTCAATCTTATAGGAAGGAAAACAGGGCGCTCGCCTTACCTTCTGCTTGCCCGCTTTGCCCAGAAGCCGTGCTCGCTTTAGGCCACCCCCCGGGCAAAGCGGGTATTCGTTGAACTTTTCATATTGGTTTCATTCTTTGTATTTTGAACATTTACTGGAAATGTGTGAATGTACTGTTAAAGTACGATAAATTTAGCACCCGATAGTAAAAAGAAAGTTTGAATATGACATTTTATAACGGCTTTTTTCTTAATTTCCCTTAGAGTGCTCACTCTGGGCCCCCTTCCCTTATTCGTCCGTTTCTAATAGAGATTACAAATACATATTCTCACGTCTCTAACAAAAGTTCAAAGGTTTCGAATTTCCATACAACAGTTATTCAGCCTTGCAACCCCTTTAGGGGATACATTTCCAAAAATCCTTTCTTAGTGGGTGCTTACGTCAGAAAAGGAACCTCTTGTCTAAATTTCATATTTCTAGCTTCAGTAGTTTTGGCTCGGCCATAATGAATCGGTCAGGACTCAGACATTTAAAAAAATCGTTTTTAAATGACGAGGACGAAGATCAAATTATTGAAATATAGTGTAGTGTCCGAATATTTATGTTAATCAGTGTATATACACCTGTATATGGAATATGGAATACATATATACACTGTAAAAAAAGATATGAAATTTACAATACATTTAAGATACAAAAGAATTGAATTTTACGAACTCAGTAAATGAAATTGAATTTAAGACACTTGTACCGTAAATTTAAAACAGGAATATGAAATTCTAACGTGGATATAGAATTTAATAGATGGAACATGGAATTTCAAAGACAAGTTTGGAAATTTGTGGAAAATATATTGCATTAACCCGTGTCTTCAATTGAAAATTACCACAGATGTATGATAAATCAACTATAAAAAACAGAGCATTGAAAATACAAAACAAGTTTGAAATTTTGTTACAGCTGCCTGAAAAATATAATATATGTGAAACTGAATTTTACGATACGTACAATGCATGATCACAACAGATTTATTTAAAGGTGCGAAACTGGAATTGAAAAAAGAATTCATAAACGCCGATGAAAATCACATGAAACAACATGAAAATTATATCAAATTTACACTACATTTAAGGGACAAAAGAATTGAATTTTACGAACTCAGTTAATGAAATTGAATTTAAGACACTTGTGCCGTAAATTTAAAACAGGAACATGAAATTCTAACGTGGATATAGAATTTAATAGATGCAACATGGAATTTCCAAGAAAAGTTTGCAAATTTATGGAAAATGTATTGCATCAACCCGTGCCTTTAAAATTAAAGATTACAACAGTTGTATATTAATTCAAATATAAAAAACAGAGTATTGCAAATACAAAACGCGCTCAACCCACCTCGGCCGCTCGCGACGACCGATGGTCGCGCGTAGTTCGCGTAGCGCCCGAGGGACGGCGCCTTGTTCCGCACTTTCCCATAGCCACTCGCAGCTTCGGTCGGGCATATAACCCGATCACCGGCTACGATCGTCCTGGGAAAAACAGACGCGTTTACAACTCGTGCACGCGTCGGAGAGTGTCACAAATTCGTTACCTCTCCATATCCACGCCAGAGTCGCAGTTCTTGAACTCGCCATTCCGGAAGGAAATTATTTTTCCCTTTTTACGCCGCCAGGTGTTGAAGGAAGAAATTTCACAAAAACCACCTTTTTTATCTCTAGCTCCCGTCGAGGAGGATAAATACGAGTCACATTTTCAGTGGGCTTAATTATCAATTTCGGAATTAAACTTAATACTTAGAATCAGTAATTTTAATACACACCCGAATTTAATATACATGGATGTGAACATTATTTTACATGTGCATTATTTTTCAAACGCATTAGTATATTAATATTACGGGGCTACACTTTTATTTTTAAAATAACCTGCTTTGGATTTTCAAAATATTATCTGAAATTTCATAAACGGCGTCCACATAAAAACATCATACACTTGTGTATTAATTTTTATACAGAAGCTTTTTACAGTGTACATTAAAGGTAATACTTTGGTTCTGTGAAATTAATACACACCCGTATGCTGATATTAGCAAATGGTTCTTGAATTTAATATACTTGGATGTGATTATTTCTTTACACGTGCATTATTTTCCAAACGCACAAGTATATTAATATTACGGAGCTACACTTTCATTTTTCAAATTACCTGTTTTGGATTTTCAAAGTCGTATCTGAAATTTCATAAGCGGTATCCGCATAAAAACTTCCTACACTTGTGTATTCATTTTTATACAGAAATTTTTTACAGTGTACACACACACACACACACACACACACACACACACACACACATATATATATATATATTCACAAATATATACACATATACATGGGCAAACGTAAAAATTGATTGCTGATGTCTAATGGAGCGTGATGAACGCGATCGCTGATGAATAGCGTGTTGTACAAATGACAGGTTTGACGAAAGATTGTGCTGCGTTACAAATTGCATACGACAATCGCCAATGGATTTATTCTCGATGTGTGCAACAAAGGTTACGGCTCTTTGTTCCACACACAATCGTACACTATGGCATTCGATCGCGTTCCGCGAACATCGTCGTAGCGAAAAAGGCCATGGTTCGTTGCGTATCGTTAGGAATTCTCGCGTTCACGGCTCTGACGATGAGGCCCGATAAAAATGTCGCTATCGGTTATTCGGCCGGCAGCTTATTATGGAGCCGGACTTACCAGGGCTTCGTTCCCATTGATAACGTCACAGCGTTCCAGCATGAGCGGCAAAGTTATTTGAACCGGATCCGCGAGCTGGAGACGCACAATTTTCAACAGGAAATGCTAAGAGTTGCGTATTACGAGGTCAGTTGTACGAGATTCGATTGAATCGGAATTCCACTCGAGAATGTCACGCCTTTCGTGTACCCAATTGGAGCAAACACGAATAGCCCATTTCTCGTTTGTCACACTGAGAGATAAGTGCATAGTATTTGCAAAAAACGCGCATGGTAAAAGGGAGTATAATCGAATTCCCTGTAGTTTATTGTCACCGCAATTATAATACGGTTGACACAACTGTGAGCGAAAAGTACACGTGAACATGCGACTTTGGTGGCATGTTTGACTAGCTAATATCTCCGAAATTACTATACACTATTGTAAAAGGCTTTACAATATCGATATCGTTAACTCGGCTATATCACAAAATCGGCGCACAAATACTAATGCTGCACTGAGAGCAAAGTACATGGTATTTATGAAAGACGCCCGCGTCAAAAGAGGGGATAGTAAAATCCTGTATAGTTTATTGGCACCGTAATCATAATATCGTTAACACAACTATAAGCGAAAAATATATCTAAACATGCAGCTTTGGTGGCGTCTTCGACTATCTATTATCCCCGAAAAAACGACTAACTATTGTAAAAATAGTAACTGAATTAATATCGATATTGTAAAGTCTTTCACATTAGTTAATAGTTATTTCAGGGATACTAGATAAAAAAAATAACACACTACCAAAACGGCATGATTAGATAGATGCTTATAGTTGTGTTAACTACATTATGATTACGGTAGCAATAAGCTATATGAATTTTACTATGCCCACTATAGGCGTTTTTTTATAAATACTATGGACATTTTTCTCAGTGCAAGTCGATACTATTTATACGGTTGCCATCAACACTTGTTGAGTTTAAACTGTTACAAGATCTTACGAAAAGTGGCTATACGAACAACATTATGGTAATCTTATAGTGACGACGTAAATCATTTATGGAGCGTGACAATAAAGTAGAGACAGCGGTGGCACACTATGGTCGATAGAGATATACCAGCGCATTCGTTTATCAGTTTTTAGAATTCGATATTTCGAAAACTATTGGGCCGCGCCAAAAATCCATTTAAGCAGTGCCATATATTATCCAAAAGGCAATCTGTGCAAAATTCCACCTATACCAGAGGTAACAGCTATTCGGAATTGCAGCTGGAATTACTTTTATCGGTTATGCCAGATCTACGATCGAAATAACATAAGTACCCGGTAGCATAGTGGCAGCGTGCGCGAATATAGATAGGTAGGTCGTAGGTTCGAATCTCCATATAGGTGAAATATTTTCTTCGATAGGAATCATTTCAGGAGATCAGGGAATAACAAATCATGATCAACAATCATACAGAGTATTACTCTCAATTGAACATTTTGAATTTATCAAATATTATATACATTTAGTAGACATAGGATTCAATATGGTAAAAACCACTATTCTTTATAGTCTAAGGAATCATCCATTTTGTAAAAACTCACTATATTATATAGCATTGACAATCAACGTATGCTTGAAAGATTGTTGGGTGCAGTTAACATATGAGCATAGTTAACGCAACTGCTGAAATATCTTAAGCAGTACTATATTTGTGACAGAAATCACGACTATAAAATATTATTGTCCCCTCAGGGTAATATAAAATATAGTTGAAATATGGTTGAAGTTACTATACATTTTTCTGTGTGCAGGAACAAAATATCGTACACTTTTACGACAATGACACGAGGATCACGGGCGTCTGCGGCGAACTTTGGAACATGTTGGCCAGCTATTTGAACTTCACGTGAGTGACAGGAAGCGCCAAATTTCACGAGTTAAAAAATAAATAAGAGATAGTAAACGCAAGCCTGGGCGTTGACAATTCGCAGGATGGTAACGATCAGGTCGAAGGTCAGTAAGTTCGGCGAGGCGCTGCCTAACGGAAGTTACAGCGGGCTGTTGGGTATGCTGGTGCGTAACGATGTGGAGGTCATTCTACGATCCGGATATTACGTTGCCGAGTCGAGAACGATGGACTACACGTTACCACTGTGGTACAACAGGTAGGAAACTACCACAAAAGTGCTAAAATAATCGTTCAAATTTTCTGAATTGTATCCTAGAATCCAATATTTAACTATTCCTCAAAAAAAAACGTCTGTTTTACAGTTACAGACTATACATCAGGCCCGAGCCGCAATACGACAGTTCTTGGATAGTACGCATGTTCTCGCGAAAAGTTTGGTGCTCTATTTTTCTGCTCTTCGTGTTTCTGAGTGTGCTCGGTTGCGCGGCGCAAAAAATCTCGATGAGAGTTTCCGGGGACGATGATGTACGTCACGGATTGCACGATCATTTGTTCCACACATTCGCCACGTTTTGCTGTCAGGGCTTCATACCCGATAGTCTTTACAGTCGTACGAAGGTACTCGGATTCACGAAGAAAATCTTCGCCTGGTTGCTGCTAATTACCGTCAGCTCTCATCTCATATCCTTCGTGACGAATCAGAAAGTTCAGCCGCCTTTTCAGGATCTCGAGACCTTGTTCAATAGCTCGAAATACAACGTTGTCGTGTTCAACGGTTCCATTATATACCCGAAATTCCAGGTATCATGCAGTAGTATGTAAATTAGGACGTTGAATAAGTTCTCGCTGTTTTCCAATAGATGGCACTACCAAAAGTGCCTGCGTGTAGGTTAAGAAGGTAACGCATCTATAAAGAAATACTACGAGCAAGCTTAAAATTCAGTGTATGTAATTTCGCCGAACTTAAAACATCTTTTTCCTTCATAGTGCTAAACATGTCAGATTGCGTGCCAAAAAAGCGTATTTGCGGGGAGTTTTACTGCGCTACTTTATTCAAAAAGAATCTGCAGCTGAAGGACAAAGAATTCTTGTTGAGACTTGCGGCAACCGTGCTCTGTCGGAAACAACATGCAGAGATTGGTTTGGACGCTTCAAAAATAATTATTTTTTTTTAATAAAGCATTATTGTTCACGGAAAAAAACAGCGAGAACTTATTCAACATCCCAATATGTGTATGTATATATATTCAAGAATATATAGATACAGAACGATATATAGAGGATATTTCAAAATGACCTAAAATTTAAATTTATTACTAAAACGTATTATTCATTACAAAAGTACGAATATTTTTATTTTAATATAACGTACAAACACGGAGGTTATGTGTGGAAGATAATATCCGATAAATTGCGTAAACGGCATGGACTTGGAAAACATATGCTTTCAACGAGATGGCGCAACCTGCCACACTGCGGGCGAAACAAAGCAGTTATAGCAGACGAAGCTTCATGGTAGTATTATCCCGCGCCGCGGGAATGGGCAGTGGTCACCAAGATCGTGCGATTTGATGCTCGGACTTCTTTCTTTGGGGTTTTCCGAACGGAAAAGTGTATACCAATATCCACAGACCATTCCGGAGCTCCAGATAACACTTAAACACTTCCACACATAACCTCCATATTTGTACCTTATATTAAAATACAAAATGTTCGTACTTGCCGAATAAATAATGCGATCTATCAATAAATTAATATGGCAGGTCATTTTGAAACACACCGTATATTGTATATACACACGTACTAGCCGTCAATCTTAAATTGCAGAACAGGGTCAATCGATCAGGCGCGCTTGAAAACTACCCCAACCGTATATTTTACGTCAAATCACCGCAACGTTTGTACGAGAAAGGCTGTTGGGGAAAGAGAAAATATGCTGTACTGGACTCGGAAGACCGACAACGGGCGTACGGCAGATTACAATGCAATCTGGTAGCAACCGGAATATCGTATTTTTCCACGTGGGTCGCAGGTGGCGTTGCGAAAACCTTCAAGTACAAAAGGTCCCTGGACATTGGGTAAAGAACAAGAAACGAGATCAACGACGAAATATTGTTTTCCTTGCGACGCGAAGGACTGGAGTTCGTTAAAATTGGGGCGCAAAAAAAATTTCAGTATACTGAAGCTGAGCGAATGCGGTCTAACGGACGGACTGAAGGATCGTTGGTTGGCGACCAGCGTAGTCAACGTGGATCAGACTGTTGTGCGGCCCGTGAGCTTCCAACAGGTCTCGATGCTGTACGCCATCCTCTCCATCGGTATGGCCGCCTCGGTCGTCGTGTTTGTTCTCGAAAATGTCGTTTTTCTCTATGGCCAGAATCAAGGCGACATTCGCCGAAGGAGATCGTTCTATCCGCGAGGTAAAATAATGTTGCGAGTACGCGCGATTGAGTTCATCTTACGAAAAACGGTAGCCATTGTTCGGTAGATGATCGAACGGAAAATGTGAACAGGCACATCAATTCTCTGCAATTTGAAAGTTTGTTCGTGCCCTGCGTCCATCGCATCAGACAGAGAGAGGGGGGAGAGAGAGAGAGAGAGAGAGAGAGAGAGAGAGAGAGAGAGAGAGAGAGAGAGAGAGAGAGAGAGAGAGAGAGAAAGAGAGAGGGAGAGAGAGAGAAAGGGAGCGAGAGAAATTGATTTTAATCTTTGTGAGTCATCCAGCGCTCACGGTTATTCATCATTTCGCAGGCACACTATTGATCACCCGTCCGCGGAAGCGGATAACGGTAATAGAAGCGAGGAGAACGCGTGAGTTGAGCAAAATACCAAGCAACATGATTTTCCAGAAGCAGTTTGTGATCAAGATTGATCATTGAATAAAAAAAGAAAATCACATTTCCCAATGCTGTGTGCGTGTGTGCGTGCGTGCGTGCGTGCGTGCGTGTGTCTGTGTGTGTGCGTGTGCGTGCGCTCAATAATAATTTAATGAGCGACGTTAATAATAATTTTGATCTCCGCAATAGACTTCTTGGATAAAATTCCGAATAGCTGGTACCCCCGATTTGGCTGCAATTTTCCACAGTCCTTTTTGATGATAAAAGGTGTCCCAAAATGACCTGAAATTTCTAATTCCAAGTCCCCAATCGACGGAATCCCAAAAATGGCAGCCAAGGGCCTTCAACATTGGTCAATTTTTTTTAAAGCATTCCAATTTAAAATAAAACATATTTCGGGACAAAAAAATTATGCACACTTCCTCTCGCGAGCGCCAGTTGAGGATGTATTAGTCTTAAATCAGGTAACAATGGATAGCGCGGAAACTGGTTTTTTGCGAGAAATCCAGGAATCCGAGTTCGCTAATCTCAATTGGAAAAAAGTAAAATTTGAAACGCGAAGAGATCCGATACTGCCTCATGTGCAGCGATACGTCATAGATGGGTGGCCGTCGGGAAAGGCCAAAGACCCCGGATGGGAACCATTCTTCCGCCGATGAAATGAGATAACAGTGGACCAAGGATGTGCGCTATGGGGCCACCGTCTCATAGTACCAAGATCGTTGCAAGAACTAATATTAAAAGAACTGCATGCTAGCCATTTCGGCGTAGTAAAAATGAAACAAATTGCACGGTCATTCGTTTGGTGGCCCTAAATAGATCAAGATATCGAAAAAAACACGAGGAGATGCATACATTGTTTGCAGAACAAAAAAAACTCACCGAAAATCAACTTAATACCATGGACATGGCCGCCGGGGGCATGGCGCAGGATCCACCTCGACTTCCTTAGGCCACTGTTCGGAAGAATGTTCCTAGTCGTAGTAGATGCGTATTCTAAGTGGCCCGAGGCTCTTATAGTAAGACAAATAAACGCCGTCACAACCATAGCGATACTAAAAAGATTGTACATAATTTTCGGCAACCCAGTGCACATGGTCACGGATAATGGTGGAGCGTTGATCGCGAAATTGTTTATCGAATTTAATAAGGCCACAGGAGTGCGTCAAAGCTTCACTCCTCCCCATTACCTGGCCACAAATGGGGTAGCCGAACGTTTTGTTGAGACTTTTAAGTCACATGTTAAACGTATTGTTGAAAGTGGACGTACGATAGAGTATGCGATGAATTTATTCCTGATGGATTTCCGTTCGACACCGCATAAGACAACTGGCGATTCTCCAGCGAAGCTTATGATAGGCAGAGAAATAAGAAACAGATTCTCACTACTAAGACCCCCGCCTGCGAGCGAAACAGTGGTAAAACAAGAAAACCACATAAAATATGCGGGGGGAAGTAGAAAAACCCATTTCGCAATAGGACAAAGAGTGATGGTACGCGATTATAGAAAGTCTAAAGAAAAATGGACTGAAGCAATTATAGTTAGGGAATCCATCCCCGAAGTCACCTGCTGGGTGGATGTCGAAGGCGAAATGTGGAAACGTCACGTAAATCAAATTATAGAATGCAACCAGGTCTAGAAGGAGAAAACACGAAAGATATAAAAAAATTTTTAAAAACATGCGAATAGTTACCGACGATGAAACTTACGATAACCTATGAGATTAATAAGCAAAGTAATGTAACACAAATTTCATGTGTGGTAAAAAAAAAGAAAAAATAATAAATAAATGAATAAATTTAAAAAAGCCGAGAGTGTGAGCAATGCGTACGATACGAAAATCGCGGACTAGTCAGTAAGAAGTGGGATTGGTAAGAGGGAACATCGCATACCCTATACCATCCTCAATTACGAATCCCACTTCTTACTGACTAGTCCGCGACTTTCGTATCGTACACATTGCTTTTGCTCCCCCACTCTCTCCACTGAGGTTCAGATCTCACACAAAGAACATAATATTAATCATTTTTACCATAGTCGCTTGAGTTTTGCACACCGTTAATATAAATTTGGTTATATTTCGAAGCATGTATGTATTAATTCGTTCAGCTTTGCATGCAAATACAGTTTTTCGTTTACTTTCCGTGTAATGGATATTTCTTACAGAAAAGAAACAAGAACCCGCATACGGAGACATTACAGTCTAAAGCATGGTCTTACATGCAGATCTGGAAACTCCAATGGCAGGGTAGGTAGCTTATCGAAGAGAGTTGGTAGTTCACTAGTCGCCACTAGGTTCGTTTCGATCATAATGCCCGCGGCGCGGCCACGGTCGTACATACAGTGCCGGGATTCTCTAACGTTTTAGCGACAGTTTTCGTTATCGTTCGCTAGCGACAGCCAATCGCTTGGAGAATTACACAAGAAGCGGTGGCTCCCATTGGCTGCCGCGAGCTAACGATAACGAAAACTGTCGCTAAACGTTAGAGAATCCCGGCACAGGTCTTGCAGCCAGTACAAATTTGAGTGGTGGGGGTAACCGCGTTATCGTCCCGATTTTTCTGCCACTACGCGACGCTGTCAGTTATTAATAGGAACGCATATGAGTGACATTACGACGCAAGGTTATAAATACCGTGATTGAAATTAATAATAAGAGAGATAAATGCATAATGACTAATTCCTGTGCGGTTCCGACCTGCAACACGGGACGAAAATTAGTAAAAGAGAAGTGTTCAAAGTTCCATCGAATCGTGAACTGTGTGAAAAATGGATTTGTATTTCGCCGTAAACATATTCATATACGCATGTATGACTGCGTATGACCATCAAAAGATTGGTTAGGATTCCGCCAAATCCGTGCTATAAACTTATGAAGCTTACCAATAACTCGTTGCACCGCTCTCGTGGCCATAAGTTGTACTTTCGTTTGGACGTGAACTGACAACCCCCCACCACGTTCGTTGCAAGCCCTGTATGTAAGACTGTGTTCGTACTCCTTACCTCTAGTCTTCTTGCAGAGGCATATGATATTGATGCTTCTTCGCCCACGATACCTCCTCCCTGTGCGCACCATACCGCCCAAAATTGAAGCAAAACTGGCTGCTAAATGAACCTTTCCCCAGTACGGTCGTTTCAAGATCTGTACGTAAGGTCGTTGTTTTGACGACGTGATATATACTCAATCCCGCGCATCCCTCCTGTAGGCTTATTCTGTAACCTGATAGCGACAGTTTTCGCTATCGTTAGGTAGGGACAGCCAATCGCATGCACGTTTACAGGAGAAAAGGAGCCTCTTATTGGCCGTCGCTAGCTAACGATAACGAAAGTTGTTACGAGTTACAGAATAGGCCTACTGTTTACATCAAAGATCGCTAGTCCCCGATCAGCAAACGTCAATGGGAGCTCACAGCTTTTCTATGCAAGTCGCCCGAACTCACGCGTAATCGCGAAATGTTTCTCAAGTGATCACCGAATTCCCTGAGACACGATGGACCTGCAAATAATGAGGGCCATCGTGCGGAGTCACGGTGAGGTTATGAGCGGGACTGGGGCTTACGAAGGGTTCGAGGAAACCCTGGAAAAAGCAACCTTCCCACCGATGGACCGAAAGGTACTGGCAGCCCTCGCGAGGTCGTTCAGCGATCTGATCAGCCACAAAGTCTCACCGCAGGCCTATCAGAGATACTCCGTCAGGATCCAAGTCATAGTGAGTCGCAAGCCAGCCCTTGTCCCCTTTCCAAATATCCAAAGCCCAATTTTCATTCCTACATTACTTCTCCGCCGACTCGTCGTTGCCCGCCGATCCGACGTTCCGTCCGTGCTTTCCAGGAAGCCCTCCGAGAGTGTATCCGTCCATGCAAGGAGTTGGACTGTTCACGCACGTTCTACCAGAGCGAGCGAGCGCTGGACTTTGCAGCGAGGCTTCTGAGGGTGCACCTGAGTGACGAGTTACTGCGCGAAGGGCCTCAGGAAGTCCTAGTGAACCTGGCATGGGCCCTAACCCCTCTCATCCCCCGGAGGAAGAGTCTCCTTCGTGATTTCGGCAGGATCCTCGAGAGGATCTGCAGCTCGAGTGAGCAGAGCAAAGCGAGTCAGTCCCTCCTGGAGCAGATTTTGGAGGACAAAGATTCTCTCGAGCTCGGCCCGGAGATCGTGGAGAAGCTCTACATCAGCCAGAGGTCGAAACTCATTGAGGCTCCGCTTTTGGAGAGTTTAACGGAGAGTCTGAAAGACGCGAGTGGCAAAGTCGAGTTCAAAAGTTCCTCCGGCATCGATCGACTGATGAGCATGAGCCTCGACTCGCCGATCGTATTTCACATAAGTAGCAGCGTGCTCAAAGAGATGTTCGTGGCGACGGAATACTCTTCTAGAGTCTTAACGTACATCGGCCAATATCGCGACCGTCTGGACGCTCTCTGTCAACGCAGCGACAAGGATATACTCGATCTCTATCCCCTGAGATTGCAGGCGCTCGTGATACTGCTGCGGATAGAGACGCCTTATCACACGAGCGGTTCGCACGAATACGCGATCTCGTCTCTCCTACGAACCCACGAATCCAATCCCGAGGAAACACTCCTTCTCTTGACACATTTTCCAGGCTGGTTGCACGCACTTGCGGATCGCATCGCCACAGAATCGATCGAGAAAACGGATGTCGAGGATCGCATTAACGAGGCGACCAGTGTGGAGTGGATTTAGAAAGTCAAAGTGGATTTAGAAAGTCAAAGAAAGAGACAGAGAATTTTTCGCAGGGCTGTGATACCTTCAAATCACGTGAATTCTTCTTTTATTTGTTGTTATTAAGTATGGTTTTCATCCAATCTCGCGGGTTACATTTTTTGTTACATTTTAGCGCGCTTTCGCTGTCGAAGCTCGCATCGTCGAAACGCAACGATTTATTTTTATTTTATAGCTTTATTTTCGTTTTCATCCAAAATTCTTGTCCCTGCTTTTGCTTGTGATTGTTCAAAATGATCAATGGAGAATCTAAAAAAAGGTTAGGAGAATTTTCCGATCCTGGCAAAAAAAACATGTTCATTATGTTCCAACGATACAAACTTCAGCGTCGTTAAAATCACGCGAGTACATGTGCACTAATCATTGCGGTCCTTTCTTTTTCAATCTTCGTTTACTCACTTTAATTTTCGCCTTTATTGAACCACAGTTCAGGCCTGCGCTGCCGTGGCCGTGATACGTTTCATCATTTATATTGTCTCGATATTTTTTTTTCACTTTCATCCGCTGCTCTTATTCTAAAACTCTTCCTAACGTCCTACGAATTGCCATCAAATCTTCCACCTCTTCATTCCCCATTTTGTCAACACTTTTTTCTCCTTTTTCTGTTGCATTCCGGATTCTCGTACGTGTACACGCAAAAATTCTCAAGCCACGTGGCAATATGTTATCGTTATATCGTTATATATATATATATATATATATATATATGGCAGTGATGCGCTATACTTTTATTTCTTTTTATTTTCTCACACCTTTGCGAAAACCGCATCGATAGTACATCCCCGCGTTACTCGCCGACCGAATATCCTCACATTTCTTCGCAATAAACATTTGTTTTTTTATTTCTTAACTTTTTTTGATTGATACTTTCCCGAAGGGGCTCGAATAATTTTTGTTTAAATTTCGTTTTTTACTTCTCTGCAATTCGATCTTTGCTCACTTTTCTTTCTCCTCAATTCGAAATGTTCGCAGCGAAATGGCCTCTGGACGAATTCGAACAATCGCATCCGCAAACAACGTAGCGAAGAAAAAAAACGAAAATAAAAGTACACGCGAAACTAACGAATCTCAACGCGAACGTTCTTAGTTGAAGCGGCCAACTGCACACCGTCTCATGAGAGATGCTTACTATGTATATATGTGCGATTTTGTTCTCTTCTCGATAACCGAGCGAAAATAGAAAATAGCCGAACAGCGAGAAGAGTAACGTTGTATGATTGGAGAAACAGAAATAGGGTTCGTCAACGACTAGCTCGAACGGAAAATATGAAAACGAAAAGGATCGCAAGTCTTGACGATGAGAGTTGATATTAGTAATCAATCAAAATAGATCCCGGTGTGACGATCCAGAGTTCGTTTTTTTTTGCAATATTCCGCGTGTTAGTGTGTGTATGTGGTGGACGCTTTTGTGCGCGCGCGCGCGCGTGTGTGTGTGTGTGTGTGTGTGTGTGTGTGTATTTATTAATTACGGTATTCGTGATATCGAGATCGAATCGCGGCATTGACCAATCGGGAATTCATCGTTGATTGTGGAACGTCGTGAAAGGTCTCGCGTTCTCACATTCCGAATTCAAACGATCGACGGGCACCTGTGGAATAAAGTTTTTTTTTGTCGTTTTATTTCTTCGTCAGGTCATTGATTCGGGTATCGATTAAATCAAGAACTCTTTCGAATCAAATGTCGATTACCCTCCGTATTTTTATCGTATTATTTATCGAACGAATTTTGTTCGGCTTGACATTTTTTTCGTTAATCAACACTTATCGGAATTAATTCTGTCGCGACGGGGCTGCAGCTCGTTATTTGATCCGGAGGATTTTTTTCGTTTGAATTAAATTTGGAAAAAATGAAATTGTCTCTCGCTCTGCTGGGAGAGCAGCGAATTGCAATGTAGGATACATTTTGATACAGAAGGTATAAAATAAAGTACAAAAAAGTACACAAATAAGTAAAATAAAGTATGAGCGAAGAATTGTTAGTGTTGTGGAAAATCGATAAACATGGAAAACATCGGGGATTCTTTTTCCACGAGTTGAAAATAATGAATGAAATGATGATCAGGATGAAAATATCGAGACGACCTTTATCGAGTTTTCGAGGTAATCGAAGTCTTTTGTGGCAAGTGAGCCACGAGTACAGGACAATCTCAAAAGAGCGACTCAACTACCTCTCCAGCCGATTCCGATGAAACTTGTCAGTATTTTATTTTTTTTAAATAAATCATATTTAAAAATCATGATAATTTTTTTCGAAATAAGATGTAATACGAAGGAAAAAAACGAGAAATTTGAATAGTGAAGATAACAAGGAAAGGAAAAGCCAAAGCGGAGAACGTTCGACGTTCTATCGATAATGAACTTATCAAATGAGCAGACTTGTCATAAAAATTATTAATCCAGCTTGAATATCAGTTAATAAATTGCCGTTAGTAGAGACAAGAACTTTTTTCCATTAGACAATTCCCAATGATTCCCAGAAATTTCTTTCACTGTTTACCAACAATCTTAAATTATTTTTCACCTCAAAGTTCTCCGAATTTCATATCAATAATTATTATTTCTCCTACTATTCAAAAGAAACAGAAGCCCGAACAGCAAAGTTCAAAATCGAAGAATTAATCGCACTTAATTTATTTTCTAATCGAATGATTAATTTCTTTTCGCCAGGAAAAAAGGGATGCAAGTTCCATAGTCCGAAATCATACAAGTGTCCACGATATTTGGCAATATCGTCTCCAGTTGCCTTCCAATTTCCCACAAGCTATGTGGCAATCGATCGAGAGTAAAGTATCTCGTAGATAATTGTAGAAATTGACACTAATGTTTCGACCTTACAAAGTCCGTTACCAAATTGGCCGAGCAAATTCGACTGGTAATCGTGGCCGGGAGAGGCCTCAAGTACGTCTGCTGTAATGGGAGAATAAGCGCGACCCTTCGCGGCTGTAGCGTTCTGATAACTCATCGAATTGCTAGGACGATCCGAGTTAGACGAAGAGTTGACGCGACCTTTGAGACCGTTTTTTAAGGTGCCTTATTCATTGGCAGCACGCCGCGTAGCAGTGACACTAGAGCATGGATACCGGTTTTCGATAGTATTTAAAACGGAGTGTCTCCCCGTCTGGTTATCGGACGAATAAGCGTATGTTATTCGTTCGGATAGCGGCTCAGTTCACGCCGTATTTCCAGTAGGCGTACATATTAGGTTTGTTCGCGCTAGCTACACTTTCTACACTTTGACGAGATACAGTAATAGAAAGTCCACTGGAGGTGTAAGAAGTGTAGAAAAGTGTAGCTAAAACGAACAGACCCATTATTGTGATTCGTGTAAGCTCGTATACGGACGAATAACATATATATAATTGTCCGGATAGATTGTGTTAAATTGTTAAACAAACTGTCTAGAAGAATAATTTACACGTAGTCACCCGAAGAAAATCTTTATAATTTTGTTTGGGTTGGTTGATTGTCTTTGGGTTTGGGTTGGTTAGTTGGGTTTGTTTGGTTTGGGTTGGTTGGTTTTGTTTGGGTTTGTTTTTTTGCGTTTGTCATTTTGGGTTTGGCTTGATTTGTTTGGCTTTGTGTGTTTGGGATTGTTTGTTTGGAACGTTGTACGAGTACAGTGTGAACGGCGTGAAATTAGCCGCTGTCCGGACGAATACATACGCTTATCCGTCCGATAACCGGGCGGCTAGCCTCAGCGTATTGAAAAACCAAAATTTCGGACCAAAAATCCGATATTGGACTCAAATAATCGCGATATTTCGACATCATAAATAACGTAAAAAATATAAAATTGTTGTTATTTCCATTTAAGTCACTTTTATCTGATCTTTATTACGATTAACAGCCTCAAAATATTATTAACGATTATTTAGCGTTAATCCTACGACTGTACACTGGGTCGTTTTGACCCAATGAACTTACTTATTCACGAGTGCTAAATAAAAAGGAGCCTTTCCTTCCGCGGCTTACACCTGTAACAAGGCAAGGTCGTCTCTGGCGAAACTTCGGATGCCCTCTGTTTTTTGTGCTAACCGTTTCAACAACTCCAATCTCGTTAATTAAAGTGACCCTGCTGTTGCCTGCGTGCCACAAGCTATTTTGAATTCAGCTTGTTTACTACGTATTTGGTGTTCGTAAAAATTCCTATTTTTTGTTTATTTATTTTATGTTGTGTTGGATGTATTTAAGGTGGTTCGGAGGAAACAATTCAAAAGTCGACTAACGTTTAACCTCCGATTTTGTCGTGAGAAAGCGAGTGTCATTGACCACGTTGAAATAAAAAAATTTAAGCCTCTCCACCGCACCATTTCGCATCCAACGAGATATGAACGTTGAAAGTTGGCCTAAAATACACGCACTCAAACGTAACCTCCGAAAAAATTACCGGAAATGATAACTTTACGTAAAGTTTAGTCGTTTGACCCAACAAACAAAACTTCTCATTCGAACTTTCGATTAATACGGAATTTATCTGCAAAAATTGTAGCTGAACCACTGTGTAATTTTTTCACAATAATCTATTAATTTTTGCCATGCGGCATCTGCCACTCTCTGAACGGTGATCGGAGCGTTTGCTGTGATTACTAGGGGAAATTCCTAGACGGCAATTCACGCAGAATGTGATATAAATGTCGCCGAATGCCTACGCTGCAGATCATGTTAAATACAATAAGGATATAATAAAAGTAAAAATAAAACGAAGGATAAAAACGAATAAAAATATGTTGATTGCAGATCTTAATTTTTTAATTGATTATTACGTATAAAAATATACGTATACAAATATTTTATTGCTCGATGCAAGATTTTTTCGCGAAACGACCACTTACACGTAATTGTGCCATGTTTTGACATTTGTCGAGTCGTTGAGGTGATGTTTGAATTCTTCTAAAGTGAGGTTATGTAGCGTTGCCAACTGCTTAAAACATGAACTCACTAGTAAAGACCACAATGATCAAGCGGGTGCTCAATAACCAATGTCGATTGTAAGTATTTATGAAAATCATTATAAATTTCCATTCTAACGAGTACCAAAATAAAAATGCTTTTTTATGAGATTAAATTCTTCGTGTTTTAAACATTCGAAAGAAAAAATTAAAATCGTTAAAATTGTCAGATTGACTCCCGCTTTTTCTTCCGAACTACTTTAAGCACACAGCAGAGTATGTTTAGAAATGTATAATAAATGAAGATCTCAAAAAGGGACTGTGATTTTTGACAAATACTGTAGGTTCACTTAGCTATACACTATCGTTTCTACAACTTCCATCTTCACTTTCAAGCTTCTCACGTTTTTTATCGTGGTTTTACATAAATATCGTCAAATATCGAAATACCGGTATTGTCAAATTACAACTTGTCGGTATCGAAATAATAACGGTAATAGAAAAAGCTCCGATAGTCCAAACTGTAAGCGGCACCTTCATTGCTTGAAAGAAAGTCCATAACCGGAAGACGCGAAATTTATTTCATTGTTTGGCTTCGGCCCCGCTTTGAAGTTCACTAGACAGCCAATAGCGGCGAACGGTTGGAAAACCGACGAAGGCGCCTCGATTGCCAATGTGGCGAGTTAAGTGTCAAAAGCCAGCGACTCGCCACAAACTTCATGTGTCCGCCATACAAAGTTTTAAAGTTTCCAGCGTTTCAATAATCCAGTAACTGGAACAGCAGTACAGAATGAAATTGAATTTCGTTCAACAACGTCGTTCAACGATAAATTTCGACGAAATTGCCTTAAAAATATTGAATCGAACGATGTCGAGGTAAGTTCGATCGATAACAGGCCAGCTAGGCACCTGTCAACGCTATTATCTCCCACCAGAGATTGGGCTTTATTCCGCGCAGCGCTACCATCGTTTCCCCGTGACAAAATAAAACCCGTTGAGATTCGCTCGTCCCGAAGCCGCGCGGCATTCGGCCAATGATAATCGCAACATCCGAGGATTCGGTCGCCCATTCGCAGCGACTCACTCGTTTCCCAGCGGAACAGGACCGTCCGAGTCGGACGAGGGAACGGAGCAGGAAGTCACTTCCGGAAGTTGAAGATGATTGGTCGGGGGATGGCAAGGCCGAAGTGGCTGCCGGAACGAGGGAAGGTGCGGAGTTTGTCATCTGCAGATCATTGCCGTTCGTCGTAACCGCTTTGGACGAGGAAAAAGGTTTCGGTCGTTCCAGCGATTTTCGCATAATTACGCGGCGGCGACGATCGCCCCGTCGTCGTCGTCGGCCAACCTGCCAGGAACAAAAACGCAAAGAAAGAAGGACACCAAAAACAAGACGACAAAAAAAAGAACTGAGACCACTCGTGTATGCGGGCGAATACATGATAAAGACCAGAAACGTAATATCGGAATGAAAATTAGAATTATTGAAAAAAAACCACCAACGAAATGCGTTATTTATCGATGACGTACGGAAGATATTTTTTCTTTATATATGTATAACGTGTATGGACGTGAAAAAAAACGACGTGGTAGGGTAACTTCTTTTTTCTTTTCTTTAACGGTATACAACCCACGCCGTTTCCCACATTCGTTTTTGCACACGAGCATGATCCGTTAAATTCGCATACTCGTCGTTCCTTTTTTTTTCTTTAATATCATGACCAGCCTGTCTAGGCAAATTTGGGGCCAGGCCCGCGAGTGGGCCGATCTCATGCGGGGTTCTTTACATGGATAAAAAGGAAGAGAAACCTAATTTGTTTACTACTCTTTCTCGTTCTCTCTTCATACTTTTCTCCCGCACATGCCTGGGCATAATTCCAAACATATAACAGGTGTAGAAGTACGAAACCGGAATTTCCTGTAGATGGTGCTAGCCATCAGTTTACGGACCGTAAGACCGCTTCTGCAGCGCCATCATCTTCCTCTAACAGCTGACGAAGATTTTCAACACACAACCCAAGTTCCCTACACCGGTATATTTTTCTATAACCTTAAACATGTCGAGTTTTGTGCCTATGAACTACGATTTGCGAATAGCATTGGTTTCCTGCTATCATTTGAAGAAAACTGCTGCAGAATCGCATCGAATGCTTATCGAAGCTTACGGTGAACATGCTCTTGGTAAAACATAATGTTTCGGGTGGTTCAAAAAATTCAAAAGTGGTGATTTTTACGCGAGCAACGAAGAGCGTGGGAAACCACCGAAAAAGTTCGCAGACAACGAATTGGAAGCCTTATAGGCCTCCGAAGTAACTCTTGTGGTTTTTGTCTGCTAGTGCAGTATGCCGGTCGCCATTTAAATCAGGTGTTTGCGTCACGGTCGTACATGTTTGCGTGAATGACAGTACCGCGTTGACGTAACAGCCATGCGCCAATCCAAGTTTTGCCACCGGCAGCCGTTACGGGGCGCCACCACGAAAGTTACTTCGGAGGCATATTGGATGAAAATGATACTCAAAGTCAACAAGAACTCGCTGATCAATTGAATGTGTCGCAGAAAGCCGTTTCCATTCGTTTTTATCATTTTCAAAGAGACGTATAATTTTTACAAAAAAAATCCGGTTTCCTACTTCTACACCTGGTATATACACACATACTCTATCTATAAAATATCAAATATAATACATATAATAATATATATTATATGTGTATACCCTACTGACCAAAAGTTTCCGGTCACTTCAGATGGCAAAATTATATTAGAATGATATAATGCATTATACAGAGATATATAGTATCGTCGTAAAATAATGAATGAGATGAATTTGTCCGGTGATCGAAAGTTTTGCAATTATCTGTAGTGTCCGGAAACTTTTGGCCGGCAGTATACACACACACACACACACACACACACACACACACAATATACATACAATGCTGCCAGTTATTGGTCACGATCCCGTGGAAGGTTCATACGACATGTTTTCCGCTACCAAATCAATAACCCAGCAATTCTTTCTGCAAAAGTAAACCATTCTCGAGATATTATTTTAATTTTTTTTTTTAAGTGAGGGGCAGGTAAACTTATAAATTTCAAAAAATCGTTGTATGGAATCAAACTTTTTTATGATTTGTAGCTTGAGAACACAGTAACAAAGAATTATCAACAAAAAACAAGAATAATCATTAGCCTTGCAGCGTTTTGACCCCTAATTTAAAAATGTCGGCAGATTCATATTTTATTGTCGATAATACTTTGTCTCCGTGTCTTCATACTACAAATAATAAAGAACGTTGATTCCATACCGCAGTTTTATTCCCTTTCACGGCACTGTGACCAATAACCCTGTATATACAGTGTCCTGTTACGAATGAATAATACTGCACTGTCGATAGGTCAGATCATGTCCTACTATATGCTGGAGTTTCAGTTTAGTAAAAGTCCCAGGGTTTTCGAGATTTTCGGCTTTATGTTACTTTTTGAAAGAAGTCATCTGCTTTTGGTTTTTGGCTTGCCATCTCTACAAATGATATGAATCGACAATAACTACGCAACTTTTTTAAGTAAACGGCACGATATTGGCTTTTTTCATAATGTTTCCTTAACATTTAAGGTTAAAAAGAAGAATTTTATAGATAAACAAATAATAAAGAGTATTTTTTTTTTAATCTGGTCAAAAAAGTTATTATTTGCAGAAATGGCATGCGAAAAACGATGAACAGCATATAGTAGAACATGATCCGACCTTTCGACAGTTGCAGGATTATCCATTCATAACAGGGCACCTCGTATATATATATATATATATATATATATATTTCATAGAATGTAGAATGTAATACAATCTATATAACATATTATATAAATATTATATACATTTATGTATATATATGTATATATATATAATCGTTTGGAGAAGGGGGGACGTTCGAGATCAAGTTTACACTGGCTTTTTTCAACATAATTATATTGAAAGAAAAAACAAACAAAAAACATCTTTTTTTTTAGATAACCAATGAAAAAAGGGGCAGAAAAAGCAAAACCAATGAAAAAAGGGGTAAAAAAAGCAAAACAAATTCTGGCAGGAGTTGACGCGCAACAAAATCAAAACAACAAAGGTAATGCAGAAAGGAATACAATAAGCCAAATGATAAAAATCAACCCTGCTGCGATCTCGCAATATTCGGGGATACTAAACAGCGCCGAGGCATTAAGACGTAACTGGCAAATAATTCACTTAACACGTCACATACGAGTGCCATAATGATAATAATAATAATAATAATCTCAATCACGTCGCTATATAAACAATACAATGGTAATTGTAATCGAATACAATATCTCTGGCAATACGGAGCGTTATTTTCTTTCACTTTTTCTTCCTTCGAGATCCTTTTATTTGATTATTTGCGAGCGACAGCGGGCGAGAAAGCGGGGCGCGCGAGCCTTGAGAGAACGAACGCACATGTGTGGAGAGTGTGTCGCTCAAGCGTGGATAACACTTGCGCGGGTCCTTAGTTTTTGATTTTTTTTTCTTATTCTTTATACCCGTTTTTTTTTGGTTCGTCACTTGTCTTGCGCGTTTTCAGACCACATGCGTGCGACTCATGTGGCAAGCATGTGTCGTGACATACCCTTCTATATATATATATATATATATATATATATATATCCCTTCGCGGTCCCACTGGGTCGTTTGTGACCAGAGCGAAATTTCACTTGGGATTTCCCCCAAATTGAAAAATGGGCGGGGCGTGTCCCCCACCCCTAAAAAAACTTGTCATGGAGAGGGGCCCACAGCGTTAGTTTGGTCGTCCTCCGCCTTTCCGTCTTCGACCGTCAGAGGAGCAAAGTTGTAGTGTGGTCACGAACGACCCAGTGGGACCGGCGTGCAACAAAACGTGATTTTTAACGAACCGTGTTTTTTGAGTCCAGGACGTATTTTAGAGTGTGGGAAGGTGCGTAAAAATAAAATTTAATTATTAGGAATTTGTTATAAAAAAAAAACAATTTTTTGCTCAAAAAATCAGATTTTTTTTCTGGAATAGCAGAGAAAAAATATTTTATTTTTTGTAATTATTTTTTACTTTAAACGAAATACAAAAATAACAATAAATTTCGCAAATCTTTTTTTTTTCCGAAAAACTTTTTTTTTTCCAAAATTCGTTTTTTTTGTAGAATGGCGGAGAGAACGGCGAAAGAGTTACGACGCATATTGCGGGAACGAACTGTGGAGATAAATTATGAAGAACTTTCGGAAGCGGAGCCTGATGCTGAGGAACCGTTCGACGAGGTCGACGATATGCAAGACGTGGACGATGCCACGAACGCTGATGGTACTCCACAAATGGAAGTGGACGACGATGACTTGGACAAACCTCGATCAGGGCGACGTCGGTCAATAATAAAGGGAGTAAATGGCTTCCAGTGGTCTGTAAACCCTCCAGAAATCAGAGGGCGACGGTCTGTCAAAGTTTATTTGCCCAAGGGAAATGGTGCGGCCAAAAACGTCACGACACCGTTGGAAGCTTGGAATCTCCTTTTCCCTCCCCCATTGTTGGAAATCATCGTTCAACACACAAACGAAGAAATCCGTCGGAGAGGTTACGATCAACATTATTCGAGAGATGAGACTTAGATTAGACATGAAACGAACGTCGATGAGATAAAAGCGCTCCTGGGAATTTTATATTTATGCGGGATGGAAAAACAAAATCATACGGGCGCCACGATATGGGAGCAATTTTTACCGAGCCGTCATGCAAAGACATCGTTTCCATTATTTGTTGGCGTGCCTTCGTTTCGACGACAAATCTACAAGAGCCGAACGACGTGCTGTGCACAACTTGGCTCCCATAAAAGAGATTTGGGACATATTCATCGCTAATTGCACTGCTAATTACTCTCCATCTACCTACTGCACAATCGACGAATAGCTGCTCAGCTTCAGAGGACGATTTGGTGCCAAGGTTTATATTCCTAATAAACCTGATAAATATGGCATTAAAATAGTGGCTATGAACGACGTGCAAACATCATATTTGATAAGCGCGGAGCCCTACGTAGGACGAATTACAACCCAGCAAAACGGCGAATCAGTTCCAGCCTACTACGTCCGAAAATTGTCGGAGCCTATTCATCACACGCAGCGAAACATTACGTGTGATAATTGGTTCGTCCGTCAATCTCATGCGGACAATGAAGAATGACTACAACCTGACGCTAGTCGGCACTCTCCGAAAAAATAAGCGCGAGATACCTGCATCATTTGTTCGAACCGCATCTGTTGGGACCGCTCGGTACGCGTACTCTGAGAGGAGCACTTTGCTTTCATACAGTCCGAAAAAAACCAAAGTCGTTCTGTTGCTCTCCAGTTTCCATGAGAGAGGACGACCGGACAATAATGCCCAGTTACCTGAAATCGTGGCGTTTTACAACCGCACGAAAGGAGCAACAGATACATTTGATAAAATGTGCCACGCGTATACCGTTGCTCGCGTAATTGCGAGGTGGCCGCTCAGGCTTTTTTTCGGGATACTTGATCAGGCAGGGATTAATTCTCTCATTTTGTATAATCTACGAGCTGCAAATGCGGCATTGAACAGGCGCAATTACATCAGAGTTATCATTTGCGTTGTTCGAGCCACATTTGCGATCGCGGCTCCATTCGAGAACTCTACGTACATCCTTGCGCATCGTCATTCGCGAAATTTTGAACGCTGAGCCGGAACGCGCCGAGCGAACAAGTAAGATGCCAAAAAGAAAACGATGTTCTTATTGCTCAACAGACAAAAAAACTACATACTGCTGTGTGCAGTGCGAAAAACCCGTTTGCGAGGACCACCGCCTCTGCATCTGTACTCCATGCTTTCGGGAGATGTAATTTTTGTTTACCAACAATTTGATATAATTTTTGTTCATCAACATTTGTTACAATTCTTTTTATAATAAAAGTCCTATTTTCTAACGTAAAACACGATCATTCATTTTATTCCCTCGAATTCTTCGATTTTCCTCTCCTTGAAATTGTCCATTTTCAGGTCACTGAATAATTATACTTTTTTCGGCAAAACGAATCGGGACTAGGTTTTTCTCAAACCTTAGAATGTCCATAACAAGTATCCATGGTTTTTTTTTCTCCCTATGGCACATTTTTTTTTTAACAATATTTAAGCCAAAACACATTTTTCATGCATTTCCACTCAAATAGCTATTTACAGCGTAAAAAATAGTAACTTTTGGGCTTTGACAACTATTGATTCTTATTGTATAAACATTGAGGAGTACTCAGGAATTTTTTTAGATTTTTTAAGGCGTTTCAACCCGTCGAAAATTGCACGCGGACACAAACGACCCAGTGGGACCGCCGAGCCAGTCAAAATATAGTGGGACCGCGAAGGGATATATATACGCGCATTATATTAAGAGTTCGTTAACTTTCGAGACTTCCGCGAGCTGCTCATCGACTGTCTTTCTCTCTCTCTCTCTCTCTGATTTGAAATAAATTAGTCGTATAGCGACTCATCACGTGTAATCGCTCAACAAGAGAACGTTTTTTTTTAATGAAAATATAAGCGATTGGAACGAGACTCGCAGTTTTCGCTGCGGGCGAGGAGACGTTTGTAGAGTTGGGGGAGAGGAATGGAATTTATTCGTTCGGGTATAACAGCAGCGATGATAATGATATACCAGTGTGTAAAGTTTCGCGTTATCGTGCCTACCCAAACGACACGTTTTTTTTGTTATTTGTTTAATCTTTTCTTCACTTGACATTAAATCAGCTAATCGAAGGTTCGCCGATGATACCAACTGTACAACGTTGTTGTAAAACAGCAAACAAAAACACCAAGCTAATAATATCTAACAACCGCGCGCGCGCTTCTTGTATCTCACGCTCACTCGCTCTCTCTCTCTACCATGTTTTTTTTCTCACTGGGTGTGAAAGGAAAGAAATGAAGATAATATTCAATTGAGACAAGTGAATACTCATAGAAACTGTGTTAATTCATAATGGTGTCTCTCGTCTGTATTTTTTTATGTCACTCTCGCACACACAAACGCGCTATCTCTCTCTCTCTCTCTCTCTCTCTCGCACTCTCACTGCATGTGGCAATAGTATTAATTGTTAATTCAATAGTACTTTTATTCTTGTTTTTTTTTCTTCTCACTAGACACGATTCAACATATAGAAAGTTTATCGTTATCGATCAATAATTATTCTTTTTTTCGCCCCGGCTGCTTTTTCCGTTCTTCAATATTATCTTAAAGCTGTCTAAGAGCTCGCTGCGTGGCAGGAGCGTCGTGTATCTCTTTTATCGTTTCTCATCACTTTCTCGCTCGCTCGATTTTGTTTCTTCATTATTTGCTTATATAAAGACTTTTTGACTCTTGTTCTGCTCAAACCTCGTCGATGCGTGTGCCTTCGTATCGTTCTCACTCTTTCTCTCTCTCTCTCTCTCTCTCTCTCTCTCTCTCTCTCTCTCTCTCTTCGTCTCTATCGTTCTGTTATTCTTTTCTCGTGTGTCCCCTTTCCGTTAAGGTACGTTCGTAGTCGTCTATACGTTTTGTTTATGTTCAGCTCGAGCTCGCAAGTGTACAGCTTCAATGTACGTTCGAAGGTTATGTTTGCGTGCGTCTGTGTCTTAGGGAACCCCGAGCCTTTCGCCCGGCAATGGTAAAAGATACGAATTGTTTTTTTTACGTCGATACGTACGAGGTTCAACTTCGAAATTTCGACAAATTTGGCTCAACGTCATTTTACCGTAAAGATGTTTGTTTTTGTTACAGTGTCTCTCGTGAGTGAAAACTTATTGAGAAGTGTCGCAATCTCTCTTTTACCTCGGCGTGTATGTGTTACAATATGTCCTCCTGTCCCCCGTGTTCAATATTTATCATATCCTTAAATATTTACTAACCTGTTGATGCTTTGTAATTAGTAAATTTTTTTCTCGTTTGTATTGTATTTTTTTTTATATAGATCACAATGTGTCATACCATATCTGCGCCATTGAACAATTTTTTCTATGCCTTTTCATTTCCGTATCCGAAGGTCCGACGAACACTTCATACATATACGGCCCATACACATAAATGTAGCGGGACTATTTCGCCCTCTTTCGGCTCCGTAACTTTATCGCAACCCTTTCGACTTTAATAGCCAAATGAAGAAGGAAAAAGAAAATCCGTCGGAAAATTCACCCTTTCCCATGAACGTTCGATTGTATTTGCTTTTTTTTTTTCAAATTCTAATCCACCGGAGAGGGTCAAATTTCCACGGCTGGGAGGTGGGGGGGACCTGCGAGCATTTCAATTATCTCGGGGGATAAACTCCAGTTGTGATTTGTATTGCGTGTCACAATAACCGTCAAATCCTAAACTCTAGGTAAATTCAGACCAGCCGAAATTGTGTTGATTTGTTTTTTTCTTTCGTTTTTTTTGCCCATTCCCTTTTTTTGCAAAAGAAGAGAAGAATCGCGAAATAATTGAATATCTAATTGGAATAGATAGCAATGGCGACAATAATAACTGAACATTGCTACAAATATAAATAAAACTTTCATTTCATATCTTTGTTTTCTTCTCTTTTTTTTCGTTATGTCGTTATTTTCTTTCCTTTTTTTTTTGGAACGATCCCGGAGCCTTTTTCAAGGATCTGATGTTATCGAGCACACGGCAAAACGCTCACACGCGCACACGCACACGCAAACACACACACGCACACATACAGGCAGACACACCAGCTCCGAAAATCGTTGCGACTTTTTTTTTTCTTTGTAAATAGCACTTTGTCTGTTTATACGCATATAGAATATAACCGCTTCTCGCCGAAAACCTCGAGCCACACTTTTTCCCCCGCATTTTATTTTTCCTCTTCTCTCTCTCTCTCTCTCTCTCTCTCTCTCTCTCTTTCTCTCTCTCTCTTATATAATCAATGATTACTTCGCACCAGTGCGAAATCGCGAAAATCATCGTGTATCTCGTTCTCTCTTTTTACTTCATCATTTCTTATTTACTTTAATTATTATTTAGTTTTATTTTTTTAATTATTTTTCATATATATTTTTTTTCGAAATAGAAAGAACGCAAATAGAACGAATTTACAGATTACCCGCTTTTGCTGTTCTTTGCCTGATCCCCCGCCATCCCCGCCTCTTGCGGTTATTTTCCTGTCTCACAATCAATGTATCTACAGCGCGCAACGAAAAGCTTAACGAAGAATCCATCTCATCGGTTTGGAAAAATTGCCACGAACTTGCGCGTTTGTTATATGCGTGTGTGTGTGTATGTATATACACACCGAATCCTCGATCACACGATTCTTTATGTTTCGATATCGCAATTTGTTTTTACTTTTTCGTTGTTGCCATTGTTTGTAGTTTTGCTTTAATCGCGCGCTCTCTTTCTCTCTCTCTATCCTTAGTCATTCATAAATGTGTGTATATATATACATACATACACATGGCAAAATTTTTCAATCGTCTTTACAAGAAAGCTTATTATTTATAATGAAATAAATGTTACTCATCATGATCAGAATGATTAATCAGAAGGAAAATTTTGATAGTGTTTATTCTTAAAAATAATAAGTTTTCTTACAAACGGAATTTATTATTCCTCCAACTTCGTACATACACACGCACTGATATATATATATATATATATATATATATATATATATATATATGACCGGAATAAAAAATTGGCTTTATGACAATGATTGGACAAAATAAAATTTGACATTTTTATTTATTTCATTATCATCACGAATCAGTTTGCGTCCAAATAAAAAATATCTGCCATATGTGTGTGTGTGTGTGTGTGTGTGTGTTTCCCCGACTTTGCTCGCTTGGCCCGCGAGGACCTAACCGGTTGCGCGTGTTCCTCGCATAACAACTCATCCAATCGCCAAAGTTCGTGGGTGGCGAGAAAAGTGCAAAAAAAGACAATGAAAAACAAAAAGTGAAACAAACGAGAACGAAAGGCGTAAAAACGGGAAGGTGGAGAGGGGGGTGATCAGAGGGAAAAAAGGGACGAGTGTGGGGCGGATGTGGGGAGTAATGAAAACGGACGAAACGAGTTTGGGCACAATCGGTTGGGTCCGCGGACATTGGCATTTCGTTACAATTATACAGTTTCATAGATTCTATATAAATACCTAATATGCATTCGTTAATTACATACCTAAGATGCAATTGCGTTTGAAAATTCGGTCGGCGCTCGCGATCGTAACGTATTCCATTTTTTTTAGTGTGTCTGCGTGTGTGTGTGTGTGTGTGCGGGTATTTTTTTTGGTTACGCGTCGATAGTCTCGTCCTTTTTTTCTCGTATCACTCTGATCGTTTTTCTTGGTCCTCCGTCTATTCGCGTTTCTTCTTTGCCACTCATAGTGTTGCTTTTCACCTTGTCTTTCCATTCAATTATTTCAGTGTTCGTTTGGTTACAAACCGTTGGCTCCCTAATACAGTTGACATTTTCCTCGTGATCAGATACACAGCGTTTCACGTATTTCCATTTGCTTTCACGCCCCTTGATTCTCAATCGCACTCATCGTCGCGTTCGACGCTCTCCGGTTACGATGTTACGTATAAAAGTGTTGCTTTGAAAACGCGCGCGCCAATCATCTGCACGCACACACGTGTTTATCCATGAAAAAACGAAAGAAAAAGAAATCAACATATAATTAACGTCGTTTATATAATGTACATATTATATAGATTTGTATCCGGCTAGCATTTTCATCTCCTATGATTTATATATTATTTCAATATTATTATTATTTTCTTTCACGTTTTCTTATCGTTTTCCTCATTTTTACCTTTCATTTTCATTTTTCTTTTGTTTTCATTAAGAGATGTCTCGTTCGGTTTACATAACGATTTCAGTGTACGGCGCGCTTTCGGGGCGAGAGTTGAAAATTGACGCGATCGGATCAACAGCACTCTCTCTCTCTGCATTGTTCTCCGTTTAGCCGTCCTGAATCTCTGCTCTGTTTCTAACCTCTCCCGGCCCTCGCTTTCTACCTTTATCATTTCTTCTTCTTAGCTTCCTTCCTCTGCCTCCACCCCTCCGCCCTCTATCGTATTTCTCTCTCAAACCTCACTTGGATCGCCCTCGCTCTCCCTTCCAATCGAGCATCCCAAATCTCACTCAAACTCGAAGAATCTTCCGTTTCTTCCGTTGCCCCCTCCGCGCCCCGTCGTGGCGACACGAGGTTCGCTCGTCTGACCGTTCAAAATAATCGTTTCCGTATTTCGTAATCGAACAGAAGAGCCCGAGTTGAACCCTTCGTTCTTCCTCGCGTTTGTACACAGACTGCGCGCGCGCGCGTGGGCGTCTATCGATAATCGTTCGACGATTCGACTACGCGGGGCGCGTATTCACAGGTGTTCGGGAAAAATGTGCCACGCACGGCGTACGCCGCGTGCGCACGCGCACAGCCAATAATTCACGACGTAATCGTTAATATAACAACTATCTTAACTCCATCTCACTCGCGCTTTTTTTTTCTTCATCTATCAATAAAATCTTAACGATCAAATTCAATTGTAACGGAACCTTTTTTCTCTTCCTCTCGCTCTCTATTTCTCTTACACTAGAGTCCACTTCCTCCCGAGGAATAAAACATACGTGTCTGTGATTCGTGTCCCGCTCTACCGTGTCTGTCGTCCGTGCATGCGCGTGAAAAGTCAGTGCGCGCTCGTGAGTGTCTTAGTTCGCTCGTCTCCTCGGTCCTCTGTAAGCGTACGTCTTGTGTGTTGGCAAAGTCTGCGAAAACGAAAAGATACAAGACACAAGAGGTAAGGAAGAATTAAACGTGTCGAGAAAGCGACTGAATCATCCAATCGCGAAAGAGTCCGTTGTGGAGGCGAAACGCGGGGAAAAAAAAAAGGAAAACACGTCAGTTTTTATCGCGCGATGGCACGAATTGACGAACGAAACGCGGTAGAACGGAAAAACGGCGAATAACTGAAAAGAAGAAATTTCGTCGTCGTTGGGAGGCTTGTACTTCGCGCTTTTTTTCTATCCGTCTCACGTTTCGGTTCTGTTTTCGTCCCTCTTTCTATTTATTGACGTTTGTTATTATTAATTTGCTCTTTTTCTTTTAACTTTCGTCGATCGAGGGTACCGGAGAGAGTTTTGACTGCGGCCCCGCCCCCTCATTTTCGTATCATCATCTTGTCGTCGCGTTTACGTTATCCCACGACGAGCTAATGACAACGCGGCCTTCGTCGTTACGTAGTCTGATACGTATGCTGCCACTACGAATGTTTGTCTCTGAAACTTTTCGTTTCGAGCGAAACTCATTGAAAAAGTTACTAGTATGGTGAGCGTAAAGTTTTCTCTTTCTTATTGACGATGTATTGTCGCGGCAATTGGCGTCGTTGTTGTTTTTGTTGTTGTTGTTGTTGTTGTTGTTGTTGTCGTTGGTCTTGGGCGACGAGTGGCATTTACGACGAAAACGATGATGGTGACGACGACGGCGGCGGCGATGAAGACGACGACGACAAAGTCGATGGCGTGGAATACGATAACGACGATAGCAATGATGATGATGATGATGATGATGATGATGATGATGATGATGATGATGATGACGATGATGATGACGATGATGATGATGATGATGATCATGCTGATCATGATGATGATGATGACGATGATAATGACGGTGATGATGATGATAGTTATGAGGATGACATGGACTCTGATAAGTTCCTTTAGTTCGCTTAACGAATTGAAAACGATTTACGGTTATAATTCCAATGTTCGAGTTAAGTTAAAGCCTTTTTCACTTGAGTATGGTAGTGTCTAGATTCGGATTGGGATTAGGCTGCTGCGAGGTTGATAACGGTGATGGTACCTGCGCCACCACAGAGCCACCCTTCCCGTCGTTCATCGAACTTCCACCACCGCCAATACCACCGACCATACCAACACCACCCGCGCCGCCTTCCTTCATCTTGTCGCAATATTCTGCGAATATGTCGCGGAATCTCGCCCATGATTTTTCCGGTATTGTGATTGCCGTTCTGAAGTTTGTCTTCACCTGAAACGCGTTTGACCCAATTAAAATGAGCGCATGTGCACATCCACACGCCAATATATATTTATTGGATGTTGAATAAGTTCTCGCTGTTTGTTTTTCTCGTAAAAACTAATGGTCTATTTCCAAAAACTAGTGAAAAAAACTTTAGACTTTTTCGGTGCGCCAAAGCGTTCTTTATCTTCAACATCAAAATCATTACATTTGAAGCGTATAAACCAATCTCCGAATGTTGCTTCCGACAGAGCATGGTCGCCGCAAGTCTCAACAAGAATTCTGTGTGCTTCAGCTGCAGATTTTTTTTAATCGAGTAGCTCGGTGAAGGTCCCTGCAGATACACTTTTTTTGGCACGAAATTTGACATGTTTAACCGTATGAAAAGAAGTTTTGTACACTTCGGTGAAATGACATACATTGAATTTCAAGCTTGCTTGTAGTACGTCTTTATAGGGACGTTACCATCTTAAACTACACGCACGCAGTCCTGGTAACGCCATATGTTGGGAAAACAGCGAGAACTTCTTCAACGTCCTTACACAGGGTGTATCTTAACTACCAGTTTTCCGTTCGTGAGCATATTGGGTGTCTCTTTCCAAGCAAAACGCTTTTTTATTTAAATGTCGTGCGACAAAAATTGGCCGAGATATTCACGAGTAAAGTTCAACGGTGAGTAGACAATGGCACAGTAGTTTCGGCGTCCAAGCGAGCGCGTGCTTGAATCCACATTCGCGCAAGTGGATTCAAATCCATTGATTTTTGCTAAATTGAAATTGGAATTGAAAGTTAAACCTCTCAATATCGAATGATGAAATTTGAATTTCGAATCTTATCCGGTTACTTATCCGGAATTATCCGGAATTTCGAACCTTATCCGGCTTTTATCATTTTCAAACAACAGACGTGTAATTTTGACCAAAAAAATTCCGGTTTCGTACTTCTACACCCGGTATATGCTCACGAACGGATAACTAGTAGTTAAGATACACCCTGTATATACACACATCAATGTAGAATATAATATTCTGTACATTAAAAAAAAAACAATGTACCATTGATTACGCTTCCATCGCACTCTTCAGTATAAATCCATAAAAATGACATTTGCAAACATTACATCCACGAATTTAAACATTTCACGTATTCATATGTATTGCGCAATATTATATCATTTATATGAGTACATATGTATTTTATAATTTCGAATTTCAAAGCGGAAGCGTCTCACGCGAGGCTTTATTCAGAGAACGCAAAACATTGTTCGTCCAAAATATGAATTTTTAACGAGATTCGAAATAAAATAGAGCGTCAAGCGACGAAAAAAGTTACCCGCTTCTTTGTATCCGTATTTTTATCATCGGAATTGAAAATATTTCAAACGCTACAATTTGTTCTAATTAAAATTGAAGAAAACAAACAGGTATAGATGAAAACGTGAGATGTTTTTTTTTCTTCAAATAAGCGATGTGAAAATGAATAATCGAGACTACTTTCAAAGAATAGGGGAAAAACCCGATAATCGTATTGCGATGAGAATGTATTTTCGAGTGATTTCGCGCAATTCGTTTCAGACCGTAACATGCAGTAACGGGTCGGGGTGCGGATGGATAAAACATTTTTTGGACTCTACAAACCTCGGAAATTCTCATGTAGATGCCACGATTGTTTTGACCAATGTCGAAATAATAATTCTTGTTGTCGACGCGCATGTAACGGCCCTCCGGTAAATCGCCCTTGAATCCGCCGTCGTCGGTGCCGAATTCCTCCAGGAGATCCGTCAACGCGTCCCGGAATTCTATCATTCCCTGTGCCGGTATCGCTATCTGCGTCCTTGGGCCTCCCCCCCGCGTTATCGTCTGCGACACCTGTACACGGGTTGGAATATGAACGAGGCGACACATCTGTTTTTTATCCGCTAATCACCGAAACACGAACACATGCGAATGACAATTTTCTCGACTGAATTTATCCGATCTGCCTATCCTTGCTGTATGTGGGGTTACATTTTTTTTGATGTATACTTCATTGCCATAAAAAGTCCCACAATTTTTCGAGATAAAAATCATCTGCTTTTGGTTTTTCGCATGTCATTTCTACGAATGATAAATTTTTTTCGCCCGGTTGGAAAAAAAATTCTTGGTTATTCGTTTCATCCAGAAAAGTCTTTTTTTTTAACCGTAAACGTTAAGGAAACTTTATGAAAAAAGATCTTATGTAGATTTTTCATGCAAACCAATTCGAACATCTCAGGATTATCCATTCATAACAGGACACCCTATATATATATATAGATTTCTTGGGCTTTCAGTTTTCGTAAATGTCGCCTTTCATCATAGCGTGCATTCGTTCGTTATAATTTATATTCGGAGCGACCAGAAAAAGACTATCAATGTAAATACAGTATAACAAACAAATACCAATAAACGTGTAAAGTGAATTTACACATATTAACGAAATACGTCGATTAAAGAAGAAATATGAATATAAAAAGAATTAACGCAAGTGAATATAAACAGATGTAAACATATATAATGAATAAAGTAGATGTATGCTTTGTTTGGGTTGGGTTCATATTTGGAATGAAAGTAATACAGTCGGACCCCCCCAATAATAACGCTTCCCTTTTTTCTCGCTCGAGCGGCTCCCCCACTCCGACTCGAACCCCGAGCTCGGGTCATTTCGCGTGCGGGTTTCTGAATAAGAACGCCCAGCCTAGGAGAACTCAGAAGAGTAAAATGAGATGAATATTCTAATTCGCATTTCCGTTTTGAAAGGATGTTGAGTCCCTATAAAACATGTTAATGTTAATTGTTCAATAAATAGCTTCTTAATCGTAATGAAATTTTTACACGACCTCTTGAATACTTCATGTAAAAACATACCAAATTTTCAGAATTCTATCATCATTACTTCAACCTCCTTAAGGGTTGAAATAAAAAATGATAAGAAAATTCTGAAAATTTGGTATGTTTTTGTATGAAGTATTTAACAGGGTCGTGTTAAAATTTCACGACGATTAGGAAGCTCGTTATTAAAAAATTAACATTTTGTTAAGAACAATTTTTAAAAGAAATAAAAAAAAATTTATCAATAAACTTCGTTTTGTTTCCGTTGCTTTCAGTATATTGTAGATATTATAAAATTGAGAGGTGAAAAAAAAACTTATTGCAAAGTTACATCAGTTTCCATAAAACAACATTTAATTTGTGAATGTTAATTGTTCAATAACGAGCTTCCTAATTGTCGTGAAATTTTTACACGACCTCTGAAATACTTCAAACAAAAACATACCAAATTTTCAGAATTTGATCATCATTTGCGATTTGGGACTCAACATCCTTTAAACCATTCTCCTCATACTATGAAGAAACGTTGTTATACAATACGAAATCAATACTTTTTGTTAATCGAACGCATGCATTTTTCGAGTCAATTGTAAAAAAATTATTTCCATTTATAACAAGTAATGTCTGTATATTTGAAGATTGTCGTACAGAATAGCCAAAGATTCATACAAATGATTAAAATTATTAGTATTTATTCGGAAAATTACCCCCACCCCTCTAGGGTGGGGGGATTTATAGATTTTGACCCCCTGAATACGATTGTGAAGAGAAATCGCTGTGGTCACTCCCCATAAAAAGTAATGAGGTTTCAAAGTTCGCGGAAATACCAACGCAGATAAACCAGTAGTCACTACTAGAGCGGGTGGCTACTGGATCACGGGGGGTCCGGTAGCACCCAAACGTACCCAAGCAAACCCGAACGAACCCGCCGGGGAGGGGGGGGGGGGGGTTGGCCCATGCCCCGTGGATCGAAATATACACAACGAAAATAATTACCAAATTATTTTCGTTGTTTTGAGTCATTTCGATCCATGGGGCATTCAACTGGCGGTGGAATATTTTCAAGGGAGCCGAATTCCTCCATTCAATATGAAGTCCCAGAGAAATGGAGTTTTCCAATGTCTTCTTTTTCGGTAGAATTAGCACTACTTTACGGTACAGACTTCGTTTGGGCTTACAACGAACTATTTTTCATAAACAACAGTCGATTTTTCGGTTCCTCTGTGATATCTTATATCGTTGATCATCCACTATTATTCAATTACTAATATGTATTGAATAATATTGAATATAGTTGAATTTAATTGAAAATGAATATAAGAGAATTAAAATTGAATATAATTGAATTTAATTGAAAATGAATATAAGAGAATTGAAATTGAATATAATTGAATTTAATTGAAAATGAATATAAGAGAATTGAATATAATTGAATTTAATTGAAATGGAATATAAGAAAATTGAACATAACTGAATTGAAATTGAATATAAGAAATAAATAATATTGAAGAAAAAAAAAACGATTCGTTAAGTACAAGTTGAATTCGTTAATTAGAAGTTGAAACTCGTTCGAGCGGCCGTTCTTATTCAGAACCTCGCATGCCGAAAAGAAAGAGACAGATAGACGTGGGGGTACTCTAAAACTCTTCCCCTTGGGGGCTTTGGCGTTCTTGTCGGTGGGGGGTCGGACTGTAGTAGTATTTATACGGACTTTTTCTATATATAAGAGTTTGAAAAATCGCGTTTCAAAAAAAAAAAAAATAGTACCCAGAAGTTATAAAAAAATATCCAATTTTTTTGCCGAGAACATAAAAGGAATCAATGCAAATAAGTATACATTAATGTAAACGAATATAATGAAAAAAAGCAGTAGTATTTTTTGTTTGGATTTGTTGTTGGTTTCATATTTGGACTGAAAGTAGTAGGTGTTAGTACGTACATGGATTATTTCTTGACGAGAGTAAAAAAAATAACGTTTTTCAAATAAAAAATAAATCTACCAAAAGGTGGCTAAAAATATCCGGTTTTTTTGTTGCCGAGTAATAATTGTGATCTTTGTCCGGATTGATTTGACGTTCGCGAATGGAAAGAGCGTTCTCCGAGACTGGGCGCTATATATATATATATATATTTATTTTTTTCTTTATTATAAATAATGTGATACTTGATGTTCGGTACATACAGGGTAACTCACCCGCAGGAAACGGCCACGGGAATTTTCCTTGAGATCGAGATAATATCGCCTGTTGTCCTTGACCATCGTTTCCGACTTGAGCTTTCCGTCGTCCGGTAAATTCTCGAGATTGGGTGGACCTGCTCGATCGGTACGGTCATTTAAACGGTCAATTCAAATGATCTCTCGTCAATTGTCAAATCGCGTCGTAATTTTCGCCCCTTCCCCGCCCCCATTTTCCATTTTCATTCGCCGACTAATCCAGAATGAAAATGGAGGATAAAGTGTCAAATAAAAATCATCGGATCGATTACGTTAGTTTGAACCGTTCATTGCGAAAAATTTCCCCGTTTTTTTAATTACATATTTAGTTGGCCGATTCTTCACGAGTGCAATTCGTAATTCATTTATTCATTTTGCAATGAAGATGTACCTTGTTTCCGGTTGTAATAGCGAAACTGTATTAGTGAAGGAAAAAAAGATTGGTATATTGGTATGTCTTACCGAGGGACGCATAGTAATCGCTAAATGATGAGAGGTAGTCGCGAAACTCCGACGCCGTACTGAGGGCCAAAAATATTTGACTTCTCCTCCCATCAGCTCCGATCTACAAGCACGAAAACAACATCAACAAACAAATGTGTTTTCAGTCACATTCACTGTACGTTCGCTCCACTTGCTGGTGACTTTTTTTTACTAATTACTTTACTTTTTTACTAATAAAAAAATTACTAATTTACTTCACGTACTAGTGACGAATTTACACGATGCTGAAGTTCGCATCGTTGGACTGCAACGAATTTGATTTATTTTGGCAGATTTCGCCTACAAAAATCCATCGACCATTTTTTAAGATATTTATTTTGCGATCTACATAAAAATCTATCAAAAAAAGATCGCTTATAATAATAAAAGTGTGGAAAATAAAATGTAAAACGGAACTTTCGTTGAGTTCCAACGAGGCAAACTTCACCACCATCGAATTCACTGATACGAGTAAGAGGAGGGCAAGAAAGTTCGTCGTTGTTACCTCGGCAACTTTGATAAATTTTCCCCTCTTGTTCTGTTTCACATCGAGGTAGAATCGCTTGCTCTGAATTTGCAGCATCTTCGTCGCCAATTCCTGCTCCACCTGTTGGCTTTGCTGACCTGAAGAGATTGGGCATTCCAACGGAAAAAAAACGTTTAGTCGTTTTATCATTTTATAAAAATATCATTGCTTATACATATATAAAATAATTATAAAATGATAATTATTGTTATAAGGAAAATTATAATAAAATGTTATAACAAAAAAATTAAATATGTAATATAAAATTAAAATAAAAAATGTTAATGATTGAATTTTAAAACATTTAATTAAAATACTAGAGGAGGAACGAAACAGTCACAGTGGGGGAAACTATAGGTAACAAACGCGAACAGCGTGTACCTTAGGAAAAAAAATTAATTGATCAACCTAAAAAAATATTCAATGAAAAAAATTAAATTGAATTAAATTTAAAAATATAAAAATATATAATAAAATTAAATACTATGTATATAATAAAAAATTAGAATAATATATAAAATAATAATAATCATTGTAATTGTGCCAATAATAAAAAAGGGGCAAGGGACGAGGGTAGAGGAGTACAGGGGGGTGACGCTGTTGCCCTCGCTGTACAAGATGTACGCGGCAGTGTTGGCAAAAAGATTGGAAGAGGAGGTGGAAAGGATAGGAGCGGTGCCACAGAACCAAACAGGCTTCAGGAGGGGAATGGGCACAATTGACAACATCTATGTCCTGAATTACCTAATAGGAAAGCAGGTGGAGAAAAGAAAGGGAAAGTCATAATCATTGTATGTGCGCATATTATATATAATATATATATATATATATATATATATATATTATTTTATATATTATTATTACAATTATCATAATATATAAACATAACAAAAACAATAATAATTGTCACATATAAAACAGGTCAAATAAACTCGAAAAACGTAATTCAGTGATTTCATAATTTTTTTAAAACCATGACTGCTTACAATGAAACTGAAGTTTGACTCGTTGGAACACAATGAAAATAATTACTTTTCAATTGTTCGAATTTATTTTGTATAATATTCGTTACGAAAAATCCCTCAATCATTGTTTGAATCGCTTATTTAGAGATCCAGAATTTTTATCTGTAAAACAATATTTTGTAAACGAATCAAAATAAGGAAACAAAAGTATAAAAAAGAATTTTCGTTGCATAGGTGCGATGTAAACTTCAAGATCATTGCTTACACACACACACACAAAATAATGGTTAAAAGAAATGATTAGATGAACTTCCGGCTTCCGAAAAACGCATTCTCCGTTCACTTTTCTCGCTCTACGGTCACGCCCT
The DNA here is from genome assembly GCA_951751655.1 of Ophion costatus. Lineage (NCBI taxonomy): Eukaryota > Metazoa > Arthropoda > Insecta > Hymenoptera > Ichneumonidae > Ophion > Ophion costatus. Next base: position 13,517,240 of record OX632366.1, on the reverse strand, counting down.
TGGCCCTCCCAATGGACCCTCCGACATTTTGCATAAAGCTCAAAAGCATTCGAAAGAATTAACGCTTTAACTCGTTACCCTTGTGTAAAAATACTTCGTGTTAAAAAGAGAACTAGATTGCGTTGTGAGATCTGATCTTTCCTTATTTGAAGAAAACTTCCTAAGTCCGAGGAAGAGGGAAAAAATGGATAACTTCGATGACCAAAGTTCAGAAAAATCATAAATCTCCTGCGTACACAATTAGCTTCCTCAGTGAATTGAATATAATAAAATATAAATCCAATTGGAATTAAATTAATATTCAATGAGTATTAAATCCAAAGTCAGTACGAACTGAATATAAAGTCGATAGAAATTAAATATAAATTCATTTCCCGAATTCCCTTGAACAGATTTGAGCTACGAAAGTCACGTAACAATTTTTTAGGATTCTTACTTAGCAGTCTACAAAAAATTTGCAAAATACGATTTTGCAGAATGATGGAAATACGAAATTCAAAAGATACTTCGTTGCATATCAATTTGTATATAAAACGATTAAATATCGATTGAATATAAATTTTAACCACGAATTGGATTTGCAATATGTGAAATGTGGATTCAACATAAGAGCAAATTTAATTGAAACTAGCCTGGGGTGGCTTCCCCCTGCTATGTCCCTGCGATGGGCAAAAGCATGACGAAAAACAATTCCGAACAAAGCTTGGAATTATTTCCACAACGAGCCATTTTCCGGCCTAATTCGTCGGGTCGCAAAGTTACAGAAAATGTTAATCCCCTGGAAGAAATACGACGTCCGACTCTAATGCTGACGCAGTGAAGTTGACACGAATATATACATACATACCTATATATATATTCATAAAGCAATGTTATATATATATATACATATACAGTATTCCCAACTGACTAGGTCATCCCGATCGAGGCACCAAAACTTGGTCGCAGCTCGTCCCTGCCAATTGAGCCAGGATGATAGCTAATAACGATCAAATTTCTCGTCCTAGGAAAGGGAAGAACGAAAGAGGGGACAAGGGCGTTTGGACAAGTGAAAAGAATGAAGAAACGTGTGGGCCCGCAAGGAATGATCGAGTGTCGAGTGGAAGCGCAAGAAAAAAAAAGGAAGAGAATAGTGGAGGATCCTTTGAGGTAGGCCAGGCAAGTGGGCATGAGGACCGAGCGCGAGAGAGCCATGTTGCTAGAGTCCTCCCGCTCGTCGATCAATAACAGCTGCGACAAGGGTCAACGACCCGTTCACTCCGACACCCTCTGCTCTACTCTCTAAGCCACCCCCCTGCTCCTCACCACACGCACGGTTCACCCCGCACACAGAGGCACAACTTCATCCCCTTCTCGAAGGGTTCTAAAACCCTACCTCGGTCGTTAGATTCCCCACCGTATATCCTGGGGCACCTAGTTTTTCGTTAAACTCCCACTAAGCCTGTTCTTTGGCACTATTCCCCGCTTCATCCGTTCCCTCTCTCTTTTTCTTATGATATTGAAGTTTGCTTCGGAGGAACCCAACGAAAATGCCGTAGCCTAAAATTTTTTTTTCGCCAATTCAGGCCTTCATAACCACTCGAACTTTTTTCAGAATCCTTATTAGAGATCTACAGATGTGAGGAATATCTTCAGATGATAATGAAAATGAGGCAATGACAAAACTAATACGAATTTTCGTTGCATCCCGAAGTTGTTTCTTGCTCTCTCCCCCTCTTATTTATTTAAATTTTATATTTACTCTTTATTATCATGGTTATTATTATCGATTCTAAAACTTATTATTTATAACTATGATCAAAACTAAGATCATTGCTTACGTAGGTTAGAGAAGTATGAAAAAAATTGTACAGCGAACTTGTGCTTCATACAGGCATATACATTTGTGTGGAAATGTGCCACTGCCACTCTTAGGGAGATTTTACACTCCAGGGTGCTAAATCTCTCTCTCTCTCTCTATCTCTCTCTCTCTCTCCCTCTCGAAGTTTCGCCCACACCCTGCCCTAGCCCAACACTACATTATACGTGTCCACTCTCTACTCCGCTCAGAGAGACCCTTCTCTCACCCCTGTTGGTCCAGATATACATACATCTCGAAACTCCACTTCTTTCCCTCTTGTCACAGGGACGCGACCCCCGCGGATAGTGCCTAACGTTTAACTAATTGTACAAATAAGGTGGATGGAATGTTATTAGGAGTACAAATAAGTATCCGTTTTTTATTTTTTAAATTGAGCATTTATTGTAAAAGACCGGTACTTCATGTTTTATTCAGATAGAAATTGCTCGTTTATATATATATCGTAACCCTGGAGAAAAAACGAGAACTATCCGAAAAAAATGCCGAGCGCTTTTGGGCGGGGATTCAAACCCAGGGCCTTTCGGTTGCCGGTCGAATGCACCGACCACTGAGTTACGCTAGAAGCGCTCTGCATTTTTTTCGAATAGTACTCTGGAGGTTTTCAAGAGTTGCAAATGACGCCCAACAGCGGTCCAGGGCCTCAGAACGATCACGAAAAATTTCAAATTAACGAGCACTTCTGGGCTGGGATTCGAACCCCTATCGATTGCCGGTCGACTGCTCCTACCACTGAGCTACGCTAGCCCGCTTACCACACTTTCCTCATATAGAATTGTTAGGAGTACTAATAAGGCTCCGCAGTTTTTTTTTTAATGGGCTTTTATTGCGAAGGACCGGTACTTTATGTTTTATTCAAATTGAAATTGCTTGTTGAGTCACTACTAATGTAAGTGCAAGTTCTTCTTGCGTTTGGCACCAATCTCCCTCCAATAATGCTTCCAATGCCGCGTCTTCGTACACTTTCGGCCTTCCGCTACGTTCTTTGTCTGCGACGTCAAAGCCACCGTTCTTAAACTTATGAAACCACTCACAACTTCTCTCACTTAAAGCAGCCTCGCCATATGCTTCTACAAGCAATCGATGCGCCTCAGCTGCAGATTTCTTCAAATTAAAGAAGTCAATCAAATGTTCCCGCAAATGACGCTTATTCGGTCCAAAACTCGGCATTGTCGCCTGAAAAAAAAATGATGGCATGCTGATGCAAAATCGCTACCTTTCAAAGCCATGGTTTTGCCAGACGTCCGACCTGACGATATGACTGAAAAAATTGAAACTTCAACTTTTCGCACGGGGTTGAAATTTTGCATCGTTGGAATGCAACGGAAATTCTTTTCATTTTCTTATTACCCTTATTATCCAAAATCGTATTTTGCATATTGTTTGTAGATGGCTGAATATGGGGTTGAAGTTTGCATCATTGGAATGCAATAAAAATGTATACTTCTGAATTCCTTTAATTCTTTTTAGCAGTTTACGCCAACAAAAATCCGCCGACCATTTTTGAAAATATTTATTTCGCCATCTACAATATAAATCTATAAAAAAGATCTTCTATAATGATAAAAATAAGGAAAATAACGATGTAAAAAAGAGGTCTCGTTGCGTTCCAACGATGCGAACTTTAACCCCATCGCTAAATAAAAATCCTAAAAAATGTTAGCACGATTGCCGTAGCTCAAGTCTGCCTCAATTTTGGGAAAATAAACAAAAATTGTCTTCGTTGCCTTTCAACTATGCAAACTTCAACGTTATCTTTCCGTAACTAGACGCTGATTTCCATTAGATTCCCCCAGACAAAATTGAACCAACTAATCGCCCAAATTTTTCATCGGTGGCCATCGAATTGGGTTATCAAATGATTGTTTCTTTTTAATTGTAAAGATCATGCCCGGTTTTCAAAGCAAAGTATTTTTCTTTTTTTTCAACAATTAACGATATAGCACTTTGAAATTGTTGTTCTGTTCGGCTCGGCAAAAACGTGCCAAGCAATCCGAAGTCACCCGAGCGCTCGGTGACGTCACCGTTCGAAAGCCGGTACAGGAACTACTCGTGTAATACGCGTATTTCGTCATCGATGGCAACGACAAAATCGTATAATGCTGGTTTCGTTCTTCTTTGTATAAATACGACGAAAAATGCCCCGAATAAGGTATTTCTGAATGTGCCACAACGCGTAAGACGTCGAAATCTGTGGTTCGATCAGGGGCCTGCACCTATCCCTTACCGTATGTAAAAATGCTACGCTTTTGGACCGCTTCATTTAGTTCTACCTCTCCCCGTGGCGCTATTAGGTTACTTACAATATTCTTATTGCGCAGGCCCGAGGCCCTCACGGCGCGGCGTACTTGACCACCCCGCGCCCAATACGAAGTTTTTGACGTTTGGAGTTTAAGCCGCGGTGCGGAATTGATTAAAATTACCCAAATTACTTGTACTCGTGTGCTAATGCCGTGTATTGTGCACGGTTGTACCTCAGGGTACCCGCGTAATCCTGAAAAGGTGCATTTATCGCCATACCAGCCGATCCTCGTATTCGAAACCATGGAAAGTTTATGAGTTATATGTTTGCGTGTGTGTACCAGGTGTAGAAGTATGAAACCGAAATTTCCCTATAGATGGTGCTAGCCATCAGTTTAGGGACCGCTTCTGCAGCGCCATCATTTCCCTCTAACAGCTGACGAAGATGTTCAACACACAACAACCCAAGTTCCCTACACCGGTATATTTTTCTATAACCTTAAACATGTCGAGTTTTTTGCCTACGAACTACGATTTGCGGACAGCATTGGTTTATGGTGCTGAAGTTTGCATTATTGGAATGCAACGAAATTTTTTTTTGATTTTTTTTACTTCTTAATTTTTACTATTTCCCAAAAAAAATTTTTTGCAACTTTTCGTTATAATGTTGAAAGATCGTCAGAAAAGTTTCGGCGACTTTCGCAGCCTTGATGTGCTTAAAAAAAATACGGGAATTCGAAAGAAATATATTTTCGTTGCATTCCAACGATGCAAACTTCAGTACCGTATTGGTTTTCTGTTATCATTTGAAGGAAACTGCTGCAGAATCGCATCGAATGCTTGTCGAAGCTTACGGTGAACATGCTCTTGGTAAAACACAGTGTTTCGAGTGGTTCAAAAAATTCAAAAGTGGTGATTTTCACGTAAGAAACAAAGAGCGTGGGAAACCACCAAAAAGTTCGCAGACAACGTATTGCAAGCCTTATTGGATGAAGATGAAAGCCGTCTCCATTCGTTTGAAAGCCATGGGAAAGATTCAGAAAGTGGGAAAATTCCGGGTTCCGCATGAACTGAATGAGACATCAAGAAAATCGAAAAACCACTTGTGAAATGCTGCTCGACAGATACAAAAGAAAGTCATTTCTCCATCGAATCGTGACAGGTGATGAAAAATGGATATATAATGAGAATCCTAAGCATCGGAAATCATAGATGAATCCAGGCGAACCATCGACATCCACTGCAAGACCAAATCGCTTTGGAAAGAATACAATGCTTTGTTTTTGATGGGATCGGAAGGGTGTGTAATCTATTATGAGCTGCTAAATCCTAGTGAAACTGTTAACACTGATCGCTACCAACAGCAAATCATCGATTTAAACCGAGCATTGCGTGAAAAACGGCCGGAACATGGAAAAAGGCAGCACAGAGTCATTTTGCTCCATGATGATCAGGGTTGTTGCGCGTTATTGACTCAGAAATTCCCTGATTTTTCCAGGTTTTCCATACAGGTATTGCAAAAATTCCAGGCTTTGCAAATTAGCCAGATTAGGGTCAAATGAAGAACACTTTCTTTTCATCAAACATATATTTTTTGAGTTAGAGACCACAAGTTAAATCTCGCTTCAAAACCACAGTAGTTTTCGTAAACATTACAATCTACACGGAAAAATTATATACGTGAAAACAGCAATGAACGATTTTTGTGATAAAAACGTAACATTTTTAACCGATTTATAAAAACAAAGGAAATTCCCAAATTGATTCTTCTATTGAAGAATTATGTTGAACTGGATAACATTTTTTTAAAGATCAAATCAATGGAAATTCGATCAATTTGAAATAAAAATTCAAAAAAACTGAAATTTGAAAGATAATTTAAATAATATAAAGTGAAAAAAGACATTAAAAGGAAATACGGAACCTGTTCTTTATTATAAACAAAAATTTGTATGCCGGTGAAAATAAACAAAAAATAAATATAAATACTTATCTATAATGATAGTGATGTAGCTGTGTATCGACAGATTGAATGCAAATGTATTTTTGTAGCTTTACATTTACTTTACTTTAATTTACAAATGTAGCTTAACAGTAAATTATTTTTCAGTTTTTTTTAATCCTCAATGTTTGGCACTGACATAACTTTCTTTTGTGTATAATGAGGAATAATATAAATATTAAAGATATACAAAAATATTTATTTTTATACTTCATTCAGTTTTTTTGTCAAGTCGGTTTCATTTTTCGTAATTCTTTCAAGAAGGAAATTCTGAGAAAATTCCAGAGAATTTCTAAAATTCCCTGACTGTTCCCCGATTATTCCGGGAGGAAAGAAATTCCCCGAGTTTTCCCGGTTTTTCATATGCGTAACAACAACCCTGATAATGCTCCATCACACACAGCAAAACGGGTCAGGGAAACGATCGAGGCGTTCAGTTGGGAAATACTAGCGCATGCGGCTTATTCTCCAGACTTGGCTCCGTCCGATTATCATCTATTCGCCTCAATGGGTCACGCTCTCGCTAAACAACGCTTCAATTCGTATGAAAATGTACGAAAATGGCTCGGCAACTGCTTCGCTTCTAAAGAACTGTTTTTTTGGGGGCGGCATTCATAAACTGCCGGAGAGGTGGGAAAAATGTATAAATAGCAATGGCGACTATTTTGAATAAAATATTTATCATTTTCAAACAGACGTATACTTTTTACAAAAAAAAATCTGGTTTCATACGTCTACACCTGGTATTTAAACATAGCCCCTACGGGCGCGTCAGGATGTAGAACAACTAGCGCCGCCAGTGGCAGAGTTGGACACTACAAACAGCGGACAATTCGCGTAGCAAAAATTTCAAAAGATGCCAGCCCCCTTGGTTCGATGCAGCACCCCGTGTCAACCCGAAATCATCGTCCACTTATTCTTCCTGTGAAGACCACTTTGATGGAGGCGTAAACGTGTTATAACATAAACTGTAGCGAAATATTCTGTTACAAATACATCTTTATACTTACGATACGTAGCGACAATAACTGACACAATTTATCAAGCGTCTCCTAGCCTAAAAATCCACGGTCGGCAAATTACTTGAATTTTCTTTCACAAATCCAATTTCACACATTGTTGCACAAAAATTAAACTAATCTTCGACTTTTTCTCAATGCTCGAGATGCTTTCAGATGTAAAATGATACCAAATTTCACTTTTGTGTACACTCGTTCGATCGCGTTCGAACGATGACGTCACAAGCGCCAGTGCCGATAGCGCGGCATTTCGCGCCAACATCTACAATGTGAATGGTCGTAATATAAAAACAATTAATAATTATCTTTAGAATTCTTTCAAAGAAAAACCCTTTTGCCATTCTCTTTCATTATCACAAAAGATCAGTTTAAAAAAAAATCGAACTTTTCTTAAAACTCAATTGGTCGTTCCATGCGAGGAAAGGTTTTCCATTTTTATAACTTCCTCACTTTTATCTCGATCCAAATTTCTCAACGCCGATACAGAATGCAGATCTCTGATAAGAGTGCCAAAAATAAACAGTCGAGTACCAGTCTCTGTACGCCAACAAATGTTGGCAGCTAAAAAAAATTATTTTCATCGCACTCCAATCTCGAGCCTCGAGCACGGTGGAACGGCTGCGAGTCCGCGAGTGCAAAATTCGTCCGTTTCTCTCTCGCATCGGCGCGTATATACCTGTATGATTTTTTGACCGTCCTAGATTCGTCGCACGCGAGGAGAATATGGCTTCCCTCGCGAGGGTCTTCGCCTTCGATACGCAAGCACACACGAAGGATTTATATCTCGTCTATGTATACGTACTCGATGATTGCTGAAGGCTTCCCGATATCGGGACGGGACTCAGGTCACCCTGAAATATTCGGCTCTTGAACATCCTGTCGATGCTTCGGTTATCCGTGTATCTGTACATTATCCTCGCGGCTGTCCGCGATGTCGTCTCCTCGCCACTTTTTTCAAATATATATATATATATATCGTGTCGAAAATAAGTAAAAAAATCTATTTTGTTTCAATTCTTACCTCTGCGAACATTGTGACTAGGTATTGAAAAAAATGCTTGCTGAATTAGAGCTCGATAATATTTTTTCTCGTTTGATTAGCACCGAAAATTCGCTCCTGACGTTGAAAGTTAATAATACTGAAGTTTGCATTGTAGGAGTGCGACGAAAATTATTATTTTTTTGTTGTTTCAATTTTTTGCTGATTCAGGTTATGATGTTAAAGTTTGCATCGTTGGAATGCAACGAAAATTCATTCTTTGTCATTGCTCAAATTTTCTTTGGGCGACTTAGGCTATGAAAATCGCTCAAACGTTTTTACGTATTTTCATTAGAAATTTACGACCACAATTTGCGAAAAAAGGCTTTAGATGATGAGAAAAATACATAAATGGAAAAAGATATCGCTGCATTCCACCGATGCAAACTTCAACGTCATGTTATGGCATTGAAACGTTTGTACGAATTCTTGTTAGATATTAACGACTTAAGTTTGCAAAAAAAAGGCTTCGGATAATGATAAAAACAAAGGAATGAAAAGGGAACACAATATTCGTTGGCATCCAACGATGCAAACGTCGACATCATGGAACTTTAATAAGTCAACGACTACTTAATATTCGTCGAATCTGGTTCGAGTTTCTTAAATCTCATTCTTATAGCTTTGAAAAACACTTTTTTGAAATCTCAATGCAATTATTTTTACCCAAAATTCAGCTACTTGAAAAATTATTTTTTCCCCTCATTTCCAACAGAAATACGATAATTCTGTGCATAATTGTAACATATGTTGAAGTAATGATATTGAGACCGTTGAAACAAAAAGGTATTGAAGATATTCCTTTTGCGGGGCATAAGCAGGGCCCTTCTGAATCATTGAAGTTACAGTAGCGCTTGATAAAAAAAAGTCACAATCGATGGTTATACCCAGCGATAAATTGAAATAAAAAATTTCGCACGAATTTAGTAGATTTGGCCATTTTGGCATTTTCTCTGGAAGGTTATGAGCCTAAAGTCTGCATAGTTGGAACGCAACGAAAGTTAGTTTTTACATTTTATTTTTCTTGTTTTCATTATTATAGATCTTTTTTTTATAGATTTATATCGCAAATAGCTGAATAAATATCTCTAAAACGGCTGAGGAACTTTTGCACGCAAAATCTGCCAACAAAAAACAAACAAATTCAGAAATAGTGATTTTCGTTGCATTCCAACGATGCAAACTGTAGCCTCATTATTATAGGGCCGAAGTTTGCATTGTTGGAATGCAACAAAGATTCTTTTCAATTTCTCATTTCAATTATTATGCAAAATCAATTTTCCACAAATTTTTTGTAGATCGCTAACTAAGAACGTAAAAAATGTTTGCATGATTTTCGTAGCACAAATCTGCACAAGGAAATTTGGGAAATGAAATGAGAATCATTTTCGTTGCGTTCCAACGATGCAATTTCAACGTCATAAATTGTTAAATACAAATGTGGCCAGCGTGTAATCTCCGCGAAATGCCATACCAATGTGACGATTTTTAGAGACGCAACTTTTCGTTACAAGTATGCAAACTTTGCTTGAAATTTTACGAGTATATCGGGATGTAGTTTTACTTGATTAAAAGAGAAAATCTGTTAATTGTTCAATGTTGGGGCTCGTGGAAAGAGTACCTTAAAGCCGTAAGATTAACATTCAATAATCTCCAAGCGGATTTAACAAATACACGTTATTTGTTTACCTATTTAAATTTGACCGTGAAGAGCGAATTTTCCGTGCGAATGAAGGCGGACGAAAATGATCGAGCGCTTCCACTTTGTAATTTGAGTTAGGGATGTCAAATTTAGCATGAATCTTTTTCACAATTGATACTATAGTCCAAAGGAGTAAAAATTGATTTTTTTCGTCACGTCATATATATATATATTCTTTAGTTCGTCAGTTGTTCCAATACGATACGATTTTTTTTTAGCCTTACGATGCCAACGACTGCACATACGACGTTTTTGCCGAAAATTCTTATTTCTCTTCGTTCTTCAAGCTCACCAATCGATGACCACGAATATTTAAAACGTTAGTCTCGCTATGAATATTCTTTTATATATACATATGCATACATATATAAAATTTCTCGTCTTCTCGATCAAAGTATCGAGAGAAGAATCGAGCGAGCGGTCTCCTGGCGAATTTTTTGGTTTTTCGTTGCGACAAGGTCCCAAGAATTCCTCATTGACGTCAGCGAGAAAAAACGTGTCCGGCGATACGGATTACAGTAGCCAATTCCGTCACAAAAAAATCCTCAGATATTTTTTTCCCCTAGTTTTTCAGTCGCACGAGCTGCCTTCATCCTGACTTTTTATTTCTCCTTTTCTCGTCACTTCTATCTTTAGAAAACGTGGTCTCGCGGTGCTTTACGACATTTTGCAGTCACCCCTCCCCTCCTCTCTCTCTCTCTCTCTCTCTCTCTCTCTCTCTCTCTCTCTCTCTCTCTCTCTCTCTCTCTCTCTCGCACTCAACTCCGTGCGATGAATAAGTCCGGGCGAAAAGAACCAAGTAACGGAAGTAAAAAAAAACCCCGCGTAATTTTCGTCACTCGAGCATTCTCGCCTATTGCTTTCTCGTCTTTTCGATGCGCTTGTTTGGTTTCTCGTCGTTTTTCCGTACGTTTTCGCACTTTTTATTCATTCATTCGCGCGATCTATGAATAACGAGGGAACGAGAATTGCAATTGGCGATTCTCGTCGAGGCCTTATAGTCGGCCTGGTCTCGCGTCAATTTGGACGAGTTGGTGATTGGCGACGACGACGATTGGTGATGGAGATGACCGGGAGGAGAACTTCGACGCGGTGAGCCTCTCGACGAGACGAGCGAAACGGGCCTCGTCGTCATCTCGTCGCGCGACACAACACGAAAGTAACAGCAGCAGTAGCAATGTTTGCACGATTATCGAGCAATTGCCAAAAGAAGGAAGACGGCGAGGAAAGTGGAGGATCGTGCTTTTCGCAATTAGTCTCGAGCTTTCTGTGGGCCGCTTTGAGTGGGAGGGGAAAATAAATATGTCTCTGCCTCTCTCGCCTATCCGGCATCTTCCATATCTCTCTCTCCCTCTAACTTTTTCTTCCGTACTTCCGGATCTCTCTCTCTCTCTCTCTCTCTCTCTCTCTCTCTCTCTCTCTCTCCCTCTCTCCAATTCAACTTCCGGTTACGAAATAGTGATTTTCTTCGCAACTTTTTTTTTACGAAATTGGTTATTCTCTTCTCCAAAGATTCTTTCACGGAGTATACAAAGCTCGGAATATTTAACGATTTTCCGTAATCGTCGTCGACTTTGTTCTTTCGCTCATTTAAAAAAATCCTTTTTCCTCCTTTTTGCCCTATCTCTTTACTTTTCTTCCTCTTTTTATAAGCTCACTTCTTCTACTCTTCGTTTTTATCTCTCCTTTTTTCATATCTCGCTCGTTCCTCTCATTCTTTATTTCAAATCATTCTTTTTATCCTTATCCAGTTCGCCAAGGAGCGCGATTTCTGGTCGTCAGCGCTCCATGGCTAACGTATCGTTATTCTCTTAGGTAACGACGCTACAGGGGAAGACGACAGAGTGAGACAGGGTGAGCGACGAGGGAAAGTCGCATAGGTGGCGCACACGAGAAGCCCGTCCCGTCCGTGTGTAGCAGCAGTGTGCTAAGCTCCCGCTCGTCGACTGGTCGCGATCGTTAGAGATGGCTTCGCCGCGTTCTCTCATTTCTCCTTGCCTTCGACCTTGTTGTCGCAGCCGGGCCTGCCTCGAACTATTGTCCTCGACACTTTTATTTTTTTTTGTTCTTCGACTTCTCTACTCGCGTCTTTCCCAACCGCTTTGCTACTTGCCCTCCATCTTTGTTTTTCTTTTGTCGCACGACGCGCGTCGTTATCCTCGAGTGGCGATGTCACTGCGAATTCCCGTATAATTCATCACCTCTCTCTCTCCCTCTCCCTCTCTCCGTCGCTCTCTCTCTTTCTCTCTCTCTCTCTCGTTCTCGGCACTGCGCCGATGCGACAAAAAAACCGATTCCACAACGGAAGCGAAGGCACAGAGCGCCAACGGTTTTCCGGCCCCCCGCTCGCACTCGTATACGCGCGTATTATTCACTTATTTAACCGCGAAAATGTTCTCGCGAATTGTCGCCGCGCGAACGTACGTGGCGTTCGCATCGATCCTCGACGCGTCGAGGGCGGACGCTGCTGTGATGGGCGACCGTACCGCGACCTGCCACAATGCAAACTGCATTTTCTCGTACGTGCACCCACCCACGCACACACACACACACACGCGCGCTCCCGGTAAGGAATACGGAGAATATAGCGAAACGCTCGCTCGCCCGGCCGATCCGCCGCCAGTCCCTTTCGCGTTGGACGGCAGTCGCTCGGGTCGCGGAGTACCTATCGCGCGGCGCTGCTGCTGCCGCTGCGCCACGGTACTCGCTACGATTACACTCACACACACATACACGCGTGCTACGTCCTCGCGTCGACGCGAGACTAGAAGTGCTCCGCCGCGGCGCCGCGGCCAACTATAATTTTCGTATTTCACTGATCGGTGGATCTAAGAGAGACCTGAGGTCTCGCGGATGGGAATCGCCGTTTTATGCGCGGCAGCACTGAAATCGCGACTACTACGCCCCCTGGTTAAAGAAAATGGCTTGTGTATGCGCACGCAGGTGAGGTGTCGATGAATGTGTGCGTCAGTTTATATATATATATATATATAGACACATATCCTACCGACCAAAAGTTTTCGGACACTTCTGGTACGATGTCTACGGCCCCTAATTCTGACCACGCAGCTTCCATACTTGGCCCAAAATAAGGCTTTTCAAGAGTGGTAAAAATCGAACTTCGACCCTTAAGGGGGTGAAACGGGGGTTTTAAAGTTTATACGAGACAACATATTTTTCGGTCAGCTTTGCTTGAAACTTGGTATATATATACTCCAATACAAACCATTGATCATGTAATAATAATAATAATGACAATAATAATAACAACAACAACAACAATATGCAGGTTTTATTTGCATAACTTGCTTTACAAGTTTTTAACAAAAAAAATCATTGATCATGTATTTGTTTGGGTTTGTTTGGTGCATTTATGCCAACCCAAATAACCCCAAACAAATACAGTTAAAGGTTCAAAAGTACAACTTGACCGTCTACACGCACCGAACAGCGAGGAAAACACATATTGTTATGCGTGAAATAAATTTTGTAAGTTTCAAGTAAATCTGGTAAAAAAATGTTTTCTCGTGCAAACGTTAACACTCGCGTTTACATATTCAATTATTTGTATTTTCGTGTATTTATACCAAGTTTCAAGTAAATCTAACAAAAAATATGCTATCTCGTACACACTTTGACACCCCCGTTTAACCCTCTTAAGGGTCGAATTAAACGCTGAAATGCGTGTTCAATTATTTGTAGCGTAGAGTATTTACGCCAAGTTTTAAAAGCAAATCTGACAAAAAGTATGCTGTCTCATACGAATTTCAAAACCCTTGCTTCACCCCCTCAAGGGTCGGATTTCGGATTTCACCACTCTTGAAAAGTCTTGTTCTGGGTTCACCCAAAATTTATCAGACTAAAACTAACAACTATTGGAGGAAAAGTTTTTGTAATAACGTTCATAGTTTTTAGGTTAGAATACCCTTTTTCGCTATTTTAGCGCTATCCAGAATGGATCACGGGACGATAACATCTTTCACGTCCCTGGTGTAAGTGTGCGCGCGCGCGTGTGTGAGTTTGGGTTGGTTCGGGTCATCGAACAAAAAAGTTTATTTTACGTCTCCCTATGAACGTTATACTTATGATTATACTTACACTTAACCTTATTTTATACTTATGATTATACTTATACTTAAACTTGTATACTTAAACTTATAATGAAGCTTTTCGGATTTCCGGCAAAAATTTACCAATCACCACAAACCCCGAAACTACATCTTGAATTTTTGAAACGCTGCTCTCCGGAAATTGAAAAAACTCTCGGCACTTAAAATGATCTCCATGTGAGTGTGTGTGGGTGGTAAGCTACGAACAATATCATATATCAACCGTACGAGATCTTGGTGGCCATTTTGTTTAAATGGAACTATGCAAAACAGCCCAGATTTAAGTATTTTCCATTCGCACTAAAACGTCAATCGGACATATCTACATATTAGACAAAGAGGGAAAAAGCCGATGTCCATCACCAGGTATCGGTGCGAAATCGAGTGTTGTCTTTTTTTGCGTATCTGGCTGCGCGACTAAATTGCGTAAACGCAATTTGGCAAAGCGGTCAAGCATGGGGCGGCGTGTGGGAACTTTTATTTTTCTAGTGGCGCACAGCATCCGGTCGCACCCATCGTGGCAACGAGGCGCTCGTCCAACGACAACTAAGGTGGAAAGACGTTTGAGGGCCGATCGGAGTCCACGCACGCTTTTAGTAGTAACGCCCGCTCAATGGTCAGGCGCGTTTTGCATGTCTCAATTCGATTCCCGTGCCTTGATAGAAGTCTCTCTCTCTCTCTCTCTCTCTCTCTCTCTCTCTCTCTCTCTCTCTCTCTCTCTCTCTCCCCCTCGCTCTACTATTAATATACGAATTTTTCAAAAAAAAAAAATTCCTCTACTCGCCTACATTTTTTTGGCGCATTTGATTTACGGAAAACTGAAGATTTTTTTTTTTTTCATTTCAATTTGGTCAACTAAAATCTAAATCTGTAAATATGACTGTCAATAATCATGAAAACAAAGAAATTAAAATATAAAAGTACAACATGAATATGGTCGGGTTCACGGGCTGGGTGAAATGGCGTGGAATGCCTCACATATAAAACAGTTACACGTATAACCGTTCCTCCGCGATTTGATGTCCTTTCAACGATATAATGAAACATCGGAGACGTCGAGCGGCTCCGAACAACGGGACGGACGCGCTCCACAAATATTTCATGCCTATCGACTTTTGGCCCAACACCCCCTTTAGCGTCCCATATTTCACGAACTCATTTCACAGCGTTAGCGCGAATGATTTTATCGATACGACGCGGCAGGGCATTATTTCGTCACAAGCTCTCCAAGGCTCGCTGAAAGCACGAAAAATCATGGTATTGAAGTTTGCATCGTTGAAATACGACGAAATTATTTTTTCCCCATCGCCCATTTTTTGTAGCACACTCAGGCTACAAAAATTGCAAAAACATTTTCGAAAATCGTAACTAGGGTTCTCTAACCAAAACTCGAAGAAAAAAAAATAGGATTTCGATAGTAATAAAACTAAAAAAATGAAAAAATAAAGAATTTTCAATGCATTCCAACGATGCAAGCTTAAACACCGTGAAAATGCAGCGAATATTCATTTTTTTTTCTTCTGCCTGTTCATGTTTCTTATTATCGAAAAATGTGGTTCAACGGATGCTTGTAGATTAAAAAATGAGGACTCTGAAAGAACTTCGAAGTGATTTTCAAGTCACAAATATCACTGAAACATTTTAAACATCCTTATTAGGAATCCACACCCTAAAAATGTAAAATAAGAGTGCAGATAGTAAGAGAAATAAAGAAAAATAAAGAAATGAAGCAGGATATTCGTTGCATTCCAACAATAGAAACTTCATCAGCATGTAAACTTCACCATTGTCTGAATAATTAAAGCACAGGTATATGCATAAGTTTTTTCATATTGAAGAGAAATGCGATTAAAAGTGAACAAATGTTTTTTCTTCAATCGGAATCCGGTGAGTATTTCGACTTAGAGAAAAGTGCATAGTATTTACAAAAAATGCGCATAGTAAAAGAGAGTATAGTCGAATTCCCTATAGCTTATTGTCACCGCAATCATAATATCGTTAACACAACTATAAGCGAAAAGTATATCTAAACATGCAACTTTGGTGGCGTGCTCGACTATCTATTATCCCTGAAAAACTACCAACTATTGTGAAAATATTAACCGAATTAACTATATCGACATTGTATAGTATTTCGCAGTAGTTAATAGTTATTTCAGGGATACTAGATTTAAAAAAATACACTACGAAAACGGTACGATTAGATAGACGCTTATAGTTGTGTTAACCATATTATGATTGCGGTAGCAATAAGCTATATGAATTTTACTACGCCCACTTTTACCATGGGCGTTTTTTTTATATTATTAGTACTATGGACATTTTTCTCAGTGCAAGTTTGTACTATTTATATGGTTGACATTAACACTTGTTGAGTATAAACTGTTACAATATCTTACGAAAAGTGACTATACGAACAACATTATGGTAATCGTATAGATAGTGAAGACGTAAATCATTTGTCAATAATGTAGAGACAGCGGTAGCACGCTATGACCGATATAGATATATTAGCGCATTCATTTATCAGTTTTTAGAATCCGATTAAAAAAATCTCATATATATATATATATATCAGATTACTGATTTCGATTTTCAAACAGTGAAAGAAAAACCGAACTATTATTGACCCAATCAACGTTACACTTGAATAAAAATTGCCAACTGTTTACTATTGAATATCAATCTATTAATTCCAATATCTGCGCACGTTAATAAATAATAGCCAATTAGTGTCAGCCATTTCCAGTAGGACACTCCATCTTCGTATGGTGTTGAAGTTTGCGTTGTTGGAATGGAACGAAAATTCTTATTCTTTAGTTCCTTTATTTTCAATACTATCCAAACGCCTTTTTGCAGTTTATGGATCCGTAGTGAGAATCATGAAAAATGTTTTCTTTGGGTTGATTTTCGTATACGATCAAAAAAAATGATGACGTTGACGTTTTGCATTGTTGAAATGCAACGATATTTTTCGTTCATTTTTTATCTCTCTTTTTCTTGAATCATTATGCATAGCGTTTTCTTCGCAAATTGAGGTCTCGAACCTCTAATAGGAGTACGTAAAAACGTTCTAATCTTCAGTGTTTAACGGCCAACAAAAATTGAAAGTTTTAAATCTATTACTTTTTGTTGCATTGCAACGATGCAACCTTCAGCGGCATGGAAAATTGGGAAATAAGGAAAAAGAATATCGTTGCATTCCAACGATGCGAACTTCAATTCCATGTGTTTGTCTATACATAATACATAAGATTAGATTTTGTTTTCAAAAAGATTTTCCAACAAGCTATATAAAAATACTGAAATATTAATCGAATTTAAATTATAATTGAATTAAAATTGTCAAATGCTTGCTATGAAATGGCATTTCTACTTATACCGGTACCTGCGTGTATTAATAAAGAATAGGTAAGTAGTTTCAACGACTTTCAATAGGATACCCCGCGCTCGTATATATACATATATAATAATAATAATAATAATAATAATAATAACAACAACAACAACAACAACAACAACAACAACAACAACAACAATAATAACCCCGGGGGTTGGTGAATGTTTCCCAGCGCGTCACTGAGGAAGTGCGTTGCTCGGAGCAATAAAATCTAATAAAAATCTAACAATAATAATAATAGCAAGTTTTTAAGAGAATCCGCCTGGACATACGCCCGTAGGATTCTCGTAGGTGCCGATGAAATTCCGAAACTTGTACAAAATGTTAATAATAATAATAATAATATAAAAAGTGAGAATAAGCAATGATGTTTATAATGAATAATAATAACAATAAATCAAATTGCAAGCACATACACAAACGAACGTTTATCCTGCTTGTATGATATTAATTTTCGATTAAGGGGTTATATATAGTTAAAATTTTCGAAAAATCAATTTTTTGTCTTGTTTTTCTTTTTCGCAATGTACATATATTTAAGTACACACACAGAAAATGTCTTGCCAATCCGGCGAATATTCTTAAAGTTACGCGCACATTTGTAGTGACGTGTCTGACTATATGTGACGTGCTTTTGAAACTTTAGACGCGTTTTTCTCAAAACTGTGTGTTTTAAAGTCGGTGAGCAAGATTTCTCGGAAACAGCTGAACCGATCAGTCTCAAATTTTCACACAACCTTTTCAAGTATATTGTTGAGTAAATAATCGAAGGTTTTTTCTCACCGACAAATATTTTCCATTTTATAAACAATTCAAGGTCGAAATTTTTGTCAAAAATCGATTTTCCTTTTTTGCGAAGCCGCCGCTTTGTCAAAAATGATATTTTTGCTTATTCCGTCGATCGATTACAAGATAATCCATTATATTAACGAAATGTTTTTGGATTTTTTTTCATTTCGAATTATACAATCCAGCGATATCGTGCTCACCGCAAGACGCCTTTTTTTAGAGGTGCTCCCAGGGATCAGCTATAGCAGCTTTCAAAATAATGATTTTTACAAATAGAAAATTTTAAAATACAGTTGAAAGTTACCATAATATGTGTACAAATGCTTGCGTTAATAGATTTAAAGGTTTTCTCAAGAAAAATTCTTGAAAAATCGATCTTTTTGGGCCTCCCGACTGTACATAACCCCTTAAGACCAAAACTTCTTCGAATAACTTTTCAGAATCGTATGGGTTTGCATCTCTGGAATGCACCGAAAATAGTTTTTTCCCCCCGTCTTGCCGTCTTTTTTGGCCCATTTTTCCTACGAAAATCACAAAAACATTTTTGAAAATCCTTAACAAAGATGTACAATCAACAGCTGAAAAGAGACGGATGACAAACCCAAACAAAACCAAAAATAAGAAGAAAAAAATAAAGTAAAATACTAAAAAGCAAAAGATAAAAGGAAATACAAAAAAGCAAAAAATAAACATGCACTTTAAAGACTAAAATCTAACCTTCCCGCGGTAGAGTGCCTAAGTAGATAATATCGAAACTAACGGAGTTTAGAAAAATTGCACTTATTGGAGAATTATCTCATTTTTCTCGAAGCAGAATGACTTTCGACGAAAAACTGTACAAGACATAAAAGATCAATCTCGTTATAGGCTACATCTTGGGTATGAAACATTTTTCTTCAAGACCAACATTGGTTAAAGTAAAATAGAAAACCTGTAAAAAAAATCAATTTTTGTGGGTTTTGACCTTGAAAATCAAATTTGCAGTTATTTCGACTGTGAAATCGATGATCAGCGTGTCAAAATAAACGTGCACGCGAAATTCCAAATTTCTCGGCGGTATGGGCTTTTCGGACCCACACCCAAAAAGGGTACGGCATCGAAGTTTGCAACGTTGGAATACAACGAATGCCCTTTTTTTTACATTTCAATTTCCTCATTTTCCCTATTACAAAAACCTTTTTTCCGAAACAATGCCGGATAAGTATTCCGAAAACGTTTCGTGAGATTTTTGCATGCGAAACATGCCGAATACGGTGTATTCATTGAGAAATATGAATTTTCGTTGCGTTCCAACGATGCAAACTTCAACCTCACAAAAGATTTAAGATGACGCAAACAGCGAAACGAAAAAATCGAGAACAATTTTGAACAATATTTGCGTAAGCTTCGTGTGCACTCCGTGTGATGGGTGGAAAATTCACCTTCGGGATGCCAGTACTGTATAGTCTTCATCGTGTCGCCCCATCCGTTTGTGAAAACGTCCTGTTGCTTGCCACGGGAGTTCGAGCCACCCTGCTTCGGTTCAGCCATGGCACACAACAGCGCCACCGTGAACCGTTCCTCACGAGAGTCCAAATATGTATGTATACTAAGTGTGTGTGTGTGTGTGTGCGTGCGTGTGTGTGTGTGTGTGTGTGTGTGTGTGTGTGCGCGCGCGCGTGTGTGTGTGTGTATCACTGTCGAATGTTCACTGCGCACGCTGGATCGTCCGGAAACGCGAAAAGCGAAGTAGGCTCGATGCGGTCCGTGCCGAGCGCGAATGATTGCCGAAAGGTGGCGATAGAGCGAAGCTAAGGGCCGCGCACGTCGAGAAAGAAACGAGTGACGCGACGGCACTCGCGTAGGAAATAATATCGTGGGGGAAGAGTTGGGTCGTGTAAACTACGAGACGCGAGCGCGACGATGAAACGAGAACAAGAAGAATAATAAGAATAAGCATGAGAAGAAGACGAGGAAGATGCGAGAGCAATAATGTCGGCGATCGAATGGTACGCATAGTCACCGCGCGATGACACATCGCGTTTGCGTTCTCGCGAGCGGCGGGCGACGAGGCACACGAGCGCCAGCGAGCGAAGTAACCGGCAACGGTCGCGGGTACGCTCGCGCGCCTCAATACACGAAACACACGAAGGAACTGTACATTCTGAACGCGCGGTGACTCTCGTCCACGCCTCGCTGCGATACTATTCCTCTCATCGGGATCGCGGAATGCCTCGGCTCCTCTCGTGTAACGCCAGCACCGTAGAGAGTACAGAAAGAAAGAGAGAGAGAGAAAGAAAGAGAGAGAGAGAGAGAGAGAGAGAGAGAGAGAGAGAGAGAGAGAGAGGGAGAAAGGCAGCGAGCATAAATGGCGTTTGACGTATGCACGTACGTGGTATTGGCGCTGCTGCTGCTGCGCACGGTTGTGTGTCGTCAAACGCGAAATCGTACCGATGACGTGCCGGTCATTCATGGAGCTCGTCGTCATGCTATCAGAATGTGTGAGTTACGGGGAAAGAGAAAGAAGAGAGAGAGAGAGAGAGAGAGAGAGAGAGAGAGAGAGAGAGAGAGAGAGAGAGAGAGAGAGAGAGAGAGAGAGAGAGAGAGAGAGAGAGAGAGAGAGAGAGAGAGAGAGCTGCCGAGTAAGGAAGAAAAAACGAGAGGGAGAAAGGTTAAGGCGAAGAGGGAAAGAAAAGCAGTGAAGGAGAGGAGAGTAAGAGAGAGAAGGAAGCCTGACATGAGATTGAAATTGGCATCGTTGGAATGCAACGAAAATGATTATTTATCGATTGCCCGAATTTCTTTTGTCGAATCTTTGTTGGGGAATGCCTCAATCGTTTTTTAAATCGCTTATATAAAAATACAAAAATTTACCTGCTCAAACGAAGATCCGTAAAACAATAAAAATGAAGGTATAAAAATATAAAAAAGAATTTTCGTTGAATTCCAACGATGCAAACTTCGAGACCATAAACGGACGGATAAAGAAGACGTCTAAGTTTGCATCGTTGGAATGCAACGAGATTTTTTTTTCATTTGTTTCTTTCTTTTCTTCATTATCCAAAGCCTTCGAAAATTACGAGCAGTAGAGAAAAACCGTAGCTATTTTCACATCCTAAGCAGAGCAAAAAAATATCACGTCAACGAACATAATTTATGTTCGTTGCAAAAAAAGGTTTCGAATGATAATTAAAATTACGAAATAAGAGAAAATCGTTGTGTATCAACGATGTTAACTTCGACGTCATATGGAAGAAGTTATACAACTCAAAATTACAATTTGAAAACCATAACACGTGCACAGGAGCATGAGAAAATTGTAAGCAGAAAAGCGATATAAATCAAATACAACTAAAAATCAAATATAAATAATGTAACGAAAATAATATGAAAAATAACACAACAAGGAATAATATTACGAAAAACATAGACATAACAGCTGTGTAATTCTGACTAACCAAAATATACAAATAAAGAACGATAATAATAATAGTAATAGTGAAACCCACAAGTTATATAGAAGTAGAGAAAGAGCAGAAGACAGTCAAGTCACTCGCTTTGACCACGGCAATGTCTACTTCTTTTATACACACACTCTCTCTCTCTCTCTCTCTCTCTCTAATTCTGACCACGCAGTCGTCATATTTGGCCCAAATGAGACTTTTTTAAGAGTGGCGAAGATCGACATTCGACGCTTAAGGGGTTAAACGGGGGTTTTAAAGTTTATACGAGACAACATACTTATTGGTAAGATTTGCTTGAAACTTGGTATAAATACACTCCGATACAAATCATTGATCACGTAATAACAACAACAACAATAATAATACTAATAATAGTATACCAACAACAACAATATTATTATTATTAACAACAATAATAAAAAATAAATAATCGAGTTTTATTTGCATAACATGCTTTGCAAGTTTTTACCAAAAAATAATCGATCATGTATTTGTTTGGATTTGTTTGATGCATTTATGTGAAACCAAAAAAAAACCCAATTAAGGGGTTGAAAGTACAACTTGACCGTCTACACGCACCGAACAGCTAGGAAAACATATATTGTTGTGTATAAAATAAATTTTGTAAATTTCACGTGAATCTGATTAAAAAACATGTTTTCTCACACCATCGTTAACTCTCGTTGAACCCCCTTAAAGGTTAAATTTTGCAAATTGCTCAAATACGTATTCAATTATATGTATTTATGCCAAGTTTCAAGTAAATTTGACGAAAAAATATGTTGTCTCACACAAACTTTAACATCCGTGTTCAACCCTGTTAAGGGACGAATTTTAGGAAACGCTGAAATACGTGTTCAATTATTTGTATCACAGAGTATTTGCGCCAAGTTTCAAGCAATTCTGACAAAAAGGATGTCTCACACAAACTTAAAAACCCGTTTCACGCCCCTTAAGGGTCGAATTTCGATTTTCACCACTCTCGAAAAGTCATATTTTGGGACAAATATGAATTGTGGTCAGAATAAGTCCTTACGTTACATCGGGACGAGAGCATCGAAATAGCGCTCGGTAGAACTGCGTTCCGTGTGACCGATCGAGTTGGGAGACTAGCGGCGGGCGTCACGACCGAAAAAAAAAAAACAAAACTTCATCGTCGGACATCGTCACACGGGTACAAACCGAATGAATAAGCGAAGAGGTTCTCGGAGAGGTCAGTAGTACGAGTATGCGTGTATGGGCATACGAATATACGCAAATGTGCGTGGAAAGTGTGCGTTAGTTGGTACCGAACGTATGTATGAGACCGCGAACCGCGACAGAAGGCGAGCCTCGAGGGGTTCCCGTGTCGTCGACGCTCCGCGCCACGTGACATCGCCGGCTACGACCACGTGACTGAGCGCCCTCCTCCCCCCCGCCCCACTCGACCGCACTCGCGCGCTGCGCAGCGCCGAGCGTGACGTCACGGCCAGCTGACTACGCGGGCGCAATCGCGCTCGAACCGTCGCCTTCGCCGCTTCGCTGGCTCTCGTGCACCCACGCATCGAATCGCTCAATATAATATATATATATATATAAGAACTTCTCGAACTCGCCCTTGATGGCCTCAATAGGCAATACTCATACCATATCGCGTCGCGTAATCATCGCTCAGCAGTGAAAGACTCGCAATCTCAAACCTTTCAACGACTACGCTACACCGACCATCGGACGTCACACTCGTTTGAACTTGCGCGCGCAAATACGCACCTATACGTCTGTTACAGTGAACTCTCCCTAACTCAACACTCTCGGGACGGAATTTCCGTGGTACTAGAGTGGCCTGCTAGAGAGCGCTGTCCACCGCAAACTACTGAGCGACGTAGTGTGGCGGGATATAGTTAGGTTAGGATTAATGTTCAAATGCCACATGTTATTTTTACTGGGTTATTTCAGATTAGAATACTTTATTATTGGTTAAGGATGAATAATTTTTTGACTAAATGATAATTGCAGAAAATTATGCTTTGCTAAAAAATTTTGTTTTTTTACGGAGGTACGATCATTACTACGAATCCAACTTTCGGATTTGAAATTTTTATATGATTTTGACGAATACTTTATGCGCTCATTGCCAAAATATGAACTATTTTGACCGTTTAGTTTTTTCGCGCTAAAACTTCAAAGTCGAGCACTTTGAGTTACGGAATCACGTCGTCTTAAGGAGACGGTCAACCGGAAGTGCGGTGATCGTGGTTTTTCTGATCACGTATCCAACTAAACCCGTTGAAAAACTGAAATTCGATAGATTAGATATAATAGATATTGTAAAAAATAAGAAAATCAATCTTCACCGTGTAGTTAAAGCACTACATTACAAGAAAGTTTCAATTTCCGGTTGAAAATGGTCAGAAAGACGAAATAGCACCTACCGACTTAGCAACGTCGCGAGTAACAGCTGATGCGTTTGGCGAACATAACCCAGCTTTGTTTTGAAATTGATTTGAATAGAAGCCGCGACAAAATATGCAAACAACAATTTATGGAGTTTTATCATTTATCACGTATCAATAATATGGATAATTACATTCTGCCCATCGTGTTAATTTCGCTGAGGTGATTCATGCCTATTTTAATAGGTCTCTGGCTGATTTTTTGTGTCTTTTTAGTCCCTTTTTATGGTGTGTATGTTAATATTATTATTACGAAGATTACTACCGAGTCGATGACAATCTAATTTTTCAGTTTTAATTTGTTCACGTGCAATAAATTCGTCATTTACCACAACATTTGGCACACTATAATCGATAATACGAATAATCGACATTAGTAAACATCAATCAGAGTAGCTGTGTTTATATTGTTATTAGTGTTGAATTTCGTGTTTGTATTTATCTATCGATTGTCGTGTTATCATTGTTGTTACTGTATTGTTATTATTACAATTATCGTTACGATTGTGTTATTATTATTCTTTTGTTCCTATCACAATCGATTTTGAGTTACGATTTTTCTTCGTCATTACTATTGTTCTCTCTCTAAATAATTGGTTTTGGGATGTGCACTTTTATATTACTCCTTTGTTACCGTTGTCATTATTGTATACCGTTTGAAAATATTGTAAATAGTAGAATTGTTATTTTCACATAAGAATTTTTATTTTTATTTTATTGCATTTTGACTTGGTTTAATTTTTAATAATACTATTTTAATAGTAGAATTTAGAACCAAAGGAATTGTTATTTTTTTATTACATTTCCATTATGTTCCATTTTCGAGCTGCCCGCCTGTGCTTGTGAATTTATTGTAGCAAGAGACATAGAGCACCATTATTTGACCTTTACGTGCTTCCATAATTTGTCTCGTAAAATGGGCACGGTGAGCATAACAAACGTATCCTTCCATCTGTCTATCGACCTAGCTATCTTTCTTTCTCTACGCTTCACACGCTCGTTCTATTTCCGTAGCGTCCTCGTCGGAAAGAGAACTTGACGGGTTTCCGTTACGGAGCGTCGTCCGAGGAGACTACGAATCCCACAGCGAAGTCCGCGTCTACGGCGCAAGTCCGCGCTCTACGCGCAGCCAACCAATAGTGTCGCGGGAAGCCGCAAGCGCGCGAAATTTCGAGCTAATCTCGTGACCGCGAGCGCAACGGCTGGGAAACGCAATGTAACTTGCCCATAACGAAAACGAACGTTGAAAAAATATATGTATAATAAATAAAATAAATAAAATAAATAAAATATATAAAATAAATAAAATATATAAAATAAATAAATAAAATAAATAAAATATTGGAAAACAACTCGAGAACTATCTGAAAAAAATGCCAGGCGCTTCTTGGCCGGGATTCAAACCCAGGACCGTTCGGTTGCCGGTCGAATGCACCGACCACTGAGCTACGCTAAAAGCGCTCTGCATTTTTTTCGGATAGTTCTCTGGAGGTTTTCAAAGGTTGCAAATGGCGCCCAACAGCGGTCCAGGGTCTCAGAACAATCACGAAAAATTTCAAATCATCGAGGACTTCTTCACATTTATTCAAATTATAGAGGCCAATCAGAAGTTCCCGCAAATGACGCTTACTCGGCGCAAAACTCGACATTTTCGCATGTAAAAAAATTATGTGAGATTGATACAAAATCGCTAATATTTCGAAGCCTTGCCAGATGTCCAACCTTACGATATAACGTTTCACATCTGACAATTTCAACCATAACCTCTTGGTGGGGCCATCTTTTGTCAAACTGCGGAGACTTATTTGTACTTCCAATAAATAAAAACAATCAGTAGCCTATTATTGGCTGAAATACGATTGATTGACTCATCTGCAAAAAAAAAACGTGTGCCGTTCACGTTGCAGGTCTTTGTTTTCGGTGTGTAAATATCGTGATTATTATTTTTCGAGCTCACCGGAATCAAAATCAGCTCCGCCGGCGTCCATGCCGCCAGGGTTTCCATACTCTGCAAAAGAAGAAAAGAACAACGGAACATTAGACGCAGATCCATCGATCTCGCTGTTGGGACTTGCACAACGTTCAAACGGTACTAAAACAAAAGTAGGTAGGGAAAAATATATTATATACGCGCGTAGTATACATTGTAACTGTAATTGAATGTCAAAGTGCAGTTACAAGTTATATTCAGTTGGAAAGTTATAATTGTATTTGAATATGAAAAATGGTTGAATATAAAAACTAAGAATTTAATTTCAAAAGTCTTATTGAGAATCAAAAATATAAAGATCGTTATCAAAATTACATATGAAAAGCTGCATGTATAATTACGTGCAAATTAGGGTTAAAATTGTATCGATCATCTTTATGATTACGTATAGGATCGAAATCATAAATAATTGCAAAATTAGGATTAATTATGAAAGTCTATTATGAAGAAAAGAAAACTTGTTTAAACGCCCTTAAAGAGGAGGTTGAAGCCCTTGGAGTATACAAGGAAATATAAAATTATACATATGTACACAGGTCTACTGGTTCCACTTCCGAATTTCAACGCAATAAACGCAACGCCTAAGATTTTCGTTCAACAAAAGTGATGGGCTTGGCGTTGGCATCGTTGGAATGTGACGATTTTTTTAAATTCCCTATTCTCGTTGCTGTCAAAAATCATATTTTGTAGACGTGAGTTGTGAATCACCAAATGACAAGTCTAAAAAGGTACGGCATGGTTTTTGTACCATAATCTGTCAAAGGCAATTTGGGAACTGAAGAGAAAAAAGATGTTCGTTGCATTCCAACGATGCAAGCTTCATCATCATCGGAAGTTACTTAACTTCTGTAACTTTTAGCAGTCGCAGTCGGCGAGGGCGGTGGGGTGAAAGTGCAAAATGTTTTTCCCTCGATGGACAAGAACGCCATGTTACGCGACGGGTAAAAAAGGGATGAAGGGTTTCACGAGCCGATCTCGATCTGGGAGAATCGCAAGGGGTGAAGAGGTGGCGGCAAGGAGGTGAAGGAGAGGGTTTGTTCGCAAGAAAACGAGTTTGCATGGTACATCTGGCGGATGCATAATCATGCGAAACAGACGGACCTCTTTCACGAATATTCTCTCATTCTCTCTCTCTCTCTCTCTGTTTGAGCCAAGATGGTTTCCAGCAGTCGCACGTGAACCGCGTGCGCTCCAGCCGGTTCAAGCGGTTTTGGAGAAAGAAAGAGAGAGAGAGAGAGAGAGAGAGAGAGAGAGAGAGAAACTCCGCGTGTACGTGGTGCGGCTTTGAGAGAGAAGTATGAAGCGCGAAGATAGAACCGGACAGGGAGCGATATTTTTCCTCTTTTGGTACACAGAGAGAAATGTATAGTAACCTCAACCATATTTTAAGCATATTTTATATTACCCTGAGGGGACAATAATATTTTATAATCATGGTTACTGCCGCAAATATAGTACTGCTTATAATATTTTAGCAGTTGTGTTAACTATAATCATATATTAACCGCAACCAGCAATCTTTCAAGCATACTTTGTTTGTCAATGCTATATAATATAGTACGTTTTCATAAAATAGATGATTCCTTACACTATCAAACAATAGTGGTTTTTACCATATTAAACGGTATGTCTACTAAATGTATATGATATTTCATAAATTCAAAAATTTTCTAATGCGAGTACTACCTGTATGATTGTTTATCATGATTTGTTATTCCCTGATCTCCTGAAATGATTCCTATCGAAGAAAATATTTCACCTACATGGAGATTCGAACCTACGACCTACCTATCTATATTCACGCACGCTGCCACTATGCTACCGGGTACTTATGATATTTTGATCGTAGATTTGGCATAACGGATAAAAGTAATTCCAAGTGCATTTCCGAATAGCTGCTACCTCTGATATAGGTGGAATTTTGGACAGATTGCTTTGTTGATAATACATGTCACTGCTTAAATGGATTTTTGGCGCGGCCCAATAGTTTTCGAAATATCGGATTCTAAAAACTGATACATGCATGCGCTAATATATCTATATCGGTCATAGCGTGCCACCGCTGTCTCTACATGATTGACAAACGATTTACGTATTCACTATACGATTACCATAATGTTGTTCGTATAGTCACTTTTCGTAAGATCTTGTAACAGTTTATACTCAACAAGTGTTAATGTCAACCATATGAATAGTACAAACTTGCACTGAGAAAAATGTCCATAGTACTTATAATATAAAAAAAAACGCCCATGATAAAAGTGGGCATAGTAAAATTCATATAGCTTATTGCTACCGCAATCATAATATGATTGACACAACTATAAGCGTCTATCTAATCATGCCGTTTTGGTAGTGTGTTTTTTTTATTTAGTATCCCTGAAATAACTATTAACTACTGTGAAAGACTTTACAATATCGATATACTTAATTCAGTTAATATTTTTACCATAGTTAGTAGTTTTCCGGGACAATAGATAATCGAGCACGCCACCAAAGTTGCATGTTTAGATATATTTTTCGCTTATAGTTGTGTTAACGATATTATGATTACGGTGCCAATAAACTATACAGGATTTTACTATCCTCTCTTTTGACGTGGATGTTTTTCATAAATACCATGTACTTTGCTCTCAGTGCAGCATTAGTATTTGTGCGCCGATTTTGTGATATAGCTGAATCAACCATATCGATATTGTAAAGTCTTTTACAATAGTGTATAGTAATTTCGGAGATACTAGATAGCCAAACACACCACCAAAGTCGCATGTTTACCTATACTTTCCACTTACAGTTGTGTTAAGGTGTTACCCCCACTTTCGATTTTGAAAAAATCGATTTTTTTATTGCATTTTTTTGCAGTATAAGTATCTGAGAATATGTCCTGAAAATTTCAAGTCGATCCGAACAAAATTGATTGAGATATGAGCGTTGAAAGAGAAGAATCCGTTGTATAAACGACCGGCTAATTGAAACTTTAAACGCGTTTTTCTCAAAATGGCATTTCTGAAGTCGGTGACCAAGATTACTCGAACACTAACGAACCGATCTTCTTGAAATTTTGCAGGCTTATTTAATACATGAAAATGTAGTCTTTAATCGTCCGATTTTTTTTTTCGAAAAAAAAATGGCCGTTTTTGAGCCAAAAAACGGCCGTTTTTTTTCGTTAAAATCGAACCATTAACTTTGACTGTCCGCCATTTTGTGAAAAATGAATATTTTTTAAAATCCTTCGATTAAAGACTAGTTTATACTTATATTTGACTAAGTCCATCCGCATTTTTTTTTCACATGATCCACTTCGCTGCAATGTTGGTCACCGCAAACCGTGTATATAAAAACATTATTTCATTGACGGCCATTTGCCACTAAACAATGTAATATTTTTCAATAAAAAAATTACTGAAAGTTCTTCAAGATGTGTTCTTTGAGATGGTATATTGATCGATTAAAAAAATGTTGTAGTTTTCTTTAAAAAAATTCATGGAAAAGGCCTTTTTTGCGCTACAAGTGGGGGTAACGCCTTAACCATATTATGAGTGCGTGACAATAAGCTATAGGGAATT
The DNA here is from genome assembly GCA_951751655.1 of Ophion costatus. Lineage (NCBI taxonomy): Eukaryota > Metazoa > Arthropoda > Insecta > Hymenoptera > Ichneumonidae > Ophion > Ophion costatus. The sequence goes on along the minus strand of OX632366.1, from coordinate 13,487,650 downwards.
CGACTATACTCTCTTTTACCATGCGCGTTTCTTGTAAATACCATGCTCTTTTCTCTCAGTGTACAACCCCCCCCCCCTCCCCCCTCGAGCGCGCTCATAGTCAGCGGACACAATATTCATCATTTCCGATTTTAATGAAATTGTGACACAGCGTTGACGACACCGACGCAGAGACAAGCTTGTAAAACGAACGTTTGAAATAAGAATTCTCAAAGGGATCACTTCCCCGAGTGGGAAACGTAACTCATCACCGCCTAGCCACAATCTAGTAAAGTTATGTTTCAAATCGCCATTAGCTGGCCGTTTTAGATATTTACTACCCAGCCTTGTAACGCTTTGGTTCTCTAGTGACTGAATACAAAAAATTATATGCTGACTAGATAAAAAGGAATATCTCACGGCTGCTTAATATTTCCGACTTAGCCATGACCTACTTTTCTTCAGCTAGTGACTGGGAATAAAAAATTAGGTGACGACTAGATACACAAATTGAATTTTTGTATTAACGTCGTTCACATCACTGCACAGTATTTCGATGAGCTTCGTGATGTACCCTATTCGTGGTATACCTTCGTGGTATACCCTATGGTGGTATAACTTCGTGGTATACCCTATTACAAATAGGGTATTTTGCTGTAAATAAATTAAACATATTAATTTTGAATTATATTAATAACGCGTACGTGTGAGGTGGTTTCGATCCCGGGACTCTGGATTGGGGGATTCCGACGTTGTCCACTGAGCCAATCCTACTTTCTTAATTATGATATTTCGCATCGGGTACATATGCGGCAATGCACAAAGTTGGGTTATTAAGAAATAGGTGTAGTGACAACGTATGCAAATAACATTATCGAATTAACATGACAATTTCTTTGTTATTGAAAGCGATATGCGTGTGGAGTTACATAACCTCAAATTAAATTTGTGTACTTATTTTGGCTAGTGGCAAATTAATAGTTTTGGCATTATATAAGGTATAATGTTATAACGATGTAAATATATCGTCAGTAAGGAAGTGAAAAAATTGTAGCGGTCGCTAGCGCGTGCTGTTCTCTTTTTTTTTATTCGTAATGCTACCTCTATCCCGGGTTGACTAGGCAGGTGCGATGTAGGGGCTGCGTGGAATTTTGATCATAATGCAGCGACATCTATAACCACGATCGGCGGGACGGCGACTAGCCGAGGAACACATTGCCGCCATTACGGAGTCTTGTCTAGTTCATGGCGATGTACCCAACTGAATTTTATTTTCTATTCGTAACGCCATCTGTAACTCGAGTTGGTTAGGCAGGCACGACGTAGACACTGCGTGGAATTTTTTTATCATAAAGCAGCGACATCTATAGCCCTAATCAGCGGGACAGTGACCAGGGGGCTGACACTGGGATAAATTCTCTTAACAGTAACGTGTCCCCGTATTGTCGCCACGTAACTAACCCACCATGCGGCGCTAGTAGTCGCCCGCATGACCCCCACTCCGCAAAGCACCTCTTCGTATTATTTCGTAATTTTTTTCGTCATTTTTTCTCGATCTGTCATTGTTCTCGAATAAAAAAAATCGTAGTGTGGTAAAATCGTAATTACTTTATCACATTAGAAGAGCGATTTGTGGCTCATCGCAATTCAACACGTGTTTTCGAGTCTATATTGGACGACGTGTATAACTATGAAAAGCTCTCTTTTCCGTGTATAGAACACGCCGATAGTGTTCTTTTACACATAATACAATATTACGTATTGATGCGGATGCAGCAATATTCTGCACGTCTCAACGCAGAACAAAAAAAAAGCAATCTCGACGAGAAAAAAATCGCAAAACATTGTACAACGTGACTAATCCATTATTTAAAAAATATTAATGTTATCTGTTTATTTTGTTCAATAAATATTTTTAAATACATAATATTGCAACAAGTGTAAATATTGCATCCCTTCCTATATACACATATACTTTTAAATTCTATTCTAAACAATGAATTTTCCAGACGCGTCGAATGCAAATTATGCAGACGCTGCGCGACTGGAGTGGGGGTCAAGCTGGTGACTACTAGCGCCGCAAGGTGGGTTAGTTTACGTGGCGACAATAACGAGACACGGTAGACCCAGCAATGCCAGGGGGCTGACAGTGACTATGCAAGGAACACATAGCCGCCATTACGGAGTTTTGTCTAGTTCACGCTGATGTACCCAACACTGCATTTTGTTTCCTATTCGTAACGCCATCTGTAACTCGTGTTGGCGGGTTAGGTGTGACGTAGACACTAGGTGGAATTTTGAACATAACGCAGCGACATCTACAACCGCAATCGGCTAGATAGTGACTGGCCAAAGAACCCATAGCCGCCATTACGTAGTATCGGCTAGTTCATGGCGAGGTAGCCACGGGATTTCTTTTTTGCATTCGCAACAATAGCTGTGCCTCAAGTTAGCTAACCTGTCATGAGCTGATCGTTAGACGGTACTACATGTATTTCACATAACCTTACTTTGTCGTTCGTAACTAGCGTTGGCTAGTTCATCACGTTCGAGTTACTGGATGGCACGTTTATGGTAATACAGCGACATCTGCAGTAACGATCGCTTAGGCAGTGGCTAGACCAGGGCTAGGTTACAAAATGTTCACAATATTACTAGCTCACAGTGAGGCAGCCACTAAGTAGTTTGTATGATATCAATTCGGCGAACCAGTTATTAGCATGTAACTCAGACAGGGTAGCGCAATTTCAGCTCGGGGTGATAATAACCGATTTCTTTTGGCCCAAATTGAACGATATGGACGTAGACGACATGTGGTTTCAGCAGGATGGCGCTACGTGCCACACAGCGAACGCCACGATGCACATTCTGAGCGATTTGATTCATGATCGATTTGAGAGTATGGTTATCTGTCGCAAAGGTGACGTGAATTGGCCACCAAGATCGTGCGATTTGACCCTGCTAGACTTTTTCTTGTGGGCTTTCTTGACGTCGCAGGTCTATGCCAATAAGCCGCAATCGGCCGATGCTCTTAAAGTCAACATAACCCAGGCCATCGCTCAAATTCAGCCGGATCTATGCGGTAGAGTAATTGAAAATTGGACCACTCGGATCCGTGCCACCGTGAGAAGCCGCGGCGGACATTTGAACGATGTTATATTCCATACATAATGGCATACATAAGCCTTACAAATAAAAAAAGAATTTCGTTAATAGCTCACACACAGCTTGTTTTATTCCATTTCGACACCTACCCGACCTTATTGAAAAACCCTTTACAATGTACGTTTTATTAATAAACTAAAATGTCAGGTCATTTTAAGCCACTCTATATGGTTTTGGATAATGATGGAAATCAAAAACTGAAATGAATTTTCATTGCCCTCCAGCGATGCAAACTTCAACATAGTGGCCTTAGGCCACAGTAACGGGTATAAAATCATGTGCGGATTTAACAATTTTTTTTCGTATGAAAGTGATTAATGAATTAATGAATTTAATTCAAAGTAATGTGAATTTAATTCAAAGTAAAATGAAATTAATTAATGAAAACTTGATTTACTCGTAATTTTAGTTACACAAATTAACTACGCATTATAAAATTAATTAAGTATGATTATCAAGCTGTTAGAAATTTTTTTTTTCGATGTACAAAATGGCCACTACTCGAAACTTCTCGAAACAGCTTTTTTCCAATTGAAGTGACAAATAACTTCAACAATTTTTTATTTTATCAGAAATAACTTCGAAAAACTTTTTATTTTATTAGCAGCTTATGAGCAGTTATGACGAAATTTTTCACTGAAATTCATTTCTTAAGTTTAAATACCTACAACTTTTGAATAAAACAATATTTTTTAAATTCCGTACGTACTTCTCTAGGTATTCTAATGTAGATTGACGAGAATTTTAGTTTTTCGTTCTAGGTAAAAAATTGTGGATGCTAAACGTCACGTCGCGGAGCGCCTAACAAAAAGATAACAAAAGAAAATATTAGTAGTCGCCTACTAATATTTGGTACATAGAAAATATATATATATATTTTTTTTTTCTAAAAGCTTGATATTCATACTAAATAGATGTGTAATTAATTTTATGAGTGAATGACTTTTTCATAGGAAAAAAAATTGTTAAATTCGCACGTGATTTTATACCCGTTACTGTAGCCTAAGGCCTTAAGTGTAACAACTGTTATAGCAATATCTATAATATATACGTATTTGAAAAATCGTCAACATAGCCTTTTTAGCGTCGAAAGTAAGAAGACCCCTTAAGGAATGACGTTGGATTCATCCTGATAGCTCCATCAGTCTTCGCGGAAAGTTCACTTGAAAAATGGCCGAAAAAGAGCCAAACAATGGATAAATGGAAAAAAGTCGATGGTCTTTGAAATCCCGGAAGAAAAATTAAAAAATCAACCGAAGTCCATGAATCTAACGGAATTTTAAAGAGAAAAACGACAACGAAAAAAATGCGCGCAGACGGGAGTTCCAAATCGAAACCGAAAATGAATGAACGACGATCCAGTGAAGCCACTTATTTCTGGCCGATGAGATTTTTTTTTTGGTTTTTAAATATTTTTCGTTCTAATTCTATATCGATATGTTTGTATCCCCCGAATACGGATTCACGATTTATTTCTCCCAGAACTCTCGATTTTCATTAAGGAGGTTGCAGCGATCCAGTCGAGTCAAATGACGGTTTATACATATTTGTTTGTTTTCAATGAACCCCAAACAAAGCATACGAGATATAGATTTATTCCGCAGATGCCAATTTTTTATCAAATATTTCATTAAAGGGTGAAATTATGCATTTTTATAGTTTTATTACACGAATAAGAAAAACTTTTATCTTACTACCAACTTGAGAAGGTAAAACATTATCGGCGATTATTACGAAAAAAAAACTGCGTCAGTGAATGTTTTGTACAACTCGGAATGAAATTTTGAGAAGTTCATAATCATGTCTATTTGCATTTACGCCACGAGATTTTTTTATAATCACCATTAATTAATGTCAAGTGTTGCCGAAATATGGTACCTTCGCGGACCCTGAGGTTGGCAGCAGATCTCTTCATTCGCCAGCCAACATTCGTAATCTCTTATCAAACCTTGGTGGTTCAATATTATATATATATATATATATATATATATACATGGTTAGGATGGGCAAAATAGTGTTTTTTAAAAATGGTTCACAAAGCTTTGCTTTGCGTTAATCCGTTAGGATGGTATTGAACTTTGCATCGTTGGGATACAACAGAATTTGTTTCTTCTTCGAATTACCCAATTTTTTCCGGCCCATCTAGGCTACAAAAATAACTGGAACATTTTTGCAGATCCTTATTACATTTCCATAGCCTACAATTCGAGAAAGAGGTTCATAGTAATAATAATAAAATATAGTAATAAGTAAAATAAAACATAGTAATAAAAATAAAGAGACGGAAAAATGAAGAATTTTCGTTGCACTGCAACGATGCAATCTTTAATGCCATTTGTTAGAAATGAGTTATTTGCCTAAATAGGGAACAAAATTACATCACCCGTAGCGTGAACGTCTTGCCCATCTAACAGCACGTAAAATTGCATGCATTAAACTATTTTTTGTCTCTGGTGTTTCGTCGTGAAATTTCTTTTTATTTGTAGACTCAGTGTAGTCTAGACAATAATATACATATATATATATATATATATATATATCCGATTGTTGCTAACGCTCCAGCCTCGTCAAACCGTCGAGAAAAGTACGTAGCGTGGTTCACCCCCTCAAGCTAGCTATCCGGCAAAAATGCCACGATACGAAAACTTACAGAACTTACAGCTTGAATTATCCGCAAAAATAAAAACACCGTGTAAACGTGGCGAATAGACCGTGGAGGGGCGAGTGGGGGTCTCGGAAAGGGGATAGCGAGAAAGATGAAGGAAAAAGACCGGCATGAGCGTGTTACGTCACACACGAGGACTCTCCCCTGGCGACGAGAAGGAAGCCTTTCTCTCTCTTCCTCTCTCGTCCTCTATATCTCGAGGTCGAGAGATTCGCGCGCGTGTCATCGACAACTCGGCGATTCAACCTTGGTGCGTCGATCACTCGAAAAACGTGAAGAGGCACCTCCAGAAGAGGCAATCCCCTCCCCTCTGGCCGTGGCGTATCGCGTGAAAATTTCGAAAGAAACGGTCGCCATCGCGCGGCTCAAGTAATAATAATAACGCGGATACGCATACGCGTGTACGGCGGTTATTTCGGCAAACAAAAAAGTTACGAGCCTAGAGGCGAATGATGAGCAGAGTTTCACACGGCAACGTCGGAAGTTGCGAATATTCGACACGGGTGGCGCGAGGGCGCAGAACGCGGTGGGGAGCGTAGCAGCTGAACGGGGCATCGGGCGGGTGGCAGGGGGTCGAGAGACAGAAAGGGATCACGGCGCACGCGGGAGCGAGTTCGGACGGGCAGAGAGGGGGGAAGACACCATCCAAAGGTAGAGGGGTCTCTCCATCTCTCTCTCTCTTACCCGAAGCGATCCGCCGTCGGCCATCTTGGATTTTGGGGGGGCCGTTAAAAAAATAGCGATTTTTTTTTCCGTATAATTTCCTTTTTTTCCCACTCGTTCTTCGATCTCACAATTTTTTCTCACGGCGTGTCAGACCGAGAATCGTAGCCTAGGGGAAAATGGAGGATCCAAACGGAAATGCCACATGATGGTTGTGCAACGATTGCTGGAAAGTGGAGGAAAAAACCGAGGCAAATCGCGAGGATTGAAAAGTCCCTAGAGAGTGACGATTGTGAAATATTCGCGCACACGAGTTCGCTGGCAGGGGGGTGGGGGAGGGGTGGTTAGAGGAAGAAGGAAAATATCGGTGGGTAAAAAAGTTTCGAGTCTTACTTGGCGGCTGATCGTCCAGGCTCTCCCGGTCGGACATAGTGCCGAACTCCGTGATTTTTCTATTTTCCTTCCGCTCAGCGGACGTTTTTTTCTCTCCCTCGCGTTCTCTGTCTCCCTCTTGGCTTGCCTCGCGCGCGCGCGTCCCTCGTTGTCACGACAGAGGGCCCGTCGTCGTGCAGCAGAGAGCCCCGGCCTTCCTCGCGACGATGATGACGGTGAGAGAGCGAGAGCCACCCAGCGCGATCGAGCAAACACTATATCTATATATCTATCTTTCCCCCCACCCACTCGCGTTTTTTCGCTCGTGGAAAGGAAAAAAAGAGGGAAAAAAATGTAATAATTCCGTTCACTTCACTCCGTACGGCTCCGATCTGCACGTTCGCCGCGCACCAGTCGTCGTCGTCGTCGTCGTCGTCGTGGTCTTGCTCGTCGTCGTCGTCGTCGTCGTCGTCTTCGTCGTCTTCGTCTTCGTCTTCACCGCCGCCGCTGCCGCCGCACGACCTCACCACCACCGTCGTCCACCGCGCCGCTGATCGTACACCTATCTCACTCTACACACACTCACTCTATCTCTCTCTTTCTCTACCACACACTTTTTCGCCACTTTGCCAGCACCACCAGCAGCAGCAGCAGCAGCAGTAGTCCACACGCTCACGTTTCCGTCTCTATACTCGCGTGATATTTCGCGGACTCCGGAGAGCTTGCTCGCGCCCGACTCCGCGAGAGAGAGAGCAGCGCGCACGCGAATTCCCCTTGGACTGAAACGCGAGTGTGTGCGCGCGCAAGAGTGTATTGGTGTATGCGAATACCAGCTTAGCCTAGGGGAGCGCGCGCGGGCTCGCGCCCTCTCTTGTTTCTTCCAATCCCTCTCCGCAAACTCCTTCCCCCACTCCGCGGCTGGATCCTCGACCACACACACGAGCGCACTCAAAGAGCCTCGCGATCTTTTTCTACTGGCGAGAAACTTTTTTTTTCGTTTTTCTTCCTAATGTAAGTCGTCCTCCGTCCGGAGCCAACGGTCCTCGGCGTGAACCACGCGAATACCCACGCGAATACACACACCAATACACGTGCGCGCGACACACACACACACACACACACGTGGTTTTTCCCTCGAAACGCAACGATCCCGCTCGTGTCGCGCCGCCCTTCCCGTACGCGGATACACTCCGAGCGGCTTTATTCGCTTCTGTCACGTTGCACGATCTTTTCTTCCGTCCCTACTTGTTCTTTTCCACCTCGCTCGCGACGAGATCCTCGCGTCGCGGCTATGCACGCGCTTGTTTAGCTATAGACGCGACACCGTAGCCACGAAGCCCCCCGTGGCGTTTGACGTTCGATGCATGTATTGCTTCGTGAGGTGCATATATATCGATATATACTTGCGTGCGCTAACCCAGTGTCGTGGAACACGCGTGTACCTACGTAGGTGTGCACGTATATATCGGTGAATTTGTATCGTGAGCTTTTTCTGTCGGGTACCCACGATTCCCGACTGTCGCCCTCACCCCTTCCCCGCCGACATACACCATTCGTCGTATGCCCGGCGAGCCGTCTGTTGGACACGTACCGCATCTCCTGACGCATGTAGCGCAACGAGGTTCCGAGCTCCGCCGAGGGATGGCGTGCGCGTGTCGCCGCGAGCGGCAGCAGTTGCTCGTGCGATTGCTCGTTGTGTGGCTCATGGAGACGATGGAGATTAGATACTGTGGACCACACACCAATGGGGAGGCAATAAAGTGTCTCCGAAAGTGCGAATAATAGGGATGGCGCGTCGATCCAATTCGATGAAAGCGACCGTATCTGTTACGCGCGAGAAACTGACTGCTCCACGACGACAATGCATCCTGTCCACGGTTTTCCATACAGGTTTCGCAACGACGGTGGTGGGGGTAGGCCCAAATTTCATCCCCGCCTAAGCGTGGCTTCCGGAACTCGAAAATCATCCAAATTTGTTCCAGGCTACTTTTTAGAGCTCCCTAACGCGAATATCGTAAACGAAAATGTGTGATAGACACAAGACGGTAGATACGATTTTTTTTCAATTTTCACCCCCTCCAAGGTTGAGTTCCAGGAGACGTACACGGATACATGTTTTTTCATCACTAAACACCTACAGCAACTATTTAATTACCAAAAATCCAGAAGTAAAGGAAAAAAAATTGCGTTGCGGCTGCAACGATGCAAACTTCAGTATCATTAGGCCCGCTTAGTGTCCAAGATTCGTAGATTCCAATTTACGCTGCAAGGTTTTCCCGTAGTGTCGAGATGTCACGTGCAATAGAGAAGGGAGAAAGCAATTTTTTTCCTTTTTCCGAACTGGCGCATGCGCCGTGGACCCTAACCATATAAAATAATCGTAATTTTCTATAAGTTTGATACGAAAGAAAATGTTTGGAAAGTCTATTCTTTTCTGTTTAATCATCAAAAATTTCAAAACCTAAGCGACTTCGATAAATATGGACGATATTTATTACTTAATCCAAAGAAAATAGTTTGGTCGAGTGCATCAGTTCCGAACTTGAAACCGCGATATTTTGCGTTCCCGCCCAGCGATTTTTTTTCTCCGTAAACCTCGCGAGTGATTTGAATTTAGAAGGAACCATTTTTGTCCTTTTGATATGTTTTATTCAGGTGATTTCGGTATTCAAACGCACGAACACGTTTATGACGATAATGTTTTGTATACGTTAGATTATAGGTTATGTTTAGCCATCACGGCCGCGGTAAGTTAAGGGTCCAGAGAAAGGACACCCCGCGACAGCAGCGCCTTGGACATTAAGCGCGTTACCCGCACCATTGAAATTTACCGTCGCTTCAAAACCTGTATGTAAGACTGTGATCCTGTTACCATGCTCTCCTCACACATGAGTTTCTCACCAGAAACAAGATGATCGCACTTCCGCACCCACCCTACTCACCAGATTTGGCTCCTGGGGACTTCGCCATTTTCCCGAACCCGAAGATTTAGTTCATAGGTCGCTGCCCTGACACGTTTGGCACGCTTGGAAAAGAAGACTTCTATACTAGGGCACAATCCAGCAGTGGTGGAAACGTTGAGAGCGCTGTATTGCTGTATAAGGTGATTATTTTGAAGGTGATAGTTAAACGTAGATAAATAAAGTACTTTCTTGTAAACAGAGTTAGCCTCGAAACTTTTTGATACGACTTTTTGAGGTGGCATCAAAAAGTTTCGCCACTAGTCCTGTAACACGCCAACAGATGGCAGCGGTAGGCTGCACGCACGGCACAAGGAGCATCAACCTTCATAAGTGTGCCAAGAGATATCGGGAGCTGTGTAGCTGATGCTATTCTGACCCCGTGGGTTACCACGTCTGCGATTTTATCATCGACAGCAAGTTAGAATAACGAGCGAACGTGAGATTCTGGGTGAAACTGTGCAAATCCGCCACAAAGACGCTTGACACGATTCGGCGTGAGTCGTTCGAGGTGTTTCGAGTGGCACGCGCGCTTCAAGAGCGGAAGAACATCACTGGAAGACGCCGAGAGAACAGGACGACCTTCAACGAGTACAACACCCGAAAATGTCGAAGCCGTCTAGGAACTTGGGCATGAGAACCGTGGGAGAACAATCCACAACATTGCCGCCATTGTCGATGTGTCATACGGAACAGTGCAGGCAATGCTCACGTGTGATTTGAACCACGGTCTTATATACAGGGCTGGAATCGACGACGATTTGGTAGGCGGGCTTGGCTGACTCGCGTTTCTTTACATTTTTCGCCACTACGTGGCATTGCTGTGTAGGAGAACGGTGCGACGAGGACGGAATAGCTTCTGTCTGTCCATGGAGAATAAAGAGGAAGAAGTCCGATCTGTGCATTTCAAAGTGGTTACAAAAATGTGGTCAGACAAGGACGGCGCCACTATATCTAAGACCCCAAGAAGTAAGCGGAGTATCGATGTCATGTAAGAGAGATGGGAGAGGATCGAATACGCATCCTAGCCTCCACGGCAAATACATGGATAAGTGAAATCTCGGATAATACGGAAAACAGTAGCACCATCGGACTACTCCACGTATAGGCATAGCAGATTCTTCCGTTTTATCCGAGATTCTGCGTATTATCCGAGGATACACATCTGATAATGCGGAGGTCTCGAGTGAGTTAGGTGACTCGGATAATGCGGAACGTCGGTTAACCGAAGGTCGGATAAACGAGGTTCTACTATACCAGCAAATACGATAATAGACATACAATATTCGAATTGTTTGAGAATTGTTAAATCGAATTTGAGAATTGTTAAATCGAATTTTCGAGATAAACCTCGAGCTGACAAGAGACCACAGATATTTTATCTTTAAAACATTACAGCATGTTTTTATCTTGAAAACATTGAAGCAAGCAATATCGCTTCCACTTTATATTGTTATTACGGTGTTTTTCTCAAATGTAATTGCAATTTCTTTCGTGTGATTTACTTTTTATTTTCATTCAAATATGTTATCGTCAGAATAAGCGCGTTACCGATTCGCTGATTGCGAGTTTTAATACAAACCGATCGCAAAGCATTGTCCTTTCACTAGGAATAATTTACCGTCGTATTTACCTAAGAGAATAAAAATTGGTTCAAGAAAAAAAGCATCAGTATCATTTAAGACACTTTCTACCGTTCGTTGTACAATTGAACACTGTTATAATAAACATATTTTTCTATCACTACGTATTGCATTCTTATTATTATTTTCGACCTTTTTAACTGTTAATTATGCAAGTAATGCATATTGTTCATTGGGCATTGCTATATTAAAAATATCCTTCTATCTTTACGCATTTACGGAGACCTCTCTGGTATATATCATTTTACACCTCGCTCGCACGCAGCCCACTTCTCAAGTATTATTCTGCTTCACACACAGCTCACTTCTCATGATTGATTTGTTCCGTTTGTCACACGCAGCTCACTTCTCGAGGTCTTAGCAATAGTGGCGCCATCCCTGTTTGACCACATTTCTGTAGCCACTTTTTTCAAGTCTCTCCATAAAGGTTCGGATTCCTCCCACTCTAGCCTCCATGCGTCTGTCTCTCTCACTCTCCTGATGGAGGGGCATGCGTCGTCGACCGTACCCCTAACCTAGTTTATCGCATATTTGATACGGATACGAATTAAGAAAAACAAATAAAAAGCTTACTGAACACCAAAATGATTGATATACACCATCATAATTGAGGTTATCTGCATATCATATAACAATTTCGCGCAAATTTAGTCGATTTAAACATTTTTTTTCCATTTTCCCTGAAGAGTTGCGGCTCCGAAAATTCTTCTGCTAGGCACATTTTTCTAAGTTTAATAATAAACATTTTCTTTAATCATTCGGTGATCCACTGTTTTTATTGTCGTTACTGAAGCTTTAGAATTTTTTACACGTGTGGGCAGTTTATATCTGGCATCTAGAGTTATTAAGTGTATAAATTATGAGATAGAAATGTGACCAGCGCGTTATCTCTATAAAGCGCCGTATAAATGAGACGTTTTTTAGAGTCGTATATTTTTGTTGAAAGTTCGGTAGCTTAGCTTGAAATTTTACCAGTATACAGCGGTGTATTTTACTTGAATATAAACGAAAATCAATTAATTTTTAACCATTCGAGTTTGTTAAAGGAATACTCCAAGAGCATGAGTACAGCAGCAACGCAAGTGGCGGCTAGCGGGATAAAACCCAGATCGCTCAACGGTACCACCCAGTTCCATTGAAATCGGGCTTCGTTTCCAGACCTGTAAGATCGTGATTTGAACATGCGTCGAACGTGAGCATCTAGAAATTCAATCATATCTGCAGACTCAAGTTTTGTGATACTCGTTTTTGTACTCCGATAAATTACGTACGAGAACAAAAAAAACATTAATTTTTCAATATGAAAAACTATGCATCTGCATGCGTTCACGAAACAAATTATACTGCTTCATCGATACTGTATTCGAACCAATCAGCGTATCACTTAATCGTAAATTTCATTGTAACACTGGCAATTAAGGTTATATAGGTTACATTTCATATACGAAATACAAAGGGGTATCAAAAAGTTTCGAGACTAGCTCTGTAGGCATCTTACAGAACTAGTCTCGAAACTTTTTGATGCCACCTTATATATATCTAGCATATACCTCCGACAGACCGCAGCGCCACCTTCAATATTCGCAATTTTGCAATATGCGCGCCACGTTCTTCGCACGGTGAATTAAAATTATAAGTCGCTATCACGTTTATTGCACTCGACTGACCACACTACGTGATAACCATATACGCGGAATCACCGAATACGAGGTTATGTTCTCACTATCAAAACAACACCCCTCAATACCGGCGACGCCAAAGACAGCTTCAAAACGCAAGTCACCCTCCACCATTGAAATTGTATCAAATTTCAAGGCCTGTATGTAAGATCGTGGACTATCACTATGTGCATTGCGTGGTGCAATTGTATTGCAGTGACGCCTGTGGCAGATTATAACACTTTCGAACGTTACAGTTTCTTTTTTCCTACATCCTCTGCAGATGAGTTCAGCCGCGTGAACTTGGCGATCCTGCCTGACTATTCAATGTTTAACTTTCTTCGATCGTCTTCCCCACTCCACTGTCAGTAGTTCATGATGCACTTCATATATATATACACATACGCAATGATCGTGCTCTGCTATCTAGACGTTCTGAAACGAGCTCGAGAACATTCAGAGTGTATCGTTCATCGCTACGCCGTCGCAAATTTTCTTGAGAAAAAACAGCTATTGAAAGATCTGGATTTAATTTTGGGTTCAGTCTTCGATAAGACTTAAACGGTCGGATTCAAACTATTTCTAAGATTATTAGTGAAAACATCTAATCTGTTTCACAAATGAATACACTCTTTCCACGTACTCGCGCAACAAGTCTCACCGTGTCTTATTTATCTCCTATTGTTCGTCTATAACGAATTTTTAACGAACATTTCTATCACGCACCATGGACGCCATGGACTCGAGAATTCTACCCGCCATTTACGTTTTGCAGCCTGAAATGTTGCAACCCGTCATGCGGCTCAAATATTTTCATTCGATTATACAGAAAAGGACAGATATACTCAGCTGAGCTATCTCTCCTGCGTGCCAATTTGCTGCCCCCACCACGGAAGTCAGCGTTCCGGTTCTATATACATACATTTCAGTGCTCGATGTGGACTTATGAGTGCTGCGCATGCGCCTGGATATTTGATTTTTTCGACACTGGCGCGGCGTTCTATCAAGTCTCGGGGATTCCCTGAACCTTCTAGCGCACAATTTGAGTTGTTCCATACACACGCGCATTTACTTTTCGTACCTTTTTTCTTGAAAAGCGTGTATAGCGTATTTTTTTTTACACTCGATCGATTTATAGACACATGCTGGTGTTAAAACGGTACAACGATCGTATAAGATACGATAGCTAACTTGCAGGACTGATGAGGCCAGATTTTGATTAAGGCCCCACACCACGGTTCGTGCGCGGTACGAGGGTGTATTTTTCGTAATTATTTCAAAGCAAACCATGAATGGAATTATTTTTGTTAATACTCACAGTCAATATACCAGGTGTAGAAGTATGAAACCGGAATTTCCCTATAGATGGTGCGAGCCATCAGTTTAGGGACCGTAAGACCGCTTCTGCAGCGCCATCGTCTCCCTCTAACAGCTGACGAAGATTTTCAACACACAACAACCCAAGTTCCCTACACCGGTATATTTTTCTATAACCTTAAACATGTCGAGTTTTGTGCCTACCGTTTGTGTTGTCGTTTGAAAAAAACTGCTGCAGAATCGCATCGAATGCTTGTCGAAGCTTACGGTGAACATGCTCTTGGTAAAACACAGTGTTCCGAGTGGTTCTAAAAATTCGAAAGTCGTGATTTTGATGGTACTCAAAGTCAACAAGAACTCGCAGATCAATTGAATGTGCCGCATAAAAGCGGTCCCCATTCGTTTTTATCATTTTCAAACAACAGACGTAATTATTACAAAAAAATTCCGGTTTCGTACTTCTACACCTTGTATACATATAGAAGACTGTATACAATATTTGTACTCGAATCTAAAGCATAGTTTGCGGCGTACGCCGCTTCCAAGAGGACACTCCGACGAAATTGCTGCTCGGCGGTTCACAGCGATTAAGGGGTTACCCCCACTTGCGATTTTGAAAAAATCGATTTTTTTTATCGCATTTTTTTGAAGTATAATTATCTGAGAATATGTCCTGAAAATGTCAAGTCGATCCGAACAAAATCGACTGAGATATGAGCGTTGAAAGAGAAGAATCCGTGAATTGAAGAACTGAAATTGAAACTTTAAACGCGTTTTTCTCAAAATGGCATTTCTGAAGTCGGTGACCAAGATTACTCGAACACTAATGAACCGATCTTCTTGAAATTTTGCAGGCTTATTTAATACATGAAAATGTAGTCTTTAATCGTTCGATTATTTTTTTCGAAAGAAAATGGCCGTTTTATAGCCAAAAAAACGCCCGTTTTTTTCGTTAAAATCGAACCATTAACTTTGACTGTCCTCCATTTTGTGAATTATGAATATTTTTTAAAATCCTTCGATTAAAGACTAGTTTATACTTATATTTGACTAAATCCATCCGCATTTTTTTTTTCAGATGATCCACTTCGCCGCAATGGTGGTCACCGCAAACCGTGTATATAAAAACATTATTTCATTGACGGCCATTTGCCACTAAACAATGTAATATTTTTCAATAAAAAAATTACTGAAAGTTCTTCAAGATGTGTTCTTTAAGATGGTATATTGATCGATGAAAAAAGTTTCGTAGTTTTCTTTAAAAAAATTCACGAAAAAGGCCTTTTTTTTGCGCTACAAGTGGGGGTAACGCCTCAAGCCATACGGTTCATCGGAGGAATAACATGAAAATATATTTTAAAACTGGACCTATAGGTTTACTGCATCGCGTAGGGGAATTTCGATATCTAAAAAAAAAATGGCGAACCAGCGAATGTTATTTTTGATTTTCATGGAAAATGTTCATCGTTCATAAAAAAAATAGAAGGGAGCCCTTTATAAGAAAAAATCCCTACGTGGAGACTGGATTTTCGAACAGCTTAAGACTTGGCGCATGCAAATCGGATGAATAGTTTTTTAATATGTTGTCAACCAGGTTGAAAAACGGGGTCCTCTTGGAAGCGGTGTACACCGCAAACTATACTTTAGATTCGAGTGCAAAAATTTGTGTACAGTCTTCTATATGTATATATTGACTATGAGTATTAATTTAAAAAATTCCATTAATCGTTTGCTTGAAAATAATTACGAAAAATACACCCTCCTACCGCGCACGAAACGTGGTGTGGGGCCTTAAGAATTTCAATACATTTATCAGCTATTATTAATCGATGCTTTCAAAAAATTAGTTTCAAAGACTTTTGAGTTTATTACGTCGCTGAACAAACGGTTGTCTTCCTGTAAATCAGCTGCAAAAATTGGCTTCATTGAGCCTCCTCTGAATGGTTTTATAACACGCATTCGAACCTTTTATTGAATGCTTCGTACCATTGATCATAGATTTTTATTTCCACTTCTTCGTCGTCCGTTTTCTTCCTCACCCTATTGCGTTCGCGACACAATCTCTCAATAAAAAATCCATAGTTTTTGGGTATCCAAACTGGGTCTCGTTAACTTCGAACGTATTGGGTATCCGCCTGACAAGGAACATCCCTCAGGTGACACCCTTCGATTTTGTTGAAATTTGGATATGTT
Organism: Ophion costatus; assembly: GCA_951751655.1. NCBI lineage: Eukaryota > Metazoa > Arthropoda > Insecta > Hymenoptera > Ichneumonidae > Ophion > Ophion costatus. Next base: position 13,471,035 of record OX632366.1, on the reverse strand, counting down.
ATAAAGCACCGAAAAGTAAGCGATACGTATTTTTTTTTATCGGCGGAAAAACGGTTTTAAGGGGTGAAACGCGCCCTCGAAAATAGGGGTGTTTTTCGTTTTTCGTCGATAATGGTATCGTTCTCATCTCCAATGTATAGTACATGAAAAAATAAACATTGTTGCAATTTGAATTTTTTTTATATCTCATACCGTTAAAACGTTATCGACGAAAAACGAAAAAACATCCCCATTTGCGAGGGTGCGTTTCACCCCTCAAAACCGTTTTTCCGCCGATAAAAAATAATACGTGTCTCAAAATTTTTGATGCTCTACCACATATATGAGTTTCAACAAAATCGGAGGCGGACACCTGAGGGATGTTCCTTGTGAGTCTCATTTGAACGATGCAGCTATTCCCCGTCGCGCAAAGCCTTGTCCTAAATCTTTCGCAATTAAGGAAGCTTTCCAGTGTGACAGCCCGAAAAATCGCTGTTTTTCGCGATTTTTTTTTTTTTAAGAAAAAATAATCTAATCGGTCTGGTTTTTTTTTGTATATTAATTGGGTATTGAAGAATACAAAACAATTTTTTAAAGATCGATTTATTTATTAATTAATATCTATAAAAATGATGAAACAATTGTTGCAGAAAATGCACTTGGATGTGGTGTCCACGTTGGGGGTCACAATTTTGATCTGAAACAAACGGTATATAATTGGCTTTCGTGCTATGGAGGCTTTTTTTTTTTTTTTGCAAAAATGGCGCCGGTTTGAACAAAAAGTATCGATTTTAGCATTTTTTTTGGCAGTTTTTTTTACAAAAAAATAGGAAGATGTCAAAAAAAAAAAAGCTTCCATAGCACGATAAACAATGACGTTAAGAATATTGTGTAAAAAATTCAACTCAATAGCTTTAAAACTCTGCCCTCCAAGTTGGACACCGTTTTGAAAAATGCTGTTTCGAGAAAAACGCGTTCAAAGTTTCGCTGTAGCTGTAGCGCTCCGTTGCCTTCTTCCAAGAAATGCTGTACAGTAACCGAAATAATCTGAATTTCGGCATGAAAATTTCAGGGAATATTCGGAAGAGTGTATACTATTCGATGAAGCAAAAAAAAAAAAATCGATTTTTTGAAAATTTCACACTGGAAAGCTCCCTTAACCTTCATACCTGCATGTAAGCTTGTTGCCAAGGCTTGAGTAAACTTGACTCGCGATTCTACATAGAAATCAGGCAGCGACTGGCAGGAACACACTTTTACCAATTTGGATAACAAAGTAAACAAAACACCGCAAAATTGTACTTTCATGGACACATAGTCTACCAATTGGTACTCTTAGCTGAGGTATGTTGGACTGGTAACTTTTGGACAATTAATTGGTAACTTTTCGACAACTAATCATCAAAACCGGAATACAAGGCAAATAAAATGACTTTTTCTTTTTTTCAAGAAAAGATAGAATCGGTGAAGAATTAAATTAACGAAAAAATCTGAAACAACGTTTTTTGTTATGTTATTCAAAACGTGAAGTTAAAAACTAGAAGTGGGCTCCTTCTTTCAGTCACTGTGCAGACCTCTGAATATGAGTAAGCGCAGCTATCCAAACATAAAAAGCCTAAAATAAGATTATATTATAAACGGGGATAGCGTGGGTGTAATGTAAATAAAAAAATCGGCAAATATAATGGTTTTATCGCAAGGCAGGAGGAGGAAAAATGAGAAAGATCGGAGTATTAAATCGAACCTATGTTTATTCTTATTCTTTAAGCAGTTACACGACAAAATTGAAGTACACGTACTCTTACACATTTGTACCAATACATCTAACGTATAATTGTACAGTACCGTGACTCGAGTCGTGTCGTATTTCTCTTCTTTCTCTCCCTTTCTCTCTCTCATCGCGTTTCGATAGCATCCCTTTCGTGCATCCGCTTAGTGTTTCGAATGCTTTTTTTATCAACTTTCTTCGTCTTCCATCCCAAATGGTAAAACGTTGGATTAACAAGTATAACAACGCGTGTGTATAGATGGAGTGATGGTGAACGCAGGTTCGGTATAATATTCGTTATTATACGCGAGGAACAATGATATAAGTATGATCGTTTCGAATCGCGAAATACATGTTGATACTTCTACATACGCATATATATATATGGCCGGAAAACCAAATCGACCGTTTTCGGATCGGAGAACGGAAAATTAATTTTTTAAACCCAGAAAAAATCAAATCGAATAGAAAATATAATGGTGACTCGGTTTGGGGAGAGCCGAGCATTTAGATCACCGATTTAGATCCAAGGATAATGAAGGTTTTTAGACCTGGATACATCCAATGGAAGTTCAACTTTTGGATCGATGTACATGTGTGTGTGTGAATAACTGTCAGTCGTATTATGAGTGCACTGCCAATAAACGACTCGTTTAAGGGAGCTTTCCAGTGTGAGATTTTCAAAAAATCGATTTTTTTTTTGCTTTATCGAATAGTATACACTCTTCCGAATATTCCCTGAAATTTTCATGCCGAAATTTAGATTATTTCGGTTACTGTACAGCATTTCTTGGAAGAAGGCAACGGAGCGCTACAGCTACAGCGAAACTTTGAACGCGTTTTTCTCGAAACAGCATTTTTCAAAACGGTGTCCAACTTGGAGGGCAGAGTTTTAAAGCTATCGAGTTGAATTTTTTACACAATATTCTTAACGTCATTGTTTATCGTGCTATGGAAGCTTTTTTTTTTGACATCTTCCTATTTTTTTGTAAAAAAAACTGCCAAAAAAATGCTAAAATCGATACTTTTTGTTCAAACCGGCGCCATTTTTGCAAAAAAAAAAAAAAAAGCCTCCATAGCACGAAAGCCAATTATATACCGATCAATAATCTTTTTGTGTTTTTTGTTTCAGATCAAAATTGTGACCCCCAACGTGTACACCACATCCAAGTGCATTTTCTGCAACAATTGTTTCGTCATTTTTATAGATATTAATTAATAAATAAATCGATCTTTAAAAAATTGTTTTGTATTCTTCAATACCCAACTAATATACAAAAAAAAAACCAGACCGATTAGATTATTTTTTCTTTAAAAAAAAAAATCGCGAAAAACAGCGATTTTTCGGGCTGTCACACTGGAAAGCTTCCTTAAACGAACTGGGTTCGTTCGTTTGAACCATGGTATCTTTAACGTGTGCGAGCACTTGTTCCGAACACCATGGACTTTTCTCTCTTAGTCTATGATATTTTCCACAGCACGTTTTACCAAAATTGCTTAGATTGCAATGTTGATTTTTTTTTCACACGAGAAAAGCGCAACTTCCGCAAGTTTCGAACTGAAACTTTTATCGGACATTTCTAAGTCTAAAAATTAAAATAAAATAAGCCGTGCCCTCAAACGTTCGTCGATTTCCCTTGACCGCCCCGTGTGGTTAGTGTCACCCCCCCCCCCCATCTCTCTCACTCTCGTACTGCCAAATGTATACATCATATATCCTTTTCCTATGGACGCGGTGTGTGCTAGTATTTTCCCTTTTGCCTCCGCCCGTTTGTTTCATCGCTCTCACTCTCTCTTTTCCCTCTTCCTCTCTTTCTTTCGCGGCCCTCTCGCCCGCACACTCGCACGAGAGAGAGAGAGGAGAGATCGCGCTCTGAAAGGATTACGAAAAAATGGCCGCCACATAATAAGGCACACAATTGATGCAACGCGCATTTAGTAATAGCGATATATTGTACATATTATTTTTAATGTAGTGTTCTCTCTCTCTCTCTCTCTCTCTCTCTCTCTCTCTCTCTCTTCCTCTCTCTCTTTCGGAGTACCCGTGACTTGTACTTTTCATCATTGATCGATGGATCATGCATTTTCCGCGATTTTATTATTCATCGATTTTTTACGCCAGATTTCTTGTCGACATATTTTTTCTTTTCCTCCCTCCAACTTCCTCGCATTTCCCGCCAAAAATCGCGAGTACAATTTTATCAGGCAGCCGTTTGATCGCAGCTGGTTACTTACATATATGTTTTTTTTTTTCAGTATCGTTTTCTTTTAATGGTTATTTTTTCTGTGCCTCGGCTTACGAGGTGTATATATATATATCCCCATATGGGATACATAACCTCTCAGTAGCGCGACTCGTGAATTTTCCTTTCCTTTGTTCCCTCTCGAATCTTCCTCTTTCCACTTCTCTTCGCATTTGCGACACGACCCGCTGCCCCCCTTCGACCTGAGACGGTGCATTTTCGCTTTCGGCTGTGTCGCTTTCTCCAGCAAAATCGATCGGTTGATTATCGCCAAAGACCTCGGCAACAAACGTCAAACATTAATTCGTGAGATTTTCTACCCGAACGAATGCGTGCGTTTTTTCGCAGTCACCCTTGAAGATTATGTTTGTCGCATTCTGTAACTCGAAAAGAAAAAAAGGCTCTCAACTCCTTTTTCGGCGTTCGGCGAAGCTTCGAAATTTCGTCGCGCTACTTCAATACACTTCTTTCTCATCCACTGCGATTCTGCCCGGCTCGCGGACGTTGCGGTGTTTACGTGTTTCTTTTGCGATTTGTTTTCGTTCGTTCGCGGCCGCCCGACCTCCCTGAGAAAAATGGATTTATCGCACGTTGCAATTCGAGATGAATCTCCATGTGAATATCTCGGGATTTGCGGAAACTTAACTCGAGAGTCAGCGAGGAAGTGTCCAATTTGACGGAACTCGCGAAGCTCAAAGCGAAACGAGCCACGATTTCGACGATTATCAAATCCGCGAGAAATTCATCGAATTTTTCGCAAAAACGCCCCGACCGAATGCCAGGAAATGTTCACAGTCGACGCTTGGCTACTCGAGGTAGCACCCGTATCTTTCGGACAATGGTGTTTATCGAGGGAAGAAGAAATAACGAATCGATTCAACGAGAGAAGTTGCTTGATCGAAAGTTAGGGTGGAAGATTATCTTTCCGTTGAGCTGGTCCCGAATCGACGAGATTCTCGACCTAGTCACCGTGAAAACACACATTTTCGCACTTGAATGATCAGTTTGTGAAAAAAAATTACGGAAAAAAATCGCGATACGTATTGTCTTGATGATCATTGATAACTGTGAACAAAAGGTGTGCACGTGTATAAAAACAATACGTATATATGTATACATGTAAATTATATGTATATATGTATATATATATAGGTTAGGTAAAAATAAATCCATTATTTTTGCCTTTAATTTCATGCAAAAATAATGGATTTCCTTTTACTACACCTAATATATAATTTAAATGTGTGTGTATATATACATATATATATATATATATATAGGGCACCTGGTTATTGGTTGTGATCTCGTAAAGGGATTGTAGGATATGTTTTCGGCAATCAAATAACCCAGTAATGCTTTATGCAAAAGTGAACCATATTCGAAATATTATTGTTTTCATTATTTTCTTTTAAAGTGAGGGGTACGCAACCTTAAAAATTGGTTTAAAAAACAACAGATGTTTGGATTCAACTTTTTAAAAATTATTTGTAGTTTGAGCACACAGTAACGAAGAATTATCAACCATAAAATAAGAATAATCTGCAAAGAATTTTCAATTGGGGTTCCAACACTGCAATTTAAATAATTATTCTTATTTCATTATTGATTGTTCTTCGTTACTGTGTCCTCAAACTAGAATCGATAAAAAAAGTTGCGTTCCATATAGCAGTTAAAAAAAAATTATCTTAAATGTTGTGTACCTTTCATTAAAAAAAAATAATACTGCGCCTTTTGGATAAAGCATCACTGGGTTGTTCGAGAGTGGAAAACATGTCCTGCAACCCTCTCACGGGAGCAAGAACCTGTAGCCCTGTGTATTATATATAGTATATTATATATAATATACTACTATGGATGAAGGGTGCTCTATTAGAAAAATTGCAAGCTACCATCCCATATAAATCCCCCATCGCAATGAAAATGTTTCGCCTAAAAGACGTATGATTTTGATAGCGACAATTTCCCGTCGATCAGCAGATATTTGCGAAAAATTGACATCTCGTCTAAGTAAGAACGTAAGCGAGAAAAAAAAACAAACCGTGGCTCGATTCGAACGACCATTGTTCAAATCCGAGAAAAATCGATTTTTCTCGATCTCTGTATTTCCTTCTTTCTCCATTTGAGTGCTCGTAAGACTAGGCTCCTGCGACTCGATAACTCGTTTTTCTACGTCAACTCGTTACTTCGGGAGAGGGGAAGGGAGTGGGATAGGGAGCTTAAGTCGTCATGCATCTATCTAAGTTTTTACGTATTTATTTTTGTTCGCCCTGTTTTGCTTATTCGCTGCATATTTTCTCGACGCGATGTATAGTATCGATACGTAATCGTAATCAATCATGAACGCACGAGCACGCCGATCATCTTGTACTTCTCTCTCTCTCCCTCTCTCTGCCGCTTTCGAATTTTCTTGTTTCCCCCCTTTTAACTTCGTTAATCTCAATTTGTTTAAAATTATTATCATTGTTTCGAAGCAATAACGCCGGTGGTGCAAATACATAAAATTCGTCTAAAGTACAGAATAATATATGCGCGAGCACCGCGCACTCTAATTATATCCTCTCAACCGGAAGTGCGTAGTTTAATATTTCCTGAGCAAAGGCCAATTGCTAAACACCATGCGTACATCGAGAGCACTTAAAACGATTATCATCCCTCGTCAATTGGACGATCGATTTCTTCTCTCTCTCTCTCTCTCTCTCTCTCTCTCTTACTCTTTGGGTATTTTTTTTTTCATTTTTTCTTTCTCATTACGCGTGTCCCATTGCTTCCTTTTCTGCTTGCCTCTTCCCGATTAATTGCCTCACTTTTCCCCTCTCACTATTTCCTTATTCCCATTACATTTTTTTCCGTCCTCTTACATTTTCATCGAATTCACATTTCCAACGATTCAAGTTAAAGGGGCGCATAAAAAATATTTCTCGGTCACACGCATATATAAACGCGGCGGCGCCTGCTGCCTCACCATCGTAATATAAATCGTAATGGTCATCCCTGAATATATCCTCGTGTCTTGTTCCTCGCAGTCGATCCCACATCGCTCTCACGGAACTATAATAATGATAATATTAATGACAATAGTAGTAGTAATTAATAATAGCAATAATAATAATAATCGTAATGAGAACCATCGTAACAACAACGTGACAATCTCGAAGTTCGCGGTCCCCTCCGCACTGCCCCGACTCGCAATAATAACATTCTACAACTAAGCACACTTTGGCTCTTTGGACCATTACTCGAATGCGTCACAATTGTTTTTTTCTCGCCTTTTTTGCTCCTTTTTTTTGTTGCTTTTCTTCCGTTTTCCTTCCAACGCTTCCTCTGAGGCTATTTACAACGATGAATAGCAATGCGTATGTGTGTGTGTGTGTGTATTCGTGTAAAAGCTCGGGATACAGTCGTCTCACTTCGTATGTGTAAATAGTATTACGAGGATTTTTGTTGTTTTTTTCTCTCTCCGCTTCAATTTCTTTTTTTTAACGCAAATTTTCGTCGCGAACCCTCGCGATCGTTTGGCAGAACTGCTTCAGGTTCTCGCCCGTATATATATATGTATAAATATATCTATACGAGTACAGTTCGTAGGATTAGACTCGCGAAACATCGCAATATGTTTTTTGCCCTTTTTTTTTTACTGATTATCCTCTCTTTTACCGATTTTTCCTTTTTTTTTACCGATTTCCCCCCTTTAACCGATTTTTTCTTTTTTTACCGATTTTTTTTTCTCGCGTTTCGTACGAATTCGCTGCGTGATGTTTGTGTGTGTTTGTTCGGGCTTGTTGTGTGCGTTGGTGTATGTTATTATGAGAGCGCGTGTAAAATTATCGTTTAATGCGTTTACATTGTTTCCCCTGACGCGCACGTTGGTTTCCCAAAGGGGCCGGCCACGTGGATTTGTGCAGCTTTCGTTACGGGCCTGATCCGAACCGAATAGCGCGACTCGTTGCTCCAATCCCCGGTCGATACACGGCGCAACTTCGAGAAACAAGGATCAGCTTGAAAAGTCACAGCGAGAGTTGAGTAAAAATTTCGATAACGATGCTCCCGAAATATTTTCCGTCGTTTTTGTTTACCGAATCGTCGGCGATCGAGACAAAGTTGGGACGTTTCCCCGTGGCGAAAAAGTTCATCGTTTCCGGCGAAATCGGAATAACGCGCAGCGGAGAATGACAACGGTGTACAACGATGGGGATGGCAGTAGTCTGTTTCTCAACGCGATGATTCATCTCAATTGCTTTTTCATCGCGCGAGATTTAGGATGTGAAAAAAAAAAACGGTAAAAATACTTCGGGAAAATACGCTGGCCGGATTTTGTTTCTCGTTCCAGGACGATGCCCGTTTTCCGCAGTTTACCGCGGTGTACCGCGATTCCAAGGGGACGCACACCGCAGCACGAAAGCTCGGACGTTTTTTGGCATCGTGAGAGAAGTCCGCGTGCGACTTGGTTTATTGTCGGTACGTCGTTGGTCTACGGGTTAACAAAGATGCGTGTAAAATTTGAAGTAAAATCAAAATTTTCGGGAATTCACAAAGCGCGAGCGGTTTATATTGGGCACCTGATTGGGCCAAAACAGAAAAACAAAAACGTTCCAAAAAAAGACAACGAAATTTTCACGATTCGAACGATAATAAAATCGGCGCGAAATTTGACAGATTTGTCTAAAAAAAAAGACGCGCACCTTGTGTTCACAAAAAGTGCTTTGTATACGAAAAAAAAAAAGAAAATTAATTCGCGAATAATATCGAATCGGCTGTGGTCCGGTTTGAATAACTCAGCGGGTTATTCATTCTTATTCTTCAAATCCATCAGTCCGCCATTGTTCGCACGTACACCAACGCTGCGTAAAAAAAAAACCATTAAATCGCACGAGTGAACGTCACGACCGATTCGCAAAAAAGTCTCGAAATTTTTCGTATTGCGTTTGGTGCCTCCTCAATAAAGTAGCAACGAGGACTCGAGTCTCGACTTGGCCTGCTTCCGTCCGGCGTAGATTCCAGCCGCTATCGTACGTCGGTGTACGTCATCATTGTACGTTGCAGCAGGCGGCTCTGCAGGGCACCGGGCCCTCGGGATCCCTGGGGTACGGGCGAGGTTGACACTCGGTGTCGGAGCCTTGATTCTCATTGGGGCCGTAGCAGCTCTCGTAGACCTCGACGGCCTCGTCGATCGGCACGGCCGATCTGTCGAGGATGGAGCCGAGTACGAGGCTGACCTTGTCGCCGATGACCGGTATCGCGTTGGCGGCCTTGAACACTTTGGCGGTTTGGCTATTGGAGATGGGAATCGTCGAGACGTCGATCGCGTCGTCGTCGTCGTCTTTGTCGTTGTCACAGTTAGGTCGAGAATCAGTTTCGTCCTCGATGCTCGTCACGCTATCCTGCATCGTCTCGAGTCTGTAATACTTCCTGACGATTTCCATACCCACCGGATCCAAGTTTTTCTTCCGTCCGGAACAATCGAGGCTGTCGTCCTCGGCGTCCTCGCCGATTAGCGAGACGCCCTGCGCGAGAGTCTTCTTCGGCGTGACAATCGGCTCGACGGTCTCGATTTCCCAGCACTCGAGTACATCCGGCTCCTCGATGCTGCCCAGTGAATTTCTCAGAGAATTCCTCTTGCTCGCGACGCTGCTGTTGTTGCTGCTGCCGTTGTCGATTTCCCCCTCGTTCTTCCGACTCTTCTCGCGCGTGATTTTCCGAAAGTCGGGCAGCTCGTGTTTATCGTCGCTCGGTCCCTCGCTCTTCAGCACAACGCGATAATTATCGACCGGCAGTACTTTGCCCTCGATCGAGACGAGTATTCGTCCCTTCTCGAAGGTCCTCGCGCCGAGTTCGTCGTTCTCGTCGTCGCTGTCCTCGACGATACCCTCGTCCTTCTCGTCGCCCGTCATCCTCCGTACCTTGATCTCGACGTTTTCGATCGGCGCTTGACGACGACGACGACGACGCGCCACGTTGCACCTCGACGCTCGTTCGTTTCTCCTCGTCCGAGAGCTTTTGGCAACCCTCACACCCGCAACTCTATCCGTCTCGGTAAATTCGCAAACTTCGTTTCCCCTCCCGTGACCGGGGCTCGGCGCGGCGGCCATTGTCGTAGCCGCCAGGTTCTCGGCGACCGCTGCTCCAGCGTTGCAATCGCGCCTCTTCCGGCGGCCGTCGTCGTCCCCGTTGGTCTCGTCGGTCGCCTCGGGACGGCCGATACTTGCGAATTTTCCGTAGCCAGCCGAACGCGACGACCCGTGACTCGGGTCGCATGCGTAAGCGCTGCCATTAGCAGATAGTGCAGGCGTGGGGTTGCCTTGCAAGTTTTTTGGCGGCTCTTCGTTCTCGAGCTCGTCGTCCTCGGGCTCGCTTTCGGACAGCGATGGCCTGCTGCCGTTTGTCCCGGCCTCGCCGGATACGCTCACGAACATTTCCGGTGAATTGGCCCGTTGAAGCCATTCGGTGACGGCGTCGGTTATCGGATGTCCCGACAGTCGGGTTTGGCTCTCGACGCCGGAGTCCTCGTTGGAGACGTCGGCGTTGTTGGTGGCTCTTGGCCAAGAGTCCTCGGTGGTAGGGAGGCTGTGCCTCTCGTTGCTCTCCTCCAAAACGTCGATACCCATCGCCACCAGCTCGGGATCGTTGCCCTCGTACTTCGAACTCCCGTGGGACGTTCTCGCCTCGTACCCGGCGACGTCCACTCGCCCACCGTTATCCTCGAGGTCCGGACCGGGTGTCGGCTCCCTCGCGAACTTCGCACCCTTCGAGCTGTATCTGCGATTGCGCGAAATTTGCGACTGGCTCAGGGCGATCGTGGTGGGCCCACCGGGGAAGGGAAGCGACGACGAAACTTCGCTTCTCGTCACCAGGGACTCGTAGCTCTTCGGCAAACGCTGCGAGTTCGCGTTTATCGGCGTCGTCGTGCGATTTATCACTCCCGGGCTCTCGGACCTGGGGCCCCGCTGCTCGACCGAGCACTCTCCCGAGCCCTTGTCGCACGTCGCACTCGGAGCTCCGTCCTCGTGGCCGTTCCCCCCCAAGCCGCGTACCTCCTCGTCCGTCGACCTCGCGACGAGCGGCTCTTCGCGCGATCTCGTCTCAAGGTCGTTAGCGATCTCTTGGAAATTCAAGGCCGTCGCGTCCAGCCCGATCTCCGTCTCCATCGGCGTACCCTCGACGACCCTTCGCGACGCTAGGGCTCTTTCCGCCATTACGCTCACGTTCGCGAATACCTCCGCGGCGAAGTCGACCGGGACGGCCTCCACCTCCTCGCCGTCTCTCGAGCTGACCTTCCGGCCTTTCTCCGTTCGGCTGGTCGCCGATTCCTCGCTGGTCGTTTCAACGCGTCGCGGCGCGACGCTCTCCTTCTCCCCGTTTTTGATCGCCAACGGATCGACACCTGGTGGCGATTCCACGAACTTGTCCACTCGCACGCCGTCCGCCATTTTGTCCTCCTTTTCCGGCGACTCGCTGCTGCTGCTGCTGCTGCTCCTGCCGCCCGATGATGACGGTACCGAGCTCGTCTCGACGCTCGACGACGACGCCTGCACTGGCCTGAATTCCGGACAGTCCGGATTCAGGGGCCGCGCGTGATTCGCTGCCGTTGACGTCGCCGGCACCCCCGACGACGAAGCGTTCGCCGCGAATCCAACGTCATTGGGGACTCCGGCCTCGTCCTGATGCTGCACGGGATTCTCGTGCTCCGAGCCGTCTTCCTCGTCTTGCTGCTCGTCCTCTACGTTACCCTGTGGAGATACAACATAACCTGTCACGCTGCTGTGAAACATGGAGAATTTTCGTACGACCTCGTTCGTTCTATTCCCCGGCCTACTTCCCTGGGTAATTTCCAACGCCATTTATTTTCCTGACATTGTAGATTATCGAGTTTAGCTTGAGGTTGACGTCGTTGGAGTCGATAGAGGTTATAGAGGTATTGAAATTATTTTTTTTGCATTAAAAAAAAAAATTATGAATGCATATCTCAAGAATATTGTGTCGAAATTTCAAGTCGATCAGTTCAAGTTGACGAGCAGAGTTGACGAGTTGACGAATTAGTAGAGCAGAGGAGCAAACGGCGCACGACGGTAAAGAAGGAAGAGTTTTGCTAAAACATGCTCCAGATCGTGTTGATGCAAGCTTTTTGCTCTACGGACCTGGCATCGACGACTCTGTGCGAGTATAAGAAAATTATCGAGTTTTATTTTGAATTTTTCAGTGTTTGCAGAACTTTAAGGGGTTACCCCCACTTGCGATTTTGAAAAAATCGATTTTTTTATTGCATTTTTTTGAAGTATAAGTATGTGAGAATATGTCCTGAAAATTTCAAGTCGATCCGAACAAAATTGACTCAGATATGAGCGTTGAAAGAGATGAATCCGTGAATTCGTGTAAACTTAAGGGAGCTTTCCAGTGTGAAATTTTCAAAAAATCGATTTTTTTTTTGCTTTATCGAATAGTATACACTCTTCCGAATATTCCCTGAAATTTTCATGCCGAAATTCAGATTATTTCGGTTACTGTACAGCATTTCTTGGAAGAAGGCAACGGAGCGCTACAGCTACAGCGAAACTTTGAACGCGTTTTTCTCGAAACAGCATTTTTCAAAACGGTGTCCAACTTGGAGGGCAGAGTTTTAAAGCTATCGAGTTGAATTTTTTACACAATATTCTTAACGTCATTGTTTATCGTGCTATGGAAGCTTTTTTTTTTTTTGACATCTTCCTATTTTTTTGTAAAAAAAACTGCCAAAAAAAATGCTAAAATCGATACTTTTTGTTCAAACCGGCGCCATTTTTGCAAAAAAAAAAAAGCCTCCATAGCACGAAAGCCAATTATATACCGATCAATAATCTTTTTGTGTTTTTTGTTTCAGATCAAAATTGTGACCCCCAACGTGGACACCACATCCAAGTGCATTTTCTGCAACAATTGTTTCATCATTTTTATAGATATTAATTAATAAATAAATCGATCTTTAAAAAATTGTTTTGTATTCTTCAATACCCAATTAATATACAAAAAAAAACCAGACCGATTAGATTATTTTTTCTTTAAAAAAAAAAATCGCGAAAAACAGCGATTTTTCGGGCTGTCACACTGGAAAGCTTCCTTAAATTGAAACTTTAAATGCGTTTTTCTCAAAATGGCATTTCTAAAGTCGGTGACCAAGATTACTCGAACACTAATGAACCGATCTTCTTGAAATTTTGCAGGCTTATTTAATACATAAAAATGTAGTCTTTAATCGTTCGATTTTTTTTTTCGAAAGAAAATGGCCGTTTTATAGCCAAAAAACGGCCGTATTTTTCGTTAAAATCGAACCATTAACTTTGACTGTCCGCCATTTTGTGAAAAATGAATATTTTTTAAAATCCTTCGATTAAAGACTAGTTTATACTTATATTTGACTAAATCCATCCGCATTTTTTTTTCAGATGATCCACTTCGCCGCAATGTTGGTCACCGCAAACCGTGTATATAAAAACATTATTTCATTGATGGCCATTTGCCACTAAAGAATGTAATATTTTTCAATAAAAAAATTACTGAAAGTTCTTCAAGATGTGTTCTTTAAGATGGTGTATTGATCGATTAAAATAGTTTTGTAGTTTTCTTTAAAAAAATTCATGAAAAAGGCCTTTTTTTTGCGCTACAAGTGGGGGTAACGCCTTAACGGTAGATATACACCTAGGAGCCGGAAAAACGTCATTTTTGTGAATTTTTTCAAGGAAAACTATTTGAAATTTCGAATTGGGGTTTCAATTATCTAAAAGTATATACATTCAAAAGTATGTTTAATTTTCTTTATTTAAAAATATAAAAAATATACAAGGATATTGTATGATCCTTGGAGCGTCGTAAAAAATCGGTACCCAACATTTCTCGAAAACCAATGAACCGATTGCCTTGAGGTTTGTTGTGGTTATTCTATACACCATTATCTAGCGCTTGTCTCAGCCGATTTTGAAAATATCTATTTATGACAAAATGGCGGACGTTTGAACATAAATAGTGATTTTTGGGCCGAAAATTAGTTATTATTTTGCGTATAAAACAAAAACTGAGTAACGGAAAAAAATTCTAACGGGTATAAAAACATGTGCGAATTTAACCATTTTTTTCGTATGAAAAAGTGATTCACTCGTAAAATGAATTACACATCTATTTAGTATGAATATCAAGCTGTTAGAAAGAAATATATATTTTTTTCGGTGTACAAAATGGCCGACTACTCGAAACTTCTCGAAACAGCTTTTTTCCGAATGGCGTGACAAATAACTTCAACAATTTTCACTCGATTTACTACAAATTTGATAGTTACGTTCCTAATTGCATTCCGCAGAGAAGTACGTACGGAATTTCTGCTTAAGGAGTTCCGATACCATTCCTTAGCCGCAATAGTGGGGATTAAAAGACAATGGGTTTTCGGCAGGCTGTCAACGTCTTGTGAATAAAATTTCACTTAAAAGTAAACTATAATTGGGCATTTCCACAACTCATAATATTGGTTAAAAGTATTTCTACGCCGGGAAATGATATCAATAGTTATCATTTTTGCAATTAAACATAAATATGTTGCAATTTTATACAAGAAAAAACAACCGATAGACTTAGTAATAGCGGCCGTTTCTGCCATTGGCAAGACTGACTTCACTAAAGCGTGGTCGGCGCCAGGTTACTTGCACGGTGAATAACGTTTAACGTTCAACATTTTATGAAGAGTTTTCGATTCGACAAAGTCGAGAAAACGTTAAAAATGTCGAGCGGATAGATAAATACATTTTATTATAAATTTCGAATGCTGTAAAACTATGTACGTTTCAAACAACCACCGTTTTAAAAATACCCGCCAGTTGATCCTCGACTGTGAGTGGCTCACTCGACAGAGCCAGTTATTAACGCAGTGCTGCCACGTTTAAGCTACAATTTTCGTTAATGTCCGAAAACAAACCGCACGAGCTCAAAATTCACATCTCTGGTCGACTGTTATTCGTGAACCAAGTGGAGAAACCGCTTAATTTTTTAACACGACATTCCTAACACTAATAGCAGTTTGTTCAGTTTTTTTTTCATATAAATCGAAGCATTATTTCAACCCCTACAGCCCTATAACTAGTATTTACAAAGTGCAACGTGTATTCCAAATGGATGAAGGTTCAACATGAACCTTCAAAACCTTCGAAACTATGTGGTGAAATGGATTAATTTTTGGACCGGTGATGCATCTTAAGGAAGTTCATCTGGTACGAAGTTAGTCGAAAGAAAAATTATTACGACTAGCATAGTCCGTTCAATAAGTTTGGCAACGCTGCAACCAAGCGCGACCGCGTATCCTGCACAGCTGTCATGTGCTAGAAATTTTTCACTCGCTTCCATGGTTCATCGTCGATCTCTTTTTCGACCATGGAAGAAAATTCAAAAAAGAAAGCGTTTTTTTGGAAAGGCAAACAAAAACAATTTGCGAAAATCAAATTTTTTCGCGATCAATCTCGAAATCAATTTTTTATGTGTTATTATTTCGTATCATTTTTTTTATAACTACAATGATTTTATTTGCGATCAATTTATTTGATTTTATCCTTTAAGCCGATTTAGTCATTACATTTCCAGTCCCTTCTGTATAATTTGCTGTAGAAGTGTAGTGCACATTGCGTCGTTCGGAAAGTATTAGTGTTGATTTCAAAAAGCGCGCGGTTGCGACGTTGCCATCATAATATGCGACTGGAGTAATATGGAGGTTAACCTCCAAAAAATCAGCATTTTTCGAGACAAATTAATTTATTCGGAAGTTCACAAGTATCTAATGGATTTTAGAAAGCTGTCCAAACGTTATTTAGATATTTTTTTATCCATTATAAAAGTTTCTTTCGAAACTGTTTGTCAATGCTTGCAAATTTCACGTTTATACACGGGAAAAACACGACAATCCATAAGAGATCATGTTAATTTAGAAAATTTTTATTTATTAATTGCTCATAAACAAGGTATCCGGAGAGTTTGGAATTTGAACAGGTGACTTCTTAGATACTCATAAGTGAACTCGATTTTTTTTTATCAATATATGTTTGTTAATTCGACCATGAGATGAATTTCCTTAAATGAATCTCTCGGTGATATGAATTTCAATCGATTTTGGTGTCGAAACTCCTTAATCGAAAACTTTTCATACGAAAAAAAATTGTTAAATTAGCACATGATTTTATACCCGTTACTGTGGCCTAAGGTGTTAACTGCGGAATTGATGTCACTGGAGTTATCGAGCAAATGCGTTTATATCTCTCTAGGTAACTTCAGCAAGGGTTAGTGTTAAAAGTGACTCTATTAGGAGGATCATTTTGTATGAATTACTAAATACCCCTGGTTGCAATTACGAATTGAAGGTTACCGTCAATATTGCCGCCGTTCATGATAACTGCTCAATGACGCACTAAATGAGCGCTGGGGAATTACTGAATTTCTTCTCTTGTTGAAATTTCTGAATAAATATGATGCACGAAAGAAATGTTAACATACAAATCTACGGTCGTAAAATAACTGGCAAATAAATGTTCCGAAATTACCGAATTATTCTTGTTAGATAACCAAATAACGGAATTAACGGGCGCCCGATTACTGACAAAATGCGAACTTTTATTTGAATTACCAATTAAATATAACGGGACACAAATTAAAAAAAAAAATAATCCGTCTCGAAACGTTCGTGAATTAAGGTGTCGTTTGTCAATCAACTACATTGTGAGCACATCTTCAATGATCCACATTCGAAAAGTATTTGTATAACCACCCCAAGAACTATATGGTCCCACGAAAAAGTGGATAAAAATGTTAAAAGTCGCTTTTCTTAAAACCGTATTTCCAAAATTGGTTAACCGATTGACCTCAAATTTCGACTGTACCTTTTTAGATACAATTTCTGGCAAAGTAGACGCGACTTTTACGACCTATTAACAGCTACGGTTTTAATAAACACATAAAAGTCGTTTTTTTTTATTGAAAAATATGACGTTTTTTTGCAAATTCCAATTTCGCGCAAATCAAAATTTTGTAATAATCGTGTGTACATCGCTGGCATAAGTCATATAGATTGCGAAAAAGTTTTATTCTTTGTCCTAGGTGCTCATGTGCATCTCCAACGAGCCCACCCGTGGAGAGCCTAAAAAAGGCGTTCTCTTTCTACCCGCCTCTGGGCAGGCGTTTTATATTTTTTGAAAAATAAAAAATTGATTCGGTTACCTACCAATATGTAAAATAAACCCACCAAACCTCATTTTGATTGTTGCATTAGGATTTAAAAAAAAATAAAAAATAATTGTTTTCCAATGTGTGTAGGCCTCAAGTACAGTACATAGAAACTACCAATCGAAAAACTCGTTTTCCTTGCAGAATTTATTATCTTGCTGGGTGTTATTTTCACGAATGACTTTAAATTTAAGGCGTACTGCCACATTTCGCTACAACGGAAGGTCGCGAAAATGTTCGTTGGATACGAAGACGCCGAAAAATGCCAAGCGACGAGACTCACCGGACCAGGAGGCTGTCTCGATTTTCTTCGATTCAGCAGCTTCCTCTTTCTCCGTTTGGCACATGTCCCGATGTTCATCGGGCCCCCGATGATCCCGTAGTTCCGCACCATTGGACCGCTCTGTATCGTCACGCCTTGAATGACAAAAGAAGAAAAAGGTCACCGCGCGAGCGGTTGATGTTATTCGAATAGCGACCGCTGCACGCTGCAACGTGTTCACCGTGTTCGGCGCGGTTACTCGCGTGGAAAAACCGTGGAGCGGTGAAAGAAACGCAACAACAACGAACGAAAAAACGACAAAAGCCAAAGAAGAACGAAAGACAGAGCGATAGCCCAACAATGAGAAGATGGAATGGAAGGCACGGCTTGTGAAATAAGAGACAGGAAATAGAAGAGAATAAAAGAGAAAGAAAAGCGTCGGGGCAAATGGTTAGAGGTGATTAGAAAGCGGCCGGGGAAAGGGGGCAGGAGAGAGAGAGAGAGAGAGAGAGAGAGAGAGAGAGAGAGAGAGAGAGAGAGAGAGAGAGAGAGAGAGAGAGAGAGAGAGAGAGAGAGAGAGAGAGAGAGAGAGAGACACGTAGCTGGGAGGAAAAGGCAAACGAAGTCCAACGATGCCGATCGTTTCTCTAATAGATGGCGAAGCGATTCGGAAGATTCAATCCTTTCTGTGTACAGCAGCTTTCTCTCTCCCACTCTCTCTCCTTATTCTGTTCTTTAATCTGCCCAACCAAGCGAGAAAGACAAACAGAGCGAGCGAGAGAGAGAGAGACCGCGAGACCAACAGTAAAAAAGAAACAAACCCGCGTCAACGGCGATCGGTACGCGACGATACGAAATACCGACACGGTCTTTCACACAGTCCCTGCACACTGTTTCTCTTTTCGTTTTTATTCGCGCGACCGCGGAGTTTCAGCGCCCGTGTATCGAAAAAAAAACAAGACGAGAGACACTCGTAATGTGTTGCCGATCAGCGTCGCACACAAAGTGCGTAGATGCTCCGAGAGTTACGAGCGCAAACGGCGGCGCATCGCTAGCCGGAGCTGTATAGAGCGAGCGGTATCCGCCTCGCCAAGATAGACGCGAGCGCGATCGAGGATTGGGACGATCTCAGCTTTATTTTCGACATTTTGCTATTTCGGGATCGCGATGCTTCGCAGTTGCACGCTGCCAGGCTAACACTATTTTGGCCACGCTTGATGAGCGACTGTTTCTTTTTTTTTCTTTTACCGCTCGCCTCTTAGCTACCCTTTCTACCTGCACCCTTGTTAGCCGCCCCGATTCACGGGCTAAAGAGAGACTTTGGTGTCGTCATTAAAATTCTTCTCGTGTATATATCACCCCGTTGTCAATGTGGGTCTAAACGACCCAGCGTTCAACTTTAGCGCCTGATGTATGTCCTTATTTTACTCATCTTTACGATTTTTTTTCGCACGTTGCCATCTGATTGTTGGAGTAATAATTTTTGGCACGTATTGTGCAATATTCAAGGTATGGTCGTGAATTTTTCCACGGTCATCCGACTGAAAGGTTTCGCGTACGAACAGTTTGAAAATGGACCGGGTCTATTTGACCCAGTGCGACGAGCATGTTCCTCCTCGTGAGTGTGACAGCGAAGGAATATACAGGATAGCCCGAAAAGTTACGTCCAAGAAAAGAATTTAGTTGCCTTGTATCAATATCCATGCGAATCACCCCCCTTAAGCTTCTATAATATATTTTAGTTTTCGAGGAAAAGGCATTTTTTCTTTACTTTCCGCGCGATTTTTTAAATTCTGTTATCGTTATAAAGTGCACTGATCGGCGATAAAAAGCTGATCGGCGATAAAATTGAAAAAGTTTCAAATATTGATTCGAGAGGATCAGTCACTAAAGTTCAGATTTTGAGAAAAAACCTTTTACTAGTATATAGGACTTTTAATTGCATTTAAAAACTTCTGAGAGAAAAGTACGTGCACAAAAAAACATTAAAACGTGTGCTAGAGAGCGAAAACGAGCAAAAATGGGTCTGCCGAAAATTAAAAACATTGTACAACATGCATGAAGGCGATTCGGATGAGTATTGATACGAGGCATCTAGATTTTCATTTGGAGTGTCACTTTTCGAGCTATCGTGTATATATCGGTGTTGGGCGTAATTCTATTTATGAATACGAATTTATTCACATCGTGATTTTCATGCGAATATAAATACAAATTTATTCATACTCCACTTATTTTTATTCATATGCATGCATGCAAAAACAATTGTATTCACAAATATTCTGAACATACAAATAAATTCACAGAAAAAATTGTGAATATTTACAAAAAATCCTGTGCATTAAAAAAAAAATCACATCAAAATCTGTGAATTCACAAAAAATTGCAAATACAAAAAAATGCACAAAATAAATTGGGAATTTTTTCGTATTTAAGACAAATTAAAATTAAATTCACAATGATTAGATTAAAATTTACACCAAAAGTGAGTTCTCTCAAAATACGTAACAACTCGCTTATGGTGTAAATTATATTTTTAATGTAATATTTGAAACTCACAATTTTTTTTCCAAAAATGTCTTTGCCTCGACGCAATGTTTTCTCTCAAAATACGTAAAAACTCACTTTCGGTGTAAATTTTAATCTAATCATTGTGAGTTTGATTTTAATGTGTCTTAAATACGAAAGAATTCACAACTTATTTTGTGAATTTTTTTGTTATTACAATTTTTTGTGAACACATTGCATTCACAGATTTTTATGTGAATTTTCTTTAATTTACAGGATTTTTTGTAAATATTCACATTTTTTGTGAATATTCACAACTTTTTCGGTAAGTTTATTTGTATGTTTAGAATATTTGCATACAATGCATGCATACAAATACAATTGTATTCGTATTTGTATGCATGCTATGTGAATACAGATAAGTGAAGTATGAATAAATTTGTATTTATATTCACATGAAAATCACGATGTTAATAAATTCGTACTCGTATTTATAAATAGAATTACGCCCAACTCTGTTGTATATCGCCCATTCACTAGAACTGTCATAACACGATAAAAGGCATTTTGCGAAAATCGCATTTTTTATTTTTTTTCCATACTCGTTAGGCCACGGTGACGTCAATATTCATCCAAATTAGCCTGTAATGATTTTATTCATTGCGAAATTTTGTTAACATTTTAAACCCTTACTTGCCACTGTGGGGTACGAAAGAACCCCACTGCTTGCTTCTTATGCGAAAATGTATTGATGATGCGTATTCTACAGAAGTGTGGCAAGTAACGGTCAACCTTTTTTTGAACATATTTTAACGCACGCTTATTTTTTGTGACACACACTGGCACTTTTGCGTTGTGACAGTTTTTTAATGGATGAACGATATATATACAAGGCTATTGCTCACGGTCCCGTGAAAGGATTGTAGGACATGTCTTCCGCTATCAAATAATTCACTAATGCTTCGTGCAAACATGAGCCAGTTTCGCGTTTATATTTTTTTTCTCAGTGAGTGGTACGCAACTTTAAAAATTAATTAAAAAACCTCTTGTATGGAATCGAACTTTTTGAAACAATTCATCGTTTCAGGACACAATAACAAAGAATTATCAGCAATAAAATGGGAATAATTATTAGACATACGGAGTTTTGGACCCCTAATTCAAAAAATGCTTTGCTTATTATTCTTATTTTATTGCTGATAATTATTCGTTACTGTGCCTTCAATCCACAAATAATAAAAAAGTTTGATTTCACAAAACAGTGTTTCAAAAATTAATTTCCAAAATTGCGTACCCCCCCACGACTTAAAAAAATTAATGAAAATATCTCGAAAAGGGTTCACTTTTGCATAAAGCGTTACTATTTTGAGAACGATCCTTCAATCGTTTTTTCGAATCGAATCGTTGAAGACGATCCTTCAGGTCGAATGAATCCAAAAATATCTTCCCATATACATGGAATGTCTCCCAGCGACAAGATAATTTTTTATGTCAAAAGAGATCGAGCCCAACGAAAAAAAAATAATCAACAGTGCGGTTACATCCAATTATCATCGCATTAAACGTTTTCCTCGCGATTCTAAACACACGCCCTTTCTCTCCGAAATTGCTTAGTGCGTTCACGAAAAAATTGATTTAAAAAACTCAACGAATCGTGTATGGTTAATTCTTTTTTGTCATCGTAATGCGATCCGGACGGATACGCGCACTTCGAACGAAACATTTTCCTTACGGATCATGCTTAGTTCTCTGCCCAATCGAAAAAAAGGAAGAACATTTTTTTTTCGCCTTTCCCTCTTCGTGAGTAAATTATAGTTGATGAGTTAGTGTTGTTGCGATGGTAGGAGAAAAAAAAGTACTACGAAAAGTTGATCATCTAGCGGCAAAAGTTGTTCATTCGATGCACATTTTAAGAGGTTACCCCCACTTGCGATTTTGAAAAAATCGATTTTTTTTATTGCATTTTTTTGAAGTATAAGTATCTGAGAATATGTCCTGAAAATTTCAAGTCGATCCGAACAAAATTGACTGAGATATGAGCGTTGAAAGAGAAGAATCCGTGAATTGAAGAACTGAAATTGAAACTTTAAACGCGTTTTTCTCAAAATGGCATTTCTGAAGTCGGTGACCAAGATTACTCGAACACTAATGAACCGATCTTCTTGAAATTTTGCAGGCTTATTTAATACATAAAAATGTAGTCTTTAATCTTTCGATTTTTTTTTTCGAAAAAAAATGGCCGTTTTATAGCCAAAAAACGGCCGTTTTTTTCATTAAAATCGAACCATTAACTTTGACTGTCCGCCATTTTGTGAAAAATGAATATTTTTTAAAATCCTTCGATTAAAGACTAGTTTATACTCATATTTGACTAAATCCATCCGCATTTTTTTTTCAGATGATCCACTTCGCCGCAATGTTGGTCACCGCAAACCGTGTATATAAAAACATTATTTCATTGACGGCCATTTGCCACTAAACAATGTAATATTTTTCAATAAAAAAATTACTGACAGTTCTTCAAGATGGGTTCTTTAAGATGGTATATTGATCGATTAAAAAAGTTTTGTAGTTTTCTTTAAAAAAATTCATGAAAAAAGCCTTTTTTTGCTCTACAAGTGGGGGTAACGCGTTAATACAGTACGACACATAGCAGCCTCATTGGGCATATATATATATATATATATATATATTCCATGTGTTAAATACCGGGACGTTGCGCGAGTTCGTATAAATACCGCGCTTGGACATACGTATACATAGTTATGATGCCATAGCGATGCGAGTAACCGTGTAGCTCTTTTGTACTCTCTATAGATATTTAGGCGACGGTTTATCGCGACATCGCGCTGTTCTGCGCATCGTGGCAATGTGTGTCAGCGGGACTATTGACTCCGGGGTCTGAAATTCACGTTCGGGGATTATCTTTAACGATATTATTCGGGCTCGATGGTTGTTGCGAGAGCTAGAAATGGGCTCCTATCGGCTCTCTATGGAGCGGAGAGAAGCATCCGAAAATTTTATATATATATATATATTTTAGGATGGTTATAAAAAAAATTAATTTTTTTTTTCGTGCTACTCAACGGAAAATGTCCCTACGTTGTGATAAAGTAATTCATACCAAAATTGAGAGGTCGAAACATTTTTTCAGGTAGTGCTCAAACGACTTTTCATTTTTTTTTTTCGATTTTTCGTCAATTTTTTTTCTTCATTACTCTTACTCCGAAACAACATATCACTAAAAAAAAATACGCATACTTGGTAGACGTACAGTGATGTAAACACCGTTTTCTTGTTCATCAAGTGGTTGATGTAATTTTCACAACCGAATTACATATATTGAATCTCAATCTGCAAATACAAATTTTGTTTATGGTAAAAGAAAATATCTAAATAAAAATTGTGTATTGTTACAGAAAAAAATAAATCAAGACTTACATTGGATCACGCACTAACATTTTCTACATCGATATAATAAAAAATGAATACTCCGATAATCATGAGAAAAAAAAAACACGAAAAAGGCGTTTGAGCACTAAGTAAAAAATTGTTTAGAACCCGCAAATTTTGCAAAATCTTCTTTTTCTTAACATACTTCAATTTTCCGTTGAGAAAAAAAAGATCGATTTTTTTAACCACCCTAATTGTGTATTCCACGTGAATCCGGTGGACTTTTTCCCTGACCCCCGCCAATTCGATTAATTTTTTAAAATCTGATTCCATTGACTCTTAAAGACACCCTGAATTTTTTTCACATTTTTCGAAACAACCCTTAGTCAAAAGAATTTTAAAAATTCCGAAAAAAACACCCGACTTTAAAAATCTGAAAAAATCCCAAAAATGCGTGATTATATGTAAACATTTTAAAGCTATCACCCGCAGTGGAAGTTTGATTTTTTCGTCAGCAGTCAAAAAGTTCCGGTATTAATTTCAATTGAAGTCGTATTTAGCACAAAAAAAATCATACTTCCACTGCGGGTGATAGCTTGAAAATTTTTACATATAATCACGCGCATTTGGGAATTTTTTCAGATTTTTTAATGGGGGCGTTTTTTTTTCGGGAAGCAAAAAAATTTTCGACTAAGGGTTGTTTCGAAAAATGTACAAAAATGCCGGATGTCTTTTAGAGTCAATGGAATCCGATTAAAAAAAATAAATCGAATTGGCGGGGGTCAGGTATAAAGTCCACCGGATTTACGTGGAATACCTCATATATATATATATATATATATATATATATATATATATATATATATATATATATATATATATATATATATATATATCTGTGTATGTATATACATGATATATGTATATACATGATATGTATGAGGAATATAGAACCGTTCAGTGCCTCCGTGTAATTGTTTGCATTTAATTACTTTTCCGCACAGGGTCTCGAATGTAACATAACATTTTCTTTCATCGCAGACATACTCGCCACGCATCATGCATAAATGCACGTATTTGAACGTGACGTGCCTTAATTCGAAAAAAAAAGCAACGACGACGTATATGAGATGGATGCGGTTGGTGATACGTGCCGATGCACATATATTGCACTCTGCTGCGTGTTTCTTTCGTTTTTTTTCTTCTTTTACTTTTCGTGTTATCAGCGTGTACGCGGACATCGACCAGTCGAAACTGAGCCACGTTTTTCGGGCACGACTGTTTCTTTTTTTTTCCTTTCTTTCGTTCCAGCAATTGGTCAAGAATTTCGCACATTATATATATATATATATATATATATATATATATATATATATATATATATATATATATATATATATATATATATATATATATATATATATATATATATATATATATATATATATATATATACACGTGAAATATAAAAATACAAATTTATTAGTGTAGACGAATTAATGTGAATTTATTTATGACATATATATGATGTATATATTATGAAAAATGTAAAAGTATGCAAGTAGAAAAATTTGTAAAATATAAATACACAAATGCATATACACATAAGTGCGTGAGATTAAATGTTATTGTGGTCGAAATTTGTGTTCGTATCTGCACTGATGGTACACTTTTTTTTTTCTCGTCTCAGTCTCTCTTTTGCTGTTTTCTTTCGTTTTTTCTATGGTGTTTTGCTTTGTTTGTTGTTTTTTTTAGCATTGCGTTTTACCTTGTTCGAGGCAGTGGCACCGTGGCTACAAAACAGCAATGATGCCGATGGACGGGACAGCATTCGTGAATGTGGTTAAAGCCCTTTCCCGCGGCGCGTCCGCCGATCGACACTGCTCACGTTTAAAATTGAAAAGAAAGAGACAAACAAAAGAAACTGATAAAGCAAATTCGTCCGAGTACGAATTTTTTTGTTGTTTTTTTTCTTGGTCGCACTGGCTATCGCTATCTTGGGTTTTGGCACTTTACGCGTTTGTACTAGCGAGAAGTTCGAAAGGGGGGGGGGGGCTCGAAATGAAGCTTACGGAGTGCGAGAGCTTTCGCATGTACTTGGTTGCACTTTGGTGCTCGATAAAGCCCGGCAATATTGTGGAACGGGCGAATTTTAAGGGGTTCGTCGCGGGCGCGAGAAAATCGACTCGAAGAAGCGAGAATATCGTTTTTTGAAAATCGGAAAAATTCGAGAATTTTCGGTGGGTATGTCCTAGCGAAATTCGGGAAATGTGCTGGAAAATTTTCAGAAATATGCTAAAAAAAGAAGTTCAACGATGCTTCTCATTTGATTAAACCCATATGGTCATCGGGTTTAACTTTTCTGGCAATGAAAAACGACAATAACGATACTAAGTTCACTAATTTTTCATCAGTGTGCTGAACTCCACCCCCACTCACCCTCCATCGTTCAATTCCTAATCGTTACTGTTTCAATAATTTTTCTTTTATCCCTAGGACTCTGAGCTATCTGTGAGAACCGAAGAACCTCCACAGGGGTTGCGCGCACCCCGGCACTTCGAATCAACGCGGCTAACCGACTGCTTGTCGTGGAACGTTTTTTTTTCTTCATTCGAACGCTGAAAGACTGGATTAGGATATACGAGAAAAGACTAATATAAATTTTGCAGCATGAAAAATGCGATTCAACGAAGCGAGAAAAATGATTTTAGAATTTCTCACTCATTATGTGGGGTTTGCGATACCCATGTGTAGGGTTCTAGGGTTTAGTGATATGACTGAAGAAATGATCGTTAAAGATAAAAAAATTGATGTTTGTCCGCACGTCCCCCACATTCTAAAGTGCTCAAGGTATGTTACGTCATTTTTTTGAGAGCCCATTTCACGAATGCCGTTTGTTTTGGATTCAATTAAACATTGGCTGAGTCAAATTGGAAGTGCGACTGCTATGAAATTATCGGGTGTACGGTATATATATTGCTATTGTGTAAAAATTATTGTCAAATCAAAATTCATGTATATCACGATTTTATAGATTTATAAATATATATTTATATCGTAAAATATAAGTATATATATATATATATATATATATATATACTTCCCAAAAAATTTCCCAAAAATACGGTGTCAGATATAAAAAGTGTTGATATAAAATTCATAATGTCTGGGTTTTTGCTTCAACCCGTTTTTTAGCTTTTTGTCAAGCATGATAAAAAAAAAAATTCGAAAATTACAAAATACACTTTAGAAAAATCGGAGAATTTTTTTTTTTAATCTGGTATTATGCATACAAAATTTCGAGCAACAGTTTACAGTAAGTTGACCTCTGCTTCTTTTTTTTCATTTTTTCTTGCTCGAAAAGCTAAAAAACGGGTTGAAGCAAAAGCCCAGGCATTATGAATTTTACGCCAACATTTTTTATATCTCACACTGTATTTTTGGGAATTTTTTCAAATTTTTCGTTTACGGCCATCGAGGTGTTCAAAAAAAAAAATTCAAAAATTCATGACGCACTCAAATTGATTTTGAAAAATCTGAAAAAAATTGTAATTGCTTGATAGAGTGAGAGTAATGATAAGAAAAATCGGGAACCAGATTTGAGGGGTCGAGGGTCAGACCCAGGTCGAATTGGTATGGAATCCCCCATATATATATATATATATATATATATATATATATATATATATATATATATATATATATATATATATATATCGTGAAATATGAGTATATGAGGGATTCTCCGTCAATTCAGCCACTTTTTTTCGACCATCTCAGGTCTGCCCTATAATTGGTTATATCAAAGTACTACTAAAAGGCATTCTATGTGAATTTTTTCCGATTTCTTAATTCAACATTTTAAAAAATGCCGTTTTTTTCCAAATGGATATATCTCGGAAACGAGGAGTAACCGAAAGAAAATGTCTGTACATAAAAGTTGTAGTCTTGTGTTAGCTTTCGAGCGGAATATTTGAAATAATTTTTACGTTCCGGTAACGCTGATTTTTTTACCAATAAAGGGGGAAATTATTTTTTTATTCAAAAACAGCCGTTTTTTTTGCTGAAAGAATTACAGAGTTTTCCAGTATGTCTGACGATATCGCAAAAAAAAAATCGTTAGAGTAGCACGGAGCGAGGTTCCGGTATAAAAAAATCAATTTCTCTGGTATCGTTTTTTTTACCCTAGAACCTCGATCCGTGCCACTCTGGCGATTTTTTCGCGTTATCGTCAAGCATACTGAAATATTCTGTAATTTGTTCAGCCGAACAAATATATCCGTTTTCGAATAAAAAAATAATTTCCCCCTTTTTTGGTAAAAAAAGTCAGCGTTACTGGAACGTAAAAATTATTTCAAGTCATCCGTTCGAAAGCTAACACAAAACTACAACTTTTATGTACGGACCATTTTTTTCAGTTACTTCTAGTTTCCGAGATATATTCATTTGGAACAAAAACGGCATTTTCTAAATTGTTGAATTGAAAAATCGGAAAAAATTCACATAGAATGCCTTTTAGTAGTACTTTGGTATAACCAATTATAGGGCAAATCTGAGGTGGTCGAAAAAAAGGTGGCTGAATTGACGGAGAAGCCCTCATATGTAATATGCCACTCTTTCGTATCTATCCATATATACAGGTCTACCGGTTATTGGTGACGATCCCGTAAAAAGGTTGCGGAACATATTTTCCGCTATCAAATAACCCAGTAACGCTTTGTACAAAAGTGAACCATTTTCAAGATTTTATCATTTTTATTATTTTTTCGTATAGTGAGGTGGCAACTTTAAAAATCAATTTTAAAAAACTTGCATGGAATCGAGCTTTTCTATTATTTGTAGTTTCAGGACACAGTAACAAGGAACTATTAACAAGAAAATAATAATAATCTGCAAATATTCTTAAGGGGTTACCCCCACTTGCGATTTTGAAAAAATCGATTTTTTTATTGCATTTTTTTGAAGTATAAGTATCTGAGAATATGTCCTGAAAATTTCAAGTCGATCCGAACAAAATTGACTGAGATATGAGCGTTGAAAGAGAAGAATCCGTGAAATGAAGAACTGAAATTGAAACTTTAAACGCGTTTTTCTCAAAATGGCATTTCTGAAGTCGGTGACCAAGATTACTCGAACACTAATGAACCGATCTTCTTGAAATTTTGCAGGCTTATTTAATACATAAAAATGTAGTCTTTAATCGTTCGATTTTTTTTTTCGAAAAAAATGGCCGTTATATAGCCAAAAAACGGCCGTTTTTTTCGTTAAAATCGAACCATTAACTTTGACTGTCCGCCATTTTGTGAAAAATGAATATTTTTTAAAATCCTTCGATTAAAGACTAGTTTATACTTATATTTGACTAAATCCATCCGCATTTTTTTTTCAGATGATCCACTTCGCCGCAATGTTGGTCACCGCAAACCGTGTATATAAAAACATTATTTCATTGACGGCCATTTGCCACTAAACAATGTAATATTTTTCAATAAAAAAATTACTGAAAGTTCTTCAAGATGTGTTCTTTAAGATGGTATATTGATCGATTGAAAAAGTTTTGTAGTTTTCTTTAAGAAAATTCATGAAAAAGATGATAGTTATTCTTATTTTGTCATTGGCAACTCTTTGTTACTGTGTTCTCGAACTACAAACGGTAAATAAGGGTAATTTCATCCAGCAGGTTTTTAAAATTAATTACTGAAGCCGCTTACTCCTCACTTAAAATGAGTAATAAAAAAAATGATATCTCGAAGGTGATATAGACCTACGGATATAGACATACACATATGTTCAAATATAAATAAATGATATCGACTATTTAGTATAAATAGTCGATAAATGAATTATATCCATTTAGTATAGAATATAATTGCAATTATAAATCTTTTTCATTACTGTCCCGGTTCTTTGCCAACAGCATTATTCCGAAACGACTGAAAAAAAACAGCTTCCGCGGCCCAGGATCTTAGCCATTCCGCGCGCATTTATTCTCTCAGGCGCGCCCCGATTTCGTCTCAACGTAGATTTTTTTAGCATTTTTTTTCCGGTGGCAAAAAAAAAAGAAATATGGTCGTGTCACTGCCCAAGAAAGTCTCCGTAGTTCTAGCTCGTGCTAGTTTACGCCATGGTGCTAATTATATATGTTCACGTATTAATCGATTCGATCTAAGATACGTGACTTTCAGCGACGCGTTCGCGACGTGTATGCGAGGATAGTGTGCACATTTCTGGTCCGAGGATTTGCGACGGTCTTGAAATGGGCTCGAGGTGGAAGTATATGTAATTGCAAATGGAAAATAATTGTGAACGCGTTAGAAACTACTATATATATGAGGTATTCCAAGCGTTTCCGAACGACCTAGAAGCCTGACCTTCTTCAATCTTTTTTAAAGCTGGTGATGTTTTTGTATTATATATTTTGAGTACGTGACATTTTTTTCGGACTTTTATCGTCTCGCTAACTCGGCTAACTCGGAGATAAGCCTTGACGCGTGAAAAAATTTCAAATGATCGTATCGTAAAAAATGTCCTGTACAAAAAAGATGCGTTTTTCTATGAACTATTTTGAAAACAAATTTCAAAATTTTCCAAGTACTACAACACCAAAAAGAAACAAAAATCTTGCATTTAAAAATTTTCTAACCCCAATGACTACGTTGATCCTGCTGAAATTTACACAGAATTTTCTTTTATTCGTGTTAAACAACATGGGTAAGTTTCATTCTGGGTTGGGCTTGCGTTCGGTTAATATCGTCGTCTTAAATTTAATGGGAAATTGTTTTTGTTGAATACCTCGGCGATTTACTATTTTAAAGTAAAAATGGTAAAGACTAAACTTGTAGGAAATTGAGTGCTTTACAGCTTTGGTTGTTACAGTTTTTTCTCTACGATCGATATTTTTCGAATTAAACCTGAAAGAAGCGACTATAGCATTATCTCGTTCATTTTTTACTTTAGGGCATAAACGAACATAAACAAACTTGTAAAGAATGAAATTCTCTACAATTTTGGTCTTGACGTTTTTTTCCTAGAATCAATATTCAAGGTCGTACGCCAACGGTAAAAAAAAAGAGAAGCGTGAAAATATTATTTTCGCGAATCATTCGCTCTTTTCTTTTACCGTTGGCGTACGACCTTAAATATTGTTTCTAGGAAAAAGAAGGTGGAAACAAAAATTGTCCACAATTTCATTCTCTACATGTTTGTTTTAAAGTTAAAAATAAACGAGATAATGCAATAGCTGTTTTTTTCAGGATTAATTCGAAAAATATCGATGGTCGAGACAAAATTGTAATGACCAAAGTTGTAAAGCACTCGATTTCCTACAAGTTTAGTTATCACCATTTTTACTTAAAAATTGTAAATCACCGAGTTATTGAACAAAAACAATTTCGCATTTAATTTGAGACGACGATATTAACCGAACGCAAGCCCAGCCCAGAATGAAACTTACACATGTTGTTTTACACTAATAAAAGAAAATTCAGTGTTTATTTCAGAAGGATCAACCTAGTCATTGGGGTTCAAAAATTCAAAAAATAAAGATGTTTCTTTCTTTTCAGTGTTGTAGTACTTGGAAAAATTTGATTTTTTCTTTCAATATAGTTCATAAAGAAACGCAGCTTTTTTGTAGAGGATATTTTTTCGTACTACGATACGGTAATTTGAAATTTTATCTTCCGTGTCAAATCTTATCTCCGAGTTAGCCGAGTTAGCGAGCCCATAAAAATCTGAAAAAGATGCCGCGTAATGAAAATATATGATACAAAAAACCGATTTAAGTCCCACTTAAGAACCATTTAAGCTGGCACTCTGAAATATCTCGAGATGGGGTGGAGTTTGGAAAAATTGTTTAAACAGAAGTTCCATAGTTTCAAGCAATAAAAATGACAGTATGTTGAATATTTTTCATCTCGTTACGATGTTCAACGTTCTTTCATGGTCAAATTTCTTTTTTTAAGCGGGAACTAATAGTTTCCATTGCAAAATCATTAACATAATAGGTAACTTTTGTCAAAAACTTTTTCCCGTTTCACTCCCTTTTTCAGAGATGATACAAATATTCAACGAAGCAATCCGTAAATATTTTTTATTGAAAATTTAATATTTCTTCAAACATTTAAGTCAAACGGAAAAAGATTTAGACAAAAGTAACCTACTTTGTAGCGTGAAAAAATGATTCGGAAGTGAAAAAAAGCCATTTGTTCCCTCTTGGAGAAACTCAACTCGACGTTGAACTTTGACAATTGCGACCGAACAAAAAATATACCAACACCATAATTATTGTTACCCAAAACGATGAAACTTTTGTTCGAAGCGTTGTTTTCCGAAACGCCTCGTTTTCGAGACACGTCCTTGTGCCAGTTTGAATGGCACACCCTATATATATGAATTATCGTTGAATTTGAACCGCGGATCAATGGAATTCCATGGCGAAAAGTACGAAAAGTTCTCACGAGAATGCGCGGCGCTCCACGAACCGGCGTCGTCGTTGCGGACGACGACGAACCACGTGCCGACGCGGCTATTGCGTTGATGCTCTTCCGAAGTACGTATATACATACATGCACGCTTATGCCGAGTCCCGGCACTGCGCGATTGCGCAATATTGCAAAAACGCACGAGACACGCGTGCTTCCCACTCGCGACGCGTAATTTCACGTGAGGGCAGTACGAGCACAAAAAAAAACCATAAAGTATAATTAGTTTGACTGCGACGGATCCGTCATGCTTGAACAAAAAAAGCTCAGCTCTTATGGCAAAGTAAACATGTGGGATCAGTAATATGCCATATGCACGTGTATATTTACAGGGCGTCCTGTTTTCAATGGATAATCCCGCAACTCCCGATGGGTCGGATCATGTCCTACATGCTGGAATTTCAGTTTAACAAAAGTCCCATGGTTTCCGAGATTTTGGGCTTCATCTTATCTGAAAAAAATCATCTGCTTTTAGTTTTTCGCGTGCCATTTCGGCAAATGACATGAATCGACAATAACCGAGGAACTTTTTTAAGTAATTGGCCCGATATGCGTAGTACATTTTTTTCACACTGCAGGCTGTCAAAGTCAGATGTTCGAATTGGTTTGTATGGAAATTCTACATGAGATCTTTTTTCATAAAGTTTCCGTGCCGTTTAAGGTTAAAAAGAAAACTTTTCTAGATAAACACATAACCGAGAGTAGTTTCATTCCATCGGGTAAAAGAATTATCAATTGTAGAAATGACATGCAAAACATCAAAAGCAGATGGTTTTATCTCGAAAACCGTCGGACACGTGTCTGACCTATCGACAATTGCAGGATTATCCATTCATAACAGGGCATCTAATATATATATCAGTGGGATTATTATATATAGTAGACGGATTTATAACCCCCAATTTAAGCCTTTGTAATCATGGATCCTTTCTTTTTAATCTTCGAAACTTGTTGACCGAGATTAAAAAGAAAGAATGCGTGATTAAAAAAGCTTCAATTTGAGGTTATAAATCGGTTTACTTTACATAATAATCACACTGCTTGGCCCAGACCACCCATTGATTGTATCTATCGAAAATGGTTTGCATTGGAAAAGAAAACGTTAGTTTATCACGTGTAAATGAAATGGAGAATAAAAAAAACCTCACGAGTCACCTGTTAAAATAAGCCTACAGGCTGCGCCTTTCACGAGCTCCTTTCTTTAATTATCGAGTGAGTTTCATTATCGGGCCAGTTTAATATATATATGTATATATATATGAGATGCAGTTCATGCATCTATATTCGAATGCAGTTCGAACATTGTAAAACAACCCAACAATTGGTAAATATCAGCTGATTATCGATAAGTGATGATCAGCAACTGGTATTGATGATCAATAGTATTGAAGATCAATAATATTAAAGGACAATGACCACGTTTAGTGGCAATAAAAAATATGGAGGTAGACATGTTCGCTAATGACCTCATTGATGATCGAAAGTATTGAAGATCAATTGATGCTCAATGACATCTATACTAAAGAGTGTCAATAGTATTGATGCTGTAAAAACATCAACAGCATTGATGCTGTGAAAACATGAATAGTATCGAAGCTTTGAAACATCAATAGTATTGTTGCTGCGCAAACATCAATAGTATTGTTGCTGCGCAAACATCACTAGTATCGATGCTGTAAAAACATAAATAGTATTGATGCTGTAGAAACATCAATCGTATCGATGCTGTAAAAACATCAATAGTGTTGATGCTGTTAAACATCAATAGTGTTGATGCTGTAAAACATCAATAGTGTTGATGCTGTAAAACATCAGTAGTATTACTGCTTCAAAGGCATTGATGCTACTACTACTACTATTGATGTTTTTACAGCATCAATACTATTGATGCTTTTAAAGCATCGATAGTATCGACACTATAGAAAACATCAATAGTGTTGATGCTGTAAAACATCAATAGTATTGCTGCTTCAAAGGCATTGATGCTGCTACTACTATTATTGATGTTTTTACAGCATCGATACTATTGATGCTTTAAAAGCATCAATCGCATCGAGGCTGTAAGAACATTAATAGTATCGAGGCTGTAAAAACATCAATAGTATTGCTGCTTCAAAAGCATCAATAGCATTGATGCTGTAGAAACATCAATTGTATTGTTGCTCTAAAAACATCAATAGTATAGCTACTCCAAAAACATCAACAATATCGATGCTATAAAACCATCAATAGCATTGATGCTGTAAAAACATCAATAGTATTAACGCTCGAAAAACATTAATAGCATTGATGCTGTGAAAACATTAATAGTGTTAACGCTCGAAAAACATCAATAGTATTGATACTGTACAAACATCAATAGTATTGCTGCTTCAAAAGCATTGATGCTACTACTACTACTACTGATGTTTTTACAGCATCGATACTATTGATGCTTTAAAATCATCAATAGTATCGATGCTGTAAGAACATCAATAGTATCGATGCTCCAAAAACATCAATAGTATTGCTGCTTCAAAAGCATCAATAGTATTTCAGCTTCGAAAGCATCAATAGTATTTCTGCTTCAAAAGCATCAATATTCTTGCTGCTTCAAAAGCATCAACAGCATTGATGCTGTAGAAACATCAATTGGATTGCTGCTCCAAAAACATCAATAGTCCAGCTACTCCAAAAGCATCAACAATAGTGGCGATATAAAACCATCAGTACTATTCATGCTGTAGAAACATCAATAGTATTGATGCTGTAAAAGCAACAATAGTATTAATGTTGGAAAAACATCAATAGTATTGACGCTGTACAAACATTAATGGTATTCATGCTGAAAAAACATCAATAGTATTGATGCTTTAAAACCATCAATACCATTGAGGCTGTAGAAACATTAATAGTATTGATGCTGTAAAAACAACGATAGTATTAATGTTGGAAAAACATCAATAGTATTGACGCTGTACAAACATCAATGGTATTCATGCTGAAAAAAACATCAATAGTATTGATGCTGTAAAACCATCAATACCATTGATGCTGTAGAAACATCAATAGTATTGATGCTGTAAAAACATCAATGGTACTAATGCTGTACAAACACCAATAGTATTGATGCTGTAAAAACATCAATAGTATCGATGCTGTAGAAACATCAATAGTATTGATGCTGTAGAAACATCAATAGTATCGATGCTGTAAAAACATCGATAGTACAAGTGCTGAAAAGTTCTCGAAAGTATCGAAACGTTAAATAAAAGTCAGAGATTTGAAAATTCGCCCAGCCTGATACTCCATCCTGGGTCATGCGTTCTTCCTTACGTCTGGCCAGCACAGCAGAAAGCGCAAAATTAATAGATCAAGCTGTCGCAGCGATGGCAGGTCTTGGGCAGGTCGGGGTGGAGGGTTTGTGTGGGGGTAAAGAGGGTCGGATATTCGGGACCAAAGCTTCGAGGGTCAAATGGGCTCTCGAACTTATCTCGTGATGGGGGGGGGGGGGGGGGGCAATGATAAGCGTAGGTTGCGGAACAAGGATCGAGCTAATATCATTTTACGAACGAACCGTTTACGTTGACCAGCGAGGGGCCGAACATATAGTGACCCGGATATACGTATAACTCGGGCGCCGGTGGTACAGGCACGTGGGTCACGTGGAGTTGCTGCGCTAGGGCCGTTTCCAGATAACTCTCGGAATTGTTAAGCGAAGCCGGCTGCTGATGGTTTTGATGTTGGGCAACCGTCGCTTCTTCCTCGGGCTCTCCCGTTGACGACGTTCCGTTCGTTGTCCCGTTCTGCTGCGGCTCCGTGACACTGTCGCTCGGCTGTTCGGCCGCCACTTCCTGGCCGCTTTCCGCCCAACTCGCCGCGCTATCGTCCGCGTTGTTCTCACGATTGGACGACTCGTCGATGCCGTTCGAATTCTCGCACGGCACCGCTGTCAACGGCAATCCCGCCTCGTCGACCAACGTTGGATATTGGCCGAATTGCGGCGTCTACGAGTTAAGCGAATTCTCAACTAAGGGCAACATCTACTTAGGTGCGTCAAACAACTGCATTTTTCATAAATCCTTTTTGATAGTATTACCTTTAAGCTATATTACAAAGTGTAATTGAAACATTTTGCAAATTTAAATATTTCTAAAAGTTTAATATTTCTAAAATTTTAATATTTCTAAAAATGTTATTTTTCTAAAATTTTAATTTTATTGTTCTAAAAATTTTATTTTCCTAAAATTTTTACATTTCTAAAAATTTTATATTTCTAAAATTTAAATATCTTTACAATTTAACTATTTCTAAAATTTATATATTTCCAAAGGTTAAATATTTTTTAAATTTTAATATTTCCAAAATTTAAGTACTTCTAAAATTGAAATTTTTCTATAAATGAAATATTTCTAAAATTTGAACATTTCTAAAATTTAAATATTCGCTTAACTATCCGTGTTCAAGAATGATCAAAACGAATATATTCAACTAAGGCTGGAGGTAAACGTGAACCATGCCACGTCTCAGGTGATTTGAGAATGCTTGGGGACTTGCGCGAGATAAATTCGCGTTAAGTTGTAAACAGGAATCTTACTTTTGCGTTCAACATAGAAAATTACAGTTTTATGCTAATTTCAACGAGTTTTCACTCTCGATAACTGGGACCAGGTTGGCGAAAAAAATCTTATGTATCGAATAGTAATTTATAGAAAATCGGAAGAAAAGTGTTTAGTCCGCAATTAGCAATGTCTGAAGAAGCGACGGACCGGTAATCGTCATGCACATATTCGCGATAGTAAAAAGATGTACATATAAATGGACGTTGTCGACTGCAGGGTCGTGACCGTGTCGATAACTGGGTACGTCTCGAACACATGCAAACACGATCGAAAAACTACTAAAAATCATTTTATGATGAAATACTTGTTTTTAGTTATTGAAAATGAATAAGAATTATAATTCTGACGTAATAGCCATAATCACTTTCATATTTTCTGTCAATAAAGATATATGCGAGAGAAATGTATGTCTAAAACGGTTTGTCAAATGTTTGACCAAAAAGCAAAAAGTTTGTGACTGAGTGCCTAAAAATTATTCTGCAGTCCTATATGCAGACACAATCGATTCAGCAAAGGCCTACGGATCTGTGCATGATTAGTTGAAGCAGTTTGAAGGCATCTGACGATTAGTGGGACGTTCACATGGCGATTACTAGACCAACCGTCATGGCGGCATGACGTTCACCCGTATAATAGTGTCTCATAACCTTTACGAAATATTGTCTCAAAAACTAGGCACGAGAAGTTCAGCACAACATTGTTCTTCGTGATGAAAATACTGATCAATGATGACTTAGAATAACTTCTACTTCTTAACTTCTTGCCTTAACTTCTTAACTTAAGTTAACTTGAGAACGTAACTTAAGTTACCTTAAGAGCGTAACTTAAGTTAAGTTAGAAACTTAAGTTACGTTAAGTTAACTCAATAACTGAAGCTACGTGAAGTTAACTCAATAATTGATGTTACGTTAAGTTGACTCAATAACTAATGCTACGTTAACTTAACTCAATAACCTAAGTTAACTTAATAACTTACGTTAACTCAATAACTTAAGTTAAGTTAACTCGATAACTGAAGTTAAGTTAACTCGATAACTTGAGTTAAGTTAACTCAATAACTTAAGTTAAGTTAACTACATAACTTAAGTTAAGTCGAGTTAACTTAATAACTTGAGTTAACTCAAGAAGTTACCTTAAGCAAACTTCAGAACTTAACTGAAGCTAAATCAAGAACTTAACTTAAGTTGACTTCAGAACTTAACTTAACTTAACTTAAGAACTTAACTTAAGTTAACTTAAGAACTTAACTTAAGTTAACTTAAGAACTTAACTTAAGTTAACTTAAGAACTTAACTTAAATTAACTTAAGCACTTAACTTAAGTTAATTTTAGGACTTAACTTAAGTTAACTTAACAATTTAACTCAAGTTAACTTAAGCACTTAACTTAAGTTAACTTAAGAACTTAACTTAAGTTAACTTAAGAACTTAACTTAAGTTAACTTAAGAACTTAACTTAAGTTAACTTAAGAACTTAACTTAAATTAACTTAAGAACTTAACTTAAATTAACTTAAGAACGTGACGTAAGTTAACTTAAGGACTTGACTTAAAATAACTTCTACTTCTTAAGTTCGAAGAGTAACTTCTACTCTCTTTGCGATTTGAACCATATAAATTTGCAAAATCGAGCGATCTGCTTAATGCAACGATTACTGGGCCAACTTATGCTTGTTCCGAAGGAAAATATGTTAACCCTCATGTATACAAAATGAATACGAAAATAATATATATCTTGATTTCATGAATCGACAATTGAATAAAAAATTGATATGATGATATGTTGGTATAGCACAGTGGCCAAAGAGATCTGCCGTTGCAAGTTCACCTGATAGTCCACGACGCAGTAATGCTCGTTGCCGTATTTCGGGACGAATTCGGGATTGACCCATTCGATTGGACGGAGGGGAACTGGCCCGCATGGGACTGCGGTCAGTACGTTGTGCATCGGTGGTCCTCCCGGGACTCCGGGATCTACCACCATCACCGGATACTCGTAGTAGTAACCGGTCGCGTGATCATAAAACGTTCCGTACGTCATTTGTAAGCCGGAATTCATCATCGCTGGATACTCCTCGGCACCGTACTCCTTGCAGTCCAGCAGTTGTTGGTCCTCGGTTGTTTCGCTACCATCTGCGCGTAACAATGCAAGTTCGTTAACGGGCTACATCCACGCTGAATCGGAGGCGTTACTTCACGAAGACTCATGACAGGCGCTAGTCGAACTCACAGAATCATCGGGAGTTGATCACACAAGAGTTTCGAAACGTTTGGAAGCATTTCGAATGATTTTTTTAAACAAAGCATAGATTTTTGCAAACAAAAAAAAACAGCGAGAACTTATGCAACATCCCAATAGTTATGTAAAAATGACGACTTTTTTTTCGTAGATTTCGTATCCTCGAGATTCAATTCGTCTGCTTTTGGTTTTTCGCATGCCATTTCTGAAAATGATAACTTTTCTTGACCCGGTTTTAAAAAAATACTCTCAGTTATTTGTTTTATCTAGAAAAGTCTTCTTGTTAACCTCAAATGACCTTAACCTTGACCTCAAATAAAAAGTTTTTACGCTTGATAAATACACTTTCGAAATACATGAAAAAAAAATGTAATTTATTTCAGTCACTAATTATAGACGAAAATGGCAGTTAAAAAATGTCCTAAAAAAAAAGTTTAAAAAAAATACTCTCAGTTTTAAAAAGTTTTTCAAAAATACTCTCAGTTATTTGTTTTATCTAGAAAAGTCTTCTTGTTAACCTCGAATGACCTTAACCTTGACCTCAAATTAAAAGTTTTTACGCTCGATAAATACACTTTCGAAATACATTTAAAAAAGATTTAATTTATTCAAGTGACTATTCATAGACGAAAATGGCAGTTAAAAAAATGTCCTAAAAAAATGGTAGGTCTGTGCTGTTGATGAAATTTCGGAGACGAATCATTCGGAACAAAAAAATCAAATGGTTGTAGATTCAGTATGTTAATACTGAATCTTCGAGGCTAACGATGCAAGCTTCAATGCCATTTTTCTTACGCGCGAGAAAAAAAGTGACGTTGATGAAAGATAACAGGAAGACAAAGTACCTGCGGTGGAGTGCGAGGCCGATTGGCTCTCGGTGGTCGAGGGCGTCGCGCTCGTGCTGGCCGTGCTCGCCCAAACCTTCTTCCGCGAGAGATAGCCCTTCTTGAAGAGCACATCCTGCCGGGGCGTCGTGATCCTCGTGTACTCGTTCTCGTTGAATATGACCTTAGGCTGGGCACGGGAACCACCGGAATCCTCGCGCCTCGAGTTCGAGACGGCGCTCGCGTAATCGCTCGCGTAGTCGCTCGTCGCACTTCCGGCCGAGTCCGTACGCCCGGTCTTGTGACCCGGCTGGCCGTTTTTCGAACTCGTGCCATTCTCCTGGCTCTTCGAAACGTAGCCGTTTCGTATTTCCGCCTCCTCGTCCTCCTCGCCCGGTGGAGCTGCGAACATGCAACGCCACACGAATGTTCGTTACCGTCAACTTTAAGTGGTCATCTCATCGTACAATTTTCAAAAAATCGACTCTTTTTATGTAACATTTTTCGAAAGTATACATATCCAAAAGTATCATACACAGCGAGAAATGTATAGTAACTTCAACCATATTTTATATTACCCTGAGGGGACGAAAATATTTTATAGTCATGGTTACCGCCGAAAATATAGTACTGCTTATGATATTTTAGCAGTTGTGTTAACTATGATCATATGTTAACCGCAACCAACAATCTTTCAAGCATACGTTGTTTGTCAATGCTATATAATATAGTAGGTTTCCATCAAATAGATGATTCCTTACACTATCAAACAATAGTGGTTTTTACCATATTGAATGGCATGTCTACACTGTAAAAAATTTCTGTATGAAAATGAATACACAAGTATAGGAAGTTTTTATGCGGATACCGCTTATGAAATTTCAGATACGACTTTGAAAATCCAAAACAGGTTATTTGAAAAATGAAAGTGTAGCTCCGTAATATTAATATACTTGTGCGTTTGAAAAATAATGCACGTGTAAAGAAATAATCACATCCAAGTATATTGAAATCAAGAACCATTTGGTGATATCAATATACGAGTGTATATTAAATTCAAGAACCATTTGCTAATATCAACATACGGGGGTGTGTATTAAAATTACTGATCCTAAGTATTAAGTTTATTTCAGAAATTGATAATTAAGCCCACTGAAAATGTGACTCGTATTTATCCTCCTCGACGGGAGCTAAAGATAAAAAAAAAAGGTGATTTTTGTGAAATTTCTTTCTTCAACACCTGGCGGCGTAAAAAGGGAAAAATAATTTCCTTCCGGAAAGGCGAGTTCAAGAACTGCGACTTTGGCGTGGATATGGAGAGGTAACGAATTTGTGACACTCTCCGACGTGTGCACGAGTTGCAAACGCGTCTGTTTTCCCCAGGACGATCGTAGCCGGTGGTCGGGTTATATGCCCGACCGAAGCTGCGAGTGGCTATGGGAAAGTGCGGAACAAGGCGCCGTCCCTCGGACGCTACGCGAACTGCGCGCAACCATCGGTCGTCGCGAGCGGCCGAAGTGGATTGAGCGCGTTTTGTATTTGCAATACTCTGTTTTTTATATTTGAATTAATATACAACTGTTGTAATCTTTAATTTAAGGCACGGGTTAATGCAATACATTTTCCACAAATTTACAAACTTGTCTTTGAAATTCCATGTTCCATCTATTAAATTCTATATCCACGTTAGAATTTCATGTGACTATTTTAAATTTACGATACAAGTATTTCAAATTTAAATTCATCTACTGAGTTCGTAAAATTCAATTCTTTTGTATCTTAAATGTATTGTAAATTTCATATCTTTTTTTACAGTGTACTAAATGTATATGATATTTCATAAATTCGAAAATTCACGAAAAAAAATCACGAGAATAGCCTTTTTTAGCGTCTAAAGTGAGAAAGTCCTTTATTATTGTTATTTCGCCACTTTTAGCGCTCTGAAAAAATGTTTGTTGAACATACGTCATATTTCATAATAAAATTATGAAAATTCTTTCTTATTCGCCTATTTCAATTATATATTTAATCAATTATAATATTCTACACCTCTCTTTGAGAAAGAAATAATAAAAATAATAATGGCTCGAAAATGGTTCACTTTTGCACAAAGCATTACTATGTTGGTTGATAGGGGAAAACATGTCGTACAACCCTTTCACAGGATCGTGACCAATAACTAGTTGCATTGTATAGATACATGTAATTGTTTTCTTCCATCGGTTTATTATATCATTTAATAATCATATAATAAATAAACATAATGAATCATAATTCCGTCTTTGTATATAAATATGTATGTGCGTGTGTGTGTGTATATATACATATATATATATATATACACATATACACTTGAGTGTATCTCCCTGTTTGCCTCTCAAAATTCAAATAAATTATTATCAATTTGTTTGAATGAATTTTAATGAACTTTT
Organism: Ophion costatus; assembly: GCA_951751655.1. NCBI lineage: Eukaryota > Metazoa > Arthropoda > Insecta > Hymenoptera > Ichneumonidae > Ophion > Ophion costatus. The sequence goes on along the minus strand of OX632366.1, from coordinate 13,429,090 downwards.
AGGCAAAAACGATCGCGTCAATTTTGCATTATGATAGAAAAGTGGAAGACCCAAAAAAAAACCAGCAGATATGTATATACACACATAATTATGATCTTCTATTTTTCAATAAATATCTTAATTAGCCCTTCGACTGCACACTTCCCCCCCGAACCACTGGCTGCATGTGGGGTCGATCGGACCCCGGACGTTTTTTTCAGATCGTTGCATTTCGGTAAAAATGCATTTTTTCTGTTCGTAGAGCCTTTCTTCGTATTCAATGATCCTCGTTTCATAGTCCGAAATTTGTTTTTTAGGAAAAACGAAAATTACGTCCCGACACATTCATCCATAGTGGCAGACGCGTTGGGAAATACGTGCTTGCACGAAGAAGAAAATGGGGGCTAAATGATCCAGCGTCCCTCGAAGGGGCATTTATCATAAAACAATATAATCAATTATGCAATGTCACGAATAAATAATAAATAAAACAAATATGAATAAATAATGTAATAAATGAAATCAATTATATATATATATATATATATATATATATATATATATATATATATATATATATATACCGAGCGATTCTAGTGTCACGAATGAAAATATAGCACAATTATCTGGGCCGCGATTGTGCCACGCAAGATGAGGAGCACTAGTAGAATTTGCACACATACGAGCGTTTTTTTTCTCTCTGCTTCGAGAGACACCGCAATCGCAACCCAGTGACCACGGGGTGATTACAGAAAGAGTCGCGCAGACGTATCGTCATCCACACACAAGTCAATGCTATAGAGCGATACGAATAGGATTTCGCCACGCGTTTTCATTCCGCGATTCTTTCTGGCAGCAAAGCCTCATCGACGTGCTCGATTAATCATCCCGGTGTCTCAAACATCGAATCCTCGTGTTTATCTTTACTTTCAATTCGATACTTTGACGCGCAAGGTTGAAGGGTTGAACTGGCAGTGCATCCGTAAATAATTGGGTCAAATGTATTTTGGAATTGACGGAACACGCACGAACGTCAGCCCGATAAACGGGCGAATCGCGATTTTGGGCGAACGATGCTATTTCGTTGATTGGCAACGTGGCGAGAAATGATTCGAACGAAGTGTCGATTTTAGGGGAGAAATTATTTGGTGGGTTGACTTACGAACTGAACTCTCTCTCGTTCTTGTTCTCGATTTGCAATTGGAGGGCACAGCAGCAAAGAATTATCGACAATAAAATAACAACAATCTGCAAACATTTTTGAATAAGGGGTCCAAATGTTTGCAAGTCTGGTAAGAATTCTTATTTTATTGTTGATAATTCTTTGTTTCTTGCCTTCAAACGACAAATAATTAAAAAAGTTTGATTCCATGCAACAGTTTTTTTTAAAATTAACTTTCGAAGTTGCCTACCGCTCACTTAAAACAAATTATAATATCCCGAAAATAGTTCACTTTGGCACAAAGCAGTGCTTGGTTATTTGATAACGGAAAACATGTCTTAGAACCCTTTCACGAGATCGTGACCAATAACCATATATATATACATATATATATATTTTATATATATTTATAAAGATTTAAAGATTTATTAAAGATTTATAAATTGATATATATATATATATATATATATATATATATATATATATATATATATATATATATATATGGGTATTGGGCATGATATATATATATATACAATAACCATATATATATATATACATACATACATAAATAAATGAATATTTATAAACACGAACAGTAAACAAAATAGCATTCTAACAGTTACTATGGGCATTCAACTATGTTAGTTACGCCGTCTCCTTCGCCAACAATTTAAAAAAATATAGAAATATATTTTAAAATATAGTATGCTCAATAAGAATGAGCACCTGTACATTTATATTTATATAAATACACACACACACACACACACGCATATACACACACAGGGTGTCCTGCCACGAATGGATAATCCTTCAACTGTCGATAGGTCAGATCATGTCCTACTATATGCCGAAATTTTGGTGTAGTAAAAGTCCCACGGTTTTCGCCATTTTGGGCTTTAAATTATTCTTTGAAAAAAATCATCTGCTTTTGGTTTTTCGCATGCCATTTCTACAAATGCTGTGAATCGACAATAACTGAGCAACTTTTCAAATTGGCGCGATACGCGTAGTACATTTTTTTTACACCGCAGGCCATCAAAGTTAGATGTTCGAATTGGTTTGTATGAAAATTCTGCATAAGATCTTTTTTTTAATAAAGTTTCCTCAACATTTAAGGCTAAAAAGAGGACTTTTCTAGATAAAGCAAATAACCAAGAGTATTTTTGAAAAAAAGCCAAAAGCAGATGATTTTACTCTCGAGAACCGTGGGACTTTGACTAAATTGAAATTCCAGCATATAGTAGGACACGATCTGACGTATCGACAGTTGCAGGATTGTCCATTAATGCCGGGACGCCCTGTCCGTAAAAATGTCCGCGTCCGCCTCCCTCATTCGTTAAATGATGCCCGCGTACCGTCTTGGTACCTCGTTAATAGGAGTGCGTGATTAGAGGAGCCGATCACGTGGCTGATCTTGCGTTGTCGGCGCCACTGCATCGCACACTTATTCAGCCTCTTGCACCCCTCGTTTCCTCTTGCCCACTTCCTCTTTCGCACTCTCCCTCTCTGCCGCGGATAGGTGAGTGCCGCCCCACCTCCGCACCCTTCCGGCGCCTATACTCCGTTCGATGTTCCGTTCGACGTTGCGATCCTCCGCTGCGGTCCGGCCTTGAATCGAGGAGGTAACGAATTTTTCCAGCACGATCAATCAATCGATTTTGGACGTGCTTCGCCTCGACGCGGGGAATATATATTTGTTGATACGAAAAACGATCGCGTTGCGCCGAAATTTCGCGGCCGGCGATCTTTCGGACAAGATCAGCCCCCGCTGCCCTTCCAATTGCGAGGTGCGTGACGCGCGGCCCGTTATTCTTGAATGCGCAACTTTTCGTCAATGAGAAGCATCGATTAGAATGAACGCGTTATGTATATATATATATATAAGTATATAATAAGATGAAAACGAGATGAAAAGATGCGTCGCGGGCAATGCACGAAACGCGACTGGGCTTCGAGACAAGAGAGAGAGAGAAAAAGCGAGAGAGGGGCGGGGATGTATGCGGGCAACGGACCAGTCGATGCTGTGCCCATCAGAAAGGAAGTTCTCTCTCTCTCTCTCTCTCTCTCTCTCTCTCTCTCTCTCTCTCTCTCTCTCTCTCTCTCTCTCTCTCTCTCTCTCTCTCTCTCTCTCTCTCTCTCTCTCTCTCTCTCTCTCTCTCTCTCTCTCTCTCTCCTCTCTCTCTCTCTCTCTCTCTCTCTCTCTCTCACTCTCTCTCTCTGATTCTGTCTATCTGTCTGTCCGTCTGCTTCTCTCTTTCTCTCGTTCGCTCATCTCCCCACATCAAGTTGCGAGCAACAACTAGAATAGTTCTAGAATTAGAATAGCATCACGAGAATTTTTCGTGCGTGCGTGTGTGTGTGTGTGTGTGTGTTCGACGACGATATTCGTCTGCTCGTGATCTAACCGAACCTGAAGGATCCTTTCGCTCTTTACATTTCTGCCATGCCTACTAACCATGTACGAGCCGGACGACAAATTAGTGTCGAACCGAGAACTTTCGGCGCGCGAAAAAAGGTTACATGACCGAGATTTGGAAAAAAAAAAACAGTAAAAATAAGAACTGTAAAAAGAATGAACGATGTGCTATTTTTGAAGCGGCGACGAGACTTCATCGCCCGAGGTTTTTACTCGCCGTATTGTAGTGTTGCACCGGGCAATATTCACATTTTTTCGCTCAAAATTGTGGAGATTTTTAAACACATTTTTCAATCAGTTTTTACTTTCGTACTCTTTCGTGTCAGGTATGAACGATATTATTGAGAGCGGAATTCTTTTTAATTTTGGGCCACGCCGTCGGTGGCCCAAATATTGGAAATATTGGCCATAGATATTTATATGTACTTTTGTAGTCATTTATGTGTAGTATATATACATATGTAATGTTATGATGTATTTATTTAAATATATTTATAATATATATTGAGAGCGAGTATGTATGACGAGTTGCCCCTTGGAGAGAATTTGCGAACGGATCAACGACCCAACCGTTAGAACTGTCTGGCCAACCTCGAGACTGCAAACATTCCAGATCTCCTCCGAACATCCTGGCACCGCTATACTAATTACCACGCTAATTCGAACCCCGCGCGGTGAGCACTACTCGTTCGGTATATTTACATGTAACGAGATTCCCTCGAACATCTCCGGTAATCTCGATTTGTCCAGCTGCACACGTAGCGACTGGATAATTTTTTTGTAAAATTATCACGAGAGAGAGAGAGAGAGGGCGGGAGGGAGGAGTCGAGAGTATGCATATTGGTAATGAAAAGTGTAAAAATAAAATATTACCGTTGTTTTTAATGAGCCGAAAGAAAATTGGCAATATTGTATATTCTCAGACTAATAAGTATTTTAATAAGTTTTAGATATTATAAATAAGATAATAATGAATGATAAGATTACTAAAAGATAATAGTGCATTATAAATATCCTGATATATAATATAAATATTATACATCAGGACGGTGAATAAGTTCTCGCTGTTTTCCAACAGATGACGTTACCAAAACTGCGTGCGCGTAGTTTAAGATGGACAACTTTTTTTTTCCGTTCGTTTAAAATGCCAAATTTGGGGCCAAAAAAGGAGTATGTGCGGGGAATTTGAATGCAGAGATTGGTTTACAATTGAACGCTTCAAAAATAATGATTTAGAATAGGAATAGGAGGCATTGCTTGATGAAGACTTTTATCAGATGCTAGCTGAACTTGCAAAATCATTAGGAGTTGATCTCAAAACGTTTGAAAGCATTAGGAATGATTTTACAAAATAATGCATAAATTATGTCCAAAAAACAGCGAGAACCTTTTGAACATCCCAATATATATTCATATGACAATAAATAACAAATAATAGATAACAAATGATAACATGAGAGGTGATTTTATTTGTGGAAAAAATGTATTTTCAAAAAATCTTATTAATTATGACGTTGAAGTTTGCATCGTTGGAGTGCATCGATTTTTTTTCTTCACTTTTAATTTTTTCATTTTTATCATTATCCAAAGCCCTTTTATTGCGAATTGAGGTTATAAACCTCTCATTAGAATATGTAAAATGATTTGACCGATTTTGGCATTCTAAATATGCAAAAAAAATGGAGCGATTGAAAAAAAAAACATTAATTTTCGTTGCATTCCAACGATGCAAATTTCAACGCCATTATTAATTATAAATCAAATGATCATGAATAGTGAGATTAACCCTTTGCACTCGAGGACTTTTTCGCTCGGATAGTAAGTGGTGAGCGAGAGTCACCTCTCGAGTGCAAAGGGTTAATGTAAGATAATAACGAATGATGTATAATTAAAAAATAATAAATATTACAAACCCCTTAAAATGATAACGAATAATAAACAATCGATGATAAATATTATAAACGCATTGGTGTGATAATGAATAATAATTAATCATTAACATAATTGTATATTATTTTCGATGGAAAAAAAAATTCTCCCATGACTAAAACCCCGTAGGTTTTGATATGCCTCACAAGAAAAATGCCTAATATACATTAAGAAATGTTTAGCATGAAAAATACTTAATGGTTAATTTAGCATGAGCCAGCGAAGAAAATCGATCTCTCTATTCAAGCTCCCAACGCAGTCCATTCGCGACCCTTTCATTCTCTCGTATATCGAGATAAAATTGGCCGAACGGGCGTGTGCACCGAACGAAAATCGCATTCACGTACCAGTGTCGTAAGAAAATTGGCACAGAGCCCACAATTTCTAACGTACGGAACTTTCCCTTCGTCTTTCTCGCCCTCACACCCCGCGTCCGACGGCTAGATATATCCTCGCCGTCTCGTCGTGCGGCCCTCGGTAAGGGATGCACGTCCGGGCCTCGCAATCGGAACGCGGCGATCCTCGCGGATTTTGCCCAACGCAAATTTCGTCGTACATGCGAATTATCGCGGTCTGGGCAATATATTTCCGTATACTATCGCCGCGAAAGGGACCCTCGTCTATTGAGCGAACTTTTGTCGAATTTTAAAGGGGATTGTACTTTTGTGAGGGCAAAATCAAGTATCAATTTTGACAATTTATTTAAGCAAAACAAAAACTAATTTAAATATTTTTAAATTCTTTTTTGTATACATGTCAGTACAAATCTTAAGGGGTGAGGTGCAGTCAGAATGTAAAAAAAATCGATTTTTTTAAACATTTTCTTGAAGTATGGTGTTTCGAAAATATTGCCTGAAAATTTCAAGTCAATCCGATGAATAGTTTCCGGGATATCCTACAATTAGTGAAGGGGCGTCGGGTCCCCATGGCAGGTAACGGACGGCAGCTGTAAGCAACCGGTTTCAACCCCCCCCCCCCCTATTATTAACGATAATACCCCGGAAGGCAGAATGCTTCGAAGACAACAATAAATTGATAGTTTGGAAGCTTCCACATCGGCAGAAGCCCTATTGTATGGGTCAGGAATTGATGATTCGATGTAAGTAATTTTTTAATTAGTATTTTTACACATAAATCAAGTGTAAAATTGGAAAACTCTTTCAGAAATTTTCAAAATATTATTACTCAAAAACTATGAATTTTAGCAAAATTTTATATAGAATACTTTCGTTTTAAAATTGCCCAAAATGCTTTCTTAAAAATAATTCATCCCGAAAAACTTTTATTTTTTGAAAAAATGTTTTAACAATTGGCCATAAACATTCAACTGTTTATAGCCAATTGTTAAAACAATTTTTCAAAAAATTGAAGTTCGACTTTTCGGCAAAAAAATCGTGATATTTGGATTCAGCGGATCAAAATACATAAACAAAGTTTAGCTTCATCCATCGAGCTTAAAATTTTACGAATATGTAATACAGTATCCACATCGAAAAACTTTAAACGCGTTTTTCTCGCAACTATGTTGTTCAAGTCGGTGACCATTATAATTGAAAAACCACTCGATGGATTTTGATGAAATTTGGTGATGGATTTTGATGAAATTTGGCTCATTGATAGCATTAAAAACTAGTCCTTAATCGGAGGATTCTCATTTTTGTTGAAAATTTCCATTGTTTTTAACCATAAACGAGCGATTTTTTGGTCGAAAATCGAAAGTTATCTGTCGGAAGCCGCCATTTTGTGAATTAAAAAAAAGCTTTGATTAAGGACTATATTTATTATTAAACTAATAATTTTTTTTGGTTTTTTGATTTCATATGATCCAGTAAAATTTTATGATGGTCACCGCAAAGCACTACATGCCGAAGGGGGTCCGACAAAAATGGCGATATTTTTATGATAATCTATATTTATCTTTGAAAATTTGTACAAGTCAAGTTGAAATATAACATAAAAAGTCTGTGTAACCACTTTTGCAAACCAAACATAATGACTATTTTTAAAAATTATTGAAAATTATCGTTTTTTCACGCCTTTGACTGCATCTCACTCCTTAAAGTAAAAGAATTTGTTTTTTTAATTATTGATTGATGACTGACAAACTTCAAACGAATTTTTCTCGAAAATATGTTTTTAGACACGGGCGTGTGCGTAGCGCCTCGAGTTTTCTATCGATTGACTTGAAATTTGGACTGTAGCTTCTTGACAACATTTTCTAGCCCAGTACGTAGGATTTTTTCGATAGGTTGAAATTAAAAAATTTTATGATCGATATTCGACCGTTTCTTTTACTAACAAAAAACAATCCTATTAACGACATTCTTTTTCAATCAATATTTTGAAAAAACCCCTAGGTACTGAACTAGTTTTTTATATCTACTTTCAAAATATTTTTCGTCTTTTGTTCTAGCTTGAACGTTATGACCTGTGTAGAGGACTACGTGTAGAGGACTACGAAAAAAAAGACTATTCTTTCGTCGACCACTGCGCCACCATATTGTTTCAAAATAATTTTTTTTTAATTCTTTTACTTTAAGACGGTACTAACATGTATAAAAAACCGAAGTTGAAATTATTTTGTTTTTTTTTAAATAAATTGTCAAAAATGACCCTCGATTTTGCCCTCACAAAGGTATATTCCCCCTTGAACCCCCAAACGTTTCGTGTCGCTCGAAAATCCGGCTCGCTTTACACTGGATCCCACTTTTTCCGACGTTTTTTTATTGATGAAAAAACCAAAACTTCAATGACGAAAAACCGAAATAGATTAATCGATTCAAAATTGCGACTACGTCGTGCTATCGTACGTCATATCGAAGTGAAAATCATAAAAGAATTTTAGTCGTAGAAAGAAAAACGTTTATTATTATTATTGTTGCCATTATTGTTATTATGAGTATCAATAATGATTTTTGGAAAATCATTACTATTTGACATGATTATTATGAAATAATTAGGGAATCATGTAACAACGGAAATAAAATAATATTCCATAATATGAAAGTACCTAAATTCGAAAAAAAATCACAATAGTAACCGAAGAAATGACGTTGAAGCTCGCTTCGACGGAATGCAACAGAAATGATTTTTTCTTTAATTTCTTTCGCTGACTCGGGCTACGAATTTCACGCAAATCTTTTTACGTATTCTCATGAGAGATTTATAACCTCAAAGCGCAAAAAGAACGACTTTGGATAATGGCAAAAATGTAGAAATGAAAAAAAAGGTCCTTGCACTCTAACGATGCAATCTTCACCGTCATCCGGAGGACCGATCAAACCCGAACATCAACGTTGCAGCGTGCATTGCACGAGTGCACTAAAAAAATGTTTTTTTTTCTTTCTCGTTTGAACCATCCAATTTTTTGCACACTTTTGCAGCCTGCGAAAATCGCTCGAAAGTTTTTAGGCCGCTCTTATCAGAGCTTCGAAACCTGATTCGGCACGCGACGATTTTCGAAAATCAATGAAGGCTTAAAAATAAATGACAAGAGTAATTAAAGTTAAAAAAAAAACGGTGCATTATCATTGCATCACTACGAAACATGCTGGAAAATCGTATCTTTTCACGACGAAATAAATAAATAATAAAAACTGCCTAATGTACGAAAAAATACAAGGACTGGAAATATATACGGCAAAACATCGTAAAAATCGTCCGATGAAAATCGAACGAACCCACGTTGGTGAGTGACGTAACGTCGGCGGGAAAGAAGGGGGGGGTAAAATTTCCTCAGCCTCGGGAATCGATGGCTTTAACACGAAATTCCCGTGAGAGTGCGACGCCGTATATGGTACGCGGTTGCGCACAAAGGGTTTAAGAAAATTCGACAAAATGTCCCCGCCCCCCTGTCACAAGCACACGTATACATTAATATGTACGTATAGATATACGTGTTCATCGAATCGAAGGAGCGTCGGCCATCGCTGGCCGTTGCGCCGGTAGCGTGCACTTCCGGTGGATCTCACGAGCGACAGATGTCAGACCAGTCTCTTAAATCGCGATATAACGTCACAAATGAGAACCAAAGATCGTCAAACTCGTTCGGCGCTTTCTTTTTCGATTGTACGTGCTAATATGTTGTTTTTCATTTCGAAAATCAGCATGTGTCCATATATTTATGTGGTGTGTATACGCAGTATATGAATACACAGTCACGTATGAGGCGCTACGTGGGAATTTTTTTTTTGTCTGTGCAAAGACCGATGAGAGAAAATGCGTGCGCGGGGGTGTCGGGATTCGAGAGCTTTAGAAAGCTCCTTTCTGTTACTATTTTTCTTTTTTCGAGGAGCGCACACGGGATGCGTCTCCGGGCGCTTCCGCCACCACCCCTTCGTCGACGACTGGCGCGACGTCACGGGGGTTGTGTCCTCGGTGGTGATGTGCACGGAACTGCGCCGCGTATATACCGGCGTATCGTACAAACGGTGGGGATAGGCGACTGCGCAGATTTTACAGTTCGCTACATATATAAGCCAAATTGTATCTATATGTGTATATATATATATATTAGGGTGGCCATTATTTGGGGTTTGGCGAAAAAAATTCGATGCCCCCCAAAAACATAATCAAGGTGTATAAAAAAAAATCTGTGTGAAGTTTGGAGACGCTTGGAAAATTGGAACACGCGCCACCGAGCGATTGAAATTTTAAATGTAAAATGCATGTATTTATCCCGCGCATCAATGATTTTTTTCTTCCGAGTATAATATTAATGAGAACAATTCGAAACTTGGTACACTTATTGTGCATAGTATGGTGTACAAAAGCAAATTTTTTTAATGTTTTTAATTGATAATTTTGTTCATGACAAGCTCTGTAGAGATGCCCATATTTCGTCCTTTAAAAAATTTGGTTTCAAATAAATGTCCAACAAAATAAAAAATAAATTTTCAGTTCGAAAATGTAATGGCTGCAGGGAAGAAGACACAGAAGTATATATTTTTTTCGTAATACATATTTACGAGCTATCGTTGTTTGCACCGTTACAAGAGCAGTGTTGTGTTCGCTGTAGTGTATAATATACACTACAGTGTATAAGTGTGTATATGTATAATACTAGTGTATAAGTGTTTATATGTGTAATAACAGTGTATAAGTGTACAATAACAGTGTGTATAACAGTGTTCGCTGTAGTGTATATAAACTACAGTGTATAATATACACTACTACAAACTACGTTTGGAGAAGAGAGCTGGGGGTGCCTACAATGGAATATATGATAAGGGAAAGACCGTTGAGGTATATACCAGGTGTAGAAGTATGAAACCGGAATTTCCCTATAGATGGTGCTAGCCATCAGTTCAGAGACCGTAAGATCGCTTCTGCAACGCCATCATCTCCCTCTAAAAGCTGACGAAGATTTTCAACACGCAACAACCCAAGTTCCCTACACCGGTATATTTTTCTATAACTATAAGGGCGGGGTAAAGTTAATTCGGCGAAAAAAAGGCATGTTCTTAAGATTTTTTTTGGCGTAACGAATAGTGTTCGTTTATTGAAAAATTTACATATAATAAAGTAACATTTGAACAACATTCTCCTAAATTTGCATTGCAAAATATTCAAAATTGAGCGGGTGAAAATTAAACCCCGGAGGCGCCTCGAAAAAAAGTTGGTTTGCGGTGTGCACCATAACTCGCAACAGAATCATCTGAAACAAAAAAATCAAAATGCATTTGTTAAAGGAGATGTTTCTCGAGGTAATGACGGGAGGATTTTTTATTTCGATTTTTCCATTTTTCGTAGCACTTGGGAGCCAAAAACCCGATTTTCGCTTAAAAAAATCGGCTAATTTGTTGTTGAAAAATTACTAATTATTAAAAAAAAAAACAAAAAAGCTCTCACCAATACCTGGTGAATTATGTGAAGAAGTACTGTGCAAAATTTCAAAGCGATTGGTCCAATAGATTTTGAGTTATCGTGCACACGGACTTCAAATATGACAAGTCTCAGAAAAACGGTTTGAAAAACGCAGAAGAGTTTGGTCGCTCAGCGCTCATTGCACATAAGTTTGAGAACACTTCTCGATTGCATAAAAATCTGAGAAAATTCATGCATATTAAAGGTACTCAAAAGATTAATTTTGCATAATAATAATTCCAAAATGTTATTAACAAAATGATGAAAAAAAAAAATTAGTCAACAAATTTCCCCGCAACCCAATTTTTTTTCGTGATTCGTTCATTTTTCTGAATATGAATGAATTTTTTCAGATTTTTCAATTATCTTTGAATTTTTAGAAATTCAAAATAAAACTCGATAATTTTCTTATACTCACTCAAAGTCGTCGATGCCAGGTCCGTAGAGCAAAAGGCTTCCATCAAGATGATCGAGAGCATCTTTTTGCGTTTGTCTACGCAAAACTCTTTCTTCTTTACTGTCGTGCGCCGCTTGCTCCTCTGCTCTACTAATTCGCAAATCGTCAACTTGTCGGGCCCATTCGTGAGAACTTGGCCCTGTACTGATTTGCATCTCTTCCATAAAGGCCAAGGTTCCTTAGGCCAGGTATAAAACCCGGCATGGAGCAATAGACGCTCATAACTTCGTCAATTTTACTCCGATCGACTTGAAATTTTAACACAACATTCTTGATATATTATGCATTCATTTAAAAAATGAAAAAAAAATGAAAAAAAAATGTTAATACTTTACCCCGCCCTTAAACATGTCGAGTTTTGTGCCTACGAAATACGATTTGCGGACAGCATTGCTTTTCTGTTATCATTTGAAGAAAACTGCTGCAGAACCGCATAGAAATCGCATCGTTCAAAAAATTCAACAGTCGTAATTTTGACGTGAGAAACGAAGAGCGTGGGAAACCACCAAACAAGTTCGCAGACAACGAATTGCAAGCCTTATTGGATGAAGATGATACTCAAAGTGAACAAGAACTCGCCGATCAATCGAATGTGACGCAGAAAGCCGTCTCCATGCGTTTTTATCATTTTCAAACAACAAACGTGTAATTTTTACAAAAAAAAATCCGGTTTTATACTTCTACGCCTGGTAAAAGAGTTGCTTGCGATAGATGAGTCAAGATGGCAAAAAATCTTCCAATTTGAGACAATAAGAGCAATCGCACCAATTCCGTCAAATTGGGGGAAAAATTTAGATAAAGTTCTAAGGGATATGGGGATAGAAGGGATAATAACAATGATAGGGGAAAGAGAAAACTGCCAAAGCTCTGAGCCCAACCGGATACGGGACGCAGACGCGAGTTCCCTAGTGATTCACATCCCCATACAGCGAGCATCAATAATTCTTTCCCAGTAGATCGCACCCTTCTGCTCGTCATCAACGTCTGTCTTTTTCTTCATTTCCCACGAATGGAAACGACCACCCTCAATTTTCATATCTGTTCCCCGATATAAATTCCATCATGAATTCACGAGGGAAAGTACGATCGAAGGGAGATATGAAGAAAAAAAACAGTGGAGGGTGGGAGCGCAAGCGGTGGAGTGGGTGGAGGGTGGTTGGGTGAGATCGAAAGAACAGCAAAGCTCTCGCGAGCTGGCCTGCACGAGAGATCGGTATAAGGAAGTAAATGCTAAACTGGGGCAATGTAATCGTACGGGGTAGAGGGGGGAGCAGGGGGAGGGCTGTGTCGGAGTTCAGAGTCTCGTGTGTAGAGACTTCAACGTGGAGAAAGAGATAGGGATAGGGAGGCCACTTTGTGGGGGAGGGAAAAAGTGCGGCAACTTTTGCACCCCCCCCCCCCGCCTACACCTTCACTCTCTTGTGCAAGCTTCGTGATAAAAGTTTAAAGTTCGCTGGCGAATCTGCACGTATACGGTGAACATCGCATTTTTGTTCGCGTCTGTATATGCTTTTTCTTCCTATGCTTTGCTTTCGTTTCGTCTTCCTTGGCGGTATACGGTGCGTCGTTCGTCGTGGCGTCCAAAAACGAAGGACGCGTTCAAGATTGGCGGGGAACTATTTGTCATTGTAACAATGAATTGTCAATTGATGACAATGGGCTCGCCGATTGCATTGCAAAAGTCACGCTGCCGTGAACAATGCACGGTAATAATTCTATACTCGATCGGAGCGATCACCCGGAGGGTCGATTTCAATCAGTGGAAATTCGATCAACTGTTGACTGGACAATCATTGATTTAAGGGAGCTTTCCAGTGTGAAATTTTCAAAAAATCGATTTTTTTTTTTTGCTTTATCGAATAGTATACACTCTTCCGAATATTCCCTGAAATTTTCATGCCGAAATTCAGATTATTTCGGTTACTGTACAGCATTTCTTGGAAGAAGGCAACGGAGCGCTACAGCTACAGCGAAACTTTGAACGCGTTTTTCTCGAAACAGCATTTTTCAAAACGGTGTCCAACTTGGAGGGTAGAGTTTTAAAGCTATCGAGTTGAATTTTTTACACAATATTCTTAACGTCATTGTTTATCGTGCTATGGAAGCTTTTTTTTTTTTGACATCTTCCTATTTTTTTGTAAAAAAAACTGCCAAAAAAAATGCTAAAATCGATACTTTTTGTTCAAACCGGCGCCATTTTTGCAAAAAAAAAAAAAGCCTCCATAGCACGAAAGCCAATTATATACCGATCAATAATCTTTTTGTGTTTTTTGTTTCAGATCAAAATTGTGACCCCCAACGTGGACACCACATCCAAGTGCATTTTCTGCAACAATTGTTTCATCATTTTTATAGATATTAATTAATAAATAAATCGATCTTTAAAAAATTGTTTTGTATTCTTCAATACCCAATTAATATACAAAAAAAAAACCAGACCGATTAGATTATTTTTTCTTTAAAAAAAAAAATCGCGAAAAACAGCGATTTTTCGGGCTGTCACACTGGAAAGCTTCCTTAAGGAAATAATGATTGGTACAATACAATACTTCTATAGTGGAACTTTTATCGTTCTACATTAGAAGAATGTTGCATGGTTTTTGTTTCATTCGGAACAGTGGGCTGCTTGTAGGTGGAACTGCAGAATAAACCCCTCGACACGTCTTTCTTCGAGGGGTGGTCTTCCGCCTCAAAACCGTTTATCCACCGATAAAAAAATGCGTGTCTAATAACGTTCAATGCTTTACCACGTATATGAGTTTCAACAAAATTGAACGCGGACACTTCAATGATGTTCCTTGATACCGTACAGGGGGTTCTGTTATATGAATGGATAAACCTGCATCGGTCGAAAGGTCAGAGCATGTCTCACTATATGCTGGAATTTCACTTTAGTAAAAGTCCCACGGTTTTCGAGATTAAAATCATCTGCTTATGCTTTTTCGCATGCCATTTCTACAAATGATAACTGTTTTTTACCCGTTAAAAAAAGACTCGAGTATTTGTTTTATCTAGAAAAGTCTTCTTTTCAACCTTAAATGTTGAGGAAACTTTATGAAAAAAGATCTTATGCAGAATTTTCATACAAACCAATTCGAACGTCTGACTTTGATAGCCTGCGGTGTAAAAACAATGTACTACGCAAATCGTGCCAATTTGAAAAGTTGCTTAGTTATTGTCGATTCATATTATTCGTAGAAATGGAATGCGAAAAATCAAAAGCAGAGAATTTAAAAAAAAATAACGTAAAGCCCAAAATCTCGAAAACTTTTACTAAACTGAAACAGCAGAATATAGTAGGACATGATCTGATCTATCGACAGTTGCAGGACTATCCATTCATAACAGGTCATCCTGTATACTTGTGTGTAAATAGGAACATTCCTTGTTCAAGGATGATGAAAATTCCCTGTCGAATTCATCAATTCCAAAAATATCAAGATTTCTGCTTTCCGAATTTGAGGCGCCATTTTTTCTTAATTTCTTCGCTTTCTCTCTCTCTCTCCCTCTTTATTCCCCGTGCTTTCTGCCGACACTTTAAACAATATTTTCATTCCCGCGTACGTTAACACGGTGCTTTTAACGTCTGGACAGCGCTCCCTGGGCCACCGAGGTTGACGACACCGCGGAGTGTTATGCGACGCGACGAGCGTGGCTAAGACACATAGCCGCGAACATTATTATTTCTGGATGACGAGACTGATGGTCGCGAGCAAACTTTCGTCTCGCTACCTCCGAGTGCGTTGCTTCAATTATTTCTATTTTTTTTTTCTTTCGACCCCCACGCAAAACTTTCTCTCGTACTTTTTACTTGACCGGATCACGTGGCCATTGGTGGCCAGCTATTCTTACGAAACTGTGGACGTACCCTTCGTATTTTTACGAACTAGCAGTTCCATGCATCGTTCTCCAAAATACGTATTCAGAGATCTACTGCGCAATCACGCGAGACAAAATTTGTGTGCAACATGACAAATGGGGAAATAAGCATGTGAAAAGCGTTTAGGGGTGGTTTTTTTACAAGCTTAATCACTCTTTACCCTAGGAGTACACTCTTGGGTCTCACAGACCCCATCAAAAAGTGCAAAACTCGCGTTTCACTTCTTTCGCGAAACATTTTTATCCGTTCAAGCAGCTTTCTCAGACAAAGCGTGAATCCAACGCCGATTTGTTTTTCACAGGTGTAGACTAACAGACTTCTCGATAAAAAAAACCATAGGGTTTCGCAAATTAACCGGACGTTTTCATGTATCAATAAAATGTATTATTCATTTGAAAAGCACGAATTTTAGTAGTACAGTCGGACCTCCCAATAAAAATGCCTGCAATAAGAAAGCTTCTCCTTTTTTCCGCTCGAGCGCTGCCCCCACTCCGACTCGAACTCCGAGCTCGAGTCATTTCGCGTGCGGGTTTCTGAATAAGAACGCCCAGCCCAGCCGAGCTTAGAAGAGTAAAATGAGATAAATATTGTAATGTACATTTCCGCTTTAAACCATTCTCGTTATACTATGAAGAAATGTTGCTACACAATACGAAATCAACATATATAAACATCATTAATTCATTAATTCATTCACACCATTTTCCATCGCATGACCGTTTGATTTTTTTTCATACGTTTATCCATTCGTTATCAATAAATGAAAACAGTTGTTTTTTTTTGTTCGAAAGTCTAACTTATCATTCTACAGCTAGCCATTTTCGTAATTTTCCACATCTTTAAATTCGCCCTCATTTTTGGGTTGAAAGATTTATATTAAATATTCGAATATTAATGTAGAATAAAATAAGAGCACGTTTGCGCACCCCCGAAATATTATTTGTTCATTGGCGTGACCAGAGACGCCAAAACTTTGCACAGTGTTGTCGACATGCGACCGGAGTGTCCGCAAAGGTCATGCACGAGCGCAACGGGAGGAGGCTAAATATGTAAAGGGTCGTTGCGGTGGACAAGAGTGCAAAGACGAAGAGCCGGAACGAAGAATAGACGCAACGAGGAGGGGCGCCGTTGCGGTCCTCCGGACCATCTTCTTCCCTGTTCGTCTTTCGCTCCTTTTTTTGTCTCGGTCGTTGGTCGTCGTCCTCGCGCGAAAGCGGTATCACGTGTATATATATATATATATATATATAAGCAAAATTCACGCTCGGTGACAAGACACGACACAGCGGTTGGAGAGTTCTCGAAAGCTCGAAGATGCATCAGGGTCCGAGAGGAACGAGAGCCGCACACACAAGTGATTTGGAACACGTTGGACGTTTATAGAACAGCCTAGGCACATTGTCGAAAACATTCGACCACGCAATGTCCCCTGTGTGCTTTTACCCTCTCTCTCTCTCTCTCTCTCTCTCTCTTGGATTCCTCGCGACAAAGCTTTGCGAGCTTTACGAGTCGTCAGCCCATTAAACGATATATACAGTCAAATCTCTCTCCCTCTGTTTTTTATCCTCACCCTTAATAGCAGAGACTATTATAGTTATATATATATATATATATATATATATATATATATATATATATAATACGTAGTGCTGAATTTTGCACCGTCAAATCCCACCGAAAATTTGCCTTTTATTTATCTTTTCCTCATTAGTTATCGTTATTATTATTCTCATAAGCCTTCTTCATAAAAAAATAAATCTTAAAATAAAAATGGGAAGATAAATCTTTCAATTCTTATAATAATAATAATAATTATTACTTTAATTCGTTATTATTATTATTATTATTATTATTATTATTATTATTAACTAATATTTCGTTCCTCTCTTACCGAGACCTTCTCCCGCCACCCCCGTGGAAGGTGAAAAAAGTTTTTATCCAAGCCTCAATCATCCTAAAAATAAACCCACACTGAAGGTAAGCCCCCGTAATGTATCGAGGCGGTAAGCATCGAGGGCGTTTGAATTTTGCACTGTTAATAACCGCCAAAAATTTGCTCTTTATTTTTTCTTTTCACATTATTTACCATTATTACTATCCTTATATTTTTTATTATTACTGTTATTCTCATGAGCCTTCTTCTTCGAAAATTAAATGTTAAATGTTAAACTTATAAACTACACCTTTCAATTCTTCTTATAATAATAATAATTATTGTTATTATTTTAATTCATTATTATTATTATTGTTATTGTTATTATTAACCAATATTTCGTTCCTATCTTATCCCGAGCTCCCCCCTCATGGGAGGTGACAAACATCTTAATCCAAGCGTCAATCATCCCAAAAATAAACCCAAACATAAGCTAAGCCTCCGTAGTGTATCGAGGCGGTAAGAATCGAGGGCGTTTGAATTTTGCATCGTTGAAACCCGCCGAAATTTGTTTTTTATTGTTCTTTTCCTCACTATTTATCATTATTATTACTCTATGTCTTATTCTCATAGTTTAATTATTGTTGTTATTCTCATTAGCGTTTTTGTACAAAAATCAAAAGTTAAAGCTCTTATTCTTATATTTTCCCTGTTATTGTTATTCTCATTAGCGTTTTTCTTCATAAGTTAAATGTTAAAGTTAAAACTGTGAAATAAACCGTTTTTGTACAAAAATCAAAAGTTAAAGCTCTTATTCTTATATTTTCCCTGTTATTGTTATTCTCATTAGCGTTTTTCTTCATAAGTTAAATGTTAAAGTTAAAACTGTGAAATAAACCTTGGAATTTTTATAATAATGATTATTATTTTTATTATTTTTATACACATTTATTATTACTATCACTAATCAATATTTCGTTGCTATTTTAATCAACCCTCCTTTTCCCCCCTATGAGAGGCAAGAAAAGTTCTTTTCCCCCGATCTTTCAATAAACCCAAACATAAACCCAAACAGAAGGTGAGCCTATTGTAGTGTATCGAGGCGGTAAAGGTCGAGTCATCGCGTCACTTCGCAGCCTTGTCAAGTAAAATGGAAACGACGCACGGAAGTGCGTTGTTCTCATAATGTACAATTGACTAGTCGGTATAGCAGAAGTGCGCAGTCGATCGGTCTCGAGTTTATGGTTCGCTTATTGATTTACGATCACCGTGCATACCTGACAAATTACGACTATACGACGAGACACGACGGCAAACTCATCGGGAGCAATGAGTGTCTCCACTTAACTGTATAGCAGTGACAAACGATCTCTTGCCGAAAGGGTCGCCGGGCGCATTGACGATACACATTTGCCACTTGAAGTACAGACAAGAGAACGAACGTATCGCCCTTCTGTTCTCATAATTTATAGGCCGTTCGTTTCGTTAGTAGGAAGGAATCCGGGCGTAAGTAAGTTATTGTGATTTAAGGTAGTATGTGCACGAACCTCCTCGGTAGAAAGAAAATTGATTTTTTTATATGCTGTAGTATAGACATGCAGAATGGCGCCCGCGAAAACTCTGCATGCCTTACAGATTAAGGGGTAAGGCCACTGTAAATTTTTTGAAAAATCGATTTTTTTTTATTGGCTATAAAAAACTATTCGCAAAACTTTAAACGCGTTTTTCTCGAAACATGGTTTTTCAAAATGGCACGCAGCATAACTCGAACAATTTTCATTTTCTTTACTTGAAATTTTAACCAGATGTGAACATTTACATTATCTTGAGAATGTCGATCGGAATTTTCAAGAACTTTATTTATTAGTAGTAGGGCTGGAGCGGTTCTAACTCAGGGATCTCAGGGGGGAGCGGGGCGGGGGAGTCGAGCGCGGGGAAGCCGGGGTATGCATGGGGGGGGGGGGGGGATCCTGCATGCGGCAGCCGAGTGCGGGGTTCCGGCGGAGAGGGGGGAGGGGGGGTGTTCGAGAGTGGGGAGGCTAGTTTTTCCGGGGTATGCATGTCAGCGGCGAGGGGGGGGGGGGGGGGGATCCTGCATGCGGCAGCCGAGTGCTGGGTTGTGGTGGAGGGGGAGGGGGGTGTTAGAGAGTGGGGAGGCTAGTTTTTGGTGACGATGTCTTCCAGGCGATAGCTGGACCCGCGGGCGAGAGGGGGAAGCCGCTGTCGACTCTGTGGGGGAGGGGGCATCATAGAGTCGCGTTTCCTTGAAAACCCATAAAATCTGATAATTTATTATCAACATTATAGATGTAAGCGGAGCATTTTTGTCTAGACTATTCACAGGAGTTTATATATATATAAAACTTAGTCAAATGTGTGCATGTGTGTGTGTGTGTGTGGGGGGGGGGGGGGTGGGGGGGGGGGGGGGGACTCCCATCTATGGCTAGGAAAATTTTCGGGAGTGAGATAACGATAGTTCCCATATGAAGGGTGGCCCTTCAAAGCCAATAAAATGCTTTATTTATTGCATGCAGCTGCAGCGTTATTCCAAAACAAGTTTCAACCCGTCGAGGTTTCATTCCACAACATTACGTCAAGATGTTCAGATGTGCGAGTATGTACGCAGTGCATCCGGCCAAGCACCCCCTGGACTTGACCAAAAACGAGCTCGAACAAGTTCCAAAGGTCTTGCTCCTAAAGTATTGGGGTAACTTTATTGGTTTACTGTGGGATCGTTTGCCGGAGCATCATCGGAACGATAGTGAAGTGATATCGTATCTTCCATGCATGGAGCATTATAATATGCCACAGATGAAGGATCACATTGACGGTCCCCCACCCCAACGTCGGGACTGTGGAAAGTGTTGCGAGGGGGGAAATGCTCTACGTGCGGGGTTCTTCGAACGTGTTTGAACCTGTTAAACGCGCCTATGATGGGATAAGTGGGGAGAAGTTTTTAAAATCTGAGTGGAGGGGCTACGAGGGAGCTTATGATTTCATGGACCAAGCTCAGACTGCACTATTCCACCGCACCATCAACTTCTCCGAAAAGAACTTTGAAAAAGAGTGAAAATGGATCTCTCAAATATCAACAAAGTCAGCCTGATGGCGGAATTCCTCCCAACGAAGAAGCTGTCAGAACTCCACGTCCATACGGATCATCAAATCACGGACATGAGAGCTGTACAGACCAAGTTTGGAAAACGCTACATCGTGGACGTTGCAAATGAGTTTGCCATCTTCTTGCCAGCGCGGCTGGTAAAGGCCTTCGATCAAGATGTGAAAATGTTCGAGAGTATGCTGCAACTGGCGCGCAATGGTCAACTCTACATGAAGTACATTGGTGGAAAATACAACAGCGTCGAGTTCCATCGAGTCTGAGTATGGTGGAAAAGAATACTCGTGAAGGCCCGGCGGAAACAGCGAGTTCAACAGCAGCCAGCATCATCACCATCGTAGAGTGCAAGGACTGTTTGAATCACAGTCATCATCATCATCATCGTAGAGTTTTCGACGCTCGAGTCTGAGTATGGTGGAAAAAAACGCTCGTGAAGGCCCGGTGGAAACAACGAGTTCAGCGGCAGCTGGCATCGTCACCATCGTAGAGTGCAAAGACTGTTTGCATCACAGTCATCATGATAGAGTTTTCAACGCTTAGTGCTATGTAAAAATGTACAAAAAAAAAATTTTTTCATCGAATATAATGTAAAAAAAAAAAAAAGAAAAAAAAATGTCAAACTGTATTCGCCATAGATATAGGAAATAAATGGAGAGAACGATATTTGTTCAAAATGTTTTTATTCATTAAAAAAAAAAAAACCCTCGCTCACACAACGCTTCGTTGAGACAATAATGATGAAAACTGCTGCCCCAAATGCCCTTTTGGGGAAGTGCATATTTTCGAATCCCTATAGGTTTTTTCTAGTATGGTGGGGATGCCTATCTGCTGGTCGATTTTTTAACATATTGCGAGAGATGGGAAGCGCTTTCGCACGTGAACAGGCGAAATACGAAAAAAAAAAAAAAAAAAAAAAAAAAAAACGTCTCTTAAGAAGTTACGTAGAGGGCTAAGAAAAAGTGGATGAATTTATCCAGATGTTCTTTTTTTCAACTATCTGGATGGAGGCTCATGTGCGAGACACTGTTATACACTGCAACGTTTCAACCACCTCGTCCGAAAGTCTCAAATTTTACAACTCTTTTTTTTCTTACGTCGAGCGCCAGGGACCGTCATACCCTATCGCTTCGCATGTACAACTCGGGCCTCATCATTCCATAGGTCCACACTTGAAAACCCATAAAATTTTACGACAGCATGCGGCGAAGACAGTGATCCGGGGAAAAAATGCATTTCCATTTTGCAGGGCTTTAGTTTTTCATCTCTGAATGATAATATATACAGAGAGTGCAACGTCAAACCTTGATGCCGACATTTGAGATCATGCAGGTCTTGACAAGTTAGCCCCATGGGTAAGGATTTTTTCTTCGTTAACACTACCCTCCAAGCTATTAGAATTTTTTTTTTATTGCTCCGCTATTCAGAGCATATATGATAACGGGATGTTTATGTTGAAAAACTATAAACGTTCGGAGATCTATGGATAAAGACCTGTTTAGGCTTCGACCGTGCACCACTCAGGAACATTGAAAGTGCGGGGAAAAATGGATTTCACGAGTATCGACAGAGTCAGCCGGATGGCGGAATACCTTCCTACGAAGAAGCTATCAGAACTCCGCATTCACTCGGATCATCGAATCTCCGACATGAGGGCCGTGCAAACCAAGTTTGGGAAACGCTACATCGCGGACATCGCAGATGAGTTCGCCGTCTTCTTACCAGCACGACTTGTGAAGGCCTTCGACGACGATTTGGAAACGTTCGAGCGTATGCGGCAAGCGCCACGTGATCATCATCTCTGGATGACATACAAAGGTGGAAAATACAACAGCGTCGACTTCTTCCGACTCTGAGCACACCATGGTGGACAAAGACGAAATTCTATGGAACACCATTGCCGAACAGCTGTCCACATCATCGAAAGTATGCTGTCACTTGTGCGCAAATGGTCAACTCTACAAGCAGTTGTAGAAAATACAACAGCGTGAAGTTCCATCATCTCTGAGCATGGTGGGAAAGAGCAAATTCGTGGGGGCAGCATTGTTGAGTGGAACAACCGTCGGCATCACAGTCGTCTCGCCTTCGTTTTCAACGTTTCATGTGTTGACTATGTAAAAATGTATGTAAAAAACTGTTTTATCGAAGTATAAGAGGAGGAGAAGTTCAAACTATTTTCGTCGTAGAATAAAGTATACAAATAACATATATTTTCATCGAAATGTTTTTATTCATTTTTCAAAAAAAAAAAAAAAAAAAAAAACCGTCGCTCACACAACGCTTTGTATACACTCAACCAGCTTTTCAGTGATTGTACATTTGCATGGGCGCAATTGTATTTCGTATTGGAGGAATGATGCGAGCATTTGGATTTGGTGATTTTCGGCAACTTCTGCAGCGATGGACAGTCCAAAGTCTCCAAGTCGATGAGCTTTGTTGCGGGATCCGTGAATCTTGATAGCCATGTACATTTTTCGAAACCCTTCACATAGATGGTAGGAGCTCCTTGCAAGATTCGTCGAAAGTTCAGCCGAAGACTTTGCTACGTGGGAGCAACGGATTGACGGGGTCATCGAAGTACTGAAAACGCAAAGCCGAATTAAGCGCCCACGATTATCAACTGAACGTCAGCAGTCATTGATAGCCCAAATATCGCATGTGGAAGGATTGAAGAATTCCACGCACAGACATTTTACACACATGGGTACAGGAGACAGCGATGATGGGTTAATATGGCGAGAGATTGAGTTGAACGCGTAATGGTCCATCCTTCAACCCCTGCTCGATGAAATAAATAACGTGACAGTGGCTGAGCTTTACGACAAATCCGTAATCTTCCGATAAATGTAACTAAGTATAATCCAATCCGCATTGAATGTTATATCTTATTGCCGTGGGAGATAATGATTATAAGGGCTGCAATTGATGTGCAATCAAAAGATAATATACGTTACGCATGGGCAGCTGTCAGCTTTAGACCCAGCTAAACGAAACAGTGAGCAGGCATCTTACGCACATTGTTTAACGGTATTGAATCTACTGAACATTGGATTCCCAGAGACAGCAGATAAAAAAATCGAGCTTCAAGCAATCGATTCATCGGTGTGTATACCACAAAAAAAAAATACCTTGTTCCAATACGCATCACTCAATGTGAGAAGGAAAAGCATATTAATTTGCTATGCATACAATGTACTAAGGACAATAATGTATGATATTTCGCATCGATCGAGAACCTGTCGAGTCTCCTGAGCACATAACTGAACAGTAACAGCCATAAGGATATATGTATGCGATCGGTGTGTGAAGTCAACATAATTACTATATTGTTATATGTGCTAGACGAATTAAACAACAATCCACTATTTCGCAGGTATTTGCATTAGTTTAGATCAGAGGGCAAATTGCAATCACATAAGATCGATTGTTGAGCAGAAAAGAAATGGACCATCCGACTACCATCGGACAACCCATAAGTGACTCCATTGTAAAGGCCTATATGAAGTGTTTATGTTTCTTAAAACTAATGACAGAGTAGATGAGGGTGTGGAACGACTGATGAGAAGAGCGTGGCAAAGGACATGTATCAATATCATGGAGTATTTATTATTGACTACTACATGTGTTGTTCATATGTCGAATCCCTACCATAGTATCAATCACAGCACAGCGCTGATTCCATATCATGATTTGTTGAAGAACTAGAAAAACTAGCGCTGTGCATATAATACATTTTCTGCGACAATCAATGCTCGTCGTGAGTTAATTCCAATACGTTGGCGCAATGACAATTATTGTGTATTCAGTCATCATCCATCAGAAGAGGTGGAAGTTGCATTACTCAAGATACAATGGCATATGCTCCACATAATATTAAATGATATAAATAAATTGTCATTACTTCGAATATTGGAAAGTAGGCAATACTTGAGTTTGTGTTTTCGATTTTGGGGTCTATACGAGTATCCACTGCTACAAAGCACAACGAAATATTTATAGATCGTACAAGCTGCCATCCCAGCTAGACAAACCAAAATATGTCATTTTTGCGTCATAGACTGGTGAAAAGAATTCTATGGCAAATGACATTACATTATTCGTCGACTGCAAACTCACCAGAGTTAAACTTTATCTCAATTCGGAATTCTATCCAGACGATGGCTCGAATTTGCACTTCGACAAAAAAAAATTCGGCCCTCTCACGGTTAATGATTGATTGCATCAGAACGAGCCTGTGAACAAATGCTACCGTAGATGCGTGAATAGAGTTCGAATGCAAGGAAGATTCACCATCGAATACAACTGCATATTGTTTCAATCGTACACGATCGCGTTGTTGCATATTGTCCAATGACCGACACTATCCATAAAATTCTATAGCTCCGCAAAATACTCCCTCGCCTAAGTGAATGAATAGTTTAAAAATGAGTTTCTTGAAGATCAACGTCAGTCATGATTGGATCTTGTCATCGACTAGATCACGCTAAAATATATTCATTATGACTGTGCCCACCTTTGTCGATCTTCAAGGATTCATTGTTGGAAGGAACTTTATCGTGAAGGAAGTAGCAATTCTGAGAGCGGGATGCGTACTCTCCCATTACATTTTCGCGAGTCCCATACCATGGAGACTTCTCACCAAATCTGAGAGATACGAAGCATCATGGTTGATTCGCAATCATCATGGTCTCAAGTGGGCCTATGGAAACGTTCCATATAGCATGGCCGAAGATTTAATAACGGCCGCAGTTGAAGGTTCAACGGAAGACGATATGTGTTCTATCGTATATGTTAAGGGTCATGAAAAACGAGAATGGCTAGCTGATATACTAAATATGAAAAAATGAACTAGTTATTGAGTCGTTGAATATGGACATGGACGATATGGATGCCTCAAGTAAATTAGATGGAAGTTCTACTCTACGATGTGAAAAGCATAAAAACAATTGTGCCTTACAAAATGTATTTAAAATCTACAATTAGTGGCTGAATCATAAAGATTCGTGCAAATAAAAGAAAATGTAACATTATGTACTTTTTTATTCTCCTCACCCCGTACTTAATGATGTCAGAATCATCGGATATCGAATTCTGCAACCGAATAAAATATTTCTTTCGAATGTGGAACCCATTTTTTTTTGTATGGGATACACAAAAATCGAACACTTCGAGGTGTTTGAAGATTTTCGAGAGTCCTTCGTAAGATGTTCAAGAGTCTTCCGAAGACATTCATAAGACATATAAAGACATTCCCGAGACGTTCGAAAACATTCATAATACGTTTGAAGCCATTCATGAGGGATACAAAGAGGTTCAAGGGACGTTCTAGGACGTTCATGAGACGTTTGAAGATGTTCGGGAGGCGTTCAAGAGCCTTTAGAAAACGTTTATTAGACGTTTGAAGACATTCATGAGAGTTTCGAAGACGTTCAAGAGATTTTCGAAGACGTTCAAGAGATCTTCGACGGCATTCATAATACGTTTGTTTGGGTTTGTTTGGGTCAGTTTTGTTTGCGTTAGTTCGAGTTTGTTTGGGATTTTCACCCAAACAAACTCGAACTAACGCAAACAAAACTGACCCAAACAGTTTTGTTTTGTTAGTCAGTTTTGTTTTGTTTTGTTGTCAGTAGTAGTAGGGCTGGAGCGGTTCTAACCCAGGGATCTCAGGGGGGAGCGGGGCGGGGGAGTCGAGCGCGGGGAAGCCGGGGTATGCATGGCGGGGGGGGGGGGTCGAGCGCGGGGAAGCCGAGGTATGCATGACGGGGGGGGGGGGGGGTGGATCCTGCACGCGGCAGCCGATTGCGGGGTTGTGGCGGCGGGGGAGGGGGAGGGGGGTGTTAGAGAGTGGGGAGGCTAGTTTTTGGTGACGCTGTCTTCCAGGCGATAGCTGGACCCGCGGGCGAGAGGGGGAAGCCGCTGTAGGAAAATTCTCGGGAGTGAGATAACGATAGTTCCCATATGAAGGGTGGCCCTTCAAAGCCCATAAAATGCTTTATTTATTGCATGCAGCTGCGGCGTTATTCCAAAATAAGTTTCAACCCGTCGAGGTTTCATTCCACAACATTACGTCAAGATGTTCAGATGTGCGAGTATGTACGCAGTGCATCCGGCCAAGCACCCCCTAGACGTGACCAAAAACGAGCTCGAACAAGTTCCAAAGGTCTTGCTCCTAAAGTATTGGGGTAACTTTATTGGTTTACTGTGGGATCGTTTGCCGGAGCATCATCGGAACGATAGTGAAGTGATATCGTATCTTCCATGCATGGAGCATTATAATACGCCACAGATGAAGGGCTGTGGAAAGTGTTGCGAGGGGGGAAATGCTCTACGTGCGGGATTCTTCGAACGTGTTTGAACCTGTTAAACGCGCCTATGATGGGATAAGTGGGGAGAAGTTTTTAAAATCTGAGTGGAGGGGCTACGAGGGAGCTTATGATTTCATGGACCAAGCTCAGACTGCACTATTCCACCGCACCATCAACTTCTTCGAAAAGGACTTTGAAAAAGAGTGAAAATGGATCTCTCAAATATCAACAAAGTCAGCCTGATGGCGGAATTCCTCCCAACGAAGAAGCTGTCAGAATTCCACGTCCATACGGATCATCAAATCACGGACATGAGAGCTGTACAGACCAAGTTTGGAAAACGCTACATCGTGGACGTTGCAAATGAGTTTGCCGTCTTCTTGCCAGCGCGGCTGGTAAAGGCCTTCGATCAAGATGTGAAAATGTTCGAGAGTATGCTGCAACTGGCACGCAATGGTCAACTCTACATGAAGTACATTGGTGGAAAATACAACAGCGTCGAGTTCCGTCGAGTCTGAGTATGGTGGAAAAGAATGCTCGTGAAGGCCCGGCGGAAACAACGAGTTCAACAGCAGCCAGCATCATCACCATCGTAGAGTGCAAGGACTGTTTGCATCACAGTCATCATCATCATCATCGTAGAGTTTTCGACGCTCGAGTCTGAGTATGGTGGAAAAGAACGCTCGTGAAGGCCCGGTGGAAACAACGAGTTCAGCGGCAGCTGGCATCGTCACCATCGTAGAGTGCAAAGACTGTTTGCATCACAGTCATCATGGTAGAGTTTTCAATGCTTAGTGCTATGTAAAAGTGTACAAAAAAAACTTTTTCATCGAATATAATGTAAGAAAAAAAAAAAAAAAAAAAAAGAAAAAAAAATTTCAAACTGTATTCACCGTAGACATAGGAAATAAATGGAGAGAACGATATTTGTTCAAAATGTTTTTATTCATTTAAAAAAAACCCTCGCTCACACAACGCTTCGTTGAGACAATAATGATGAAAACTGCTGCCCCAAATGCCCTTTTGAGGAAGTGCATATTTTCGAATCCCTATAGGTTTTTTCTAGTATGGTGGGGATGCCTATCTGCTGTTCGATTTTTTAACATAGTGCGAGAGATGGAAAGCGCTTTCGCACGTGAACAAAGGCGAAATACGAAAAAAAAAACGTCTCTTAAGAAGTTACGTAGAGGGCTAAGAAAAAGTGGATGAATTTATCAAGATGTTCTTTTTTTTCAACTATCTGGATGGAGGCTCATGTGCGAGACACTGTTATACACTGCAACGTTTCAACCACCTCGTCCGAAAGTCTCAAATTTTACGACTCTTTTTTTTCTTACGTCGAGCGCCAGGGACCGTCATACCCTATCGCTTCGCATGTGCAACTCGGGCCTCATCATTCCATAGGTCCACACTTGAAAACCCATAAAATTTTACGACAGCATGCGACGAAGACAGTGATCCGGGGAAAAAATGCATTTCCATTTTGCAGGGCTTTAGTTTTTCATCTCTGAATGATAATATATACAGAGAGTGCAACGTCAAACCTTGATGCCGACATTTGAGATCATGCAGGTCTTGACAAGTTAGCCCCATGATTAAGGATTTTTTCTTCGTTAACACTACCCTCCAAGCTATTAGAATTTTTTTTTATTGCTCCGCTATTCAGAGCATATATGATAACGGGATGTTTATGTTGAAAAACTATAAACGTTCGGAGATGTATGGATAAAGACCTGTTTAGGCTTCGACCGTGCACCACTCAGGAACATTGAAAGTGCGGGGAAAAATGGATTTCACGAGTATCAACAGAGTCAGCCGGATGGCGGAATACCTTCCTACGAAGAAGCTATCAGAACTCCGCATTCACTCGGATCATCGAATCTCCGACATGAGGGCCGTGCACACCAAGTTTGGGAAACGCTACATCTCGGACATCGCAGATGAGTTCGCCGTCTTCTTACCAGCACGACTTGTGAAGGCCTTCGACGACGATTTGGAAACGTTCGAGCGTATGCGGCAAGCGCCACGTGATCATCATCTCTGGATGACATACAAAGGTGGAAAATACAACAGCGTCGACTTCTTCCGACTCTGAGCACACCATGGTGGACGAAGACGAAATTCTTTGGAACACCATCGCCGAACAGCTGTCCACATCATCGAAAGTATGCTGCAACTGGTGCGCAAATGGTCAACTCTACATGCAGTTGTAGAAAATACAACAGCGTGAAGTTCCATCATCTCTGAGCATGGTGGAAAAGAGCAAATTCGTGGGGGCAGCATCGTTGAGTGGAACAACCGTCGGCATCACAGTCGTCTCGCTTTCGTTTTCAACGTTTTATGTGTTGACTATGAAAAAATGTATGCAAAAAACTGTTTTATCGAAGTGTAAGAGGAGGAGAAGTTCAAACTATTTTCGTCGTAGAATAAAGTATACAAATAACATATATTTTCATCGAAGTGTTTTCATTCATTTTTCAAAAAAAACCCTCGCTCACACAACTCTTCGTATACACTCAACCAGCTTTTCAGTGATTGTACATTTGCATGGGCGCAATTGTATTTCGTGTTGGAGGAATGATGCGGGCATTTGGATTTGGTGATTTTCGGCAACTTCTGCAGCGATGGACAGTCCAGAGTCTCCAAGTCGATGAGCTTTGTTGCGGGATCCGTGAATCTTGATAGCCATGTGCATTTTTCGAATCCCTTCACATAGATGGTAGGAGCTCCTTGCAAGATTCGTCGAAAGTTCAGTCGAAGACTTTGTTACGTGGGAGCAACGAATTGACAGGGTCATCGAAGTACTGAAAACGCAAAGCCGAATTAAGCGCCCACGATTATCAACTGAACGTCAGCAGTCATTGATAGCCCAAATATCGCATGTGGAAGGATTGAAGAATTCCGAGCACAGACATTTTATACACATGGGTACAGGAGACAGCGATGATGGGTTAATATGGCGAGAGATTGAGTTGAACGCGTAATGGTCCATACTTCAACCCCTGCTCGATGAAATTAAATAACGTGACAGTGGCTGAGCTTTACGACAAATACGTAATCTTCCGATAAATGTAACTAAGTATAATCCAATCCGCATTGAATGTTATATCTTATTGCCGTGGAAGATAATGATTATAAGGGCTGCAATTGATATGCAATCAAAAGATAATATACGTTGCGCATGGGCGGCTGTCACAGCTTTATACCCAGCTGAATGAAACAGTGAGCAGGCATCTTACGCACATTGTTTAACGGTATTGAATCTACTGACCATTGGATTCCCAGAGACAGCACATAAAAAAATTGAGCTTCAAGCAATCGATTCATGACTGTGTATACCACAAAAAAATACCTTGTTCCGATACGCATCACTCAATGTGAGAAGGAAAAGCATATTAATTTGCTATGCATACAAGGTACGAAGGACAATAATGTATGATATTTCGCATGGATCGAGAATCTGTCGAGTCTCCTGAGCACATAACTGAACAGTAACAGCCATAAGGATATATGTATGCGATCGGTGTGTGAAGTCAACGTAATTACTATATTGTTATATGTGCTTGACGAATTAAACAACAATCCACTATTTCGCAGGTGTTTGCCATACTTTAGATCAGAGGGAAAATTGCAATCACATAAGATCGATTGTTGAGCAGAAAAGAAATGGACTATCCGACTACCATCGGACAACCTATAAGTGGCTCCATTGTAAAGGCCTATATGGAGTGTTTATGTTTCTTAAAACTAATGACAGAGTAGATGAGGGTGTGGAAAGACTGATGAGAAGAACGTGGCAAAGGACATGTATCAATATCATGGAGTATTTATTATTGACTACTACATGTGTTGTTCATATGACGAATCCCTACCATAGTATCAATCACAGCACAGCGCTGATTCCATATCATGATTTGTTGAAGAACTAGAAAAACTAGCGCTGTGCATATAATACATTTTCTGCGACAATCAATGCTCGTCGTGAGTTAATTCTAATACGTTGGCGCAATGACAATTATTGTGTATTCAGCCATCATCCATCAGAAGAGGTGGAAGTTGAATTACTCAAGATACAATGGTATATGCTCCACATAATATTAAATGATGTAAATAAATTGTCATTACTTCGAATATTGGAAAGTAGGCAATACTTGAGTTTGTGTTTTCGATTTTGGGGTCTATACGAGTATCCACTGCTACAAAGCACAACGAAATATTTATAGATCGTACAAGCTGCCATCCCAGCTAGACAAACCAAAATATGTCATTTTTGCGTCATAGACTGGTGAAAAGAATTCTATGGCAAATGACATTACATTATTCGTCGACTGCAAACTCACCAGAGTTAAACTTTATCTCAATTCGGAATTCTATCCAGACGATGGCTCGAATTTGCACTTCAACAAAAAAAAAAAAAAAAAAAAAAAAAAAAAAAAAAAATTCGGCCCTCTCACGGTTAATGATTGATTGCATCAGAACGAGCCTGTGAACAAATGCTACCGTAGATGCGTGAATAGAGTTCGAATGCAAGGAAGATTCACCATCGAATACAACTGCATATTGTTTCAATCGTACACAATCGCGTTGTTGCATATTGTCCAATGACCGACACTATCCATAACATTCTATAGATCCGCAAAATACTCCCTCGCCTAAATGAATGAATAGTCTAAAAATGAGTTTCTCGAAGATCAACGTCAGTCATGATTGGATCTTGTCATCGACTAGATCACGCTAAAACATATTCATTATGACTGTGCCCACCTTTGTCGATCTTCAAGGATTCATTGTTGGAAGGAACTTTATCGTGAAGGAAGTAGCAATTCTGAGAGCGGGATGCATACTCTCCCATTACATTTTCGCGAGTCCCATACCATGGAGACTTCTCACAAAATCTGAGAGATACGAAGCATCATGGTTGATTCGTAATCATCATGGTCTCAAGTGGGCCTATGGAAACGTTCCATATGGCATGGCCGAAGATTTAATAACGGCCGCAGTTGAAGGTTCAACGGAAGACGACATGTGTTCTATCGTATATGTTAAGGGTCATGAAAAACGACAATGGCTAGCTGATATACTAAATATGAAAAATGAACTAGTTATTGAGTCGTTGAATATGGACTTGGACGATATGGATGCCTCAAGTAAATTAGATGGAAGTTCTACTCTACGATGTGAAAAGCATAAAAACAATTGTGCCTTACAAAATGTATTTAAAATCTACAATTGGTGGCTGAATCATAAAGATTCGTGCAAATAAAAGAAAATGTAACATTATGTACTTTTTTATTCTCCTCACCCCGTACTTTATGATGTCAGAATCATCGGATATCGAATTCTGCAACCGAATAAAATATTTCTTTCGAATGTGAAACCCATTTTTTGTATGGGATACACAAAAATCGAACACTTCGAGGTGTTTGAAGATTTTCGAGAGTCCTTCGTGAGATGTTCAAGAGTCTTCCGAAGACATTCATAAGACATTTAAAGACATTCCCGAGACGTTCGAAAACATTCATAATACGTTTGAAGCCATTAATGAGGGGTACAGAGAGGTTCAAGGGACGTTCTACGACGTTCATGAGACGCTCGAAGATGTTCGGGAGGCGTTCAAGAGCCTTTAGAAAACGTTTATTAGACGTTTGAAGACATTCATGAGAGTTTCGAAGACGTTCAAGAGATTTTCGAAGACGTTCAAGACATCTTCGACGGCATTCATAATACGTTTGTTTGGGTTTGTTTGGGTCAGTTTTGTTTGGGTTAGTTCGAGTTTGTTTGGGTGAAAATCCCAAACAAACTCGAACTAACCCAAACAAAACTGACCCAAACAAACCCAAACAAACGTATTATGAATGCCGTCGAAGATGTCTTGAACGTCTTCGAAAATCTCTTGAACGTCTTCGAAACTCTCATGAATGTCTTCAAACGTCTAATAAACGTTTTCTAAAGGCTCTTGAACGCCTCCCGAACATCTTCGAGCGTCTCATGAACGTCGTAGAACGTCCCTTGAACCTCTCTGTACCCCTCATTAATGGCTTCAAACGTATTATGAATGTTTTCGAACGTCTCGGGAATGTCTTTAAATGTCTTATGAATGTCTTCGGAAGACTCTTGAACATCTCACGAAGGACTCTCGAAAATCTTCAAACACCTCGAAGTGTTCGATTTTTGTGTATCCCATACAAAAAATGGGTTTCACATTCGAAAGAAATATTTTATTCGGTTGCAGAATTCGATATCCGATGATTCTGACATCATAAAGTACGGGGTGAGGAGAATAAAAAAGTACATAATGTTACATTTTCTTTTATTTGCACGAATCTTTATGATTCAGCCACCAATTGTAGATTTTAAATACATTTTGTAAGGCACAATTGTTTTTATGCTTTTCACATCGTAGAGTAGAACTTCCATCTAATTTACTTGAGGCATCCATATCGTCCAAGTCCATATTCAACGACTCAATAACTAGTTCATTTTTCATATTTAGTATATCAGCTAGCCATTGTCGTTTTTCATGACCCTTAACATATACGATAGAACACATGTCGTCTTCCGTTGAACCTTCAACTGCGGCCGTTATTAAATCTTCGGCCATGCCATATGGAACGTTTCCATAGGCCCACTTGAGACCATGATGATTACGAATCAACCATGATGCTTCGTATCTCTCAGATTTTGTGAGAAGTCTCCATGGTATGGGACTCGCGAAAATGTAATGGGAGAGTATGCATCCCGCTCTCAGAATTGCTACTTCCTTCACGATAAAGTTCCTTCCAACAATGAATCCTTGAAGATCGACAAAGGTGGGCACAGTCATAATGAATATGTTTTAGCGTGATCTAGTCGATGACAAGATCCAATCATGACTGACGTTGATCTTCGAGAAACTCATTTTTAGACTATTCATTCATTTAGGCGAGGGAGTATTTTGCGGATCTATAGAATGTTATGGATAGTGTCGGTCATTGGACAATATGCAACAACGCGATTGTGTACGATTGAAACAATATGCAGTTGTATTCGATGGTGAATCTTCCTTGCATTCGAACTCTATTCACGCATCTACGGTAGCATTTGTTCACAGGCTCGTTCTGATGCAATCAATCATTAACCGTGAGAGGGCCGAATTTTTTTTATTTTTTTTTTTTTTTTTTTTTTTTTTTGTTGAAGTGCAAATTCGAGCCATCGTCTGGATAGAATTCCGAATTGAGATAAAGTTTAACTCTGGTGAGTTTGCAGTCGACGAATAATGTAATGTCATTTGCCATAGAATTCTTTTCACCAGTCTATGACGCAAAAATGACATATTTTGGTTTGTCTAGCTGGGATGGCAGCTTGTACGATCTATAAATATTTCGTTGTGCTTTGTAGCAGTGGATACTCGTATAGACCCCAAAATCGAAAACACAAACTCAAGTATTGCCTACTTTCCAATATTCGAAGTAATGACAATTTATTTACATCATTTAATATTATGTGGAGCATATACCATTGTATCTTGAGTAATTCAACTTCCACCTCTTCTGATGGATGATGGCTGAATACACAATAATTGTCATTGCGCCAACGTATTAGAATTAACTCACGACGAGCATTGATTGTCGCAGAAAATGTATTATATGCACAGCGCTAGTTTTTCTAGTTCTTCAACAAATCATGATATGGAATCAGCGCTGTGCTGTGATTGATACTATGGTAGGGATTCGTCATATGAACAACACATGTAGTAGTCAATAATAAATACTCCATGATATTGATACATGTCCTTTGCCACGTTCTTCTCATCAGTCTTTCCACACCCTCATCTACTCTGTCATTAGTTTTAAGAAACATAAACACTCCATATAGGCCTTTACAATGGAGCCACTTATAGGTTGTCCGATGGTAGTCGGATAGTCCATTTCTTTTCTGCTCAACAATCGATCTTATGTGATTGCAATTTTCCCTCTGATCTAAAGTATGGCAAACACCTGCGAAATAGTGGATTGTTGTTTAATTCGTCAAGCACATATAACAATATAGTAATTACGTTGACTTCACACACCGATCGCATACATATATCCTTATGGCTGTTACTGTTCAGTTATGTGCTCAGGAGACTCGACAGATTCTCGATCCATGCGAAATATCATACATTATTGTCCTTCGTACCTTGTATGCATAGCAAATTAATATGCTTTTCCTTCTCACATTGAGTGATGCGTATCGGAACAAGGTATTTTTTTGTGGTATACACAGTCATGAATCGATTGCTTGAAGCTCAATTTTTTTATGTGCTGTCTCTGGGAATCCAATGGTCAGTAGATTCAATACCGTTAAACAATGTGCGTAAGATGCCTGCTCACTGTTTCATTCAGCTGGGTATAAAGCTGTGACAGCCGCCCATGCGCAACGTATATTATCTTTTGATTGCATATCAATTGCAGCCCTTATAATCATTATCTTCCACGGCAATAAGATATAACATTCAATGCGGATTGGATTATACTTAGTTACATTTATCGGAAGATTACGTATTTGTCGTAAAGCTCAGCCACTGTCACGTTATTTAATTTCATCGAGCAGGGGTTGAAGTATGGACCATTACGCGTTCAACTCAATCTCTCGCCATATTAACCCATCATCGCTGTCTCCTGTACCCATGTGTATAAAATGTCTGTGCTCGGAATTCTTCAATCCTTCCACATGCGATATTTGGGCTATCAATGACTGCTGACGTTCAGTTGATAATCGTGGGCGCTTAATTCGGCTTTGCGTTTTCAGTACTTCGATGACCCTGTCAATTCGTTGCTCCCACGTAACAAAGTCTTCGACTGAACTTTCGACGAATCTTGCAAGGAGCTCCTACCATCTATGTGAAGGGATTCGAAAAATGCACATGGCTATCAAGATTCACGGATCCCGCAACAAAGCTCATCGACTTGGAGACTCTGGACTGTCCATCGCTGCAGAAGTTGCCGAAAATCACCAAATCCAAATGCCCGCATCATTCCTCCAACACGAAATACAATTGCGCCCATGCAAATGTACAATCACTGAAAAGCTGGTTGAGTGTATACGAAGAGTTGTGTGAGCGAGGGTTTTTTTTGAAAAATGAATGAAAACACTTCGATGAAAATATATGTTATTTGTATACTTTATTCTACGACGAAAATAGTTTGAACTTCTCCTCCTCTTACACTTCGATAAAACAGTTTTTTGCATACATTTTTTCATAGTCAACACATAAAACGTTGAAAACGAAAGCGAGACGACTGTGATGCCGACGGTTGTTCCACTCAACGATGCTGCCCCCACGAATTTGCTCTTTTCCACCATGCTCAGAGATGATGGAACTTCACGCTGTTGTATTTTCTACAACTGCATGTAGAGTTGACCATTTGCGCACCAGTTGCAGCATACTTTCGATGATGTGGACAGCTGTTCGGCGATGGTGTTCCAAAGAATTTCGTCTTCGTCCACCATGGTGTGCTCAGAGTCGGAAGAAGTCGACGCTGTTGTATTTTCCACCTTTGTATGTCATCCAGAGATGATGATCACGTGGCGCTTGCCGCATACGCTCGAACGTTTCCAAATCGTCGTCGAAGGCCTTCACAAGTCGTGCTGGTAAGAAGACGGCGAACTCATCTGCGATGTCCGAGATGTAGCGTTTCCCAAACTTGGTGTGCACGGCCCTCATGTCGGAGATTCGATGATCCGAGTGAATGCGGAGTTCTGATAGCTTCTTCGTAGGAAGGTATTCCGCCATCCGGCTGACTCTGTTGATACTCGTGAAATCCATTTTTCCCCGCACTTTCAATGTTCCTGAGTGGTGCACGGTCGAAGCCTAAACAGGTCTTTATCCATACATCTCCGAACGTTTATAGTTTTTCAACATAAACATCCCGTTATCATATATGCTCTGAATAGCGGAGCAATAAAAAAAAATTCTAATAGCTTGGAGGGTAGTGTTAACGAAGAAAAAATCCTTAATCATGGGGCTAACTTGTCAAGACCTGCATGATCTCAAATGTCGGCATCAAGGTTTGACGTTGCACTCTCTGTATATATTATCATTCAGAGATGAAAAACTAAAGCCCTGCAAAATGGAAATGCATTTTTTCCCCGGATCACTGTCTTCGTCGCATGCTGTCGTAAAATTTTATGGGTTTTCAAGTGTGGACCTATGGAATGATGAGGCCCGAGTTGCACATGCGAAGCGATAGGGTATGACGGTCCCTGGCGCTCGACGTAAGAAAAAAAAG